>JARKIB010000013.1:0-600000 GCA_029378385.1 Mycena metata
CCATGGAGAAGAAGAGAGAATTCTTTGTTTGGTTCGCAGGCTCATGCCAAATTGTAGAAATCTCGCAAAAATAAAATCTCTCTCTCTCTCTTCTACTAATAAATAGATATTCGATTTTGGGTAAGTATGTACTGAGTACGCTACCGGTCGACCTCCCTACGCCACGAAAAACCCGTCAGCCAACGACTTTTTCGCATCAACCGAGGTACTCACCCAAACACCAAGTCCATTGTCCCGATAATCGCGACCGCGTCTGCGAGGAAGTGCTGCACGCGTCGTTAGTCTAATATTCTAGATCATCTGTAGGAAACGTACGTCTATAAATTGAGGGAATAAACGGGCGTTCGCGTGAGTAAATGAATGGGCGTGCAAGTAAGGATACAGAGAAAAGAACACGGAGGGATCAGGTTAGCTCGGCTTGCAAGAAAACAAAACCACGCACGTCGCATCATAAAGTCCGCACCCGCGAGGTGAGCAAAGCCCGGCGCGCGGATGGCGCATCGGTATGGGCGGTTGGAGCCGTCGCTAGGGGGGGTTAGTCTTCGGTTCGCCATGGACGATTATGGGTAGAGGGAAGAGTGCGGAGAAAGGGAATACGAGAGTTCCATCGTACGAGTCGAAGGGCGGAGCAAGAAGGAAAGGCAGACTCACGAAACCAGATAGACCGCCATTTCGCCCTTGGGCGCCTCGATCGCAGAGTATGTCTCCCCTGGCGGGACGCTGTAGCCCTCGCTAAAGATCTGGGAACCAAGTGAGTAAAGAGCACATATGGGGTGGAGAAGAGAGAACGGTTCTGAAAAGACCCCACCTTGAAATGATGGATCAAGCTCTCCATGCTCTCCTTCATGCTGGCGCGCGGGGGCGGGACGAGCTTGTGGTCGTCGACCTTGATCGCACCGCCGGGTATCTTGTTGATGCACTGGAAAATGGATTAATTCTGATACACGTCAAGAGGGAAGACGCGGCCGACCTGGGAGATGATGTGCAGCGACTCGCGCATCTCCTGTACGCGACACAGATAGCGGTCGTAGCAGTCCCCGTTCTTGCCCACAGGGACGTCAAACTCGACCTGCGCTTTTGTTAATAAATGACATGAAGAGATAAGACGGGCGGCGCACCTCATCATACGCATCGTAGCCCAACACCTTCCGCAAGTCCCACTGTATCCCGCTTCCACGCACCATAACGCCGCTGAACCCATAGCTCCGCGCGTCGTCGGCGCTCACCACGCCCACGCCTACCGTTCGTTCTTTCCAAATACGGTTCCCGGTCACGACTTCTTCGATTTCGTCGACGCGGGAACCGAACTGCGTAGCCCACATGAAAATGTCGTTCAGCAGGCCGTGGGGGAGGATCGAAGGCGACGCCGCCGGGACGGACGTAGGCGGAGTGGAGGCGGGCGCCAGGAGACGCGCTCGTAGAACTCCATGAGCTTTTCGCGCTCTTCAAAGCCCCACTAGGAAGGGGGTGAGGGCGCCAACGTCCATGGCGTGAGTGAGGATGGCCATGAGGTCTGCGTCAATTTTGTCAATGCCTGGAAGTAATGTGGGCAAAGAACGACGCACGGTTCAGAATGCGCGTCAACTCGCCAAAGAGCGTGCGGATCCACTTGGCACGCGCCGGAACCTCGACGTTGAGAAGTTTCTCCACCGCGAGGGAGTAGCACAGCTCGTTCGTCACTGGGGTGGTAATAAGCATTCAACCCAAGATACAACGAATAGACCCACTCATAGACACGTAGTCCAAACGGTCAAAATAAGGCAGAGCTTGGATATACGTCTTGTACTCGATGAGCTTTTCCGTCCCGCGGTGCAGCAGGCCAATGTGCGGGTCCGTGCGCAGAATCTCCTCCCCGTTCAACTCGAGAATCATTCGCAGCACGCCGTGCGCGGCGGGATGTTGTGGTCTAATGCGCATTCGTTCAGTCCGTTCCGCCTTGCTCTACTTGCATCGCACTCACCCAAAATTCACTACAAAAAGATGAGTTCAACCTAAAGAGTAAAAAGGATAGTCTACGCACCCGTGAAATGCCTCAGCTTGTTATCCGTGCGCGCCACGCCCGTCTCGCCCAAGATCTCATGGGCGGTCATCCCGCGGTAGTCGTCCACAACCTGTGGCTCGGGGTCGTTGGGGACGGCGGCGTCGCGGCCAACGACGTGGTAGCTTCCGGGTGCAGCATGCGCGCGGCGGATTTGCGGTGTCGAGAGAGCTGCACGCCGTACATGGCGCCGAGCCAGCGAGCGGAGCGGTGAGTGCAGCATCGATGCGTGACGTGACTGTCACTTTCGTTCTTCACTTCATCTTATCTTATCTCTAACTTCGAACTTGTACTCAATCGGTAATATTATGCGCGCGCTGGCGCAGAGCAATTCAAAGTCGATTAATGTACAAGTAAAGGCGAAACGACCGACGCCGCGAGCGCGAGCGAGTCTGGTGCGGCAAAGTCCTTGGCGTTGCTGACCATAAGGAGGCCGACTGCGGAGGTGGTGTTGGTTAGCGTACGGAGTCGAAACGGGAAGAGGGGGAGGCAGGGGTGGGGATGGATAGAATAGGTACGAAAAGAGAGGAGATAAAAAAAAGGAAGAAAGAAACGAAGACCCACCAATCAACCCAAACAAACCCATGATACTCCCAAACACCTCCACCACAAGGATCTTGACGAACAGATTGGGGTCAGCGGCGTCGGCGAGGGCGGCGGTGGCACCGGTGATGCCGACGCAGACGCCGCACAGGAGGTTGCACGCGCCGACGGTGAGGCCGCCCCAGAAGAGGGCGAAGCCTGGGAGAGAAGACGTGAGCACATAGATGATAACAGGTAGGAGGGGAAAGCGGAAGCGGGTGGGGTGTGAGAGACTAGGCCGACAGAGGAAACACGAAGAGGAAAGAAAGAGTGCCTGTGGGGCACTGGATCGTCCGCAAAAAAAATGCGCGAGGCAGCCCACCATGTGCGCAGAGAAAAATGACTGTAACATAGGGCGGGCATTACACAGCAAGGTGAAGCATGCGAAAAAACGCTTGCAGACGCAGACTGCCTCCGGCGTAAACGCTCGCACCAGCTCAGCCCTGAGTGACAGGACGGGCATGCCTCTTCTATCGCCTGCGAACGAAGATTTGGAAAGCGTGAAGCGTCCTCCGCAGTGTGCAAATGTGACGCCGCAGCAGCTGCGGCGCGGTCGCTCTCCTCCTCTGTGCGAAGGTCGAGCATGTACGCGCTACGGCGTATGTGTAACCGTAATCATCACTCGGTCCTCCTCGCTACTCCCTCGACCCAATGCGCACTGGGAAGGGAAAGCAGAAAACGCTTACCCGTGAAATAATTCTCCCTGGTATATAGCAGCTCCTCCGGCACGTTCACAAGTTTTGCAGAGAACACGATCCCGATAATGACGCCGTAGATGGCGACGACTTCGCAAAAGATAATACTAATTTTGTCTCCTCATTAAATAATTCGTGCAATTGAACGAGCGCAAGGACACACACCTAATGAGATTCTTGGTGCTAATTCTAGGTGCGCGGACGCCTCCGCCGAGAATGGACGAGCCGGTGACGAAGATGCCCCTGCGCGTCAGGCTTAATTTAATACAGAGGGAACGGAGGGTAGGACGCACCACCCCGCGCCCAGGACACTCAGGCCAATGCAGAGACCAATTCCCGTCGCGGCCCACGCAAAGGGACTGCTCTCTTCGAGGAAACGGCCAACGTTGAATGCTTCGCCGGAGCCTGCCAAAATTGCGTGTCCGTTCAATTTGAACCCAGTGAATCCACGGATAACGCACCAGTGAACAGCAGGTATAAAGCGATGAGGACGACGAGGAACGAGGGGAGGCCATAGGAGTAATACGAGCCTAGGTAGCCCATCGTTGGTGGTGGTGCGAGGCAAGGCGTGTTATTTGGCTATTGATCGTTCACGGTTGGAATGTACCACCTCCTCAAAGGCCTCCATGAGCACCTTACGCGGTCGGTCCAGCTCTCAATCATATTCTAACCTTGTTGGAACTCGGGGCACAGGAAGGAAGAATTCTCGGTCATCATCGTGGGCCTCGACGGCGCCGGCAAGACTGTGCGCAGGTGTAATATCATCAAGAAACAAACGCTGAAATTATTCTATGCGACCCTAGACCCTCCTGGAGCGCATAAAGACGCTCTATACCGACACCCCCGGTCTCACGCCCGACAAAATAGGCCCCACCGTCGGACAGAACATGGGCAAGATCACTTTGCCTTCGACGATCCTGCAGTTCTGGGACCTCGGCGGCCAGCGCGGGATCCGCAATATCTGGCACAAATACTACGACGACTGCCACGCCGTAGCGTACGTTATCGATGCGGAGGATCGAGAACGTCTGAGTGAGGGCTGGGAGGTGTTTGGTTGGTCTTTGCGTGCATCACTCGAACGAATCCTGAAGCATACGGGTAGATTCCGTCCTTTCGGCGCCCCAAATCCTCAACGTCCCCCTCCTCCTCATCGCCAACAAACAAGACTCCCCGCATGCTCTCTCCGCGTCGGAAATCCGCCACGACTACGAAGACTGGTACCAGCGCAAGGTCGAGTCTGCCCGGCGCAGTGTGCGGCTCGGGGAGAGCGACGCGGAGCCCGCGCGGCGGGCTGAGCGTATCGCGAGTCTGGATGTGTTGGGGATTAGTGCCGTGGAGGGGTGCGTGCTGCTCGTCGTTTTCTTGACTTGAACTGATATGTTTCACAGAACGGGCGTGAAAGCCGCCGTCGACTGGCTTTTCATACGGGTGCAGAATAGTCGCAGGTACGCGGCCCCAGCTCCTCGCGTCTTTCGCTAACATGGCCCCCAGGGACCCGCAAAAGGGCATCAGCTAGCACCGTACGCGGTACGCGTATTTGTATTATTTGCACACTGCTTGGGTTCGTCCCTTTTCGCTCTGTATTCGTGGCTCATGCTGGGGTTGCAGAGCAGTACCCACATGTATTGGTATTTTAAAAGAAGATAATATGTACACCAAATTATTCCGCTGTTGCCTGTGCTTCTGGTTCCCGACGCGGACCACTTGGGAGAAAGACCGACTCTAACAACGCCGTCTTCACCGACGCAAATGGACCAACAAATGTGTTACAAAGAGGGTGGCTCGCTCACGACCACGCCTCAGCGAGGCTAAGGACTCGGACTACCGTATTTACTTGTACCAAACCTGTAGAGTAGTTCGAAATTGATCGCATTTTCACGTAATTCGGCTTCGCTCAGATCAACACAGCCACAGTTGCAGGTCCGTCCTCGAAGAAAGTCTCTCCCTCCCCCTTCTCCTCCTCAAGACACCGCCAATCGCCAAAGTGAGCCTCGTTTCACCCAACGACCGCCCTGGACCAAGTTCTGTGGAGGAAGAACGGGTGTCTGGGGTGGATGCGTCGTTGGGATTTGGATGTCGTTTGATCAGGGCTCACAATTCGCAATTTTCAGAATGGGCCTGCAGGAATTCCAGGTTATCGGGCGGCATTTGCCCACCGAGTCTGACCCGACTCCGAAAATATACCGCATGCGCATATTTGCGCCCAATGAGGTCGTCGCAAAGTCCCGCTTCTGGTACTTTCTCCGGTCTGTTTCCCCGTAATTCAGTTACTGTCTGTACTCACCCGCCCCAGTCAGCTGAAAAAGGTCAAAAAGGCCAATGGCGAGATCATTGGCGTCAACGTCGTGTGTAGCATCCCTTGCAGCCCCCAAGAGGCAGGCGGACAGGGATCTGACTCTTTCTAGATCCACGAGAAGAAGCCCCTCAAGGTCAAGAACTTTGGCATCTGGCTCCGCTACGACTCCCGCTCCGGCACACACAACATGTACAAGGAGTTCCGCGACCTCTCCCGCGCAGACGCCGTAAAGAGCCTCTACCAGGACATGGCCGCCCGCCACCGCGCACGCTTCCGGTCCATCCACGTCCGTGTTATTGTTGGTCTACTGTATGCATACTCACTGTCCCCAGATCCTCCGTGTGGTCGAGATTGAGAAATCCGCCGACGTCCGCCGCCCGTACATCAAGCAGCTCATGACCCCCAACCTCAAGTTCCCACTCCCCCACCGTGTCACAAAGGCCCGTTCCACCTTTGTCGCCAACCGCCCGGCCACTTTCTAAGCAGGTCCTGCGAGGGTAGCTACGTTGAATGTACTGTGGTCATGCATCTATGATATGAATTCCATGCGCCCGCTTCGGTACCATTTACAATTCTACGATGTTGGCGGCGAAGAGGCCGAGTCCAAAGCCGCCAGCTGGTCCACCAAGTCTTCCATCACAGACTTGGGTTGCTGCGGAGGTGCCGCGATGACCGATGAGCGCTTCGTAGGCACAAGCAAGTGCCCGGCGGGTTCGAAGCCTGGCGCAATACGTCGCAGAGCGTCGCGCTTCCGCCGTTCCTTCTCATCGGCACGCGAGCGCAGATATTCCTCCCGTCGTGTGGCGTGTGACGCGAGGGTCGTACGACGAGATGATTCCAGCGTCAGGATGTGAGGCTCAATTGTGAATGGATAGACAAACTGTTGGGTGGATGAAAGGACCAGCAGATCGCACCCGGAAGAAACTTACATATGGCGTCACAGAGTCCGGCAGGGGGTGAATGTCCGGGGGAAGGACTATCTGAGGGATTTGGTATCGCTTGTCCGAGAAACATGGAGCGAAACCTACTGGACGCGGAACGCGGAGACTTGGAGATTTAATGAGCGGGACACGCGCCGCTGGGGCATATTGGGCTGTATGAGTAGAAATAAGCAAACCGTAGAGAACACTGCAATGAACGCACACTGGTCCATGGCGGAAGGAGAAAGAGTGGATCAGAGGATCAATTCTCTTGTTATGGAGGACTTCAACCACCAATTGGCCATAAAGCTTTCCAGGGCCCTCAATACCCTCAATCCTAACGACCTGCTCGCCCAGCGTGTAACGGATATCGCTAAAACCAACTCGGTCGAAGGGTTTGTCAAAGGTGCGACTTTTCAGCCTCATTGTTGTATTTTCGCTCTTAATTCTACATTGCTAGCGGCGCGGGCGTTTGGAAAATTCCAGGAAAATTTCTTAGCAGAACTGCATGCCGACATATTGCAACATGCAAAGCAGGAGGCCACTGGGATCGTCCCTCAACCGGTTGAAGGCATAACTGTCCATGACTCGGATGTCCTCGAGCCAGAACCTGCTCGCCCGGGAGGCCTGATGCGAGCAGACACTGTGCGTGGACGTGTGCAACCCGAGTTCTTGACGCTGACCCCCGCTGTAGCGCCATACCTTCCGGCAACCTGCGCGACCACTCGAACCGCCAACTCCGCGCAGCTCCTTACTCGGTCTCGACCGTCTTGCGCAAGAGAAGCGCGCGGCCGCCGCCAACGGGAATGTAGAGGGCAGCCGCAAGAAACCGCGGTTAGACGATGGGTCCGAGCCATTCTTCAAAGTCCCGAGTCTGCCTCTACCTCGGTCCGACAATCAACGTCAAAGGGGCGCCGAAACGCCTTCGCACCCTGGAGGCTTGTCCGAGACGGGCCGCAAGAGGTTGGAGGAGTACAGACGGAATAAAGACAAGCAGCGAGGTATGGTTCACCACTCTCCTTATTTTCTCTGCTCATTCAACTTGAAGAGGGCATCACTGCCGCCAACGAGCGCCGCGAAGACGGTCCGAAGGGCCTAGGCGACTTTCAACGGCGTTCGAACCGCGACAGAGACAGAGGCTGGGGCGGGAAGCGCGACTTTGATCAGCCGCAAAACGGTCGCGGCTGGGATGCCACGCCGCGCTCAGTGCGGGGAAACGGCGACGCCCCGAGTGTACGAGTGCCCAACGTTGGATGGGACTCGACTCCTCGCCGACCCGGAGACGAAAACTCTGGCTGGGGTGCGGCCAATAATCGCCTCTGGGATGCTCCTACGCCTCGGAATGTGCGAGCGGGCAGTCCCGACGACGCTATAGGTCTCGACGCTCGGGAGTGGGAGGAGGAGCAGATTCGACTCGACCGCGACTGGTACACCGGCGCAGAAGAGGGAGGTGTCGCTGGGGACGAGGAAAATAATCCTCTAGCCCAGTACGAGGACCTGAATGCGCTTAAATCCGCCGAAATCGCGACCAAGCAAGTGGTAAGCCGTGGACTTGAGTACTTGAGTCAAATGCTCAATTCTTTCTGTGACAGCGAAAAATATCCGCAAGACAGGCGCAATATGTAAGTCGGGTTCGAGCTTGCAGTCTTTCGGTGCTAATTCCCTTCCCAGAACGCCGACAACGATCTCTGGGAGACCAATCGCATGTTGACTTCCGGTGTCGCGACGCGGAAAGCAGTGGATATGGACTTCGAAGATGAATCGGAATCGACCGTCCACGTCATGGTCCACGATCTGAAGCCGCCCTTCCTCGACGGCCGCACCGTGTTCACGAAACAACTTGCCCCGATCAATCCCATCCGCGACCCCACGAGCGACATGGCCGTCTTCTCCAGAAAGGGCAGCGCCCTCGTAAAAGAGAAGCGAGAGCAGGCAGAGCGCGCCAAGGCCGCTGCGAAGTTGGCCGCGCTCGGTGGGACCTCGCTCGGGAACATTATGGGAGTCAAAGATGAGGAAGCCGACGCCGAAGGTGCGTTTATTCACTTGGGTCATGTTCCCGGTCAGAGTCTCGACATTCACGTAGTCTTCATGCAGCTGAGGAGCAGAAGCGGCAGCAGGAGCAAAAGGCCAGCGGCGCGACGGAGGATTACCGTGGTGATTCAAAGTTTGCTACCCACTTAAAGGCCTCGTCCGGTGTGAGTGCGTTTGCCCGCAATAGAACCCTCAAGGAGCAGAGAGAGTACCTGCCCGCATTCGCGAGTCGGGAGGAGCTCATGAGGGTTATCCGCGAGAATCAAGTCGTCGTCGTTGTCGGCGAGACTGGGTCCGGGAAAACCACTCAGCTAACCCAGTTCCTTTACGAGGATGGGTACTGTCAGCATGGGCTCGTCGGCTGCACGCAGCCTCGGCGTGTCGCTGCCATGTCCGTCGCCAAGCGTGTTAGCGAGGAAATGGAGGTGCGTGCATCTATCTACAAACCTTCCTCGAGCCTTTCTCACCTTGTGATACCAGTGCAAATTGGGCTCGACTGTAGGCTATGCTATTCGTTTCGAGGATTGCACTTCGTCGGACACCAAGATCAAATGTGCGCCTCCATTCTGTTGGACCATCGTTGAAGCTGACTCACTCCAATGTAGACATGACCGATGGTGTCCTGCTTCGTGAGTCGTTGAACGAGGGCGACCTCGATCGTTACAGCGTCATTATCCTCGACGAGGCGCATGAGCGATCTCTCAATACCGACGTCTTGATGGGTCTCCTCCGGAAGAGTGAGCTTTTTCCATTTCGTCCTCCTAGGACTCCGCTTACTGTCTCTTGCAGTTTTGTCTCGCCGCCGAGACTTGAAACTCATCGTTACCTCGGCGACGATGAATGCAGAGAAGGTAGGCTATCCCCTCCTTATAATTCTCTCTCGTTGACGCCCGTGATAGTTCTCTCTCTTCTACGGAAACGCTCCAACGTATACCATCCCTGGACGAGCTTTCCCTGTGGAAACGACCCACTCCAAGTCCCCGTGCGAGGACTACGTCGACAGCGCCGTCAAACAAGTCCTGCAGATCCACCTTGCCCTTCCGCCTGGCGATATCCTTGTCTTTATGACTGGTCAAGAAGACATTGAGATAACGTGTCAAGTAGTTAAAGGTATGTTGTTCTCTACTCCTCGAAGCGTAGTCTGACTTTTGTTTTAGAACGATTAGCCCAGCTGGTCGAACCCGCTCCGCTAGCTGTACTGCCGATCTACTCGCAGATGCCGGCGGATTTGCAGGCCAAGATTTTCGAGGCGACGAGCGATGGGCGGAGGAAGGTCATCGTGGCCACCAATATTGCTGAAACCTCGCTGACTGGTTTGTGTCTCCTTTGGATGTCCTGCCTTCTCGGTTGACGGCCGTTATTAGTGGACGGAATTTTATATGTCGTCGACGCCGGATACTCGAAACTCAAGGTGTATAATCCCAAGGTCGGAATGGATGCTCTGCAGATCACGCCCATCAGCCAGGCGAATGCCAACCAGCGGACCGGTCGTGCGGGAAGAACTGGAAATGGGTGGGGTTCATTTGTTTTGTGGTGTCCTTCGACCGATGACTGAGACGCTTCAAAGATTCTGTTACCGAATGTACACGGAGATGGCGTTTAGGAACGAGCTCTTTGAGAGCACGATTCCGGAGATTCAGCGTACCAACTTGGCGAATACGGTTCTGCTGCTCAAGGGTTTAGGCGTGAAGAACTTGCTCGAGTTTGATTTTATGGATCCTCCTCCGCAGGTGAGCCGTAACCCCCCTTGCAAAATCGGTGCTTCATGTACTCAACCATCGTGCAGTCCAACATCCTCAACTCGATGTATCAGTTGTGGGTTCTCGGCGCCTTGGACAACGTTGGCGACTTGACGCCCGTCGGCCGCAAAATGAATGAATTCCCGATGGAGCCCTCGATGGCGAAGATGCTAATTGCCTCTGTCGACTACAAGTGTTCTGCGGAGATGCTGACCATTGTTTCGATGTTGTCTGTTCCCAGCGTATTCTACCGGCCAAAGGAGCGGATGGAGGAGGCTGATGCGGCGCGGGAGAAATTTAACGTTCCCGAAAGCGACCACTTGACACTATTGAACGTGTTTAACCAGTGGAAGAGCCATGGGTATGTCTACGTCCACGTCGCTAGATTTAAGCTGAACAAAGTGCAGGTTCCGGGATGACTGGGCTATGAAGCATTTCTTGCACCCGAAATTGTTGCGCAAGGCGAGGGAAGTCCGCGCTCAGCTGGAGGATATCATGAAGTTCCAGAAGATGGAGCTGATCTCCGCTGGGACTGACTTTGATGTGTTGAGGTTGGTGAACGCGTGTCTTCCTGAAGTAAGCATTTTCTGATTTCCTCTCTAGGAAAGCTATTGCAGCTGGATACTTCCATCAAGCAGCGCGCGCAAAGGGCATCGGGGAGTTCGTCAATATCCGTTCAGGCCTTCCTACCCATCTGCATCCCACCAGCGCGCTGTATGGTCTTGGATGTGTGTCCTGCCTTGCGTTTCTCCCCTGCTTGGCTGACTTGTGTTAACAGATACACCGCCCTATGTGGTGTACCACGAGCTCATTCTGACGTCCAAGGAGTACATGACCCAGGTCACCTCGATCGATGCTTATTGGCTAGGTGCGCTCTCATTTCACGCTCCCATCTCTGCTCTAACTTTTCCCATCACAGCTGAGCTTGGTTCTGTCTTCTATTCCGTCAAGGAAAAGAATTTTGACGAACGAGGAAACCGGCGTCAAGCCGATCGTGAGTTTTCGAGAAAGGCCGAGTTGGAGACGGAGATGGCGCGCCAGCGTGAAGAGTACGTTTACGTCTTGTTCTGCAGCACTCTTTGTATTGACCTCGTCATCCAGAACCGCAAAACAAGTCGCCGAAGCTGCCATCGCCGTCAAAACTAGCGGCGGGAGCTCGAAAATCATCGTTCCTGGCACCCCCAGGCATTCTGGCATTGGTGCGGGTTCCAGAGTGACGCAAACACCGAGAAGAAGAGTGGGAATTTGAGACCAGTAATGTATGTTGAATGTATAGAAGAATTGTGCATAGGTTAGAGGTGTAGCCAAGTATCCCTTCGAACGGTTTCCCAAAAAGACAAGCCGTACTGCACAATTGTACAAGTACAAAAGCGGCGACTAAAAACAAAAGACGAATTCGATTCGAGGATGTGACTGACTTTTTTCCTTTTTGAATCTGCATTTCTCCGCAACAAGTAAACCAGCTAAGACCAAACTACGACGCGGTGCCCTGGCAAAGGAGCGAATAAATACGTAGAGTGGTCCAAGGGCCGGTGTTTTGACGCGTTCCGACGCGCTCCCCGGGCCGGTCCGATCACGCCTCCTCTCAACCGCCCATTTCAGTGTAAACTAGGGTTGCGGAAGAAACCGGGTGGTAACTGGTAGATGTAAGTTACCGCGGTCACGTGCAGCGTAAATTACCTATTTGTGGTCGGTGGGTCAAAAGAGCCTGGTATATTACCCCCCACAACACGGTCACATGTCTAATCCTCAGGTCATACTGAAATCATTTAAATACACGTACAGGCTCAGGAAGCACCAGGAGGCCCAATTTCTATGATTTAGAAAGTCGTGGCTTCCGAGAGTCGTGTTCCGAGAGATCACAGTCGTCCAAACAGCTCACGTCAAACAGCTCACGTCCAAACACACGCACCACAATAACATTATTTCACGTCTCGGACACACACTAGTACCATTTAATCCAGGAAAGCTGCATTCGAGTTCCTTGAGTGCTGAATAAATACCATGTATTAGGCATGCAACCCGACGTCGCCAGCATATTCTCAAGTCAGTAGAATATTAACCATACCAACTCCTGTCTCATGTCCTTCTAACCTGGTTTGCCTGGCATCTTGTGTGGTCTAACGTGGCTTTGCGCGTGCATAGCACCAGCGGCGATTTTTTTTGAGAAATACGCGTGATTTGACCACGTGATGTGTCCGAAAATGTAACTTTCCGCGTAAATTACAATTGTTGTACCCCGAAAAAAATTTGGGTGGTAAATTACCGACTTTGTTGTACCCCCTGGAGTTTCTTCCGCAACCCTAGTGTAAACGAGGTTTCAAAGACTCGTTTGCATCTATTCCATTTCTCCTCGCATTCTTTCTACTTGCCTGTGGTCGCGCTCCTCTGCGACCCCCTCCGACACGAACGACGCGCGTCCGCTGTCAAATATCGGTGCGCGTGCTTTTTTGCCATGCCACTTTCTCTCGCTCACTCGCAGACAAGACGACGAAGCGGTCGTACTGACCCTTCCCATTCTTTCCACTAACACAAAAGACGCGTAAAAGATGCCGCTTCGCCAAATAGAGGTGTGCGACTTCAAGTCCTATCGGGGCCACCAAACCATTGGGCCTTTCAAGAACTTCACCTCTGTTATTGGACCAAATGGCGCCGGAAAATCAAATCTCATGGACGCGATATCCTTCGTTCTGGGGGAAGAGCCGTAGGCTCTGTAGCTCAGACGCGCTTTGCGCGTCGGACTCGCTACGGGCGTCCGCGGGCGCTGATGTGAGCGGGAGTCCGCGCTTTGCGCGGCGGCTCAACGCGTCAACGGATCAGGATGCGCCCCGAGCTACAGAACGGCTCTGAGCGCGTGGCTGCTGGGAGGAAGACCAGCAGAGAGAAGGGAAACGCGCGCAAAGCGCGCCACCCAACTCTACTACCACACACTGACGGTACGGAAGTGACTGAAGAGCACGAACTTGAGAGTGAGAACGAAAATCCGAAAAAGGGACGGTGGGCGGGCGAGAAAAGGACGCGACAGCGCGAGGCCGGTCGTGGTAGAGCGAGAGTGACGAGTCACGCGTCACGCGTCGCGCGCGCCGCGATCACGCCTACCCCGGCCTCATCGCTTGCCTTATCCTCTGACAACCCCAAGCCGTTCGTGCCTCACGTCGGAGTTGTCTCGGAATAAGGTAAGCTGTCGTCTGGTCTCATCAGTGAGGACACTGAAGGAGAACGATCCGCGATCAGAGGCAACCTCCAAGTGCGGTGTGTGGGGGAAGAGCCGTAGGCTCTGTAGCTCAGACGCGCTTTGCGCGTCGGACTCGCTACGGGCGTCCGCGGGCGCTGATGTGAGCGGGAGTCCGCGCTTTGCGCGGCGGCTCAACGCGTCAACGGATCAGGATGCGCCCCGAGCTACAGAACGGCTCTGAGCGCGTGGCTGCTGGGAGGAAGACCAGCAGAGAGAAGGGAAACGCGCGCAAAGCGCGCCACCCAACTCTACTACCACCCAGAGCGAAGCTCACCCCGAGTTGGGTTGCGCGCTGCAAGCGTGGGGCCCGACTCTACCCCACACAGAGCTACGCGAAGGGAAAGTGTATGGTATGGGTATGGATACGCGTGAAATCGAACGAGGTTATAACCACATGGCACGTGGAGCACGGGTACGGGCACGGGCACGAGTAAAGCACAGAGCACGAGTACGGGGTCCTCGGGAGTTGGCCAGCAGAGTACGGGTGTAATAGAAATGTTGGACAATCCACAGACAAATTGCCCGCACACGATGAGCGAGATAGGACCGATGAACGGGTATGGGAGATTGTGGCTTGTAGAAAGCACAGAGTATTTTCGGGACCAAAGATGAGGAGCACGAGTACAAAAATCAAGCTTGGGAGAGGCGGTATGGCGTAGCACGAATGAAGGGAAACAACTGAGACACAAGGAATCGGCAAGAGAACCAGTCGAGGAATTAGTCTCATTGACGCTCGAGTTTGAATCGGGTACGGGCACGACGGGAAGCAAATCCGCTGAGTACGAGATCAGATTATAGACCGAGATTCCCGTGAGTGTGGCCGGCAGAGGAACGAGTACGATGTGTTGTTGGAGAAGCGTTAATAAGGTTGTCGTGCGGGTTTGACGTTTTGGACCAGCGGCTTGGGCACGAGAAAGAAGGCGGCATCAAAATTCGGAGGTTCGGTTCGACGTTATGAGTGCGCTAAGGGCCCCGAGACGAACAGAGCACGAGTGAGCTCGCGTGCGCCGTACAAATTTGCGAAGTCTTCTTACCGTTCACGATGTGCATACACGTACCATTCCCGTGCCCCGGCCTCATGCCTCATCCTCTGTATCCGCATTCCATGTGCTCAGACAGTGTGTACTCGTGCCCGTGCCCGCACCACACCCGTGCTCGTCTCGCGCTCGTCCTCGCGTCGAGCTCGTTCCCGTGTCGTGCTCATTCTCGTACCCACCCCGTGCCGTGCTCGTTCTCGCACCACGATCGTGCTCGTTCTCGTGCCGCGCTCATACCGCGCTCGTTCTCGTGCCCGCGCCCGTTCCCGTGCCCGCGCCCGTATGTCGTGCCCGTGCCCGTACGTCGTGCCGTGACCGTGCTGGTACCGCGCTCATCCTCGTATCACGCTCGTTCCTGTACTATGCTGGTTCTCGTCCCGTCCCATACTCATCCTCGTTTTCATACCGCGCTCGTGCCCGTGCCCGCACTCGTGCCTCGCGCCCGTTCTCGTGCCCCGCGCCCGTTCCCGTGCCCCGCGCCCATTCCCGTGCCCCACGCCCGTTCCCGTGCCACGCGCCCGTTCTCGTGCCACGCGCCCGTTCCCGTGCCCCGCGCCCGTTCCAGCGCCCCGCGCCCGTTCCAGCGCCCCGCGCCCATTCCCGTGCCCCGCGCCCCTACTTGCGCACGTGCACGTAACTCGCACTCAGTCATTCTTCGTCCACATGTGTGCCTCAGCTGGCTCCTAGAAATCATACCGTTTTCATCTCATGAGGTTTACCGTGCCAGTTTCTTACGTGCGCACGCCATCATGCCCTTCTTGTTGCCCGTTCCCCGTACCTTTCCCCATACCCCGTGGCAGCCTCTCCCCCTCTCGTTCTCGTTCCCCGTACCTCCTTGCCCGGGCCCGTGACCGTTCCCTGTACGTTGTATCGTGCCCGGGCCGTCATATCTCATTGCCCTACCCGTGCCTGTGCCCGTGCCCGTACCTGACCTTATACCTCGTATCTCCTCGTCCCCCTACGCCGAGACGTTGTCCGCATATTGGACTCATACCTTTTTCCTTCGCGTCGCACCGCTCCGATCCCGTTTCTTCACTGTTTCTCTCCCCTTCCCTTCCGAGCCGAGCAGTGGAGGTGTTCTTGGGGCGGATCTACGCGGGCTCTGGCGCGGAGGCAGCTGATGGTGCGGGCTACCCTGAGAACCCGGGAGCGAGGTGTTCCCTAGCCTCCCCGTCGACCTTGATGCCGCCACTGGGCCCATCCGTTTGTGCGAACTGCGCCGACACCAAAATCTCCCTCTCCCTCTCTTTTCTACCCACTCTTTCGACGATGGCCTTGCTTTTGCCCTCAGCTTTGGTATTGTTCCGGCTCTATCTTAGCCTCTTTCTGGCGGGCCCGCATGACTTGGGTTTCCGCACTTCCCGGGGTGCTGTCGTCTCCACGTTGAAGATACTTCTTTCTGCGTTCATGAATTCAGATCCCCCTTGGAACGCCCCTTTCTTTTGCACCTTACTGGGTTTACCGGGTCTGCTCATCGGCTCCCTTGCTTGCCCACTGTTTGTTGCTCGCCGCCCGCTGCATGCCGCATCATCCCACCACCATTGTACCACACAGTATCCGCTCAGTTGTGACTGCCTAGGCTTTATATTGCGACGGTTCTCCGACCACGTACTCCCTTTGGCGCCGACACATTCTTTATGTTCGATTTCACTGTCGATTCCTTCCCGCTACTCATCGTTGCTTCGCGTTCTGCACAACCCCCACCCGGATCCTTTCCACGCTTTACGATCCGCAGATGTTGCTACTTGAAGCCTCCTTCGAGCTGCGGTTTTACGATGCGCTGACACTTGTTGTATCACTGACCTCTTTCTAGCACACACATGCCGTGTACCTTACCCGTTCCCGTTCCCGTACCCTCCGCTCCCGGGGGGCTTACCGTGCCATACTACATGTGCCCGTAGTGCTTCGCGGCACTCAATTCCATCTTGCGCTAACACATCCCGACTCGGATAATGCTCCTCTTGTCGACATCGCGGTACATTGTCCCCGTATACCCGCCTCTCCATCGTTCGTGCTCGTTCCCCAACCAGCTCCGCAGTCCTCGATGGTTCATTTACGAGACAACCCGAGGGCATACACGTTCTCGCGGTATCCATTTTGTCATCCAACAACTCGTGCTTGTTCCTGCTAGGGTCCGACCACATCTCGTCGTCGTTCCCAATGTGTGCCTGAAGCTCATACCCTCACCTTTCTTACTGCTTTACCGCTCCAAAGTGTTCAACACTGTGACACCGTTATCCTCACCGACACTTCACCGGCCTTCAAACCTGTTATCCTCACTCGTGCTCTGTTCGTCTCGGGGCCCTTAGCGCACTCATAACGTCGAACCGAACCTCCGAATTTTGATGCCGCCTTCTTTCTCGTGCCCAAGCCGCTGGTCCAAAACGTCAAACCCGCACGACAACCTTATTAACGCTTCTCCAACAACACATCGTACTGGAAGAGCCGTAGGCTCTGTCGCTCGGGCGCCCAAAGGGCGCCTGCGGGCTCCGAAGGTGAGCGGGAGGGCGCGCTTCGCGCGGCGCCTCGCATCAACGCATCAGACGCGCCTCGAGCGACGAGCCGGCTCTGAGCGCGTGGCTGCTGGGAGACGGACCAGCAGAGAGAACGGGAAGCGCGCGCGAAGCGCGCAACCCAACTCTACTACCACACACTGACGACACGGAAGTGAAAGAAAAACGAACTTGAGCGGGAACGAAAGTCGAAGAAAAGGAAAGGGATGGCGGGCGGGTGAGAGAAAGAGCGCCAGCGAGAGCGACGTTGTGGCGAGACGAGAGTGATGGAGTCACGCGTCACGCGTCGCGCGCGCCGCGATCACGTCTGCCCCGGCCTCTCGCTGCACTTACCTTATCCTCCGACAAACCCAAGCCGCTCGTGCCTCGCGTCGGGGTTGTCTCGGAATAAGGTAAGTCTGGTCGTCTAGTCTCGTCAGTGATGAGAGCCTCGAAAGAAAGGAACCGCGATCAGAGGCAACCTCCAAGTGCGGTGTGTGGGGGAAGAGCCGTAGGCTCTGTCGCTCGGGCGCCCAAAGGGCGCCTGCGGGCTCCGAAGGTGAGCGGGAGGGCGCGCTTCGCGCGGCGCCTCGCATCAACGCATCAGACGCGCCTCGAGCGACGAGCCGGCTCTGAGCGCGTGGCTGCTGGGAGACGGACCAGCAGAGAGAACGGGAAGCGCGCGCGAAGCGCGCAACCCAACTCTACTACCAACCAGAGCGCAGCTCACCCCGAGTTGGGTTGTGCGCGCCGCAGGCGCGTGCGCCCGGCTCACCCCACACAGAGCTGTGCGAATGGCGACGAGGGAACGGAGAGAATGAGGAGGAAAGGAAGAGGAATGGGTGGAACGTTGACGACGAATAGGCACGCTCGATGAGGAGAAGAAAAGGCGGAACGAGGTGGAACGTTGGGTGAACGTGGAAGCACGATACAATTAGCGGCACGGGCACGACGGACATGTTAATACAACCAAGAAGTAGCAAGAACGAATGGGAACGGGTAGTACGTAGCACAGGGTGAGCCCAAAGTCAAAGCTCGTCGGCGGAGTTGTGGATGATGATGATCCCACTCGCGGCGCGGAAGGCCTCAAACACCTTGGACAGTTCTTCGAGTCGCTTCCTGTCGTAGGCCTTACCAATCATGGGGATGGTATGGTCAATCTTCCTCCAGTAAACAAGGAACGGGAACAAAGTCCAGCCGCCGAGCGCCGCGACAATCTCGCAAGGCACGCCGGCGAGCAACAGCTCGGTGGAGCCGCCGATGTGGAAGCTGTGCTCTCAAACGCGAATGAAGTCGGCGGCCTTCCAGATGTTGGCGCAGCGCTCCCTGAACCACACCTTGGTCAAGGGTTTCCAGCCGCCATCAGTCATATAGAAGGCGAAGAGGACGCCGTGGCCAGAGACCGAGCCGTTGACGGACAGGTGGTTTTGGAGGGCTGCTTCGGAACGTAGGTCGTCGTTCGGTCTGCCGGTGAGAACGGGGGGGCGTCCGCGCTCGCGTGTCGATTTTGTTCAAGGGATAGGGATGGAGGTGGCGCAGGTCGAGCATGGTTGGTGAGAATTCGCTTGCGAGATGCACCTCGCCGCACGTGGAATCTCGCGTCGAAACCGTCCGCCGAGGGAACATTGAGCTCGCCCAGACGTCTGCATCCCCAGGAAGCGGCGGTGGCGACTGCCCAGACCGCGGCGTCGAAGGGCTTCGTCAAGTCGAGGGGCTTGATGAGCGCCCGCAAGTGTTTGACAGTGACGGGGCCCCGCTGGTCCCTCTTGGGCGCGGTCGGAGGCGCCGTTCACGTCGTGCCATGCCTGGATACCAACATCCACGACTTCACCGTGCCGCCCCCCACCTTCCCGATCCTTTCGCCGATGCAGGCGGTCAGGAGGAGATGCGAGGCTGGCGTACGCGCACGCTCCGAAATACCGTATTTGTCGGCGGCGTAATTGGGGTGGGTGTTGGGTGCGTAGGCGCCGAAGAGGGCCGCGTATGTTTTGTTGACGAGGTGGGCCAGTAGCTCGGTGCGAACGAGAGTATTGTGCTCTTGGGCGAACGGGGACGACCACGAGCAGGTCCTGTCCAGCGCGAGTACGTGCGGGCGGAATTCATTGTACACCGTTTCCCGCGCGCGCCTTTCGCGGTTTCGCCTTCTCGCGTGCCGCAGGGTTCTCGGGGTTCGCTGGGGCCAGAACGGGACGTGCAGGGGCGAACGCGTCTTGGAGCCGGGCCCAATTCGGCGGGACGAGTCGACGGGGTGGGATGGCGAGGCAGAGTACGGTGCATTCGAGCCGATGACGGGCGTGGGAGGGACCAAGTGCCGGACCGCACCCCCGAGAGAACGCGTGCAGCTGGGCGTGTTCGACGTCCTCAGCGTCGGGGGACGGCGGGACGGCGATGCGAGGGCGCTTGCGCATCGCTGGAGGTGGCACGATGTGGAGGTAAAGAACGGTTTGCACGTAAGAATTACATAGCGCAAGTGGAGGGGGTAGGAACGGGAACCAGCACGGTAAGTAGACCGTTTCGCATTGAGCGGGCACGACGTGGGTAAATGAAGCAGATGACATATTTGAATACAGCACGTTTAAGAACGAGAACGAATACAGCATAGAACGGGAACGGATGCCGAGTACGAACGGCACGGGGAAGAGTATGGTGGGAGAATAACGCATGGGCAAGGGGAAAGTGGCCGTTGAGACGCGATGTAGTCGAGTTTTTTTGGCACGCTGTTCTGAACGGCGAGAACGAGAAGGGAACGGCGGAAACATCCCGAAGTTGCGGCCCCAGTCTTTGATGTAGGTGCTGCTGATCCGGTGTGTCGCCTCTGGACGCCAGGTCGTGGTACACGTGTGGACGCGCAGGTTAGTATTCCCACCACTTCGGGCAAGTTTCGGCGGATGGAGGTGGATGGCGGGTGATGAAAGGTGTCGTTTCGGTAGGACAGATAAATGGGGAGAGGGCGGAGAGACCGAAAGAAGGTCGGACCATATGCAGCCCGCCATCACGGAATCGGCGAGATAGGCACGGACCCAGAAGCAACGTCGACGTCCTGGCCCTTCTTGGATCAGATGCCGAGGGTACGAAGGGGCGACACGGCGAAGCGCTTCCGCCATGTTGAAAGGAAAGTGGTGGACGGGGAACGCGTAGGAGGAGTGCGTGGGCAACGAAAATATGCTGAGTCGTCCTTATATCTGCTTGTGGGTGAAGCCCGTGGTGCGCCAGACATCCATGGCCACGCTCAGACGGATGCAGTGGTTGACGCGGGGGCCCTATGCCCTGCACCACGAACCACACCTTCTAGTCTGGCCGAATCTGGCCCGTTCTGTGGAACTTGGCGACGTCGCCCAAGCCTGTGGCAAGCTGGAACGCAATGAGCACGGGAACGGCGCGGTAAGAACGAGAACGGGGTGGCGTGGGCGATGGAACGAGCACGGGAACACACACGAGCACGAGGAACGAGCCCGGGAACGCGCACGAGCACGAAGAACGTGCCCAGGGAACGTGCACGAGGAGAGCGCAAGAGAAAGCACTGCTCAGCACGGCACGGACGGACGAGAGCAGGAGTTGCTGCATCGCCGGAACAGGAACGGGAACGACCGCACGGTCGTCGCCACCGAGCGACCCGGAACGCTTGCACGTGTTGGGCGGGGAACGGGCACGACGGAAAGATGTGGAGAACGGGCACGGTACTTACGGTCTTGGCACGCGGTGGCGCAGGAAACTCGCCTAAAGCTCGCCCAGATTTCGTCTTCTCCGAGGCGCGTCTCCTTTGGAGGGGTGTCTGTCGAGTTGTGGGTCGATGCGGGGAACACGCACAACGGGCACGGGACGGGGAACGGGCACGGGGCACGGGGAACGAGAAAGGTTACGAGCTCCCCAGCAACAAGCTGTTCGAGGCGGATATCAACGACGAGTCGTCAGGGGACCTCGTCGTGTACAGCAGCGCGGACGTGCCGGATCCGTTTAGCGCGAACGCGAACGCGTACTATACGCCCGCGACGCCACCGCAGCACCAGGGCGGCAACGCCCACGGGCGTAAGGCGTCAGCGACGAAGTGAAAACGGGGTATAAAGGATTGGGGAAGGTACCCGTAGGGGTATGGGACGGGCATGAGTAACATCGCAAGTGGAGGCGCGAGTTACAAGGTACGAGGCACAGGCATCCAGTATGCACAGTGGACTGCGAAATTGACAGCCCCAACGTACGCGGTGGGCTGCGAACAGTCGCGCAATGCCAGGACACCAGTACTTGCCCTAGACCAACAGCCGCATGGGAACAGGATGGATCCTGTAGCGACATTGAGAGAGCTCCGCGCCGGGTCGAAGTATATCACCCGAGCCTCGCGAGGTGAGCGTGATGAAGGTGTGAGCTCGCGTACGGCGGTGGATAGCGGCCCAGATGCAAAAGAAAAAGAAAAGAAAAAAAAAGGAGACCTCGCAGGAGGGTGAAACATTAAAAGATACATCCAACACCGTGTCACGGTGAAAGGGAGCGAACGCGTCGTGCACTCCGCTTCAGAGGCGTAAGCATACCACCACATACTGCGATGGGACGGCCGCGCAAAGAAGCAGGGCGTACAAACACCCCCCGCGCTGCATGACGTGCTACGACAAGATGTCGACGTCAAATATTCAAAGGGGGAAAGGCAAGGGCTCATCCGGACGGCCGCGTTCGCCATGTCCGGGAGGAGGAACGATATTGCCGAGTCAGGAATGAATGCAAAGCACCGAGCAGGCTGTACCGTCAGCGACGCCCAGCACCCCAACGCGCGTACATATCGGCGTGCGAGCGCAATAGGCACAGATTTCGTTACGGAGTTATCTCGAACGTGTCGGCCTAAGGCGGTGCGCCAGCAGCCCCAGGGGGCGTTGGCGGCATCGTACGCCGCGCAGGGGAGCCATAGGAAGTGTAGGAAACGGCACCCGCGCAAATGAGTGCGAGACGCGGCAAACCGCGCGTGTGTATCGGCATGACATGGCCCAGGTAGAAGCGGCAGGCGCGAGACCCTCCCAGAGTGGGGTATACACGAAAGGCGCGGCTATGAGTGCCCTGCGTCAAGCCGCGCTCGAGCTGAGGCTTTAAAGCCCGAAAATATCGTTGCCCAAAGGCAAGCTAACCACCACCACCAAACTACAACCTCTGCTACGCGTCCGGAGCTGTCCCCCTGTGTGGGAGGGCGACGCGCTGGCAGAGCTGGCAATCTCGCGCAAGGGGAAGAGAGGGAGGAGAGGGAGGAGGAATCGGAACGAAATGTGCGGGGAAGTGTGCAGGCTTACTAAACGACCGCTAACCCGCTTCCTCTACATCTCCCGACGTTTTCTGAGCGCCCCGGTGTAATAGGCGATGTGCGGCAGTGTTGGGGTTCGATCAGGAGTTCCTTCCCTGACGCGTCGTGGATATTGGACGTTCATATTCGTTTTAAGGGCCTGGGTGTGCTGAACGGTGGCCGGCAACGTTCCTGCTATCTATTGCAAGGTGCCTGGAGGCCCCCAAGTCATTCGAATGGTGTCCGAATGCGAAACTGGCGGCTACGTGTCGCGTCGTCTAAGTCGGTGTGGAGCGCTGAATTTGATTTCGTAGCTGTCTCGAATGTCTGTGTAGTCCGTGGCGGGTTCAAGCGTGTAGCCAGAGACTAGTAGAGGAGTACAGATCCAGTGTAGACGACGGAGAAGAAGTGAGAGAAAGAGCGCCAGCGAGAGCGACGTTGTGGCGAGACGAGAGTGATGGAGTCACGCGTCACGCGTCGCGCGCGCCGCGATCACGTCTGCCCCGGCCTCTCGCTGCACTTACCTTATCCTCCGACAAACCCAAGCCGCTCGTGCCTCGCGTCGGGGTTGTCTCGGAACTTTGTTGTACCCCCTGGAGTTTCTTCCGCAACCCTAGTGTAAACGAGGTTTCAAAGACTCGTTTGCATCTATTCCATTTCTCCTCGCATTCTTTCTACTTGCCTGTGGTCGCGCTCCTCTGCGACCCCCTCCGACACGAACGACGCGCGTCCGCTGTCAAATATCGGTGCGCGTGCTTTTTTGCCATGCCACTTTCTCTCGCTCACTCGCAGACAAGACGACGAAGCGGTCGTACTGACCCTTCCCATTCTTTCCACTAACACAAAAGACGCGTAAAAGATGCCGCTTCGCCAAATAGAGGTGTGCGACTTCAAGTCCTATCGGGGCCACCAAACCATTGGGCCTTTCAAGAACTTCACCTCTGTTATTGGACCAAATGGCGCCGGAAAATCAAATCTCATGGACGCGATATCCTTCGTTCTGGGTGTCAAAAGCGCCCAACTGCGGAGTTCCCAACTCAAGGACCTGGTATACCGTGGTAGACGGCTCGGGAAGAGTGGAATCGAAGGCGAAGAGGACGAACCCGAAGCAGCCGATGAAGACGACGAGACGGAGCAGGGCGAGGGCTCTGCCAAGAAGGCATGGGTAATGGCCGTGTATATCGATGCGGAAGACAAGGAATGGCGTTTTCGACGAACGTGAGGCTCTTAGCTGCCTGCGATATTCATTTCTGAGCTGCTCGTAGAATTTCTACCACTGGCGCCTCCGAGTACAAGCTCAATTCCAAAGTCGTGACCTACAATGCATACAATGCCGCTCTCATGTCCCACAACATTCTCGTCAAGGCAAAGAACTTTTTGGTCTTTCAAGGGGATGTCGAAGCCGTCGCCTCGCAGTCGCCACGCGAACTTTCAGCGCCTCATAGACCAGATCAGTGGCAGCTTGGAGCTCGCGACTGAATACGACAAGGCAAAGGAGGCCCAGGACCGCGCGACGGAGAACGCGACGTTCAATTTTACCAAGCGTCGTGGGATTGCTGGAGAAATCAAGCAATACAAGGAGCAGAAGGGTGAGGCTGATCGCTTCGACTCGCTCTGCCAGGAACGGGTATGCGACGCGAACCTCGATTTTGTTCCGCTGCTAATTTGATATAGGACCAACGCATCCTGCACCGCATACTCTTCAAGTTGTTCCACATCGAGGAGGCGATCGAGGCTAATGTGCGCGAGATCCACACTCAAAACAAGGCGCTCAAGAGCCTGCGCGCGGAGCAGCGTGTGCACGACGAGGCGCTGGAGGCTGCGCGGGCAGGACAGGCCAAGACGCGCACCAGTGTTATGCAGATGGAGAAGAAGATCAAGAAGGCGGAGAAGGTGCTGGATGGCAAGCGCCCCGACCTTGTCACTGCAGAGGCCCACATCGCGCACGCGAAGCGCAAGCTCACCAACGCGACCAAAGCGAAGGAAGGGCTCGAGTCTCAACAGGAGGGACTGGAGACCAAGGTGAATAACTTGCAGAAGGAGTTGGCGAGCGTGAAAAAAGCAGCCGACTGCCGCTCAAGGTTGGTTCTTTTTCGTTTTCTTTTTTTGTTCGAGCCTTATGCTCGCCATACAGAGGCACAACGAAAGGCCTCTCAGCATAACATGGCCCTAGGCGAAGAGAGCCTGACCGAGTACAGGAAACTGTAAGCTGTTCGCTCTTGGTCGCTCTTCACTGTCTGAATTACTTGCAGAAAGGCGGCTGCAAGTGTCCTGGCCGTAGATGAGCGACAGTCCCTCGAGACCCTTACCCGCGAGCTCAAAACCGTCACTCGGACGCTGGGGCAGCTCAAGGAGAAGCAGACCGGTCTGGAGGAGAACCGCGAGTCGCGGACGGCGGATCTAGAAGCACAGAGCGCTCGCAAGGCAGAGGTGTGTTTCTCTTGTAATCGCTTTATCCTCACACCAATGGCAACAGATCTTATCCTGTAGCTGGATGAGAAGATCGCCACTTTACAGGTGGAGCTCACCAAGGCGCGACAAGACCTGGACAACCAGCAGTCGGAGCGCACAAGGATCAGGTTCGATTCCGCGTCCTTTACCGTTTTGTCAAGTCTAATCAGGGTGACAGGCAACTTGAAGCGCAAGCAAATGAGCAGTTGCAGAATGTCTACGCGCAGCTCCTGCAAGCCGGTGTGGACAAGCACGAGTCTGAACGAGAAACTAAGCTCAAGGAGACTCTGGCGAACCTGCAGCGGCTGTTCCCTGGTGAGCTTTGGTTGTCATGCCCGGAACATAATCTAAACTCTCGAGCGCAGGCGTACGCGGACGCGTTGTTGATCTGTGCAAACCCGCCCAGCGAAAATACGAGACCGCAGTCTCAGTCGTTCTCGGCTGGAACATTGACGCCATTGTCGTAGACACCGAGAAGATTGCGATAGACTGTATCGAGGTGCGTACTTTTTATCCTGCGCCTGATTTCTCAGCTCATTTACTTGACACAGTATATGCGTAACCAGCGTGTTGGTCAAGCGACATTCATTCCGCTCGACACGATCCAGGCCAAGCCCATCAACGATAAATTTCGCTCGTTTGCAAAGGGCGCGCGACTTGCGGTGGATGTCATCCAGTTCGAGCCGACAGTCGAGCGTGCAATGCACCATGCCTGTGGGAACGCTCTGGTTTGTGACACGATGGAGGTGGCGAGATACGTGTGTTACGAGAAGGGGCAGGAGGTCAAGGGTGGGTTTTTTTCTTAGGGTTGCCTACGCGCTCTGAGAGTGTTTCGGTCGTAGCTGTGACCCTGGAGGGGACCATCATCCATAAGAGTGGCCTGATCACTGGTGGTAAAAGTACCCACAACAGCGGCAAGAAGTGGGACGAGAAGGACGTTCAAGGTTGGGCCTATCATTCACTTTTCACTCCGATCGTTTGTTAATTCTTTCGTCTTCAGGTTTGACCCGCACCAAAGACGGGTTGATGACTCAGCTGCGCGATTTGGCTAAACAAAAATCGCGAGGACAGACAGATGAAAATCTCATTGCGGAGATTAGTCGAATCGAATCCGCAACAACCCTCGCGAAAGATGACCTAGTGCGTCATCCATTCATATCACGACTGCCTTCGCTTACGGTTCTAGAACGCGTGCAAACTCCGCCTGACGGGTATCCGCGATGAGCTGAAGCATATCGAGAAGGAGCTGAAAAAGAATGCACCTGAACTCAAAAAGGTGGGAGACGAACTCGACACATGCATCTTCTCTGTTGACTCGCTACCCAGACTCAGGCAACATACGATACGCTTCAGAAGCAGATCGGGGAACTGGAGGAGACGATCAACGATGCCGAAGACGCTACCTTTGCCGCGTTCTGTCGCAAGATCAAGGTTGCTAACATCCGCGAGTACGAGGAGCGCCAGCTCAAGGTTGCCCAAGAGGAGAGCGAGGCGCGGCTGCGGTTCGATAATCAGATTGCCCGCCTTACCCATCAGTGCGTTCATCCACTCATTCTCGTCGCTTGGCTAACGATCAAGACAGGTCTGACTTTGAGACTGAGACGCTCAAGGGGACCCTAGAACGGATAACGAATTTGGAACAGAGCGTCACAGCGGAGGAGGCCAACCTCGTGAAATTGGAGGCGCAGAAAGCGACCGCCCAGGAGGAGATTTCGGACTCGGAAGATGCAATTGGCGTTTTGCGCGAGGAGTTGGCGGGCCTGCAGGAAGCGCTTGACGAGAAGACGAAGAATGTCGAGCAGGTCAAACGCACGACGACCAAGGCGTCAAAGGTCCTCGACCAAGCACTCAAGGAAATTGCTTCCAAGGTCAGACAATATGTGACTCGAAGTGTGCGTTTACTGATCGTCCAGTAGAACGACGAAATCGAAAAATCGGCCCTGGAACGTTCTTCGATATACCGCAAGTGTCGCTTGGAAGAAATTAAGCTTCCTCTGCGCCAGGGTAACCTCAAGAATGTCCCTATGGAAGAGGTACGCACTTTTCAAGGCTGCTTTGCCCTTTCTGTTTTTGATAACATCATCATTCGAAGAACCTACGAGAAGAAGTGGCCATGGAGGTCGACGATGACGAGGATGGCACTCAACAGCCGCGTACAGTCCAGGACTTTGGCATCGAGGTAAATTTCGACGCGCTGGATGATGATGATCGTGAGGTGTGTTTTACGGCTTTTCGCGGTCTGTTCTGTGTTCTGAATCTCGTAGGATGGCTCCGCCGACGCTATCGCCGAGTTTGATTCTGAAATCACCAAACTCAACGCCGAAATCGAGAAAATGGCACCGAACATGAAAGCGATAGATCGGTACATATGCATGCTGTTCCTTGTCTTTCAGAACTAATAGTTGCATCTTCAGACTTGAGGATGTCGAAGCGAAACTAGCCTGACACGGAAAAGGAGGCCGACAAGGCTCGCAAAGACTCGAAGACTGCTCGAGACGATTTCACAGAGATTAAACGTCGAAGGTATGTATATGTCGCCTCAGCTGGGGAAATGTGCTAAATGATGCCACAGATGTGAATTATTCAACAAGGCGTACAATCACATCTCGGATCGTATCGACCAAGTCTACAAAGACCTAACGAAAGGAAAAGCCTCCCCAATGGGCGGGGTTGCTTACCTCAGTTTGGAGGACAGCGAGGTGTGTTGCATGTTGTTCTCGAGGGGAGCTTCGTCGACTCAAGTCTGCCCAGGAACCGTATGCTGGCGGTATCAAATACCACGCGATGCCGCCGATGAAACGATTCCGTGACATGGAGCAGCTTTCGGGTGGTGAAAAGACCGTCGCAGCGTTGGCACTCTTGTTCGCGATACACAGGTACACAAGTTTCGCCTCGTTAAAATACTTAGCTGACAGGTCGGGTCTAGCTACCAACCTGCTCCGTTCTTTGTGCTCGACGAGGTTGATGCTGCCCTGGACAACACGAATGTCGCCAAGATAGCAAACTATATCCAAAGCCAAGCATCAGACGCCTTCCAGTTCATTGTCATCAGTCTGAAAGGGTCCCTCTATGAGCGCGGAACCTCGCTGGTTGGAATTTATCGCGACCAAGACGTGAACAGTTCTCGGACATTGACCCTGGATGTGAGTATCGCGCTCCCTGCATCCCTGTGGCATGTCTGAACATTTACTTTACAGCTCACGCAATACGACTAATTTATTGCCTTTCTCTCCTCTGCTTTGAGTTACGCTGTTGTTGTACCATATATCCTGTAATAGTACGAAGGAATTGGCAGTTTCCCCGTCCAGAGCAAGTCCAGTGGGTCGAACATCGGTGGCTATGCCCATCAATTACATCGGCGCCTATCATATCTTGCACCGCCCAAAGGCTTTTCTTGGGTCGCCGCCCTAATCTCTCGCGTGTGGTCAATGCGCCCCCCCCGCGATCCATGGATACGAAAAGGGCACAAACGTCAGTCTCTCCATTTTCACACTTTCTCCACCTTCTGCCCGTACTCGCGCTTGTTGCTTTATTTTTTTTCCGAATTTTCCGTGAATTTTGGGGTGGCAGGAAACTGACGAATCACTTTGCCAGCCTCAACGCGCTTGCAGCCTTCATCGAACAACAACGAGCCGCTCTCGCGCGCACCCAGTCCGACGTCCACACTCTCAGGGAACTCAAGGCCGACGCCGTAGCGCGCGCCGATGTCGAGGCGCTTGGGGTTCAGGTCAGTGCCACCCTTGCTTTCATTTGGTTTCGCAATGCCACCGTACCAGCTTGTCGTCGATCTATTGCCGGGGTAGCGTTGCTCAGGGTCGCGTATGCTACGACTTGCGATTGCGACTGTTTCTGGTCTTGATTGCAATGATGACTGACTAGTCTTCAGCTCTCCTCTCCCGCCTTCCGCCTCTCCGAGCGCGCCGCAGACATCCGTGGCCCCGCCTCCGCCTCTGAGCTCGAGATTGGGAAGATCGACTGGACGTTGTTCGCGCAAAAAGGTGCGTTTTGCTTTTCCAGTTTTCCTGTCGCGTATTCATTATTTTTGTAGACCCACATCCCCTCCAACACCTCGCCCTCGCAAAACGGACCGCCCACGCAGCGCGCACAGCATTCCTTCCCCCGAACTCTCTTCCGCCTCCTGCTCTCCCTGCACATCCCGCTCCGCCTCCGCCTTCTTCTGCCTCTACGTCTCGCACCCGCTCCGCTTCAACTGCCTCTACGTCTACTTTTCATATCCCCCCTCCTCCACATCCCCCTCCTCTTTCCGCCACTCTCCCGAAGGAAAACCCCGCGACCGAGCCTACCAACCTTTCTTCCCTCCAATCCCTTGTCCGCAGTGCCCGCCTCACCATCCTCGATCCCGTCTTTGCGCGTCTCGCCCTCGATGCTCAAAACGATGAAGATGAGGAAGACGTCGCCATGCCCGACGCGTCTTCGCCGATACATTCCAAGCACAAGCGTACGGTGCCCAAGAATCCCGTTTGCGCCGGTGGAGAAACTGCAGCAACGGGACGGATGCCCCCACGCGGCCCCTCTGGCCTATTCACCCGCCGAGCGAGCGCAGCGCACAAGGAGCTGCAGGCACGGCAGGCGATCGCGGATGCACAGCACTCTGCTGTCTTGCAGCGCAAATCGGACGGGATGGATGCGGACGGGGAGGACGATGACGACGGGAGCAGCACTGCGGTGGGCGAGTGCCCCAGCCCGCCCGCGCTCGTCAAGGGTGGGAACGCAAAAGCCAAGGAGAAGGGGATGGCTGACTTTGGGGGCAAGTACGCCAAATCGACGTCGCGGACGGTGTCCGCGAGCGACGACGTGGTGCAACCCGAAGGGAGGCCAATGCGCGCGCGGAGGGGGACGGAGAAGGTCAAGGCGCAGGAGGAGCATGCTGTGGGCGGCGGGGCGGAGGCGGGTATGAGGCGGCGGTCGAGTCGTGTCGTTCCACCGCCGCCACCACCGCCCTCAGAGTTGCCCCCGGAGCAGCAGTTGAAGCGCGGGGCGGGGAGGCCTCCTAAACCCAAAGAGCCGCCAGTACAGGTAGAGCCGACACCTGCGCCGCGAAGGCTGAGTTTGCGGGTGAAGGGGCCGACGCGCCCGCCACCGAAGGAGGAGGAGGACAGTGCGGAGAGTAGCGACGAGGAGGAGGAGGAGGAGGAAAGTGAGGAAGAGAGTGAAGAAGAGAGCGAGGAGGGAAGCGAGGAAGAAGAGGAAGGGAGTGATGAGGAGGAGGAGGAAGCGACACCTACACCGCAGCAGCAGGTGTTGGGCAAACGCAAACGGCGAGAAGACAACGTCTCGACCGAGGCGAAAGCCAAGCCCGAGTCGAGCTCGTTGAAGATACGGATTAATTTGGGACGGCGGTCGATCTCCGTTGCTGAGGACCCGAGGGCGGAGAGCGTATCCGCCCCGCCCAAGACACGGACACGGACGCGTTCTACGCGTACTGCCTCGGGCGCGGCCATCTCGACGCGCACCAGGACGCGCTCGTCTGGAGGGCCCGTGCGGGCTCCGTCTTCCCCTGCGACAACCTATAGCCCGCTTTCCCCGAACAACGCCAACGCGCCGGTGCCTGTACCCACGAGAACGACACTGCGGGCGAAGCGCAAGGAGGACAAGGGCAAGGCGGACACTTACAAGGTGATGTGGAGTGTGGAGGAGCAGAATCTGCTGGAGCGGCTGCTGGAGGAGATTCCGAAGGACGACCCGAGGAGGTGAGTTGGTGCATGCATGCATGTGTATTCTTCCGACACCGCTACCCGACACCGTCACCACTATGTTACTCTTCCTGTCCCTCCCATCTCGGTTCCCTTCCCTGGTCACCATACACGCCCACCTACATGTCCCTCTTCCACCCGCCTCTTTCTTCCACCCACACACGTTACCACACCACCCACACATTATCCAAACGCGAACACGTCGACTGACGACCCACAGATACCTGAAAATCTCACAGGCGATGGAGGGGCGGCGGACACCGCGGCAGGTGTCGAGCCGGGTGCAAAAGTATCTGCAGAAGCTGCGGAAGTTTGGGTTGGAGGTGTGAGGTGTTTCCAGGAAGTAGATACGATTAAGATTAAGAACCATGCTCATACCAAAGAATGGTGTATTTACATGTACTGTACATACATACACTACGCGGAAGATACTTGAATAATTTCTTTATCACTGGAACGAAAACCAGGCGAGATGCAGCAACTCAGACCAATTGAAACTCGGAGGACGACGAAGGACAGTAGGGTCTTTCAAAGTAGCCATTTCAGTCTCATTTCGAGCCTCATTCCAACTTTCATTTCACCAACAAACGTGACCGGCGATGGCCGAATTCTCATTTCGAAATCACAATCAGAGTTGATTTTCATTTCAATCAGCCTCCGCTCACGGTGATCAATCCCGCAATGGTGCGCTCATCGTCTCCCGCCAATCGGTGTCGATCATGAGCTCACTGAACTCCCTCCCAACACTGCTCCAGACGACGAGGCATTTTTCATTCATTATTCTATTTACAATCCCTTAGGTTTTGCCAGTTCCCCGGTCATGGAAACATGTTCAAGGAGGTATAATTTGGAACGGCGGGGACGGGCGGCGGGAGAGGCGGGCAGATGCAGCAAGCGATATCTGTCGCCAGGGAAATACAAGCGCCATCGTCACATCAGTCACCCAACTCTGGCAATGGAATGAAATCCAAATGAGGTCGAAATACCGTCGCAATAGAGCTGAAATGGCTACTTTGAAAGACCCTAGTCACTTCAAGTTGGAAATCCCGTTCACAGTTGACCGCCCATAATTTCGGCCAACACTCTCACTCAAAGACCGCGCGCTCAAGTTTCATCACACATTGTTCATCGGGCATGCGGGCATGGTGCATTCATGACATGTGTGGATAGTAAAGAGAAAGACATCATGCAATGAGCGATACGACACCGCCTGCCTCTTTGATTTTGCGCCTGCGGGTGGGTGGGTTAATGCAATATAACGCAAGAAAGCAGAGGACGGACTCGGCAATGGCTGACACGAATCGGGCCTTGACGATAACGGGGAAATTGGGGAGGAGGCCGTTGCCGAGGACTTTTCCGTAGCCTGCACGCAGGGTGTCGATGACGGGGACCACACCACCCTCCTTGGACCCGTTCTTGATCGCGGCAGCTTTTTGGTCTGCGGGGACGAGGGACCAGAGCTTGTCGACGTTGATTGTGGGGCGCCAGTGTGCGTTGCGGGTGAGGTGGAAGTGGCGCATACCGACTTTTCCAAAGTAACCGGGATGGTACTTGTCGAAGTTTGTACTGGAGAGAGTGAGGAAAAGCAGGGTGGACAAGGGACGACGTACCGGTGGTGGTGCTGACCACCGGCGAGACCACGACCTCCGGGATGTTTGCGGTGTTTCCCGACACGACCGTGACCTGCGGAGACGTGCCCGCGGTGCTTGCGCGTTTTAGAGAGGTGCGTCGGCATCTGCACAAATTATCAGCATCCAGTCCACATTCCCCGCATCCAGCCCAGTGTCCGCCCCAACGCCCTAGCAATCACACAGCAGCGTCCGTGGGGCAGTTGGGCGGGGCTGGGCTATTTCTGCAGCAGGCTTACCTTGAGGAGGAGGAGAGGGTTGCTGAGGCGGGGCTGATTTTTCGGGGGGACGTGACGACGATTCTGTGACTGATCGTGACACTAGAACCGGGCCGCTCTTCCACTTTCGCCCCTTTCTTTCCCGCAAGCTTTTATTAGTTTTTTGGGCACGCGATTTCTTCAACCGCAGTAATTTCGGTTGAGATTTTTGTTTTTCGCGCAAGCTTTTATTTTTTGGGCGCGCGATACAGAGGGGCGACGAGCGGTGTATCAGTGTTGAAGGTCAGGAGCGGGGACCCGAGTGCAGTGGCAAACCCGCTGAATTTATTATACCCTCGCATATTTCACTCTAGTCATTTCTACTCTCGCGTTCCGCAACATCCAGCGCGTCCGAAACACATTTCAAAATACTCTCAGTGTCTTCCACCCCAACGCTGAAGCGAACCTGCAGGAATAAAATAAAACCAGCGTCTCTCAGGAATGCAGCAAGCACGAACCAGGCACTCTTCCACCCCATGCTCCTCAGCCCACTCCATACGCTCAGGCGGGTACGCAATCACCGTAAATGCAGTCGCGAGCGTAAAGGTGGTTCCCAAGGTGGAGCCTTTGAAGCATCCTAGAGCGGAGTAAAAGATCTTGGCCGCTTCCAACGACGTGAATGTCGCGGAGAGCAGATAACCGTAACCGAACGCGGGGAGGCCCGTCTTTCCGGCGAGGGGGTTGCGGCAGCGGTCAAAGTTCTCGCGCGTCCGGTATTTGGGGTAGTGCACCTGAGGACCCATTACACAGCGGCCCTAGATGCAAGAGGTGCCGCACCGCCTGAAGGACGGAGCCCTTGATGCCTCCGAGCACCGAACGCCTGTATAACATGTCTGCAAGTTTCTCGGCGTTGTGGTTCGTGATGGCCACGCGCTGTGCGTACTCGCGTGAGTTCATTTCCAGTACAAGTGCGTCGCCCTCGAAGAAGCTATCTTCATAGGTCGCCTCCATGCGCGCTTTGAACTCGGCGTAAAACCGTGAGGTGGGGTTGAGCATCATTCTATGCACCCCGTGAGCATCCTCGACGGCGACGAAACAAAAAACGCACGCCCCGCCCAGCACGTTCGCGTTCCCGCTAAAGAGCTTCGTTAGGCTACTCACCACTACGTCGCAATACGGCAGGAGCTGGACGTTTATATAGCCCCCGACAGTCTCGTCGACGATGAGGGGCAAGTTATAGCGGTCTGCAAGCCCACGAAGCCGTTTCATATCGGGGCTGCGTAGATGCGGATTCCCCGGGAAATCAGTGAAGAGTGCACGGATGGCTGGGCGTTCGGGTGTCCCGGTCTCGAGAAGTGCCTCCAGCTCGTCTAGAGTCTCATTCGTGAAAAAGTGGTACCCAGTGGAGTTGGGTAGTTCCAGGAACTTGTACGAGTCGCAGTATATAAAACTAAGTGGATGGTCAACTTCGAGACAACCAACGAGTCACCAACATACTTGACATGTGCGACTTTTCGGGTGTCTCTACTGTCCTTAGAGCCCAGAGCGCCGGCCAATAGTTTGTGGGACCGCCAGATGGCCTGCATTCCGGAGGCGAAGAGGTAAACATCGTCCGGCGATGCGCCAGGTACCCCGCGAATATTCTCGTCGAATCCATCAACCATTCCAGCAACGCGTGCTCGGATAACTCTCTTCGCATCCTCTGCGGAATTGAGGGGAGAATGCCTCTTGTAATATTCGGAGAAATAGCTCCCCGCGGGCGGTAAACCCAGTGTCGGCCGCAGATCGCCAGCGCGCCTCAGCAGACAGACTTCGGCAAGGCGCGGGGAAAGACCGTTCCCGCTGAAGGTGTAGAATTTGTGCACAGCATTGCGCTCAGCAGTGAACAGAACAGCAAAGATTTGGTGGCCCGGTGGGGGTTTGCAAAGCTCCGTCACGCAGTGTACATCACAGGACGACAAAGGAAAATGGACCTGAATGTGGGAGCGACATTCTTCTGCTTGCAAGGCCGTTGGAAACAGAAAGCAATGAACTGTTCGAGTGGGGTCGAACGCAGCGACAATTACGTCCGTCAGCTATTCTTTCAGTAATTAGCTCGGAAGACTGGGGGCCAGACCACTTGCCTCTTTCACAAAGGGATGAATACCAAATCGCGGATACGTGGTCTCCCTCAGGAATTCGTCCCCTCTACCAATACAGCAGAGGATGTTGTCCTCCCAACTGGGGAGAGAATTGATGACAGTATGGGGGATATGTGGTGGTACACTCAAGCCTCGAGGGGGCGTGGGTTCAAGGGGGACGGCCATTGAGTTGGAGGAGGGGATGGCGGCAGACCGAAAATGAGTCGATGTATAAATGGGTGCAGGTAAGGCGCTCAGAAGCAGATTAGTCGATCCGTATCTTCCGAATCGGACGTTATCTCCCCGTTAGCTTCGCGCAGATTACACAACGGCGCCTGCTTAAGTAGCCACGAACGAATATGATCTTGCGCCTTCCTTGCGAGTCTTTTCAGAGCGGAACCGGGAGGTCACCGTCCTTTTCCAAAGTCGAACCATACAGTTGAGCTGACCTTTCGATGTGGCCATTTAAAACCAGGGGCAAAAAACGTGCAGGATACCATTTGAAGACGTCCAGAGACACGCGAACCGCTGGTGCCGGCCCCCGTTCCGCAAGGGCGGCCTTTGACGGGCGAGAAACGTTTCATGTCGCTGAGAGTCACAGACCGCACGCGATAAAGGTTGGCCAGGATTGTCCGACGTAGCTCGCATTGCGGGCGGTCAAGACACAGGACGGAAAATAGGGGCCAGTTTTCTGCGAAGTACACAGGGTTTGTGATGTTAGAACCATCACCCAAGGAGTGAGGGTTACAAAAAGGAGAGTGGCTCAGAATTCTTTCGTGAGGTTTGGTTGGAACGAGGGATTGTAAGTACAGCAAGCGGTGTCGGCCGGGTGATTGCCGGTGGTTGGTCCAACTTCGACCAACGCGCCGTGCCATGCTCAACATGGCCTTGTAGAATTCCGACGCGCCGCCATGAAAATCAGCCAGCTGCTTTGCGCACCAGAACCGTCGAGCATCTCACCACCAGCGCAGGTCGCGTCTTCAAAATTAGACTGGATATCAAACCAAGTAATAGGCTCGGTGTGTGGCCGTCTACTGGGGCATCCTATAGCTTACGCCGGCGTAAGATAAGCCTTGACAAAGCGGTTGAGGTTCTCAATCAGGCATCTTTGCCCCCGACCAACCACTGTCAGTCGCACCTGCGCCAAGCCCTTAACTTTTTGGCTGACATTGAAATATACGAGACAGACCGGTGCGGTATCTGCAAAGGATTGGGCCACAACCGGCTGCGCTGTCCCAAAGTCGCTGGACTGGAAGAGACGGTCGAGATTGGGCCAGGTAAACTATGCCGCTGTACGCAGTGCGGCCGAAGAGGCCACAACCGCAGGACATGTAGCAAGGAACCCATTCCGTTATTTGCATCCCCTGTTATACTCGTAACCCAGCTGGGACATCCTCTTCGTCGCGGTTTCGAGGGTCTATAGCGAGCTCTATATGTCAAAGGACTAGAGCGATAATAAGGTGGACAGTTGGAAAGCATTCTATCGACTTGAATGTGATGCAAAGAGGTAATTCTGCAGTTGAACAGGCAAGGAGAATAGGGGCTTGCGCGGCAACCAAACTTTGATTGCCGCTCTTCGTGATGTCGCTTAAAAAATCATGGCTCCCGCCGCAACCGCGTTCGGCGGGTCCTGGTCCACTCTGCCCACCTCCCTCACCCCATGGATGTAACTGAATCCCCGAAGCCATCTCAATGTGAACCTAACCCATTTCACAGCTTGGATGTTATTCAATCCATGGGACACACCCAAATGACCCCGGTCCAGGCGTCTACCATCCCGCTCTTCATGCAACACAAGGACGTCGTCGTCGAAGCGGTTACAGGCTCGGGGAAGACCCTCGCCTTCGTCATCCCAATCCTGGAGCGTCTCATCCGGCGAGACCGCAAGCTGCGAAAACATGAACTCGGCGCTTTGATTATCAGTCCAACGCGAGAACTGGCGACGCAGATACACTCGATTTTCTCGTTGTTTCTGTCCGCGCAGCCGAGGGCGCCGCTGGTTGACGATGCGGACCTAGCGGAGGGCCCCGAATATCCGGACGCGCTGTTACTGATTTCGTCGAACAAGTCTTCGCCTGCTCATGATGTGCAGCGCTTCACGACAACAGGAGCGGATATCGTGATAGGCACGCCGGGACGCGTGGAGGAGTTCTTGCTTGGCAAGGGGAAGAATATCGTGAGTGTAAAAGAACTGGAGGTGCTGGTCTTGGACGAGGCAGATAGGTGCGTTCGTTTTACTTCCTCCCCGCCATCCATCAAACATTGAGAATTGACTTCAGGTTGCTTGACCTGGGATTCCAAGCGGCAGTAACGCGCATAATCACACAGCTGCCGAAGCAACGCCGGACGGGCCTATTCAGCGCGACCATGACGGACGCCGACGCGCTTTCCGAGCTCGTTCGCGTGGGCCTCCGGAATCCCGCCCGCATCGTAGTAAAGGTGCAGGCAAAGAAGTTGAGACCTGCTGGGGCTGAGGGTCCGCAAGTCGTGGAGGAACGACGAATACCTGCGAAGTGAGTTTCACACGTGAAGGATTTCGCCACCATATTGAATTTCAACGGCAGTCTCAAAATCCATTACATTGTCTGCCACGCATCAGAGAAAGTAGTGCAGTTGACGCGGATAATATCTTCTGAAGTCACGGACCACAGATCCGCTCGATTTATTGTTTATTTTGCTACGGGTGCATGTGTAGACTATTTCTACCGCGTAGGTTCCGTTACCTTGTTCCCTTCGAGATATTTTGCTGACCAGTATCAGATTTTACAAGACCTCCTTCCCTCGGGAACGTCATTATTTTCTTTACACGGCGGGCTCCCTCCTGCTGCTCGAACACGGACACTAGCGGGATTTTCGGATGCACCATCCACTCCTGACGCTCCTTCGGTTCTTCTAGCCACCGATGTCGCGGCCAGAGGGCTCGATCTCCCTCAGGTTGACATAATTATCCAGTTCGACCCTCCATCGGACCCCAAGGCTTTCTCTCACCGGTGTGGTCGTACAGCGAGAGCTGGTCGCAGTGGGCGTGCGTGGGTGCTACTGGTAGGCAGAGAGACATCCTATGTTGGTCCGTCGTTTCTTTTATCAAATCCTCCCGTTACATTCAACACTTATTTAACCGCACAGACTTCCTTGCTATCAGGAAAATACCTATTTCTGAGCGGCCGTACTTCACGGGGACCGGGGACCAGGTTATGAGCCTGCCGATGGCGAGAGATGAGGCTGAGGACGAGGAGGAGCCCGTGCGCCCGGATGACGAAGAGGTTTCGGTCTTGCTCGGGCGTATACGGAAAACCATCCTCAAAGATCGAGCTATACACGACCAGGTGAGCTAAGCACATGCGAAGATGGTTATGAGCTGAATCCCTATCAAGGCCGCAAAAGCGTTCGTGTCGTTCGTCCGCGCCTATTCGAAACATGAGGCGTCGTATATCTTCCGGGTGAAGGATCTTGATCTCATTGGGGTAGCGAAGAGTTTTGGGCTTCTGCGACTTCCGAAAATGCCTGAGTTACGGGATTTGACTCGTGAGGGTTGGGAGGATGCCGTGGTCGATGTACGATTTTTTATATCTCTCCTTCGCATGCCCATGCTAAGCTGACTCTGGCCCCACAGTGGAACACCTTTGCATACCTCGACAAGGCTCAGGAGGCTAAACGTCTCGTTGACGGGGCCGCTGCCGCGACTGTCCTCGATACCGAACGCGAAAAACGACGGGCAGAACGGGCGGAGAAGCAGAAGGCCAATGGGGCATGGAGTGATAAAGTGGTGAAGAAGGAGGAGCGCGAGAAACGGCGCGAGAAGAAAGGAAAGAAGAGAAAGTGGCTCAAGACGCAGGTGGCCGAGGATGCCAAGCAGAAAGACGGGGGACACGGAGATGGCGCTGCGGGCGATGCTGTGGATGAGGGAGATGACTGGGAAGAAATGGCACGAGAAGAGCGGATGGCGAAGAAGATGCGCAAGGGCGATGTCAGTCAGAAAGCGTTCGACGCCGAGTTTGCTGACTTTTGAGCACGGGGGTTAATCCATGCACATGTACTGCTCGTGTTTTTTGTATTGCAGACCGCTCGGCTTTGGGTGTTCGATTCGGAGACGCGGATGTGCCCGAGCAGACCACGCGCGTCCAGTGCCCGAGCATCGCCGGTCCGGTCCTGAATCGCGTCCGATTCACGTGACGGCGAAACGCTTATTGATCACCAAGAGTCGCGTTATCCGAATCTTTTAGATTTAAAATTGAATCCTTCCTTATAAGATATCGGTTTCTGGTAACTCTGGCGCTCTACACTTCCTTTTCCACTCGATCTGCCATCGCAAGGCTTTCCTTGGTCCGTCTACGGTAATCTCAAAGCTCCGAGGTGCTGAATATCAAGTTAGATATCCAGAGCCCTTTCTACATCTGCAATGCCGCCCATCTACGATAAACCCACTGTGGACAAATACGACTTGGTGATGATTGGTGGAGGGAGCGGTGGATCTGCCTGCTCTGTGCGTCTTTTGCTATCTGTTGTGCCTCACTCTCAGGCGCAAACTTTAGAGACGCGCTGCGTCTTATGGCAAGAAGGTAGCCGTCATTGAAATGAGCGGGATTCTCGGTGGAACCTGCGTCAATGTCGGTAGGTGACTCTTTCTTTTCGCCTGGCAAAGCCAAAGCAGAGGTCCCTTCGCGTCGAGAAACGCGGCAGAAACGGTCAGACGCGGAAATGGCCAGCCAGATTCGCCCTGCCGACTTTATTCTGGCGCGGCTCAGGATTATTTTGGCTTCCTTCCCCCTGATAATGTTCGCGTCTAAAATATTTCGTAGGATGTGTCCCAAAAAAGGTCCATTGATTTGATTTCTCGGTGAGCACGGAGTGCTAACGACATGGTAGATTATGTGGCACGCTGCAGACCTGCAGGAGAAAATAACCCAGCATGCCCAAGGATACCACATTAAGGGCGATGCTGCCTTCCCCAAATTCGACTGGGCAACCTTCAAGCCCCAACGCGACGCGTACATCCGCAAGCTTAACGGCATATACGCCAACAACTTTGAAAAGGAGGGCGTCGAGCACCACACCGGTTTCGGCCGCCTCACTTCTGCGAGCACCATCGAGGTCACACGACCCGACGGGCAGAAATACACTCTCAACACTGATAACATCTGCATCGCGACTGGCGGGCACCCCATTATTCCCTCCGACGAGGAAATTCCCGGAGCCTCCCTCGGCATCGACAGTGACGGCTTCTTCGCCCTGGAGGAGCAGCCAAAGCGCGTCGCGGTCGTCGGCGCGGGGTACATCGCTGTCGAACTCGCAGGCGTGTTCAATGCGCTCGGTTCAGAGACACATCTGGTCATCCGCGGGGAGACTGTCCTGCGGACGTTCGATCCTGCGATCCAGCAGACGCTTACGCCGTGGATGGAGCACACCGGGCTCAAGTTGCACAAGTCGAGCAAGGTCGTGAAGGTGACTGGGGAGAAGGGCAAGGTGCTGACGGTGACGACGGACAAGGGCGAGAGCCTCGAGGTCGACGCGCTCGTGTGGGCAATTGGGCGCAAGGCGCTCACGGCCGGAATGGGGTTGGAGGAGCTTGGTATCAAGTTGGACGAGAAGGGTGATGTCGTTGTGGATGAGTACCAGAATTCTACCGTCAAGGGCGTCACCGCGATTGGTGATGTGCAGGGTAAGGCATTGCTTACCCCTGTCGCGATCGCTGCTGGGAGGAGGCTGTCGAACCGATTGTTCGGCCCTGCACAGTACAAGGACGACAAGCTCAGCTATGAGGACATCCCCACTGTCGTCTTCTCGTGTGTTTCTCCTCACCCACCTAATTATTCTTACTTAAAGACTTGCAGACATCCCACCATCGGTACCGTGGGCCTCACAGAGCCTGAGGCGCGCAAGAAATACGGCGATACCGTCAAAATTTGTGCGCGCGTTTCTCTTTGCCATGGTCATACGCATTTAACGCACTTACCACAGACAAGACCTCGTTCCGTTCGCTTTACTTCTCCATGATCGACGAAGAGCACAAGGAGCCGTCCATGTTCAAGCTCGTGTGCGTCGGCCCCGAGGAGCGCGTCGTGGGCATCCACATCATCGGCCAGGGAAGCGATGAGATGCTGCAGGGCTTTGCGGTCGCCGTTAAGATGAAGGGTGCGTTGTTCCGTCTCGTGCTCTTCCTTCATATGCTCACGGCTTCCCTTGGTAGCGCGCAAGAAGGACCTGGATGACACCGTTGCAATTCACCCGACGTCGGCCGAGGGTAAGCTTGTCCCGACTTTTGATGAGTCTATCCTAACGAGGGTTGCAGAGCTGGTCACTTTGCGTTAAGTAGCGTGTAAATGTTGAAATATCTAAGAGTGAATGACTTGAGGTTGGGTTCCAGTTTTTTTCTCGGACCGTCGCGCAGTCTTACATCGCGTTGCAACAAAACGTCTGTCTCATCTCGTCAACTAGAAACGTGGAACCCTGTTGCTTTTCGGAATCTGTTTACAAAGAAAACGTCTTCACAGTTCAGTAGCTTGAACTAAATCTCTTGCTTTGTCAGATCGAGGAGTGATAGAGCACACGAACGGCTCGGGGTGACTGGTACGCAACATGGTCAGCATCTACACAGCTCAGGCGAAAAGTGCGCACCTCACGAGCCCATCCGAGTAAACAGGGTCGATGTCGATCTCATTTCCATTTGCATCCTTCGCTTTCGCAATATCGAAGGTTGCGAGAACAGAGACAATCGTACACCAGACCGACGCATCCGCGGTATGCCGACCGGGGCATATGCGGCGACCGAAACTATATAATCGAGGTCAAATATCAGACATTGGGCCTTGAAAATAGGCCAACCCAAAGGTCAATATAGTGTCATCATCATTCAGGTCGCCTTCCGCCGTGAAAAACCGGTCGGGGTTGAACCGATCGGGTTCAGGATAAATCGCCTCGTTGCGGGTCATAGCCCTTGAAGCAGATTCGTTTAGAAACAATACCAAAGGTTTACAGTTCGGTAGGCCCACCATATATTGCTGATCACCATCGCGCCTAAATTCCGGTAAGCGAATAGTGAATAATTTCGACCAGCAATAATTGTATACCTTTCGGGATGTAATACCCCTCATAAACATCATCTGTTGTTGTTGCATGCGACACGCCCAGCGGCAGAACCGGTCTCCAGCGCATAAGTTCCCTGAACAGAGCCTCGACGAATGGCAGCGACGGTCGGTCCTCGAATTCTGGCAACCGATGAGTCCCAACGACACTATCGATCTCACGTTGTGCCTTCTTCTGGGCGTCTGGGTGAACAGCCATGGCCAAGAAAAAGGAACCGAGGGATGAAGCGGTCTATTCAAGACGGGATGAGTTGGTGATGATCAGGAAATTTGGGAATTGCGCACTGTATCCGACCCAGCTGTAATTTAATTGTGCTTAGTACATTGCACAAGGGAGTATGAAGAGCATCTACCTGTATAAGAAACGGCAGCGACTTCCTGGATCATTTGTTCGTCGCAGTTGCCCTGAGCGCGACCGGCCTCTAGTAGTTTCGCTACCACAGACTTGGAATCCAGGCCTTCTTGCTGTCAGTCCAGGGTAAGTAAACACTTAGGAATGTAAGGGCGAAACGCCAACCATATTCCCCTTCGCAAAGTTAAACGGGACCTCCTGCATTTCCTGGGTTAACTGGCGGCATTCTGAACGGCATGAGTTAACGATGACGGTAAAGACTGAGATTTACCTGCCGCAAAACCTTGGAAGCCACAGCCTGGCAACCAGCCCGGGAGGTATCGGAGAATCGGAATTGCATTCACCGCTACGGCTCCAGGGAAGAAGGCTTCAGAGAGTTTCTGGACCGCTCTCTCCGAAAGCGTAACAAAATGGTCGTTGGCTGGTTCAATCTCGTGCCCATATACCGCCGATACAATGATCGCTGCAGCGACTCTGCATAGACACGTTCAGCTTTTCCCGGGACGCGGGAGAGATAAGAGCTCACGTCTGAAAAAGATTCCGGAACTCCTGTGGAGTAGCCAGCAGCCCCCGCAAGAATGCATGAACCTTCTTCATCTGGATCGGGCGGTATATCTGGGCAACATCCCGCCGGAAATGCCGTTGAAGCATCTTCCGGTGTCCCCGCCACCTGTTTCCGTACGGTAGTAACCCGGTGTTGAAATCCCATCCCATGCTTAGGGCAAGTACGTGAATAAAGAATGATAGTGCATTGAACGCGAACGAATCTCACAGCTCCATCATGGGAAGAACCGGGCGGTCCGAATAGATGTGCGCTCTCTTCTCTAACAATTCTGCCGCCGTCTCGACCGAATTGACGAGAATTACGTGTTGGCCAAAGGTGCGTGCATGGACCAGGTCGCCTGATATTACCGTTCAAGAAATTTTCGCGGCCACCCCCAGGACCTCGGGACGCACCGTACTGACGCCCCCACTCGGTATAAGTGAGCCATGGAAGTACCGTGGGGATTTCCCGGTGATTTCCTACGAAAAATCGAGGAGGTGGCCCAGGCGGGTAAGGCAACCGCAAGGGATATCGTCTCCACGCGCCAAGCAGCGACTTGAGCAACAAGACGAGCAAGCCACCTAGAATCAGCGAGGCGCGATAGTCCATGGGTACGGAAGGATGGTGCCTTGACCATGATGGAAGAACCAAGTTTTGTATTTAAATTGTCATTCACAGTTGGTGGGATTCTTGTCGCAAAGATGGCAGACCAATAAGCTCCGCGGAATTTGAGGTTTTCCTGCGCGTATGTAGAAGCGTATGCGACAAGCGTGTCAGACTACGGTCCGAAAAGTTTCCTTAGTTAAGAATCGACGCTCACGAGTCGTTCGGTCAGTCGAAGGATGTGCGCTCCTCGAATACTCTACATAAATTAATTCCATGAATACAATACGAACCTATGTAGTATAGAACCTAATGAGCGGGACCGCCCTCGCCGGGGTGGATGACCTTGTAGATATTGAATCCCAGGCTGAAAGAACACACATAAGCACATGCAACTCAGATTGAAGGGCGGAACGTACCAGAATATGAATACAAAGATGCCATAGACAGCCAGGATGAGCGCGCCGAGACTCAGGGCGTTGTTCCGGTTGCGGTCCGCGCGCGTGAGCTGGAATAACTTGTGAGTGGCGAGGCGCAGAGGATAAATGGGAGGACGCACCTGCCAGTAGAACAGTCCAGGGAGGATGAACGAGATGGTCGTGGAGCCCGTAGAGCCGACAAAGGACAGCACTGCGAACGCGAATGAGTCTCAAAGGAAGAAAACAATGAGCAGGAGAGGAGGCTTACCCAGCTGCAGGTCATTGACAAAGTACGCGATGGTGAATCCGGAGACGACGATCGCGGCAGTCAACAATGTGTGCTTCAAGGGCGACATCTCGGCCCCAGCGTGGTCCTCATCGACCTCGGACGCATCTTCGTCCTCCTCCGATACTACAGCGGTCCTTACGGACTTGACCTCCCCATAATGGAAAATCTTGTCGAGGCAGTTGCGGCAGGGGTGCACCTGGAGCGGGTACGAGAAGAGCACAAGCACGACGATGGCGAGCTGGCCGATGGCGATGAAGAGCGAGGTAGAGGGATACATCGCGATGATATTCGCACCGACCGTGGATCCAAAGGTGAGGTACCCAAAGACCGCGATGACTTCGTACGTGAGCGTTGCAGACCCGATGGCGCCGCCAATGACCTTGTTCATGCGCTTCTGGTTGTTGTCCTTTAGCTCATTGAAGATCGGGAACAGCTGCGGTGCGGTTAGTATGAAACGCAAATCAAGGCGGACGACGGACGTTTTGCGAGCAGGTAAAGGCAAAGACTTGCACCGGGAAGGTGGAAACAAAGTTTGGCGTAAAGTGGATGAGGCGGACTTCACCACGCTCGGGCATGCCCTCGAGGGGGTTGAAGTAAACCGAAATCACGATCAAAACGAGGTACACTAATACGACGTTAGCGATTTAAGCTTACGCGCGTAACAATGTACCCACCGACGGAGAACAGGGCCACGTAGCTCGTGTGTCTGAGACTGTCGAGATGCCGGAGGAACACGAGGGGAACCAAGATTATCATGAACAGGCTGATCCAGTTGCGGCCAGAGAGTGCCCATGCGGGCGGGGTGCTTGAGGACAAGTCGTGATAGAGCGCCGCGACGACGTTCGGCATGAGGCCCTTGATGATGATCAAGTAGCTGGAAACATTCAGGACGCGTCTAGGATAATTTGGAGTTTTGGTACCTGATGGACACGCCGAAGCACTTTGCTGCTATTGCTGCGTCGAAGAACACCGCCGCTCGAGGAAAGGTCATCTGCGAAATTGCAAAGAAGGATGACCGTCGGTGGGGCGCGCGTGCAGCACATAGCGATAGCAAGTATAACCCGAACACAGCGACGGATCCGCTAAAGAGACAAGTAATCATCCCAGGTATCATGCCGGCGGACGCCATCGCCTATCCTCTAGCGTTCAATATGGCGGACAAGACAATCATATTTCGACAGACCAAAGGAAATGTGAGCATCCCTTTGCACCGTCAGCGTCTCACAGGACTTGGACATCATGCCTGGCACTCACCACTGCCAATAATGGTATTTGCGAGGTTGCTAATGGAGCTGACCATGCTGGCCTTGCCCTCCCGCCCGACTACGCGTTTCACGGTGGTGTCGCGGTCCCCGCCCAGCAGCGCGCTACTCTCTGCGGCATTGTTGGGGCTGGTGGCGTCGTCGAATGCGCTCACTGGCGCGGTTCCATACTTTTGTGACATTTCAAAGCCGTCTTCGTCCAGGTCCGTGCGATGTAAAGGAGCGCCGGGCGAGTTTATGGCGGGATGTAGTAATGTGGGGGAAGACGGTGGGAACCAAGTTGCCAGGATAGAGACGCCGCGGCTTATCTACCGCGATGATATGGAGCGCCGAAGATAGCGATGTGGATAAATAGGAACGTGGCGTCAACGAGCGTCGAGGTGCAGGTACAGGCAGGTACGTGGAAGAGCAGAATCAATTGTCTTTTTCTCAGCACGTGTCGGTCGCGTCGCGTCGCGCGAGTATGATTTGGGCACTGTAAGCTTTTGGAGTAACTCACGGCGTGAACGATTCTCAAACACTATGTAATACACTAGCCCTGTGGACGAGTAAGTAAAGCAATGAAATATAACGGGCAGGGTGGGAATCTTCGGGTGATCCAGGATCAACTCTCACACATTCCTTGCTTTATACGCCGCTCTCTGGAACACAGCTGGTACTGAGGCGAGTGAGGTTCGCGCTCGTGAACAACACAGTTCATGTGACTGAGGTCGGGTAATTGGGCATGTCACCCTATCCTTTCGTTTTTCTTGGGAAACCGGATACTTCCCTTTCCCCTGCACATCTATCCTTCTGAACCGACTCAATCGTGTCTTATCCGTACTCTCTTGATCATGATGCCGACTGCACTTCGACGGTCCGACGAACGTATGTTCATTCCAATACAGTCTTCCTCCTGTCCTCCCTTTGCGTCCCTTAACTCAATACTCTGTCAATCCAACTCTGGCGCGCGGTTCGCAATTATCCTGAATGCAAGTTGACAGTTTTCAGTCAACAATCGTTGCGCGTCTCCCGAATTCAACTCCAATCTTCTACGTGTCTCTGGTTTCGTCGACCAAGTCTTTCAGCTTCGTGTTACTCGTTATGCGTTACTCGTCTTTATTTCCATCGTTTCATATATACTTGGAGATGGTGTTGGCACACTGTGTACTGGTCTCGTATAGATATAAAATATACTTGCCTTAGGCACGACTGTAAGATACCGGATCAACGGGCGGCGGTGGTTTAATTTTCCCAGCTGTTGCTTGCTAGCCACCTTTGCCATCGCCGATTATTAATATTCGCGTAGGGTCACCACGGTCACAGATGAACGGGGGAAACGAAGACAGCTCTCGAAAGCGCCCTCGGCCAGAGGAAACCCCCAGTCAGCGTCTCAAACGTGAAAAGGCCGCAGAGCGCCAGCGCAGAAAACGCGAGCGCGATCGCGCCGCCTCTGGTCTCGGTCCCCCCCCCATGCCCTTTCCCCCCCAGCAGTCCCAAGACCCATACTCCACCGACTTCACTATGCCCGAGCCCCCCCAGGAGGACAATCTCTCTCCAGAAGAACAGGCGCGCCGCGAACGTGTCCGCGCAGCCGCCCGTGAGCGTCAGCGCAAACACCGCCAGCTCGTCAAGCAACGCAAGATGCGCGAGCTCGGCATGGACATGGGCAACGAGATCATGGGTCCCGGCATCGACGAGGTCCATTATCGTGTCAATGCAGAGGGCCAGTACCAGCAGGTCCTCGCCCACGAGCTCCAGCAGGTCCAGGCCGCCCATGCGCACCACCTCCAACGCCAGCACGCACAGACCGCACAGAACGAGCCCCCGTTTCCCCAGGGTGCTCATGGCGGACAGACCTTTGCCACGACGCTGCTGCTGTCCTTCTCGTGCACACCACTCCTCAAACAACATCTCCTGAGCTCCCTCAACATGTCCAACGAGGAGCTTGCGTCACTCGAACCCATCATCGCCGAGGCTTGGGACCGCTGGGACCAAGGAGTGGGTGTCTTTCTTACCCCTCGTTTTATATTTTATTCATACGTTTACAGCGTCGCATGCGTTATGACCACCCCGACGGCTTTCCTCCCGGATCTGTTCCCCCTGGCGCTGCAGCGTACCCCGGACCACCTCCTCCTGGCTACGCCACCCCCGGCCCTCCTCCCACCCTTTCCAACCCTCCGCCCAATCCCAATGCCAACGCCGGCATCACCAACCCGCACACCAACATATCCAATCCGCACACGCCGCCGCAAGGTAGCGTAGCCATGAATCCGGAGGACTTTCGTGCGCGTTTCCAGCGCGCAATTGGGTCCGCGGTGCCACCGTTTCGCACGGACGCGTTCGGCAACGTGTCTAATCCTGGTAGCGAGGGAACGTTCCAGGGCGGGGCAGGGGGCGATGAGGGCGAGTCGCCGAGCGCAGGGGGTAGTAGCGGTGGGCCGCAGGACGCAATCGACCCGCATCTTGGCGCGGGTGCGGGCAAGGAAGAGATGAAGAGCGAGTAAGGGCGTCGCCTTCAGCGAGTAGGGTCGTTTTATTCCCGCTCTTGCTGGGCAATCGCCTTTCATCGTCCTCGCGTCTCCACTCGAGTCTTTTTCCTGGCGTCTCTACTTGTCCTTGCGTCGTCTGTTTCAGGTATCTCGCGTCTCTCCGCCTACATCATACGACCGGACAGTGCCAGCAACGTGTAAATATCCAGATCCACGAGTCGTTGCCCAGTATCACCAGTAATTTCTGTACTTTGCCTGTGCCGTGTATAACCTACAAATTCGAATCCATTCCGTTCTCGACTGGTTTGGGAAGTCGAATTTGTGATTGACTTGACCCGGCCCGGTAAATAGGCGCCCAACAACGCGTCGCTCTGACTCACTCACTCACCACCATGGACGTTGACGGCGAGCAGCAAATACACGTCCCGCCACAGCACACCCAAGCCGTTGCAGACGCCCTCCAGATGCTTTCCCCGCCTCTAGATGCCCCGATGCCGCCCCTCTTGGCTCCAGGAGACCGCGAGGATGCTGGTCTTCTCCTCCAGCCTACCGCGAATGCTTCTCCAACTGCAACAAATTTGACACCGGATCCCCAGAACCACACTCCGCTTGACCTCCCTCCCAATTTCACCGATGCCCTGAGCTATCTCGACGCCGTCAAGAACAAGTTTCATGACCAGCCCAATGTCTACAACCACTTCCTCGAAATCATGAAGGAGTTCAGGAGCCAGACGTGAGTTTCCAATGGCTTTACCGCCTCGATTCCCTTTTTCATCCCGCTCAAGCATCGACACCCCGGGCGTCATTCAACGGGTATCACACCTCTTCAACGGACATCCTGACCTCATCCAGGGATTCAATACCTTCCTCCAGGCCACCCCTGCGCACCACCTCCAGCGCCAGCACGCACAGATCGCACAGAACGAACCCCCGTTTCCCCAGGGTGCTCATGGCGGACAGACCTTTGCCACGACGCTGCTGCTCTCCTTCTCGTGCACACCACTCCTCAAACAACATCTCCTTAGCTCCCTCAACATGTCCAACGAGGAGCTTGCGTCGCTCGAACCCATCATCGCCGAGGCTTGGGACCGCTGGGACCAAGGAGTGGGTGTCTGCTTTCCCCTCGTTATAATATTTTATTCATAGGTTTACAGCGCCGCATGCGTTATGACCACCCCGACGGGGGTGCTCATGGCGGACAGACCTTTGCCACGACGCTGCTGCTCTCTTTCTCGTGCACACCACTCCTCAAACAACATCTCCTTAGCTCTCTCAACATGTCCAACGAGGAGCTTGCGTCGTTCGAACCCATCATCGCCGAGGCTTGGGACCGCTGGGACCAAGGAGTGGGTGTCTTTCTTTCCCCTCGCTATAATATTTTATTCACGCGTTTACAGCGCCGCATGCGTTATGACCACCCCGACGGCTTTCTTCCCGGATCCGTCCCCCCTGGAGCTGCAGCGGACCCCAGTGACAGCAACGTGTAATATCCAGATCCACGAGTCGTTGCCTAGTATCACCAGTAATTTCTGTACTTTGCCTGGCCGTGTATAACCTACATAAGTTATCTGAATCCATTTGGCATTCGACAAAATTGTTCCAGATCAATTTGTGATTGACTTGACCCGGCCCGGTAAATAAGCGCCCACAACGCGTCGTTCACCACCATGGACGTCGACGGCGAGCAGCAAATACACGTCCCGCCACAGCACACCCAAGCCGTTGCAGACGCTCTCCAAGTCCTTTCCCCGCCTCTAGATGCCCCGATACCGCCCCTCTTGGCTCCAGAAGACCGCGAGGATGCTGGTCTTCTCCTTCAGCCCACCGCGAATGCCTCTCCCACTGCAACAAATTTGACACCGGCACCCTTTTCGGACCCCCAGAACCACACTCCCCTTGACCGCCCTCTCAATGTCACCGATGCCCTAAGCTATCTCGACGCTGTTAAGAACAAGTTCCATGACCAGCCCAATGTTTACAACCACTTCCTCGACATCATGAAGGAGTTCAAGAGCCAGACGTGAGTTTCCAATGGCTCTACCGCCTTGATTCCCTTTTTCATCCCGCTCAAGCATCGACACCCCGGGCGTCATTAAACGGGTATCACACCTCTTCAACGGACATGCTGTCCTCATCCAGGGATTCAATACCTTCCTCCCTGTCGGCTACCGAATAGAATGCTCGAAGGATGCCTTCGACTCGAATTACATCACCGTCACGACCCCCACAGGAACCACCATGCAGACCACTAACAACGGTCACGGCGGTGGCCCTATACTCTGGTCCACCACCGAGGCACGCAGGGCCACTCCTGGTGTCGCTCCAGCCCCCTCTCCTCCGCCCCGACCCCCTTCTGCCGAATCGAAGCACGAGAGCCAAACCATCGAGCCAGCGGTGCAATACGTGCAGAAGATCAAGCAGCGCTGCGACCCTGAAACCTACCGCCAGTTCCTTGATATCCTGTCCAAGTACCACCACAAGCCTGATACGATCGACGAGGTGCGGGCTATTATAAGTGCCCTTTTCGAAACGGCATCTAAACTCTGGCCCCACAGGAGGAAGTCTCCAAGCAGATCGCTCGTCTGTTTAAAGATGCACCGGACCTGCGCTCTGATTTCCGCATCTTTATGCCGGAGCGGAACCGCCAGGTCCTCGATGATGTGCCCACATCGTCGCGGTCGGACAAGGCAAAGCAGCGGAAGACCGAACCCATCGCTTCTAGCTCCCTCCTACCTCAGAAACGGAAGCGGAAAGCCGCCGAGAAGGAAATAGTCGAAACAGTTTCAAAGACTGTACCCGGCAAGGTACGCTCTCCCTTTGCAGCCTTGGGCACGACTGATCTCCGTGAAGGCCAAAAAAGCCAAACACGCCTCGACACAGGACTTGACGCCGTCCTCGTACAAACCCCGCGCTTCCTCTCCCATGCGTCGTCATCCGGCCTCTCGGGCTCCCGCCGCAAACACCGTCCTGGCGGCCGCGCCCGAGGATTCCCACGCCCACGTCTTTTTCGACCGGGTCAAGCGCGCGCTGGACGACAATCGGGAAACGTACAACGAGTTTTTAAAACTCATCAACCTTTTCACGCAGGACTTTATCGACACGGCGCGACTCGTTAAAGAGAGCCGGAATTTCCTGGGCGATGGGGAACTGATGAGCATGCTGCGGGAAATTGTGGCATGGGACGAGCGGAAAGAGAAGGAGTATTGGATGGATGAACAGGTCGGTAACTCATGGGTTCGGCCTACTATCATCGGGCGCAATGCCGGTGGGCGGACGACGAAAGCGGAGCAGGACATCCAGTTTGGTAGTTATAGAAAGATACCTGCCGCAGTGAGTGCCCTCGCTTTTCTCCTTAATCGCACATACTCAATGTTCTGTCCAGGAAGCAAATGTAACGTGTTCCGGCCGCGACGACATGTGTCGCCTCGTTCTAAACGACGAGTGGGTGTCGCATCCCACCTGGAGCAGCGAGGACGCCGGCTTCATCACGCCCCGCATGAACATCTACGAAGAGGCCCTCAGTCGCAGCGAGGAGGAGCGCCACGAGTACGACTTCCACATCGAGGCGGTCGTGCGCACCATCGCCATGCTCGAGCCTCTAAACAACAAGATGGCGTCGCTGAGCCCCGAAGATCGGGGGTCTTACAAACCCAAGCCGAATCTAAACGGGCAGATTAAAAGCATCCACCACCGCGTCATCAAGAAGATATACGGTCGCGAGGCGGGGCTGAGCGTCATCCACGCCATGCAGGATACCCCCGCGCTGGCCATCCCCGTCGTGCTGCAACGTCTGAAGCAAAAGGAGGAGGAGTGGAAGCGCGCGCAACGCGAGTGGAATAAAGTCTGGCGAGAGGTCGACGCGCGGAATTACAGCAAGAGCCTCGATCACCAGGGTATCTTGTTCAAGACCGCCGACAAGAAGGTCATCACGACCAAGGCCTTCGTAAACCAAATCGAGACGGCGCGTGAGGAGCAGATGGCCAAGCGCGCATCGCTTATCGACCCGCTTTTCGCTCGGACGCGACCGCGGCACCAGCTCGAGTTTGTCATGGACGACACGCAGGTGCTGCAGGACGCGCTCAAGTTGACGTTCTCGTTCCTCGATCGCACGCAGGCGCAGATAAATTTCAATGAGAGAAAGCGAATCGAAGGGTTCCTGCGGTCGTTCGTACCCCTGTTCTTCATGCTCGATCCTGCGACTTTCAACGCTGCCTTCGTCGTCGTTCAGGAGACAGGGGACAGCGAACTGAGCGACGACCTCAGCGTCGTGGACGACGGTGAGGTCTCCAGCGTTGGCAGCGTGAGCTCACGAGCGGGCCCGAAGAGCCGGAGGAATGGTGGCTCTGCCGCTCCTGCATCGGGCAGCGGTGACCTGCGGAAGAAGCTGCTAAAGAGCGAGCAGGCAAAATCGAGTGGCCGCAAACCACGAAATTATGGCTCGCCTTCCGTGTCGCGCATGGCCTCTCCCGTCCCCATGGATGAAGACACGCAGCCCGAACTGCCTTCTCCTCCCCAGAATCGACGACTCCCCCAGCGGAACATTTTCTTCACCAACACCATCTTCTACACGCTTCTCCGCCTGCTCGAGGTGCTCTATTCGCGCCTCGCGCTCTTCAAAGGCATTGCCGCACGCCGTGCGAGCGCGGATTCAGCACGGGTGCCCACGGATCCCGGGTCCTTCCCCCACCCTGATTACGCGATGTCGGGCGAGCAAGCCACACATGCGGAGCACTATTACGACCTCCTCCTCGAGTCATGCGAGCGGCTGTTTGATAACGAGGTTGAGCAGAATGTCTTTGAGGACCAGATGCGGTTTATGTTTGGGATCAAGGTACGTTTGCAGCTTCCCTATTCAACTTTTACTGAGCGTTGACTGCTAGGACGCCTACAAGATCTTTACGGTCGACAAGGTCATCGGCTCGCTGATCAAACAGGTTCGTGGATTGCTGCGTATCCCAGTCGCGAGCTAACTGCGTTCAGGTTCAACTGCTCTTTGGAGACGGCAAGAGTCAGGACCTGTTGGAGGTCCTGAAACGCGAGCGAGCGCTAGCCTGTCCCACAACGCAAGACCTAATCAACAGCCGAAAAAACGCGGAGAAGGTCCTTGGGCCTGATGAGAACCTCTTCCGCGTGGACTGGGTTCGTCTTGTTCCTCGGGGCCGACTGGCATTTACTCATCTGCGTACAGTTACCCGATTCCAAGCAGATGACCTTTCAGCTCATCGGGAAGGACGATTCTAGCTTTGATGATTCCGAAGTCCTCACCGGGCGGTGGCAGACATATATCAACTCGTTCGTCTCGGTGCGGTTTTTCTCTGCCCTCTCTTTTGAAATTTACGAACCTTTTTGCAGAGCGAAGTCACAGAGGGTGTGTCTGCCAGTCGCATCCGACAACCATTCATGCGCAAGTTAGTGTCTCTTCCCTCTTATCCAACCACGTCTGATGTCATCCAGGAACCTTCCGGACGCCGTCCGAAACGCCCCACCCAATGTGGTCACGGAGGACGGGCTGGAAATCAAGATATGCGTACGAACATATCGCCTGTTCTACGTGTCCGAGTCGGAAGACTACCTTTTCAAACTACGAACGTTCAACGACGTCGAAGCTGCCTCCAAACAGCTCCAAAAGAAAAACGCTGCGCGACAAAAGTGGTTGCAGCAGCAGCAGCAGAAGATAGAGAATGTGTCATGAGTGTAGCAATATCATACCAGAATCTTGTTTATTCGTGTGAGCGGGGTGGATTGAAATTGCATAAAAATTCCAAAAGACATGGGTAGAAATATTATCTCGCGATTTTAGAGTAGTCTACCCGATAATTTAGTGTCTATGCCAGGCAAACTGTTTATGATTTGTCTTTGAACATTTTTTCGATGGCGGCGGTCGAATAGGATTTGGGGCGCTCGAGAGCTGCGAATTCCATTGTCAGTGTAAGACGGGAGGGAGGGGCAGACGACGACGTACGAGCACCGAGGGCACGGTCCCAGATCAACTGAGCGGTGACACCAAACGCACGGGAAACACCGAAGAGAACAGTATAAAACTGCATCTGGGTAAGTCCGTAGTGGGTCAGCAGCGCGCCAGAGTGGGCGTCGACATTGGGCCAGGGGTTCTTGGCCTTGCCGGCCTGGTACGGGGGATCAGCCGGATATTTTATTATCAGCAGGCAGTTATCATACTTCGAGGAGGATGTCGGGTACAATGTTGTAGATCTGGCCGACGAGCTTGAAGAGCGGGTCCTCGGGGAGGTGCTTGAGCGCAAACTCGCGCTGGGCGGTGTAACGAGGGTCGGTCTTGCGGAGCACGGCGTGGCCGTAGCCGGGGACAACCTGGCCGCCCTTGAGCGTAGCCCAGACGTACTCCTTGACGGCCTCGTCAGAGGCGTTCTCGCCGATCTTGGACTGCATCTTGCTCAACCACAGCAGAACTTCCTGGTTGGCGAGACCATGGAGGGGACCAGCGAGACCGTTGAGCGACGCGGCGAACGCGAGGAAGGGGTCAGAGAGCGCCGAGCCGACGAGCTTGCCGGTGTGGGCGGAGACGTTGCCGCCCTCGTGGTCGCTGTGGATGGTGATGTACAGACGCATGAGCTCAACAAACGCGGTGTTGTCGCCGAATCCGAGCAGGGTGGACAAGTTGTGGGAGTAGTCCTTCGCCGGGTCAATGGCGGCAAGTTTTCCCTTGCCGAAGACGTTGTTATAGATGCGTCCAGCAATGTTGGGAAGCTTCGCGATGCTGAGACAAAAATTGTGAGGCGTGGAAAATAAAAAAAACATGTCAAAAGTGCTCACAGATCCATGGAATCTTCGAAAGTAGGACCCCAGTACTCCTTCTTGGATACACCATCTTGGTAAGCTTTGGCAAACGCAGAGTCGTGGTTAAGCTAAGAAATTCAGAAAATAAATCTCGGCTAAGTGTTGACGCGACATACCGCGGTGACAGCCAAACTGAACTGGCTCATGGGGTGGAGAGTGGGCGGGCAACGGTCCAGAATTTCCTCGACGAATTCGGGGATCGCAGAACGGGCAGCCCAGTCCTTCGAGAGTTCAGTAACCTGCTCCTGGGTCGGGATTTCTCCGGTGACGAGGAGCCAGAAGAGACCCTCAGGAAGGGGCTCAGCACCACCGGGCGCCTTGGGCAGCAGCTCCTGGCACTCGGGAATGGTTTTGCCACGGAATCGGATTCCCTCGTCTGTGACCGTAAGTTGTGACGTCGTATGAGAAGCAACGCGCAGAACAAACCTGCGTCGAGGACGGAGCCGTCCCAGATAAGGGCAGGGAGACCTCTCATACCACTGCATTTTTGGTAAGGACAAACGAAAGAGAAACGGGCAAGACCGGGCGTACCCGTAGAGTTGGTCGACGATGACGGGCCCAAACGCCTTTTTACCGTGCTCAGCGCGGACGCGTTTGACCTAAAATTTTGTGAGGACCCAGAGAACGCATGAAGGATATGCCCCGACATTTTCGAGCTCGACCGGGATGAGTTCTGCAAGACGCTCCTTGAGAGTGGTGTTTTTCGGGGCGGTGGACGAAAACCGTGCGCGTGCAAGGGCCGACCAGACCGGCTTGGTGCGGGACTGGAGGGGGTTAGCCAGAGAAAAACAAGGAATAAAAGGGGCATACAGTTCTGAGAATGGAGGAAGACATGGTGGTAGAAGCCAACCCGAAGCTACCCGGGTGAAGGCCAAAAAAAGTTGGATGCCATCAATGCCGGTTGATGTTTTGCCTTATAGCCGCTTCTCGTCTTCCTGTACCGCGATGGGTAAACGCAAACGACCAGACGCAACGGAAGCACTGTTGCCGCAGGTACCACCGCGCTGCGTATCTCCGCCGAATCTCACAGCGCTCCCAGAAAAAACACTACAGACAACGCGCCCACGCCAACCCCTTCTCTGACCACTCACTTGATTACCCACATGCTCCCGATGCCGTAGACTGGGCTGTTCATTATCCTACCGCCCCTGGGCCCCCAGAGTTTGCCGATGTCGGCTGTGGTTTCGGTGGTCTCTTGATTGCGCTCGCCCCCCTTTTCCCCGACACTCGCATGCTCGGTCAGTCTCTCGCACGCTCTCTGCCGCCATTTCTCCGGTCTGACCTCGGAGCGACAGGGATGGAAATACGCGTCCAAGTGTCCCAGTATGTCCAAGATCGAATCGCGGCTCTCCGCGTTACCCCCGACGCGCCCTCGCACTATCAAAACATCTCCATCGTCCGCGCCAATGCGATGAAGTTCCTCCCAAACTACTTTGCAAAGCATTCCCTCTCCGCCATCTTTTTCCTCTTCCCCGATCCCCATTTCAAGCAACGCAAGCACAAGGCCCGCATCATCTCGCCCACATTGCTCGCCGAATACGCGTATGCCCTGCGCCCCGGTGGAATCGTGTACACAATCACGGACGTGAAGGACCTCCACGAATGGATGAAGTCGCATCTCGACGCGTTTCCTCTCTTCGAAGGCGTCAGCGAAGAGCAGCTCCGCGCCGAGGGAAAAGGCCTCATTGTAGACGCAGTTTACACGAGCACGGAAGAGGGTAAAAAAGTCGAGAGAAATAGCGGTGAAAAATGGCTAGCTTGTTTCAGACGTATCGAGGTCGCACGAGAAACATGATCTAGTATTCATCCATCGCGTCGTCGTCTCCTCCTCCTCCAGTTCTTGGTGGTCCCGACCCCATTGCCCCCACGAGCCTGCTGGTGCGTTCCCGCACGGCTCCTTTTATTTCGGCGTGGATCACCTTCCCCGCCTCACAAGCCAGTCTAAAGATCTCCTCAAAACGTTCGACATGCAGGCGGGTCTCCATCGTCACCAGAGTCACCTTGCCCGTCTTTGGCATCACGGCGACCGTAACGTGTGGAATGTCGTTTTCTTCTAGCAGCGTCAAGTCCAACATTGGAGACGTAGAGTGCACGCCGCCGGTAACTGCACACACAAAGTCAAGCAAGGGGATTCCAGCGTTGGCGAGTGCGAGAGTGGTTCCGTTGATACACGCCTGTAGTAGACCGCCGTCTTGTTGAAGTACTTGCACAAAAATGTCGATTTGGGACCGCGGATAGAGGCTTGTTTGCACCACTGGTTCAAACGTCGACTTGATGGTAGCAGCCATCTCCAGTATGCGTCTGCAAGCACCGTTCATCTCCCGACCAGCCACGCGTCGGGAACGCTTACTTGTCGCCCCGAGACCGTTTTCTGCGCTCCCCAGTGCTGAATGCAGCGACGCCGACCTCGACGTTGATATTGGCGCGGTCGTGCATTGTCTGCGACCGCATTTTGGCCTCACGGGGCCCAAAAACCGAGACAAGAACCTGAGTTAGCCCATGGGTGATGATGGCTGAGCCGTCGGCGACGCCTTGCTGGGACAGGTCAATGGTCATGTCGCGCAGCTCGTACTGGCGGCGCCCGTCGGAACGAAAGCCACCGTCATTGAGTATCTCGACGCGGGAACCCTGGCCAGAGTGAGTGGACGAGGAAAGAAAACGCAAAGTAAAATACCATCGTGGGAGTTGAAGAAGGGGAAATTCCCAATTCGGGACGCGCGTTGATCGATATCGATGGCCCGCTCTCTAGTGGACGGCGGATGCGGATGTTGCTTGCTCTTGTCTTGAACCCCCACCATGTCCGCCCATCTCCCTCTCCCGCCGTCCTTACTGGACACAGATCTATACAAGGTCGGTTGCTGCATTCTCTCAAAGTTCCTTGGTTCAACTTCAAGCGCGTTTCCTCAAGTTGACGATGCAGCAAGCGGTTCTGCGCCACTTTCCCGACACTAAAGCCTCCTACAAGTTCACTCTGCGCGATAAGAGCGTGACATTCACGAAACAGGCCTTCAACATCTTCCAGCAGACTGTCGACCGTTAGTTCTGTGGCCCGCCCAGCGCCGTCTCGCTCACATTTGCGGGCAGGCTTCGGGGAACTCGCCCTGACGGACACCGAACATTCCTGGCTGAGGAAAACCTGCCCATATTTTTCTGACCAATATCTGGCTTATCTACGGGCTTACCGCTTTAAGCCTGCGGAACAAGTCCGCATCAAGTTTGTCCCCACCTCAGACAGCGAGAATGGCCATATCGAAATAGATGCCGCCGGCTTATGGGTTGACACTATCTTCTGGGAGGTGCCTCTCATGGCCACTTTGAGCGAGGTGTACTTTCAGCGCGTTGCGACTGATTGGAACTACGACGGCCAGAAAGGTTGATTTTTTGTCGAGCAAGCCTTCCGGCGCGATTAACCCTGTCCTCCACAGCACTTGCTTATGAGAAGGGGCGGGCGCTGCTGGAAGCCGACTGTGTTTTCAGTGAATTTGGAACCCGCAGAAGACGCTCTTTCAAAACGCAAGATATCGTCGTTGAATCCCTCGCTCGCGCCTCGAAAGACATAGAAAGTAAAGGGAGACTCTCCGGCACGAGCAATGTACGCCTGTATTCGTATTCCTCAGAGTGTTTGTCAATCGCGCAACTCAGGTTCACTTGGCTCATAAATATGATTTGACGCCCGTCGGCACTATCGCGCAGTGAGTTTTGTGCTCTTCCAGTGTTCTCGACTCATTATCACAAAGCGAGTGGTTCATGGGTGTAAGCCACCTTGCGATTGAATTGACTTTTATCTCATTCTTTCCAGGTCGCGGCGCTGAAAGGCTACAGAGATGCTAACTCTGTTGCCATGGATCTCTGGGAGGCCGTCTATCCGAATGCCCTTCTCATCGCCCTTACCGACACCTTTTCAAGCGGAGCATTCTTCAAAGTAATTTAATCTCACGTTTCTTAAGACTGCGCTGATAACCGACCGAAGAGTTACGCGAGCGACAAAGAGCGGGCCATGCGCTGGCAGGGACTCCGTCAAGACTCCGGAGATCCATTCGAGTTCGGTACCCGCGCGAAGGAGCTTTTCGAGTCGTTAGGCATCGATCCCCGCACGAAGATGATTATCTACTCGGATGCGTTGAACGTCGAAAAGGCGCTGCGTCTAAAGGAGCAGGCCAATGATCTCGGACTGAACGGTATGTGTGTTCCGCTCACACTGGAGGCCCCCGTCTTGACAAAAAAAAAAGTTTCATTTGGAATCGGGACGTTTTTGACCAACGATTTCAAGACCACTAACGCGGAGAAGAGCAAGGCTTTGAACATGGTTATCAAGTTATCTTCGGTCGACAATCTACCTTGCGTCAAAATCAGCGACGATTTAACCAAGGTCTGTGGTCCATGCCATTCCCAGGCTGTTGATTTTTATTTTCGCGCTAGAACACTGGGGACGCGGAGACTGTTCAAATGGTGAAGCAAATTTACAACCTCGTTTAAATACTGTACAAGGGAACTACTTTAGAGCACATAATTTGCTGTTGTAAACCCTAGAATTGACCCGGAAACTCCCGACTTGTATTTGATCGTCTTTGGCATCGCCGTGCGCACGTGCATTTCGAGAATATTCGGCTTCGGCACGAAATTTTTGTGCCGCTCTCCAGCTCTTTCCTGTCTCTTTCCTTCACCTTCGTCGCGCTTTCTTCGCGTCTTTATACCTAAAATGCATCGCCTGTCAACGACCTCTTCTCGGTCACTTCGCCGTGCCGCCGCAAAAGCCCAGCCCGCGTTAACTCGCGGAGCGCACAAGGAGATTAAGTTCTCCAACGACGGACGGGCAAGCATCCTCAAGGGCGTCGATATCCTTGCCAACGCTGTCAGCGTCACCCTAGGTCCCAAGGGTATGTATACTGACTCTGTACAAATTTCGAGAGAGCTGACAAACTGTGTCAGGTCGCAATGTTATTATTGAGCAGTCCTTTGGTGGACCCAAAATCACAAAAGGTGGGTTACATCTTGCAAATGCGGTCGGTCACTCACTGGGTCGTTAGACGGTGTCACGGTCGCGAAAGCAGTCTCATTACAGGACAAATTCGAAAACCTCGGTGCTCGGTAGGTTTGATGCAATGAAAAAAAAGTACCACGTTGCTCAATGTGATTCAGCCTTATCCAAGATGTCGCTCAAAAGACCAACGAGGTTGCCGGAGACGGCACCACGACGGCTACCGTCCTTGCGCGCGCAATCTACTCTGAAGGTGTCAAGAACGTCGCCGCGGGCTGCAACCCTATGGATCTGCGCCGTGGTTCGCAGGCCGCCGTCGACCGTGTTGTTCAGTTCCTCTCCTCGCAGACCAAGACGATCACCACCACCGCTGAGATTGCTCAGGTCGCGACCATTTCTGCCAACGGCGACACCCACGTCGGCAATTTGATTGCGCAAGCAATGGAGAAGGTCGGTAAGGAGGGTGTCATCACAGTCAAGGAGGGCCGCACCATCGAGGACGAGATTGAGATCACTGAGGGCATGCGCTTCGACCGTGGCTACATCTCTCCGTACTTCATCACCAACGTCAAGACGCAAAAAGTCGAGATGGAGAAGCCCTACATTCTGCTGAGTGAGAAGAAGATCTCGCTCCTGCAGGACATCCTCCCGACCTTGGAGATGTGCGCGCAGGCCCGTCGCCCGCTCGTTATCATTGCTGAGGATGTCGACGGTGAGGCTCTCGCTGCCCTCATCCTCAACAAGCTCCGCGGCCAGCTCCAGGTCGTCGCCGTCAAGGCCCCCGGCTTTGGTGACAACCGCAAATCTATCCTCGGCGATCTTGCCATCCTAACGGGCGGTACCGTATTCTCCGACGAACTCGACGTCAAGCTCGAGCACGCGTCGGTCGACATGCTCGGCACCACCGGCAGCATTACGATTACCAAGGACGACACCATCGTTCTCAACGGCGAAGGCTCAAAGGACGCCATCTCTGCGCGCTGCGAGCAGATCCGCGCCATCGTCAACGACGTTACCACGAGCGAGTACGACCGCACTAAGCTGCAGGAGCGCCTGGCGAAGCTGTCGGGCGGTGTCGCGGTCATCAAGGTTGGTGGTGCGAGCGAGGTCGAGGTCGGCGAGAAGAAGGACCGGTATGACGACGCCCTGAACGCGACTCGCGCTGCGGTCGAGGAGGGTATCCTCCCCGGCGGTGGTGTCGCCCTGCTCAAAGCGAGCTTGCTGCTCGCGACGTCGTCTCCGGGTGCTGCGTCTTCCACCTCTTCCCCTACCTCCCCTGACGCCAAGCCGATTACCACCGCGAACTTTGACCAGGAGCTCGGTGTCGCCATCATCCGCCGTGCGCTCACCGCCCCGTCCCGCGCCATCCTCTCCAATGCTGGCGAGGAGGCGAGTGTCATCGTCGGCACCCTCCTTTCTCAGTATGGTTCCGCCGACAAGTTTGGATGGGGTTATGACGCGAGCAAGGGCGAGTACGTCGACATGATCAAGGCGGGAATCGTTGACCCGCTCAAGGTCGTGCGGACGGCACTCGTGGACGCGAGCGGGGTTGCCAGCTTGCTAACGACGAGCGAGTGCTGCATCGTCGACGCACCTGAAGAGGACAAGGCCGCACCTGGCGGTGGGATGGGAGGAATGGGAGGAATGGGAGGTATGGGATACTAGACGACGGAGAAGGAGGTGGCGGTGAGCAACGAGTCGCGGACACTCCCAGGCTAGAGAAGGCTCGGTGCTGGAAAAATAAAAAGTATATTTTACCTCATTCATTTACGCATACATCACACTGGCTACTCATCGCATACTCATGGCTTTTTATGTTTTCTTATCGTAGTTTTCGAATGCACCCCCACTCCAATTTATAGCATTTAACTGTATCAAATGAAGCTTGTTCGACCGGATTAATCGAGTGGTTTGCGGCGATGACCGTAACACAAGAGAGCTTCGTTCAGTCGAACTTCTGTAACAGATACAGATAATTCAAGACGCATCCCCGTGTCCTTTAGCGCGAGAAAAGTCCAGTAAAACGACCTCAGTCTCCGCAATGTCGAAGCCCTTGCTGATTGGTGCGTATTCCAATTTCAGCTTGCCTTCAACTAGACCGCTGGTCGTCTCATAAGTTTGCCCTCCCCAAGTAACGCCAGAGGTATCGTCAGCGAATCTGGGGATATGTCAAGACGGGGTCTGTTGGAGAGAAACCAACATACCCGATCGCGAGTCGCTTGATGGTCATTGAGCTTGAACCAGGGCTGCCGGTAAAGCTCAAATCGATATGAGTGCTTGTTCTGTTCGTGCTGCCTTGGAGGAATGCCTGCAAGTTGATGAATACTGCGCGAACGAGCTCGCCTCCCTCAAAAGCAGCATATCCAGCAATGCGAGTGTCGTTGACCGCGATCTCGGATATCTGAGCCTTGTCTTTGCATCCTCTCAATTCAGCGGCAATGATTGCTGAGTAATATAACGGCTATTGCTTGGTTAGCGCTGTCCGACGTTTATCGAACCGTTGCGGACCTGGACGTGGGGAGGAAGGGGTGTGGCCAACGGCGAACCATCCAGAATCGATCGGTTTAGTGCAACGGGTTGAAGCTAAAAGTGTGTTCAAGACCAAAGCCAGATCTGAAAGTATCTACTAACGAACGAATATTTGAACCCAATGCCCTGGTCGAGTTAGAAAATTCACCTTCAGATACCATCGTACTCACCACGTGGAAAAACACCTGAGGGAAATCATAATTCAGCTATGAGATGGAAAGCGATCGTCCTACCACACACCTTGGATATCCCAATCTGTGGACTGAAAACATCGTCAGCTCAACCGGGGCTTTTCCGACATTGCATCACATACGCAAAAAGGGCATAATCCAAGGCCCACAAGGCAGCGCCTGCTCGAAATGAGTTCAAAGTAGTCGATTCCAAAGAAGTCAACGACCTGCAGAATTGGAGACGCCGGGGGCACCATGACACGCGTAAGAGTTTGTCTCCCCGAGAATGTAATCCAAATTTTGGGCGTGTGTCGCGGCTATGTCAGTTGAATATATTGTGAGATTTGAGCGAATCGTGGCCTTCGTCATCAGGTCTTGCAGAAGACCGCCGTTCCCAGTGCAGAAAGAACCTATAAGTAAATTGAAGGGGATAGATTCCTATTGCCCAGCGAGAAACTTACCGGAGTAATGATGCTCCGAGAATCTGAGGCCTGAGTTCAGCTGTAATCACTGGATAACCTAGACGAGACACACGTAGCGATCAATTTGCCGGGGGCAGAATCTTGTACCCCTTCGGCGTAGATTGCTTGCGGAGAGAATCCAGTCGGCTTAGAAGAGGATCCAGCAAAGGATCCAATCAAGAACTTGGTGTTAGTACCGGAGAGATTTACGGCCTCCGATACATTAGTGGCAAATGTAGTCCACCTAACGGAAAGAGTCAACACGAGAATCAATTCCTTCGTCCAAGTAAAACACACTGTTGCACATATTCCGACGAGGTGAATGAAGCGGGCCGCAAACCGTTGTTCACATAGAGATCTGCTTCGTTGCCAATCTCAAGAAAATCCAGGGTTACTCCAGCGGCCTGAAAGGGGGGTGAACGGAATGCATTCATGATTGCTGTTGCCTCTAGAACCGCGGCAGTGATGTTGAATTGCCCGAAGTTTACACCCCTACACGTTATTCAGTGTTAGAAGAATCTTTACTTGCTGTCTCACCAAGTGACGTGGGTGCCTCTCGGAAGATGGCTAGCGATGAGATAATAGCCATTTCCAACGGTAATGTTGAGTGCCTCTGAAACCTAGTCAGGGAGTGAATATGATACGTAGTTGACACCAAAAACCTGGATAGGGCACGATAGCGGTGGGCGCCGGGAAGATATCTTCATTGTACTTGCGAATGAGATGGTAAGCAGAACCCTGGGAGAAACAGCGCAAACGTACCTTGACCTCTGGGGAGAAATTAGTTTTATCTTCAGAATTCGCGCCAATGCGAATGTCTGGAGGTGCCCCGGTGATGGTCTTTAGATTGTTGAGGGTGTTCAAGAAGAATTGGTTCTTCGATGACGTGCCGACCCATTCAGGCCATCGATCCTGCGGTTGTTATGAACGACTGGGGCGGTTCGCATCGCTCGACGCGCACCTGCTCAATCGAGAGGGACACGAGAGAGGGAGAGATAAACGGTGCGCCATCAGCAGGAGAACACGGAATGATCACAGAAAGCGCGACCGCCGCTGGCAGGAAAGAGAACCAAAGGAGGGGGATCATCTGGGTCGCCGTTCATCTCAAGAGCGGTATGCGACAGTATTTATATGAGGCGGGGATTTCGCTTCTTCGCGTGGAGAGCGGCGCGTCCGGGGTAATCACTCCGATGGGTGCCAACTCCTGGTCTCGTGGCCCTCACCGTCAATTCGCGTCATATTGTTATAGGACACCGAAGGCGCACATAACTCGCTATTGAAAAGAGCAGCAGTTCCAGTTGAGTTCCAGTGTATCGTGTGTCCGGAAATCCGGCGCGCAACGCCGTCAATTAAAGAGCAACCTTCGTGGCACCATTATTCGCCCCGCCGAAAGGAGGATACTCGGGGCGGGAGGGGACTCGTGGTTGAGATGAACCGAGGAGTTGAACGCAAATTAGTTGAAGACTACTGCCACCGCAAAAACTAGTGAAACGAGGCAAGAGGCCAGAGCGGTGAACGCTCAAGAGGAAGCGCTCATTGACACCCATCCGTGGGTTTGATAGATGTTGTAAAGCTCGAATTATCAAGAGAAGTTCAACGTTCAAACTCCGACTCAGTCCGACACCATTGAATCGAAATAAACCAAAACATACTTGCTGAATCTGAACTTCAACCTCGTTCTATACATATTTCCGAACGGCTGTCTTCGGAACGCGAGATTCTGCTCCAAAAGGCCGAAACCGATAGTTATGGCGGACGTTCGTGCATTGCTGAAGGCGAAAAGGCAGGAGGCGCGGATATCCCATCCACTTGCCTCGTACAGCAACGGCCAACTTAGATGTATCGCGTGTGGGCCTGTCAAGCACGCCTCCGCTTGGGATGGTCATTTGGGCAGCAAGGTGGATTTGAAGCTTGCCTCTATCGTCGTACCTAAATCATTTCCAGGTGCATCGCACCACTGTCGCGCGCCTCAAGGAGGAGGATCGGCAGAGGGAGGCCGAGCGGATAAGACAGGAAGAGGAAGAACAACAGGCTCGTGTCTCTGGGAAGCGCAAGGCCGAGGAGCAGGACTCGGAGTCGGATACGGAGCCAAAGAGGCGAAAGGTCGATGATGCTCCCAGCGCTAACAGCGCGTTTCCCAACGACTTTTTCTCCGACCCCTCGCGCGCACCTCTCCCACCTCCATCCGATGACGAGGACGACGACCCCGCCCCCACGCAGCCTGTTGCGGCCCCAGACCCCTCCCTCGATGCTGAATGGGAACGCTTCCAGCGCGACGTAGTCAACGCGTCCGACTCCCGAGACGCTCGAGACAAATACGAAAACGCCACGGTCATGGCAGAACCCGAGCTCGCGTCGGACACGTTCGAAGGATTCCCTCCGCAACAAACCGACGATGCACCAGCGGAGCCAGGTAAAATGGATGTGGAGGAAGCGCGGCGACAGAAGGAACAGGACGAGCGCGAACTGATTATGGATAGATTGTTGGACGAGGAGCGAGCTCAGGAAGAGGCAGATATGAAAGTTACGATGCTGAAAAATCGAATGGAGGCGCTGATGCGCAAAAGAAACGCAACAAAAGCAGCCAAATCGAAGGCCCCGACATGATTGTATGTACTTGCTACAGGTTGTCCTCTTCTTCCTCCGCATCCTGGAATCCGAGCCATTGCGACCAATTGATTCCTTTTTTGTGAACCATCATGAGGGCCAGTATGACCGGCAACCACCAAAGTCCATGTCGAAAGGCGACCCTCGCCTCTTTGTCGCCGTTCACCTTCCAAAATCTCCACGTTGCGTGAGTCCAAATGATATTAGGGATGAGCGACGTCAGAGCAAATGTCCATGTCGTGAGTCCAGCGAGCGGGATGAGTACGGAGCATATGGGGAAGAGGAGAACGGCGTGTCGTAGTGCTACAAGAGCGTTTTTCCTTGGGTTGGTAACAGCTAGCATCTGGTAGCCGGCTTGGGCATACGAGGCGCGAACCAGGTGAGATAAAGGGCAGAAATGTGGGAATTGCCAACTAAAAAGCAGCATGAAAAGCGCAAGCGGTGCGAGAGCAGAGTCGACCATTTCCACCGGAAGGGACGATAGGAATGGTGGGAGGGACAGGTTCCATGTCGCGGGCATTAATTGGCCGCCGCAGGCTGTCCAGCCCATTACTGGGGGAATGGCGCCGACAATCGATCCGACCTTGACAAAGAACGAGCCGAGTTAACATTGAGCGCGTTCAAACAGAGAGGAATTATTTACCCAGGTGTTCCATATTGTTCTCCGTTTCATCCAGGTGTACAATCCCGAATACAGCAGGATGTTGGAAGCGCCTAGAATGGCTGTAGTTGGGTTCGTCATGCCCCACAAAATGGCAGGGCCAGCGACACCTGTGACTAGAGCAAACCCAGCAGCGTGCAGCGGTGTGATGGACCGGCGGACGAGGGGCCGGTTGCGAGTGCGAGCCATCTGCGCGTCAAAAGGTATTTCTTGGAGTTGGTTAAGAGTATTCGCAGACGCAGAGCAGAGGGCAGTGCCGAGTGCAGTGGAAAGCAATACGGGGACCGTCGCTGGAAGGGGGGAAATGGCGAAGCCCGACATTGTGGTTAGGACCATGAGTAAAGTAAGGCGGGATTTGGAGAGCTCGGCATAGTTCTGAAGAAGAGCTATGGGGTTACGCCGGAGAGACTCGAGCTGCCTGTATGGTCGAGCAAGAGAATTGGTGCGAGAAAAGGACTTGAAGAAGAACGGCGCTGTTATTGGTCTGAGGACATGGTGCTGCATGCGACAACTTTTGTCGCCTCAGAACTTGGAGGACGAAAAGTTGCTGCAACGAATTGAATCATTATGAGAACTCTTGGAGATGTGCGCGCGTACTTGAGTGTTGGACGTGAGCGCGTCGAGAGTCGAATGTGACTGTCTAGGCGATGTGACCGTTACTGTGCTGTCGAGTCTTTTCCACGTCTCCCATCCCTGAAGATGCCTGGAACCCATCTCCTGCCCCCCAATCTTCTCAAGCTCTTCGCACCTCGCCCGCCACTTCCTTATACCCGTCCTGTCGACAAGGATATTGACCGGATCCGCCCTAAAAATGTCTCTGGCGTCGCACATCTCATCGCCCAGCTCCAGGAGGCGAAAACAGAGAACATGCTGACCGCAGGAGAGACGGACGCTGTAATGGAAGAGGGAGAGGAGCCTGTATTCACGCATGCGGAGGAAGTCAAGCGGCAGATACGACGGGAAGAGCGCAAGAAAAAACGAACGGAAGAGTTTAAAATTGCAAAGGAAACTTGTGCGCGCATCTCCTTTCCATGATTTTCTTCTCCCACTAACCTCACTCTCCAGATAAACCCGCCGATGACCCCGAGGCCGTCGGTGATCCTTACAAAACATTATTTATTTCTCGTCTGGTAAATTTCCTCCTTTTTTCACTTGCTAACCACAAGCTTACCCACGATGACTCGCAGCACAAAACCGCCACAGAGAGTGACCTGCGCCGCGAATTCGAAGGCTACGGCACGATTGAGCGGGTAAGGATTGTCCGCGACAAAAAAGGTCGCAGCAGAGGTTATGCGTTTGTCGTGTATGAGCGCGAGCGCGATATGAAAGGTCTATTATTTTCCCTTGCCCTCTTCTTGTACGCTAAGAGTTGCCGGCTCACGACTGCAACTCATTTCTTTTCTAGCTGCATACAAGGAATCCGATGGCCTCCACATCATGGGCAAGCGCATCCTAGTCGATGTCGAACGCGGGCGAACTGTCCGTGGCTGGAAACCCCGCCGGCTTGGCGGTGGTCTTGGTGGGCGCCCCAAGCGCGTTGAACCTGTAGCAATGCCACCTCCCCGGGGCGGTGGCGGCGGTTTCCGCGGTGGATTTGGAGGCGGAGGGGGGCGAGGATTCGGGGATCGTGGCGGGTTCGGAGACCGTGGCGGGTTCGGAGACCGTGGCGGAGGCTTCCGCGGCGGTCGGGGAGGAGGGAGCTTTGGGGGCGGCGGTGGTCGGGGATTCGGCGACAGGGGTGGCGGTGGATTCACCAGCGACCGAGGGTACGGAGACCGAGGCGGCGGAGGTGGTGGTGGAGGTGGGTTCGGCGGCGGCGACCGTGGTGGGTTCGGCCCTGACCGTGGTGGGTTCGGGGACCGCGGCGGCGGAGGCGGTGGGTTCCGAGGTGGTGATAATGGGTTCCGAGGAGGGGGAGGGGGCGGAGGATTCAGAGGTCGGGACGACTTTGGTAGCGGGGGTGGGGGCTTCAGGTACTTTGCTGATTTGATTCGTTGTGACATACGCTAACCGTCAACCTTACAGGGGTGGTCGCGGTGGTGGCATCGGCTACAGCGGTGGCGGCGGTTTCAACGACAACCAAAACCAATCGAATGGGTATGGTCCTCCCCCAGGTGGAATGGGCTCATTCGGGGGTCCGCCTGGCGGAGGTGCTGGATACGGGCCTCCGGGCGGCTCAGGGGGAGGTGGGTATCGCGGGGATCTCAAGCGCGAAGGACCTGGTGGGTACGATGACAGGGAAGCGAAACGGCCAAGGTATTGAAGGTATATCTGGCTTTTTCGTTTGTTCCTTTCGATTTGCTCCGAAGGTGACTGTATGTTTTGGGGTCGAGTATTTTTTGGTGTGCAAAGTGCGCGCCATTGATTCAAGTCGTGTAAGTATGTGTGGATTGGAAATCCAAAGCTCGTCGTGGATATATATTTCTCCCGCTCGGTCAAGTCGACGGCATTAGCAAACCCTCCGGTTGTCACCCGCCCAGCGACTCGTCGGACGCTGATCTCCTCTTTGGAGCCGCATTCAGGGTCGCTCGTCTTCTGGTCTGGTTCAACGCGCTCGACCTTGTGTCCTTTATTTCACGTTCTTTCGACTTGCGGTATATGGTAACTCGGTCACGGCCGCCGGCTTGCGAAGGCGCAATGTAGGTCCAGGAATCTTCGCAGCCAACTCTCGGCTGTGTACTTGTCTCTCGGCTAACTCGACTTCGCCTATCACTTTTTTTCTCCTTCTTTTCAAATTCCGGTGTAGAACGCTTACGCGAGCGGGAGCAACCGAGGAACTCTTTTGGATTGAATACAAACTGGGTACCATGTACAGCTTGTTGGTTGAACCCCTTAAGTCAACTGACTGGATACAATTCTTTGAGATGTCTCGAGTAACACACCGGTAAAGAGACACCTGTTTTGTTTGTTTGATGATTTAGCACCGATCATTGAAAGTGAGTAATTACCATATTGGGTCTTGGTTCAACTCTGCGAGGCAGTGGCAGTCGCGGTGGCCACAAATTCTTGGAAATTCTGGTCGGAAATGCTTTTATCTTCTTCCATTCTTGCTCGATCCGTGATACGCAACTCCGTCGCATAGGCTGCGTTCCCTTGGGCACGGTGGGCGATCATCATCAATTTCGAATCTAGGAACGTCATCTTCTGAACCCTTTCGGTCTGTCAAGCGCTTCGTTATCCTCATGTGGCCATTCAAGAGACACCTCAGACCTGCTCTCTTTCCTTTCCACCGTTGACTGTCCCTCCTTTCAAATCTCTGTACGCGTCCGATACTTTACTTCTCCGTCGGCCGTGCCGCGTTATTGCACACTTCCTGGCCGCCCCTGACTGCTCACAGTCCTTGCTCGAGCAACCAATTTCGTTGTGCCCACTATGCGTGGACCCCCCCAGACTCTCGCTCGCGCCAAACTCCATATTGACCCCTCCGCCGCGCCAGCGTATGTCTCGACCCCGTCGCCGAACTCTGCCTCTACCACCCGGTCGCCACTGAATACGCGGCCCTCGTCCGCGGGCTCACAGACAACAGAGGAGGAGGACTCCGGCAAATCTGACCCAGAGAAGCCCAAACGCTCTCGCGTAACGCCAGAGCAACTCGTTCACTTGGAGCGCTTTTTCTCTGTCGAGCGCAGCCCTACCGCCGGCCGCCGACGCGAAATAGGCGAACTCCTCGGTATGCACGAACGCCAAACGCAAATCTGGTTCCAAAACAGGTACCGCCGCCCCATTTTTCCACGTCGAGCGGCGACTAAAAAATATCCCCAATAGACGCGCCAAGGCAAAGCTCCAGAGTAGCAAACTCAAGAAGGCGAAACAACTGTGCCCTGATACCATGGTGCTTCCTCGCCTCTCCACCACCTTTGAGAGGGAGTTGAACAATCTGATTCACGAGGATGAGCGTAAGTGCTACCACCACTCTCATCCTCCGCCTCTAATGAAAGCCCTGCTCAGCGGTAACTTTTATTCCGTGCTCAGACCTGTCAATTGGTTGCTGGAGACGGATAGCCACGGATACAAGCCAGCGCGACCTTGTAGCCTATACGTGCGATGCTAAACGCTGTCTCACCTGGTTCATCTACAACGGGGGGTTCGGATTCAAGATGGAAATCGCCTATGACTCGATCGTCGACACCGAGTTTACCCATGCGTCTCCCGGTTCCACAGGTCTGGCTTCATTCGTCCTCTCTCGGCCGCCCGTATTCTACTTGGAAACTGGCCCCGAAGACGGCTCTCCGCGTCAGTGGAAGAGATGCACTGACTGGACTGAGGGTCATCAGGCGTCCCGCGTATTGCGGCACGACCTGATTGGTTCTGCTGTACCGCTCGTCCACCTCCTTCAGAGTTTCCAAGTCACCACAGAGCCATCGTCGCCCTATTCCCCCTACTATCGTTCCGAGCCCACCTCGCCGATGGAAATCCCACCGCCACCTCTGAGTGTTATCCAGCGCTCAGAGCCGCAGTACGACGCGGGATATACTCCGCTCCCAGCCAACTTCTACCGCCGTCGGTCGCTCGCCTCCGCCAACGATCTTTCCCAGCTCGTCGTCTCTGGTCTGTCGCATTACAGACGAGACCTACCCCACACCGCGCCTGCGGTCTCCTCGTACACTCATACCTCGTTCCTTCCCACTCCCATCTACACCACCTCTGCCCCTGCTGAGCCACTTCTGGCAGAGGAGCAGTCATTGGAAGACTACGGCGCATCCCCTGTATCGCATGATATGACACCACGTCCATACTCTGCGCAGCCCGTTCCTCCCCATTTCTATGAGAAGCATTCTCCCTTCCTTTTCAACTCGTACTCGGATGAGTGCCGTTCTGTGGATCCCGATTCTGGGGTCGCGCAGATGTACTATCAGACGAACCAGCTCGGTCTATGCTGACCGGGTGGCTTCTTTCGCCAAATTTACTGTACGTGAACTCTGCACATGTTCTTTTTACTTTTGGTATCGTCGTCTAATTACTTTCCGTCGTTCGAGATGTGTTCATAATTAGTGTAACCAGCTTAGTTCTCGGAATTGGGGAAGAGGAATATGGACTCTTTACGGACTATCAAGTAGTTCTAAATAATTTTGCATATAGTTGGGCGAAGATGGATCTTGTTGTGCTCAGATTTATATGACATTGGCTTGGTCCTCCATCCGTTCTTTGCTCAGTCGCGTCATGTATGTCCTTCGGACAATGTTGACTGTAGAGAAAATTAAGGGACATCCCTTCAGAACGTAGATACCACTTACAAGCCTAGATGAACAAGGAGTTCAGAATTAGAGTGAGTTGGTGAGCGAAAGAAGGATTTACCTCCATGTAGCGGTCCAGGCAACGCGACAAACACGTCTGCTCTCCACTTGAAAGACTAGTTCCAGGCTTTGTGATACAGGCTTTGTAACACCTCTCATTTGCGCTCTGGGCAGAAGTCAGCCAGGGAGACGGCTTGCGAGGGCAGCAAGTACATTCATCAATTGTTGCGCGTTCGTCAATGCAATTTCGTTTTTAACAGCGTTCATGACGGCCTCTTTGCGCGAGGCCATGTCTAGCACGCATAAGAAGACGTTGCTGCACCAGTCTGCTACGCACCAGTGGGCCCAGACGAGTTTCTGAGAAAATCGGTCATTTTTGAAGGTCAAGAGAAAAGAATTTTGATCCGATTCCCGATTTGGACAACTCGTCTTGGTATCGACCGCCATGGGCCAACAGAGCTCGACCGCGGCGCCGGGTGCAGCCGCGCAAGAATTGGACTATTACCAGCTCTTGGAAGTCGAGGAGTCCGCAACGCCAGACGAGATCAAGGTCTCTCGAAAAGAGTTACCGTGCCTTTCTCTCGCTTGACGCATCTTTAGCGTTCATTCCGCAGATTGGCCCTCATTCACCATCCGGACAAGAACCAGGTACTACTGATTTCACCACAATATGGATTAGTGCTAAGAGGTCGTAGAGCGATGTCGAAGGATCGACGAAACGTTTTACTGCATTACAACAAGCGTATGAGGTGCATAGAAAGAATAAAACAACTCTTCACGTCTGATTATTTCGCACAGGTGTTGAGTGACGAACAAGTAAGCCAGTTACTCCCCCTCCGCGACAATAAAAATTCATTGCGGCACCATCAAGTAGGAACGCGCCTGGTATGACTCGCACAAGGCTTCTCTCGCTCCCGAGCCCGACGACGCGACCGTGTACGAGGACATCCGCAAAGGCGCTGCCCCTTCTCGCGCGCAGGACCGAGGCCTCACTGTTCGGCACCTCTCGCGTTTCTTTGACTCGTCGATCTGGACCGGTGTTGACGACGGCGACAACGTACGCGTCCCAGCCTCCACCTCTTTCCGTGAAAATTAACAGCGATGCAGAGCTTCTTTACCATCTACCGCAGCCTATTCGCGCGTCTGCAAGCCGAGGAGGCGCTCATATCCGACGTTGAGTATCCCTCGTTCGGATACGCGGGGTGGACGTGGGCGCCGGCGGGCAAGGCCTCCGACGGAGCGCGTACATTCTACACGGCATGGACCAACTTTGCTACAGCCAAAGACTTTGCCTGGATGGATCAATGGAATCTTAGCGAGGCGCCGGATCGACGCGTCCGGCGATTAATGGAAAAGGACAACAAGAAGGCACGCGAGGACGGGCGTAGAGAGTATAACGATACCATACGGGCTGGTAATTTTTACTACTCCCAAAGACCTGTCCTCATTTTCATGCAGTCTCTTGCTCAATTTCTACGGAAGCGCGACCCGCGGTACAAAACGCATCTCGCGCAGGCGCAGCAGAATCCCACATCTGGATCCGCAACTCCCGTTGGCAATGCTCCAGCTCGAGCCGCCCCCCGCGCCGAGTACGTGGAACAGGAATGGCAAAAGGTCGACGCACTGCGGCAGCACGACGACCTTGAGTGGGCCGCAGCCGAGGGCGACGACCCAGAGGAATGGGAGTGCGTCGTGTGCGGCAAGTCGTTCTGGAGTGAAGCCGCATGGGACAGCCACGAGCGAAGTAAAAAGCATTTGAAGGAGGTGGAGAGGCTGAAGAAGGAGATGTTCAAGGACGATGCGGAGTTTGGGTTAACGGTCGAGGATGAAGAGGTGGAAACTGCCCCTGCAGAGGTCGCGCGAACCCCGACGCCGCCTTTGAAAGAACCCACCGTGCTGGTCGCTGATCCCATCGTGGCAGCTGAGCCAGCTCGGGAACCCTCTCCCGAGGCCCCGCCGCCTGAGGAAGAGCAGGATGGCGGTGCACAACGAAGTGGCAAGAAAAAGAAGCCAAAAAAATCTACCGACGCACCGGCAGAGCTGCTTACGAAAACCGAGCGAATGGCCCGCAGTCTGGATCTCGAAGCCGAACAAGCAGCTGAGCAAGGGGATAAACCAGGAGTCGATGAACCCAGTGTAGTAGTACCCACGAAACGCGATATCCGGAAAGCAAGACAGGCCAAAAAGGAGGCCGATGCCGCAGGAAAGCAGGTGGGTCATTTCCATTCTCAAGGTCCGCTCCCTGACGATGAATTTTAGCTGCGGTGTAACGTATGCGCTGCAACGTTCAATAGCAAGACCGCCTTATTTTCGCACGTCAACGAGAGCGGGCATGCGCGAGCGGAGCCTGCGGATGAACCCCCAGAACGTGGAAAGAAGGGCAAGAAAAACAAGCGATAGACGGATGGATAATAGATAGAATACAAGCGTATAATACTCCGCGGATAATACATGCGACTCAGCCCATAAGCTGTGAGACGTCCTCTGGCGGGTACTTTGTCTGCGAGAATGTCAAGAGCCTACGATGCGTTGAATATACAAACCAATTTGCTAAGTGAGTGAACGCACCGTTTCAAGCTCTGTATGTACTTCCGACTAACTTCGTCGTTAAGGACATGCGCTACTTGGTCCGAGGAAATCTTTTCGCGCGCAGACCGCTCGTGGATACTAAACGAGATAACGGTGAGTTGCGTTCACACGGCAGAAGGTAAACTCTACTTACCCCACCATGGTTACGCCAATGGGCCACGGCGCATTTCCGATGGACAGCCGAAGGTACGAGTCGTTGGCGCGCTGATACTGCCGTTTTTGCATGTAGTGGACTATCTCGGCCATGCGTCCGAGGACGTCGGCAGGGAGGGACTAGTGTGGGATTTAAGGATGGAATAAAATACGAAGAAGTGAAAAGGCGTACCCGAGCACGGAGAGATTTAAAGAGGGGCTTCAGATACTCTGCCGACTGCACTTGAGTTGCGGCAGCCAACTTCCCCTGCGTTGTGCGCTTTACGCTCTCTGTGGCTAGATGAGTACACAAAAATCGTAACCAGGCGCAAAACCAACCTGGACGCTCGTCCATAGCTTCACCCCACTCCCGGAGCGTGCGTTTGAGGGCAAAGTAGATGATGGGATATAGTTTGTCGGGGTCGGACTTGATGAGACCGAGGTCGAGCACAGAATTGACTGCCTGCTCGGCCTCATCGCGCTTTTTGCCCTTGGTTCCTTTTGCCTTCATCTCCCGCTCGACGTTTTCGACGTCCTCGAGTGCCTTTTTAAAGTCATTCTGCCCGCTTTGGTGATCATGGCCCTTCTCCTCAATGAGCTCGAGCGCACGAAGACGCAGACGACGGTCCTTGTCGGACTCGGCAAACAGGCGGATGGGCTGGCCCTTTGAGCGCAGGCGGCGGATAGTCTCCTCGTTGGAGATGTTGAATGCAGCGGCAGCATCTGGCTTGGGCGAGTCTACGTCGCGAGCGGGATGGGGCGAGTTTGTTGCCTCGCGAGAAGGGGCCTGTTCTCCAGTCGCGAATAAGTATGGGGTCAGACAGAGCGAGCACAAGCTCACTTTCACTGCTTTTTGCGCAATTGCTACTTGTTCGTCGGCCTCTTTGCGCGTCTGCGCCAAGCGAGCCTCCTCCTCCTCCTGCTTCATACGCTCGACGTCGCCCCTGCGCATGTATTTTGACGGCCGCGATTCATCGTTAAGGGCCTTGCGCTTTGCAGAAACCTCTCGCAGCAGAGCGTCCATGAACGTTGGAAGAGTGTAGGGTTAGGGTTACGTAAACTCGGCCTCTACTCAACCACCATGTCCGACGAGGAACCCAAGTGCGTCCCCGCGCCGCATCCTAACCACTGCTCGCTCACCACTGCGCAGGAAACTCGTGCTCAGAACCGCGCCCTTTGACGCGCGCTTTCCCAACCAGAACCAGACTAGAAACTGGTAACCGCTCTCCCGGTCTTCCCCGATGGCGCCTCGCTTATCTACATGCAGCTGGCAAAACTACTGCGACTACTTCCGGTGCATCAATGCAAAGGGCGAAGAATACGAGCCTTGCAAGCAATTCAAAAGGACCTACCACTCTTTGTGTCCCAGTGCGTCCGCTCTCTTTCATCTGCGTAACGTCAGCTAACCCGGGTACTAGATGAATGGGTGAGCTGCGTGTACCTGGTCCTCATTCTCGCACGTTCTAACGACCTTCAGACCTCCAAGTGGGACGACCAGCGCGAGAATGGCACCTTCCCCGCCGTCCTCGACGAATAGAGTGAGTGTAGCTAAGAGTCGACAACTGCGATTCACGCCGGCCGAATAAATAAATGCCGTTGAAATACCTGGATTTCGAAATGTGGATTTCGCAACATCGTTCATGATGAAGTGACCCTGAACTCTTGTCAACTTCGTGCCGATGGAAACAGGTCAGGCTTAGTTTCAGTGCGCAGTTGCTGTCAACTCGGAATCGTCCATGGCTGTTTACTTGCTGACTTTCACGATCGAGTCCACCTCGGAGCTTGGTTGACTGTTCCAAATCCGAATGTCAAGTTCGGGTTCGGAGGCTCGTTTTCAGCGTTTTTTTTTTTTTTTTGCTTTCTTGCGTTTACTATGGGAAAACATCCAGGAAAATGCCGTTCCGCACCATTTTCATATCTCCCTTCCGTACAACCAATTATCCGGCAGCGTTCTTCACTGCATTAATCCGTCACCAACCGCCATGAACTGCACCGACGAGCCTCTCCACTATGCCCTGCTTACCACTCAAGGAACGGAACCATTCAATGCAGAAGCGCTCGCCGCCGCCCTCGTTGAATTCAAACAAACTCCGGAGGATCTCGTCTACTGCCGCAACCATGGGCATTGGGCCCCGTCTGCAGGAGTCTTACTTTCTGAAGTGTGGTAACGTCCACCCCGCCTGCATCTCGATGTACGAGCTGCGATCGTTCCCAAAAGCAGATGTGATCGTTGTTCTTCAAGTGAGCCTGCACCTATTACCAACCAGACTCTTCCGCTCTTATGCAAAGTGTTGTAGTGCCGGCAATAGAAAAGGCCATGACCCTCGGAAGACCATGTATTGCTCACATATGAGGTCGGCACAACTTTATCCGTCCCCACTGACAACTCAGCTTCACTCAGATGAATGGCTAAATGCTCTCTGCGGACCACGGCGGTCCCTTGCGCGTCGTCGTCCCAGGAAACCTCGGCGCGCGGTGGGTCAAATGGGTCGACATGATCGTCCTTTCGCCTGTGGAATCGCCGAACTACTATCAACGCGACTACAACATCATTCCGCCCGAAGTAGGTCGCACCGCGTCGCGTCATTTTCTACGTGCTGCTAACATGACAAGATCGACTCCAAAGCCGCAGCGCTCCCTCTATGGTCAAATACCCTCCTTCTCAACTCGGTCGTCGCCTCCGCACCACTGCCCAACTCTAGCCTGGTTTCCCTCTACACAAGGGGTATTCGCTGCCGGGCGTTGACGGGAACGTGTCTGCAGTCGAGGTCAGCGCGCAACATGCCATCTGCAACGATCACGTATCAGGAGCTGGACGTTGTGGGATTTGTTGACGCGGCTCCCCAGACGGGAACGGTTTATTCACGCGCGAAGGACGAGGTGGGGGTAGGAAGAGTGTTTGGAATCTGCGTGGCGTCGCCTTCAATGCGTGGGGGGTTGGTGCGCTCTGTATTGTGTCTTGGCTGCCATTGTTGGATTTTTTTCATGTTGTATTATGCGCCCCGAGTGCCTAAAACTAATTTTTTTGCTGAAACACTTGCTGCGTGAATTGTGACTGTGCCGAGCGTCTTCGTCACGCACAGGCCGATCGCGACTTGCCCGATTTAGACGGTGGCCGTGACGTATCGCCCCGGCAGACGACCTCGAAGTTGAACTATATAACGCCCCTCGGCGGCCATTCCCTTGCTACTCGACCCTTGACCATGGCCATTGCAAGACTCTTCCACTACGCATTCGACGCCGTATTACTCTCCACCGTGGCAGCGGGAGTGCGAAGGTCGAGCGGCTTCACGTTCGTACCCCTCCTCAAATCCAGCGCAACTGGCCTGACCGCGCACCGTTGACGCAGACCCGACTCCGCGTCCATTTCAGACCCGACGCTCCGCTCGATCGCCGACAGATACCTCGGCATTGGCGAATCCATATTTGATATGATACAAGCCACTGCCGTGAACAGCACCTACTTCAGGCGCGACCCAAAGGGCTCGCGGTGAGACCCGTGCACGCGCGTGCGGTGCAGTGAAGACTGGGTGCGGTCATTCCTGTATCTCTCGGTGCATGTTGACCAGGCTGTTATAGTTTGAACCAGGACAGACTCTCGTTTCTCTTGCCATGTGGCGGCATTTGTAATTTACCCTGGCTCAAAATATGAGATTAAAGATAACTTTCTCCGGTCGACCGCCTGTTGCAGACACCTCGGGGTCCCGACTACGTTTTGCGAAGCCTCGTTCTGATTTCGATGCCACGGCGGACGCGTGGAACTCGTTCTCGTGGATAGACTCCCAACCCTGGACGACCGAGACTTATCCAAGGCCGATATCGCAGCTGGCTTGGCTGTTGGCAACTGCCGATTCACAGGGGGTGGTGTTCCTAGGTGTTCCTTCGCCGTAGCATCGGGGATACCGGCTGACCCTTGAGGTCGTGTACTTCGAGACTGATCAATTCCGACCGGCAATGTTGAACTCTCGATAAACAATTGCTTTTTCATCTCACCAGGTATGTCATTCACACAAATGCATCCAAACTGGTTGCGGTTATTCCCCATTTCGCGGTCACGCTCTGCTCACCCGACTGATCCTCTGGACATTTGGCAACGCTGAAAGATCAGACAGAACCTCCTCCTCGCGGTTCGCTTTCCCCGTTTCTGGCTTGGACTACGGCTAGCGCTGGGTCATTCTTCCGTCTCAATACCCTCACTGCACATGTGTTCTCGTCGTTCTGTTCATCCCAGTCTCTTCAAGCGTTCAAATCACCAAATAATCGCCGGTGCTTCCATCGTGATCCAAAGAAGCTACTTGAGTAGGCATGTGTTTTGTGTCTTATCCTTATCCAGTCTCACCCACCGAACGTTCTCTTTCTGGGCTATCTTTATTTCTTCGTCAATGGTATCGTCGCATATGGCCTTCTCTTTCTTCGGTTCACTTCACTGATTATCGCGCCGATAATGACATCAGTCTTGTTATATCTTTTCTCGATTCTGCACGCGCTGATAGAAATTACGGAACAGGGTGGCTTTGGCGTAGTAGCACAATAGCCCAGCGTGACGAAAATCCATGCGGGCACTCGACCAGCGGACGATTCGACAAAAATTGAACCGCGAACCAACCGCGAGAGCATCTCCATCCGGAATGAATAAGAAGAGGTCGATCTCGCCAACCTGAACTTCGTCTGTCCCGCTCTGGCTCCGACGATGTTCTCTGCCACTGGTTTCCTCTCTCTCCTTGCCTTGAGCGTTCTCTCTGTGGCATATGATCCCACGCGCTCGGACAATGTTCGTATTCTTATCGCTTCCTTCGTAAAATTGATTTGACCCTCCATTTCTAGTTGGTGGTGTACTGGGGTGCGATACCTACCTCTTCGCAACGGCCACCACTCTCCACAAACTAACGTATTTACTAGGGCAAAATTCGTATGGACAAACGCACCCCTCGGACACCGCCAACTGGCAGCAGACAATATCCACCTATTGCCAAGTACGCGGGCCTTGAAATTTATCACTTGTAATGTAGCTCAGTAGCTCTCCAGGACTCCGTGATCAACGCCATCCCTATCGCGTTCATCGACGTGTTCAACGGTATGACCCTCGTCTTAAAGGTTTGAACGCGGTTTCTGAGCCCGTCAAGGCATCGGCGGATTGCCCGACCTCAACCTGGCCAATGTATGAATCGTAAATCGTAAATCGCAGTGTGTATAACTAACTTTACCTCAATAGATTTGTAGCTCTGTAAATGACCCTGTTTTCCCGGGCAGCGGATTGGCCAATTGCCAGTTCTTGACTGCAGGTATTCAGGGTTGCCAGGCAGCCGGGAAAATAGTCACTTTGAGCTTGGGGGGAGCCAGCGGAGCGGCGGTCTTCACTTCGACCGCTCAGGCAACGGCTTTCGCGGATACCATCTGGAATACGTTCCTTGGTGGCTCTTCAACAACTCGCCCGTTTGGCGCCGCAGTTTTGGACGGTGTTGACCTCGACATTGAAGGGGGTGGTCCTACAGGCTATGCAGCGTTCGTGACCCAGCTCCGCTCGCATATGGCTGGCGCAAGTAAACCGCAAGTCGTTCGATGTCTTCTTGACATGGGCTCTGACTCTTTCGACAGGTATTACATTTCCGCTACCCCGCAATGCCCTTTCCCGGACGCGAATCTCGGAGCGGTCATAAACGCCGTCGGATTTGACGCTATCTACGTGCAGGTAACTATTTCCGTATTCCTCAACTTGCAATCTCACCCGCCCTTGTTTTTCAGTTCTACAATAACTTCTGGTAAGTTTTGCACAGCATCCGATTGGCAGTTCCGGTCCATTGATTCTTCCAGCTCGGTGGCATCGTATCCGAACGGAGTGAGCTCTATATTCGTTCAATATTAATGCCCGATTGAACTTATGTTTTGTAGGGTTGGAATTTTGCAGACTGGGACGCGTGGGCCAAGTCTACCAGTCCCAATAAGTTAGTTTCAAAGTCCCTCACACCCTCTCCTCAACTCGCCATTTCATTATCTTTACTAACTTTGCAATAGGAACGTCAAGATCTTCATCGGTGCTCCTGCATCTCCAACTGGAGGCGCAGACTATGTGGACGCAGCCACTCTGGGGGCGATTGTCGTTGCAACCCGCGCTCAGTTCTCCAGCCTCGGTGGCGTCATGCTTTGGTGGGTCGATCGAGTTACAAAGGCGATTTTGTCTAAACTTTGTTGCAGGGATGCTTCTCAAGCCTATGGTACTTGTGTTTCTCAAATTCCAAGGCACGATTAATGACCTTTCCAGCGAACGGAAGATATGACATTGCGGTGAAGAATCTCATTACGGGCGGTACATCTGGGACTACGACCACCAGCACGAAGACGACGACCACATCGACGAAGTCCACGACCACTAGTACTACGACCTCCAAGACGACAACTTCAACATCCAAGACCACTACCTCCACTACCTCCACTACCACCAGCACAGTCACAACCGGAAGCTGCGCTGGCGTTGCCGCGTGGGTCTCCACCACCGCTTACCCCGGCGGTTCCTTGGTCACATTTGCGAGCCACCTCTGGGAGGCCAATTGGTGGTCTGAGGCCGGTAAGTTACAATGCATCATCTACCTACGAGGCTCATTGTTCTTCAGACAGTCCTACGGGTCCCTCTGGAGACTGGGCTGACCTTGGAGCGTGCACTTCCCTCGCGGCAACCGTAAAGGCCCAGGGAACTGCCACAATTGCAGCGACGTTGACCGGCGCTGCGCATGCAACACCCGCGGCCACTGGCAAAGCCCCTAACGCCACTCCAGTCGAGACCGGAAAGGCCAAGTCGCAAGGGAGAGGGAATTCTCGGGTTTTTAGATTGTGATAAACAAATGTATATCTACGACATGTACGAGTTCTGAATGAATTAGGAGGGGATATAGCCTGTATTTTGTGCACACAGTTGCAAGCTGCAGCAAGCAACAAAAATGTCTCTTTTTTCTTGGATCGCGGGATGTCTCAGACCAACCTCAGACCTTGTCCTACGCCAACCTCAAACCGTTCGTGCCTCACGTCGAGGTTGCCTTGGGCTCGTGCGTGAAGAATTGCTCAACGCTAGCGCTGGATCAGGCTCAATCACCCAATTTTGACAGGTTGACATAATCTGGCTCTGCACTTTACGATACCCATTATACCTGCCTCTGTTCACGACCCTCATGCCCTCGCCCGCCGCCACCACCGTGTCCAGACCGACGCACACGGGCCAGCCTATCCTGGCTCGGCTGCAGGGCCTCTTTCCTGCTTCACCGACCACAGGCACACATCCAACACCGACCATGTCTGAACTACCACCCATTACTTCGCCGCCCCGGTCCAGTGTCGTGGCCAAGGCCCTCAAGGTTCGTCCTATCTGGAATTTACCGTGAACAATGAATTTATAATTAAATTCACAAGGTTCGCATTATAAGTTGGAATATGCACGATTCAGTACCTAAGGCGCGACCCTAAACTGTTAAATCTTGTCCGGTCAATTGACTTTCCTGATTCACCAGGGCGACCTCGAAGAATTGCTGGGCAAGGTCCCGTCGTACACGGGCCCCGACGCTCCCTCTGGTTCGTTCCCGCAACTTCCAGCGGATGATCATCATCCATACCACCTAGTCGTCATGTACACCGTCTTTATTTTCTCGACCACTTTTCCCTTACTCACGCGACTGTTGAAGTGCGGGTCAAGAATGCCCCTCGATGCTGGGTAGGTGTCTACGCTTCTGACGTCGCTCGACCATTCACCGCCATTCAGGCATTCCTATGGGTCTTGGTGCCGGGTTCAAGCTGATTGACAGGGAAAGGGATAGAGACGCTGACAGAGCGGAGAGAGAGAAGGCAAAGGAACGGGACAAGGACTACGACCGACCGCGCTCCAAACCTCACAAGGACGAAATCAAAGACTCTCCTTCTCACGAAGGAACTGGGTGGACTGCGATGATAGAGGACTGGTTGTGCCACGGCGCTCGCCAGGCAACTTCGCCTACCCCGTCCGATGTCGGTGGCCCAAAGCCATTATCGGCTCGCGCAGCACCGAAAGAGCGCAAAGGCCCTTACCAATTACTCATTAAAGGTTCGTTACCGCAATATCGCCACTTATAACTTCTCTGAAAATTCTCGTAGAACGAATGATGGGCCTGTACCTCGCAATTTACATTCATCGTGAACTGCGTCCTCTGGTTAGAGGTACTCGCACTCAGCTCACACCTTTACCGTCCCTCTAACTTTGTGTATCCAGGCACTTCTCGCTCTGCGGTGACCGCTGGTTTAATCGGCGGCAGAGTTGGAAATAAGGGCGGGGTCGGTATCAGCATTGACTTAGACGGTACTTGCGCCCTCTACCCCACAGTTGAAAAGGCAACTGACTATCCCGATAGGCACCACCTTACTGTTTATCAACGCCCACCTGGCTGGTGAGTATTGATCTGTGGTTACAATGTCTCATTCACCTCGTTTTCGTTAGCGCACGAGGGCAAAGTCAATCATCGACTAGCCAACTTCGCCAAAATCAAGGTTGGAAACATTCCCAATGTTCAACTCAGCGCTTTGACACCTTAAATTCAGGCGGAACTTACAGTCGATGACTTTTTGGCCCCGGATGATCCTCGTGTTATGTCAGAAGGTCTCAACCCTTCTATTCTTCGACGCCCCTGTTCTTATACTCAATTCAGATCCAACTGACAAGTTTGATTACACCTTCCTTTGCGGAGATCTCAACTTTCGACTCGATATCTCCCGACTTCATGCGGACTGGCTGATATCTCGCCAAGGTTTTTGCAGTCTTCCCTCGAACGTACACCCCCACTAATCCTCAATACGAGACTACGCGCAAGCCCTTGCATTTGACCAGCTCCGAAACCTCATGCAGAGCGGGAAAGCCTTCGTTGGTTTCAATGAGGCCCCTATTGACTTCCCTCCGACATTCAAGTACGATGTCCTTCGTACTATCAAGCAAAAGCGAAGAGGATCGAGACTTGACCGATGGAGGACGCCAGGAGAGCGAGTGCAACGGCTAACCGAGGTCGGCGAACACGCTGACGAGCATGAGCTGGAGGATGATGAAAGCGACAAAGAGGGAGAAGCGGAAGCGGAGGCAGTCTCCCTCTCATCGTCCGTCTGGACTTCCGTGCACTCTAGGCCCGGGACCGACGGCGATGACGATTATTTCCAGCCGTCGCCGTCCTCACACGCCATAAGCGCGTTCAGTTCTCCAGGCAGTCGCGTTTCCATCTCAACCGCTGCTCTCAAAGTCAAAACGAAATGGCTATCTGTCATGTCCCCTACCTCTCCGCACAGCCCAGCCAAATGGCTCAAAACGAAGCAGACCGCATTCGTTACCCGGCATGACGTGCCTAGCGCAGTGGCCACCAGAGAAGAAAAGATCGATGTAGTCGAGCGTGGCAGCTCCTTGGATGGAAATGTATTGCGCCCCAGTCTCAAACGTCTGAGTTCAACGAAATCGAGTCTTCCCAGCGATGACGAAGACGAAGGGGATGACAAGGGCGTTTATGACTCGTCTCACAAGAAACGAGTACCAAGTTGGTAAGATTAAATCCCTTCCTCTCTCTTTCCGCATTCTAAAAATGTTTAGGTGTGACCGAGTCCTTTGGAAAACAACCGTGCAGCCAGAACCCGAGTCCGAAGACGAAGAACCATTCGACTTTCCAACGTCACGTCCTCGCACCCGTGTGGGTCAATTCTTCGCCAACGCTTTTCGGCCATTACGCGCTCGAAGAAACTCCTACAGCTCATTCACCTCGGCTGTTTCTATTGCCACCTCTTCTACTACAAATGAGGCAGACGTGTCCTTCACGGACTCGTCACCATCTTCGCCTGACGTTACCGAGCAGAATGCGCCTTTTTCTCGTTTTGTTGAACCTCAGGGGCGGTTGTTCCACAGTAGATCTAGCGAGATGTTCAACAAACCGCTAGCCGCCACTCGAACGCTGTCCAGCGAGGCCGCGCCAGGTCTTCAACGTTCAAACTCGTCCTCCAACCATCCTCCTACACCACCTCTGAATCGTCCTCGTCGAGCTACACTTTCACACGAAACCGTGGCGTCGCCGACGACTGCTGTGCCAAACCTCAATCGGGTCGCGACACCATCCCGCTGGCGCTTCTTCCCTTCCTTTTTAACCCATAACTCAACACAAAGCGGCTCCTCCCAAGATCCTTCTGCCTCGATAGACACCATTCCGCCGCGGATACCTCGTCGGGGTGAAGTGCAGTGTTTGAATTATAATACCCTTGACGACCGTGGGATGCGACGATTAGAAGGTGAGTCCCTTCCTATTTCTACCTCGCCCCGCTAACAATTTGCCTCCAGGTCGCAGTGATCATAGACCGGTCATTGCAGCCTATGTTGTATACGTTTAATTTATTGACACTACTCTCCGTGCATTGGAATTCACTGCCGAACTAATCAAACATCTTCTAGAAATACCATAACTACATAGCGCTACCCTAGTACTACATTATATTGATTTCATTGTAGTTAACCATACCCATTGTACTCTCATTTCGATTAACATTGGTTCTGGATTGCTTCTCCCTCGGGTTTCACTTCACTTCCCAAATCGGTATCTTCGTACCTTCCTTTCTCGGACGAAAGCGTTTGTTTGGCTCTGCTTTCAAGACCTTCCCTTTCCCAATATGCAAGGCGAATCATTCTGCTTTCGTTGCTCTCCCTTTGGTTGACATTGGTTTAGGCTTCAACAAGTACTACCCTCCGGACTTCTTCGATAACGTTGAGAAGAATGGCAGTCTCAATTCCTACCGAGGCATGTGCCGACTGGAATTGACTCAAACGTCTACTTAGCTTTCCTTTAGGCAAGCATGCTCTTGGAGACAGGGCTAGGAAGCTAGACCAAGGAATCCTCATCACCCGGTTTGAGCTCCCCTTCAATATTTGGTGGTACGTGACCTTGCGTGGCCAGCTCGTGTGCATAGCTAATTGCAGACAGTGGAACATGCAATAACCACATCGGAATGGGTGTGCGGTACAACGCAGAGAAGAAGAAAATCGGCGCTTATTATTCAACGCCCATATTCTCCTTCCGCTGTAAATGCCACCTCTGCGACGGCTGGTTCGAAATACAAACCGATCCGAAGGTACGCCCGACCGAACTTGGCGTTCCAAGGCCCACTATCTAACAGATCCGTGTCTAGAATACTCGCTATGTAGTCGTATCCGGCGCCCGTCAAAAAGATGAAGACTGGAATCCAGAAGAGAATGGGGGTTATGCCGTTCACGGTAAACCTACCGCAAGAATGTCTCGAATATGTTTTGATCCTTCTTTCAGACACTGAAGCAGCGGCGGTGCCTGTCGACCCCTTGGCTTCTCTGGAGAAAACAACCGACGCACAGAAGGGTCTTGTTAAAGCCCAAGATCGGCTCGAATCCTTGCAGGAGGCATCTGAACACTACAATTCGGATCCCTTCACCCTCTCTAGCAAAGTCCGAAAACGCTTTCGAGAAGAGAAGAAAGTGGAAAAGGCGAAGAAACAGGCGGATGATAGCATAAAGGACCGCTACGGATTACCCGAGTCGTTGAGTCTGATTGAAGACGACGACAAGGCCGCTCAGGACGCCAAGGCAGAATGGGCGCGAGGCCGGCGAGAACTAGAGCTTCGTGAGAGCAGCAAACGACGAAAACTCGCCGTAGAAATCACGACCATTCCCACATCCTCTTCGTCGCGCCGCCCAGCCAAACGGCCCGCGACGACAAATCCCATTGCGTCGTTACGAGCACGAGTATTGGAAAATACCGCACGCCAATCAAATCCGTTTGGTCGACCGACAGCTTTGTCGTAATTAGTATTCATGTACCCACAATTTTTGTAGCGTTAGAGCGAAGCCTGTAGCTTTTTCAACCCATGTATATTCATCCGCGAGTCTGCAAGAAAATCGATAGCGAGGTAAAACAACAGATAGGAATACAGAGAGCAGGTAGGTAAGGATTATAACCAAAGTGCAGGTGGGATCCAGGGAAGACGGAGGAGAATAAAATACGACTGATGGAGTGAGATTACGCAAAGGAAAAATAAAAAAGATAAAGACGCAGGAGAATTACTATGAGTTGAAGATAGCCCACGGTTGATCCAGAGATTGCATCGGAGTGTCCCATTTCCACTGACCAGCCTGAAAATATGCGGATTCCCCACCGTCCACTTCCTTCCACACCCCTAGTCGGAGGTCGTTTGAAAAATCTTCGGATTTTACATCCGTCGATGTCAGCGCGTGCGCCGCGTCTACTTCTGAACCCGACTCCGGGCTCGGGTTTGTCGATGACACAAGATCCGGAGTCTCCGCCTTGGAGCCCGTATCGTCTTCCTCGCCAAACGATGAAAAGTCGAAGAATTCAAACTCATCAACGACGGGCGGGGCACTGTCCTGTGGGGCGCTCCCGTCACCCACACCCAACGACGACATGCCGCTCGCGCCCTCGTCGGTGGACGCACCAAAGCCCTTGAAAATCGTGTCCAATGTCTCGGAAAAGTCCGATGTAAGCTCTTGCCCGTCGTTGCCCCCCGCCATCTTGAACAGCTCTGTCATCTGCTCAAGGAAAGCCGCGCTGTCCTCTTCTGTCTTCACGTTTTCGACCTGCTCCGCGCGAGCGGTGATCGCGGGGTTCGGCGGCCCTTCCCATTCCACCTTGATGCGCTTCGGTGGCGAAGGTCCGTTCGCCACGCTAGGACCGGGGGCATTAGACGGAGCGTTGGACGGAGAAGCATGCGACTGGTGCGGCGGAGAGGATTCTTCTGGGCGCGGACGCTTATTGCCGTTAGGGGACGGCGCTGACGCCGTTGCCGGTTCGGGCGGAGGGATGGACGGTGGAGCAGCGGTCTTGACGGATGCCCTCCGTTTCGGCGCGGGTTTCGCCTTTGGTTTGGTCTTGGGCGACTTTGGCGATGCCATGTCCCGGGTGGGAGTCGGGGCATTATGCACCGGAGTCGACGCAGAAGCTACAGGAGGAGGAGTTGGGCTAGGAGCGTTTGGAACACGCTTCCTAGGGGGAGGTCGGAGGTCGAGAGGGCGATTGGGTGGCTGTTGCTGCGGAGGTAACGAATTAGCGGGGGGCGGCGGTTGTATGGGCTGCTGCTGGTTGATTGGGAGAGCGGACGGGCCAGGGAGGTTTTGACCTGGAGGACGCAGCTGCGGCGGCATCCCGGAGGGACCGCCGCCAGGAGGCATGTTCAAACCCTTACCCACGAGACTCGCCAGAATGGTAGCAAAACTGTCGTTCATGTGCTGCACCTGCTGAAGCATGGTGCGGAGCGTATCGAGAGTGACCAAGAAGCGAGTGCTTCCAGAGGAGATCATCGCCCGCTGCTGAATAGCAGTTTGGACCTAAATGTGCGTTAATAACTAAATAGGACATTTAATTTGAACAAATAGACTTACGATGATGACGAGCCTCCGCACGACATCCTCCTTCTTGAGGACGGCGAAGAGCATCGGCAGTTTCTGGTCCAAATCCACGCAGGATCTGTGGAGCTGCTCGAGAACGGTATTGTACTCCATGCGCTGCTCCGCGGGGACCTCTATCGGGGGCACATTTTGCAGCATTCCTATTCCCGCAATCCGTTCAGCGCCTAATGGAATGATAACGATAAAAAAAGATGAAACATACGCTCTGGGCTGTAATCGCTCTTGAGCTTTGTGATGTGGGCCATCGCGGCCTGAAGATGCTCCCGACTAGGTCGCGCAAGCTGTGGTTGTCCAGGATGCTGTGGTGGCTGTTGCCCGTTCTCCATTTGACCGTGCTGCATTCCGGGGCGCATGAACGGCGGCTGCCCAGGATTTATCATCCCGTTGCCCATGGGCCCGGAAGGCGGTGATCCAGCAAACTGCGGTCCGCCCGAATGCATAGGTCCGTTTTGCTCGAGGCGCGGAATCTGGTTGCGGAAAATCCCCTGCTCTGTCGCGTTGCGAATCAGCGTCGTGCGGTTATTCTCGATGAACTGTATGAGCGCCTCAGAGACTCTGAGACGGCGGAGCTCGGAGAGCGGAAGGTTGGCATAAGCCATGACGAGCTGCATCTGCTGCGGGTCCGTGAGGGCTCCTCCCGGGCGCATCAGAATTTGCGGGGGGACGTTTCCGCCGAGGGCCATCTGTCCCCGCTGAGCAATGGTCATCGCGTCGTTCTTCCGCCGCGAGTCCATCACCGTCGAGACGTAAACATTGTCAAACGCCGCCAGATACTCCTTGTATGCGTGCGCCAAATGCTGAGCAACCCCCGGACCTGATTTCGCAGGCTCCGTGTCGGTTCCCGGGAACTGGACAAAGCCCATCCGCCCACCGATGACTGCCCACAGATCTTTCTGAGCGACCTAGAGAAAGAAAGCGTTGCGTTAGAAACGTGCCTGGTAAAAATATCAAAATTCTCACGTTCGTTCCACCGCCCTCGAGCATAACCTGGGTGTGGAGATCGTACAACTCCAACGGGCGCGCCTCGATCGACATCATCCGCGGGTTGTGAACGAGGTTACGTTGCGTACAAAAGCTTTTGTACACGGTGTCGAAGCGGCCCTTTTCGAGAGGGGGAATCGGCGGGAAATGACGCCCCTCCTGGCCCGCACCTGGATTTTGCTGGAATGGCGGGTTCGGCTGCATTCCGTTCGGGAATTGATGTGGAGTCTGTCCAGTTCGCGGGGGTACAGCGGCGTGGTTCTGCAGGTGCCCGTTCGTAGGGTGCGCCTGAGGTCCTCCCGGCTGGCCGTTTTGCGGCTGACCGTTCTGATTGAACGACGGTTGCGGTTGAGACGGTCCCGCCTGCATCCACGACGGTTGTTGACCGCCAGCATTCTGTTGTGGTGGCATTCCGCCGCCGCCGCCGCCCATGGGATTGTTCCTGTCCAAGAAAATTAGATTTTCTCCCGATTCACGCAAGAGGAAGGTGGACTTACATCTGACCGTTCGCCTGAAGCTGGGCGCCGAGTTGGTGGATAAAGTTGAGAAGGCGATTGTAGTGCTCCTTCCTGTTCTTCAGATCGGCCGAAACGGTGCGGACCTTGTCCATGAAGGTAGCATCACCGATGCGGGTACGCTGACTCGTCAGTTGGACGAGTTGACTTTCCTGATTAGTGATGATATTTTTCAGGTTGTTTGCGCGCTCCGTCAGGGCGATGTAGCTCGCACGGGTTACATGCGGCGGCTGGCCGGGCTGGGGGGCGGGTTGAGCGGACTGCTGGGAGGGGGACGGACGGCGCATGCCCTCGCTATTCTGCAGAGACGGCGAGAGAAAGTTTTCAGGCTGCTGCGGCTGACCCATACCGGGCTGGCCGCCAAGGGCGCCCTGCTGGTGCTGCATACGGTTTGCAAAGTTGATCGGGCCGTTCTGAGGTTGCTGGTTGTGCGCGAGGCCCATAAGCTCTAGCTGCCTGTGGGCCGCGGGGTTGTTCGGCTGCTGGAAGAGCATCGCGGTGCGGTTATTGAGGGTCTGGAGCGAAGGGTTCTGGAAGCCAGGATGCGATTGGGACGGCTGCTGCTGCTGATTGGACGGGTCGAGGAACTGCTGGGGGGTGGGCTGGCCCTGCATCTGCTGCATGCCGAACTGCTGCTGTTGTTGTTGTTGCTGCTGCTGCTGGTTCTGACGAGCAGCGAGCTGGCTGCGCATGAGCTCTGCGACCTGGGGGGAAGCGAGTGAGCGGTACGTAAGACTTGTGCGGGCGCTGCCCCTCAGACTTACCTGGGGGTTTACGTGGGCGCCGTCCATGCCTGCGCTCTGTGGACGGAACTGGTTCTGCATCTGCTGCATCTGGTTCCACATGGGGCCGTTGTCTGGAAAACCTGGGACTGGGGGGTGGGAGTCCTGCTGGAGCTGCTGGAGATGGTTCTGGCCCATCTGCTGTGTGTGCTGCTGGGGGATGCCCGGGGGGAAGCCATTGGGCATCATGGAGTAGCGCTCTGCCATGGAGGCAGGAAGAAAGCGCGGGGCTGGGAGTGGTGGTGGTGTGAGAGACCCGAGGTGGCTGAGCAGCAGGCTGTTTGCCCGAGTTAGGATGATCCCGGGACGTAGGAGTTTGGCAGGATTTACCAGGTTAAGCTAGATAATCCAGCCCAATCCGAGTCCTGGTCTGTAAGATTCTACGACGCGGAGGTGGGGGGGAGAGGTCAGAGTCTGTGTCAAACGGGAATTCCCGATTCGCGTCGCTTACAGTCAAATTGATGCCCGTCGCCTACTACAAAGACATCTAAAAAACTTGTTGTTCTTTCATTCGTCCTTTCATCCTTCATCCATGTAATTTCCACTCGTTTCATGCCCCCGGTTCATTTTTTCGCCGCTGCGGACATAAAAAACAGCACTGAAACCCCGCAAATCCTAGGGGCAATGCAGTGCCGAAAATCAGGTTCCCGACAATCGCTGAAAACGTCTCGTTTAAAAGTACACGGGGCAATAACAAATCATAAACGGTCGTGAATCGCGTCGCGTCTACAATAAATACACACCACAGCTCACGCCCACCGCGCCGCCCCGTCTGTATGTTGCTGGTCGGCGGGCTTGGGCAGTAGAGGGATTGCCGGCCCAGCCTCTAGTATTAAATCGTCGTCGTCATCGTCGTACTCGTCCGAATCGTCGCCGTCCAACTCTTCACCGGGCTTGGGCACCCCGTGCGACGGGCCCACCGCGAGTATCTCGTCCTCCTCTCCCTCCTCATCCTCGGCGGCCGCGGTAAACACCACCCCCTCCTCCCCTTCCTCCTCGTCGTCCACATTAACATTCACCACACCCCCGCGCCCAAACCAGTACCGCAGCCCAACGGGGATCATCACGCCGACAACCACGGCGGACAGCCCCAAAAAGTTGCGCCACGAAATGAGATGAAAGTCCTCCGAGCTCGTCATGTCGTCGAGTCCGCCGCCGATGGTCGTGTGTATCACACTCACGCCCAGAATCCCCAGTGCAGTCGACACCCAGAACGTTGGGATCGTGATCCCCACATGCGGGGCGAGGATGTTGATCACCCAATGCGGTGGCAGCGGTGCGATGCGCAACACAATCAGGAATGATATCAGGTTGTCCTAAAACATCGCAACTGAGTGAAAAGTCAAGTAGCGCGCGAGGGACCACGGACCTGATTACGCTGAATCTTGCGCGCCCACTTGTCGAGCATCGCCTTCCACTTGGGCAGCGTGAGCAGCGCAGGCCCGAGTGCAGATGAGATGAGGTAGCAGAGCGTCGCGCCCGACGCAACGCAAACGCACACCAGCGGCAGCGCGATCGGCATGCCCCAGACCGCGCCGCCCAGGATGGACAGATACATCGACCCGGGTAGCGAGAACGCTTGCAGGCTAGTGGGTGACGTCAGTCGTCCCCACATACCGGCCACAAAAGAGAGAGACGCACAACAAGTAAGTCACGACAAAACATATAAAGATGCGATACGGGAAGATATCCCGATACTTCTTCAAAATGCCGTTCAAATCCTGCAACTGGGCAAACGATTTCGGAAGGCGCAGCTTCGGCCGGTCGTCCCTATAGAAATAAAAATAAAAATATCGCAGGGTCAGCGGCGCGGCGGCATGACGGACATAGAACCACAAACTCTTCGAGCGTAGGAAGCGCAAGCCACAATATGGACCCCAGAAAAACGGTGCTAACGAGGAACACACAGGCCATCTTGAGGGTGGCATTGAAAATCAGACGGCGCGACGAGGGACGCTGGCCCTGGGGTCCAAAGGTGGAGCCATAGGAGGGAGTGGTGGGGGTATTTATCGGGGTCTGGTCGCCGACGGAATGAAGGGTGTATTCACTAGGATTCTCGTGTGCGAGAGCGAGGGGAGAGGGGCGGCCAGGACGCATGGATTAGTACCGCGTCGTGGTGACGGTTAGAAGGAGAATGTTGGTAAGGTTAGGGTTGGCTTGGTGTTTTCGGAACTTCGGCATTTCGTCGGTACGTTAGCGTGGTCGGGCATTCGCCAACGTTCACTCTTAGTGCTTTTCTTTTCAAGTATGGTACATATAAACTGTCCTAAACTGTCCTAGCAAGGCTACCGCGACGTGATACATTCAAGAATGGTGAATCAGTCTGGATCTGTCCGCGTCGCGTTAGCGTTTAATCGCATTCATTCAGGGGACGTGCGGCCGCCAGGGAGCAATGCAGACGCACCATTCCATTTACTGTGACGTAGAGAAATCACTTTGCATGGACAAACGTCGGCGGAACGGGAACAAAAGTCCAGTCTGTCCAGAAACTCACGCGCCCACGGCTGCTGCCTGAGAACATCGAAGCGCTGCCCGACGCGTGGTTATACGAACACGCGCCGCCCGCTCAGTTCACCCGGAGAAGGAATACAATAAGATAAAATACATCAACCCATAGCAGCACTCAGGTGCACAGGACCGGACTACACGTCTTTCCCCAGCAAAACGTAAACGGCGACCGATAGCGCGCGCCGGACGTGCAGAACCGTACCCGGGCAGCTTGGGCGGCGCGCGATTGCAATTCCTATCGAGTACCGAAGGTAGATTTGAACCGCGGAAGAGGAGGGGGGGAGAGTGCTAAGTGCATGCAGGACAGACTACTACAGCTCTTCGTGGCTAACCTTGCTATCCAGGCCGACGAGCTCGACGGTGAATACGAGGGCGCTGTTGGCGGGGATGACGGAGCCGAAGCCGCGCGAGCCTGCGCGGGGAATTATTAGAGTAGTTTGTATTGAATAAGGAATAGGACAGACCGTAGGCAAGCTCAGCCGGGATGGTGAGCGTGCGCTTCTCGTTCAAGCACATGCCGACGAGACCCTGGTCCCATCCTTTAATCACTTGCCCGACGCCGACTGCAGGTGGTGCTTAGTATTCGAATAATAAAACAAGAAAATCCACGCATACGTGTCAACGGGAGAGGCTGGCCACGGTCCAAACTTGCATCCGGTAAGCCGCCGTTGCGTCCAAAGTAAAACCAAAGCCCACCTCGAGTCGAACTTGGCACCAGTAGAGAACAGCGTGCCGGTCTACGCAACAATAAACCACCGCACGCAACGAGTCCAGCCACAGTTGCACGCACATAGTGAACTTTAATGGCATCCCCCTTGGCCGCTTTGGCGGGACATTCCTCCGGCATATACGTCGTCTCAATCTGCAGCTCCGTAGGCGGCGCAGCCAGGACCACAACAGCAAAGACGAGGGACGACAACCAGGTAGCGACGCGCATCTTGAATTGAATGAAATGAAATGAGCCGGTTTGGGACAAGCCGAGAAGATGCACGTGAGCCCGCAGACGCCCGCGCCAAATACGCCCAAAACTTGTCAGTACCAGCACTGCCACCAGATTTCCTCTCCAGTCAACCTTCCACCGACCCAGGCGAAACTATGGTGCGTCGCTCTGTCCCAGACTGAATGGGCGGCAGACTGACGACGAGCCCGACAGCCGTCCCAAAAGACCTTCCGCACCAAAAGAATTCTCGCAAAGGCAGGTCGCCAGAATCGGTCCGTATTTTCTTTCTATTCCTTTCCGTTGGACTGACTGACTGCCACAGACCGATCCCCCAGTGGTTCCGCCTCAAGACCGACACTAAAATCCAGGTCCGTACCCTCAGTCGATACCTCGCATAATTATTGACTTACCATTTATTCATGCAGTACAACGCAAAGAGACGGCACTGGCGCCGTACGCCCTCCCTCTCCCCGATTCATCCGGATGCTAACGCTGTGATTACTCCCAGGGACGAAGCTCAACATCTGAGTGCGATTGGTCTGCGTGCGGGGAGTAGAGACTCTGGGCGGACGACGACGGGCTTGCTGTTACCATGTTTTTGGCGCGTATATGATTATGATGCATGCAGCCCTCGGAGGCAACGCTTCGCGTGCGATGAACGACGTGTACAAGTCTTGAGCCATGCAGATCCGTGTCTGTTTTTCTTGCGCGACGCCCGGCCAGCGCTATGTGATCATTTGAACTGTTCGTCCCGTTCAACGTTGCGAAGACAAACTGTGCTTCAAGTCGCGTTTTTTACCATGTCGTCTGAGTCGTAAAAATACAGAAGATAAATTACACCGGACGGGACATGGCGAGCATGTAGGTATGTATCATAGAGCATAATACTAAAACATGGCGACGACAGACTAGAGCTATCTTTTGACCCTCCAACGCCCCGAGTCTCAACTCGGCGGCACCCAGCGAAACGAACGCACAACGCAACCAACTTATAGCTTGCCGAGACTGGCAGCCGAGACGGTCTGGCCGGAGGCCTTCGCGCGCTTGCGGAGCATCTGTGACGACTTGTTGCCGCGGAGTCCTCCACCCCACTGCCGGCGCTGCTCCTCGTACTTGTCGGTGCTACGGCCAACGTCAACAGCTAGTCCTCAAATGCAGGAAAAGGGACATACAAGTTAGCCTTGGCCGCCGATACGATGGTGGCCAGCTCCCTGCTGTCCTCGCTCTTCACGTCCTGGAGCGCCAGGACCGCGGCGGTCTTCTTGTGGACGACCGTGCCGAGACGGGCCTTGCCCTTGACAATAACGTACGGGACACCCATCTTGCGACAGAGGGCGGGGAGGAAGACGACGAGCTCGATGGGGTCGACGTCGTGGGCGATGACGACGAGCGAGGCCTTCTTGGCCTCGATGAGGGCGACGGTGTGGTTCAGGCCGAACTTGACGTAGAGCGGCTTCTTCGAGTCCTGCGCGCGTCGGCGTCGTTAGTGCGAGTTTCACGCGTTGGAAGGCGACCAACCTTTGCGGCATCCTTATTCTCAGCGACGGCAGCAGCGGTGGTCTCGAGACGGGTCTTCTTCTCGGACTTTGTCTCGGGGCGGTACTTGTTGAGGAGCTTGAAGAGCTGTGTGGCGGTGTTCTTGTCGAGGGTGTGGGCGAACTGGGCGATGGCGGGGGGGACCTTGAGGCGCTGGTGGAGGATGACCTTTTGGCGCTGGAGACGGATGTATTCGGGCCACTTGACGAAGCGGGTGAGGTCCGTCTCGGGCTGGATGTCCTGGCCTGGGATGGAGTGAGCTAGTAATCTTTGTATATGAGTTGCACGGACCAATGCCAAAGTTCTTTGGGGTGGACTCGAAGAGGGGGTTCTTCTTTGTCTTTGTGGTCTTGCTGGCGCCAAAGGGGGCGGGTGCGGGCTTCTTTCCGGTCTTGGCTTTGGGGGGCTGGTCATGGAGACGGGTGAGCATGCATTCAACTGAAAAGTCGACGCTGCGCCCGGAGCTCTAACGCCCGCACAAGTGCGGGCCCAGCATAAATGCACACAGACATCCAAGTCTGGTCACTGGGGGTCCTGAAATCCAAGTTGAGCGCGGGTCAACGGTATCCACACGAGAAACTTGCCATCCAGCTCATTTGCCGCGAATTGCGAGCATTGGACCACGTCGATTGGGCTCCGGGACACTAAGCACTGGCTTACCATTTTGGCGGGGGGTCTTGAGGAGGTGGTGCAAGGAAACGCGGAGGATGGACACAAATTTGGGATCACGAGTACGTAAGCAGGTGATCTCCGAATCAAGCGCAGCCGCTTGTGTCAAGACTTGCAGTTGCAGATTTGACTTTTTTGCAACTACAAGTCGTGTAGTTGCAGATTTTATGGCAATTTTGTGCAACTACAAGCGTTGTAGTTGGAGATTTAATCGCACTTTTTCGCAACTACAAGACTTGTAGTTGCAGATTTGATCGCAATTTTTGGCAACCACGAGCTAGTTGCACTTTTCACGGCAGCATTTTTTGCAACTACAAGCGTTGTAGTTGCAGATTTGATGGCATTTTGCAACTACTTACAAGCGTTGTAGTTGCAGTTTCACGGCAGTTTTTTTCGCAACTACAACACTTGTAGTTGCAGATTTGATCGCAATTTCTTTGCAACTACAAGCGTTGTAGTTACAATTTTGATGGTATTTTTTGCGACTACGAGCTGCTTCTTCACGGCAGCTTTTTTGCAACTACAAGACTTGTAATTGCAGATTTGATGGCATTTTTTGCAACTACAACGCTTGTAGTTGCACTTTTCCACTGCAGCTTTTTCCGCAACTACAAGACTTGTAGTTGCAGATTTGATCGCAATCGCTTTGCAACTACAAGCGCTGTAGTTGCAGATTTAATGGTATTTTCTGCAACTACAACGCTTGTAGTTGCACTTGTTCACGGCAACTTTTTTTTCGCAACTACAAGTCTTGTAGTTGCAGATTTGATGGCATTTTTGCAACTACAAGCGTTGTAGTTGCATTTTTCACAGCATTTTCTCTTCTCAGCTCAAAGCTTGGATGGCCATTCCGGGATAGGGGTCTTTGCGTCAGAGGCTTTTGGCAAACAACGTCGTCGTTTCAAACTTCCACCAATGGTAAGTGAACCGACCGGTACTCGACCTATCTAACTCGGTGCATAGGCTACACCTGCGCCGGCCGCGCTCATCGTCTGGGTCCGTACCGTTTTTCCTCTCAAGAAATTGAGCCAACGTGTTTGACAGACTGAACACCGAAATCCGGAGGGCCGCACGTATTGGTTCAATACCGGCACAAAAGAGAGTGTATGGGAGAAGCCGGATGGTTCGTTTGCGATTCCGCGTATCATATTGCATACTAACGCTCCCGCAGACCTGAAGACACCCTTCGAAGTGCGCGCCCCAGTCATTTTCGGTGTGTTATAGCGACTTATATTGACGCAGCGCGCCCTGAATCAAACAAAGTGGAAGGAATACTTCTCCGGCGGCAGAAAATACTATTACAACGTTAGTTCTGCTATTGCCTTGTTTTTGTATCATTTCCAACGCCATTTCAGACCGAGACGAAGGAATCAAAATGGGACATGCCAGACGAGCTCCTTCTTGTGTTGGAAAAGGTAGAAAAGGAAACCCCCGCGACGTGAGTCCTCTTTTCTCTCGGACGCGCTGACGCTTACCGTTCACCAGCCCCGCGCGTCCCGGATTCACCCCCGTCGGTCCCGGTGCCCTTGTGCCCGTGGGAGCCGACTTATCGGCCGTCCAATCCAACGGAAACAATGATCTGGCTGTAGGTGCTCACACTGGCGGTGTCCCCTTTACGCCGACAAGTATCCTCCCCACCCGTCCCAACCTACCAGATGATCCTGTCATCCCGCACAACGGATTCGCCACGATCGAAGAGAGTGAAAAGGCCTTCACGCACCTCCTCCGCAAAGCCGGCGTCGCTCCTACCTGGACCTGGGAGGAAACCATGCGCGCAATCATCACAGACCCGCTGTACAAGGCGCTCAACTCGCTCGCAGAAAAGAAGGCGGTGTACCAAAAGGTGCGCCGCAGTTCCATCTCACTCGGGACGTCGCTCACAATTGATGCAGTACACAACCAGCCTCAAAGTCAAGGAGCAGGAGGACAAGGAGGCGCGCCTTGCCAAGCTGCGCCCGGCCCTGCGAAACATGCTCAAGGGAAACCCGAACGTCTTCCACTACACGACCTTTGCCACGGCCGACAAGCTCTTCGCGCAGCACCCGATTTGGCAGCAGGCCCGCATCGAGGCGGAGCGGCGCCTCATCTTCGAGGAGTACGTTACCGAGCTCAAGCAGCGGGAGGTGCAGGAGACACGCGCCGCGCGCGCACGCAGCATCTCAAAGGTCGTATCGCTCTTCAAGGAGCTGAACGTCGACGTCGTTACGCGGTGGCGCGATGCACAGGACCTGGTGCTGTCGTCCGAGGCGTGGCGCGACGATCCGGAGCTGCAGAAACTGCCGACCCTTGATATTCTTCTTGCGTTCGAAGACTACAGTCGTGTGCGGGAGAGGGAGTACGAGGAGCAGATGAGACGAGGGCAGGTCGAGAAGACGCGCAAGGAGCGAAAGGCGCGCGAGGCGTTCAAGGTGTGTGCCGTGACTCAAACCAATCTTCGGCCGTGTGCTGATATTTTGTCGACAGGAATTGCTAGAGGAGCTCGTTGGCGCCGGAGAGATCAAGGCGCGCACCAAGTGGAAGGAGGTGTATCCGCTTTTCCGATCGGACGACCGCTACATCAACATGTTGGGAAATCCGGGATCGAACCCGCTCGAGCTGTTTTGGGATGTCGTCGACGCGCTTGACCAGAAGCTCGAGAAGAAGATCGCCGTCGTGGAGGAGGCAATTGGGCGGTACAATGCGGCGCGCGCAAAGCAGGCTGGAGGGGATTCGGCTCCGGACGTGCACATGGAAGATGCGAAGGCGGCCGATGGTGTAGAGGCCGCCAATGGAAGCGAAGAAAAGGAAAAGGAGAAAGAGAAAGACGCAGGCTTCGTTGTCGACCCCGAGACCGCGGAGGAAGACTTCTTGTCGGTTGTGAAGGCTGGCAGTGAAGGCGACATCGCTCTTGAGGAAATGAGCACGGAGGATCTCAAGCTGGTCTTCACGACTGTACGTTCCCCCCCTCCAAGCTCGATCCGCATCTCATACTTTTTCTTTCGCAGATGCGAGACATCGCCCTGAAAAAACGAGCCGACGAGAAACGGCGTGCAGAGCGCCGCCTGCGTCACCTGCAGGACGATCTGCGTTACGCCCTCAAGAAGCTCGCCATCCCTGCCGAGACCGTGGAGTACGAGGCCGCGGTTCCGCTGATGGAGGACCTGCCCGAGTTCAAGGCGCTTGACGACGAGGAGAGTCGCAAAACCGCTTGGAGCAAGTATGTCAAACGCCAAAAGGTGGGCCCTCCCTCATTCTCAATCCCCTTCACATCTAACGCGCATTTTAGGAGCGGATGCGGGAAGCTGCGGAGGAGGATGATGGCGGGAGCGTCGGAAGTCGACGGCGCAAGGAACCTGTGAGAGATACCCACGAGCACGACCGAGATAGGGAGCGGGGGAAGGAGCACGACCGAGACGGTCGAGATGAGCGTGGCGGGAGAGGGTATCATCGTCGAGATGATTATGACCGCGGCGGTCCTGGTCCGATCCATCGCTCGTCCTACGGCCGCGACCGGGATCGGGACGACCGAGATAAAGGCTTCGAGAGAGAACGAGACCAGGGCTACCGCAAGAAAGACGAGCCGCCCCGACGCAGGGAGCGTGGGAGGGAACGGAAGAGCTCTGGGGCGAAGGAGTGGGATGATGGCAAGCGGGAGGTGCGTAGGAGGAGCAGGAGCAGTCCACCTCGGGAAAGAGAAAAGCGGGACATGTACGACGACCGGGGGGGTGATGACCGTGTTGAAAAGGTGATTCCTCCCACTCTTTTCTAAATTCGTGCGCTGACCATCCTGCAGCGTGCGAGATACGATGCGCCGCCGGCCAACGACCGCGATGCGATGCAGGTGGACGAAAAGCCACCGTCGCCCGCAAAGACCAAGCCGGAGAACGGGCGGGCGGAGACTCCGGAAGAGGGAGAAATTTAAAGTTTTCTGTGTATTATTGCTGTCCGTAGCCCATGAACTTTGTTTTCTTGACGAAATGTTGATACATGATCATCGATCAATTTCGGTCCAAGCGCATCTTTGCAACCTACTTCCATCTACACCATGCCCACGGTGCAGGCTACTCTTCTCTGGCCGGTCTCGCCCGAATTCGAGAATGCTCTCGCCCTCGCCACTCAGCGGCACCTCGCTCAACCGCCCGCAAGCCCTGCAACGGCCCCAAGTACCCCACAACTCGCTCACTCGCCTCTTCAACACCCCCACTCTCTGGGCGTCCCTTCGCCCGAAACACCCTCTCCGGGATCTGTTCCTCGCTCAGCCTCGCTTATGATGAAGACACGCGTCGCTGTGCGCGACAAGACACCGCACCGCTTCCAAGTTGTTCCACTCCGCGACATCGCGACCCGAGAGAAAGCACCCAGTGTCAAACAGCCATCCGCCGCTTGGACGCGTCAGCTCGCGGTTCTCCGTCCCTCGGGCGTCGGTCTCGGACTGAATATGGTCAGTTTCGCCTTGTTGCACACCAAGGACGCGTCTTTATACAGCATATATACAGCGCTCGACTGTTACAGACACTCCGGAGCGCGGACGTGAGCGAACACGACAGAGCGACGTGATTGACGCGACCCCCGTCGGACGCAAGGGCATCCTGCGTGGGCTACAGGGATTGTCTCCGAAACGCCAAATTGGCTCGCCTGATGGCAAGGAAAACAGGGCTCCTGGAAGCCGAGATACCACGAGAAGTCCCAGCAAGCGCGGAAGGCGTCGGCGGGAATATACATTTGATTCGACTCGGAGTTTTGAAATCCCTACTTTTGCTGGCGACGCGACTACCACTATCCAAGACGGTGTCATTCCTACACCTGCCGAAGAGTCCACTTCACACACTACTCAAGAGAATACCTCCATAGACATCAATTTCCCCGAGCTCCTAGCCGCGCTGTCGCGCGATTCTTTCGTCGACGAAGACATTACTATCACGGAATTGAAGACGCAGGCCGTCTCGGATGTCGATTCAAGCACCAAGAGCAGCGCCCGCACTCGCATCTCGCGACATTTCAAGTCGCCTAGCCTTGGCGCCATCCACCACCTCTTGTCCGCCTCGACACCCACCACCGCCCCGGACCTCCCAGACAATACCCCCCGCGTCCGCTGTCGCAAGCGCACCAACACGCTCTCCGTGGCACATGCCAGCACCAAGTCCAAGCGCTACGGTGTATACACGCCCGGAAAGCTCGATTTCAGCCCCGTTGCATCGCCCGAAGACGCGCGCAACTCTACATACTCGCTCGGCGCGCTTCTCTCGGCGTACTCGTTTGACTCGCTCCCGTCGATGTATTCGCAGGACTCGTTCGTCGGCGATGGGGCGGGCACGCGGCCGTTGTGTGTCCGGGTGCGGCAGCTTCAGGGGCAGGCGGTTGAGGGACAAGCACACCCGATTGTGATGCAGCTCATTCGGGAGGTCGAAATAGCGATTGGGGAGTGGGCATAGCGCAACATTCGTGTAATATAGTAGTCAACACAAGTACATCTGCTAAAACACCAACGCAACGAAGCATTACTATCTTCAGACCCCAGAATGACTTTCTCGCGCTGAATAAACTGCAGGATCGACTCAAGTCTCGTCTTAACTTTTCAAGAGGGCGGAGTAGCAGGTCCGTTTTTTTTTTGGAATGGGCTTCGCTTTCACCTTGGAAATCTTTCGCAGGACCGTCTAAAATTGTTTCCGACTAAAAGATTCTATTCCTTGCCGTTGAACACCGCGACCCATCCATCCATCGTCCCTACCTTCTTCATCCCGCCCACTATCGCTAGGCTCGCTCTTACAGCATCCTGCATGGCAAAGATCATTCCTTTCTCCCGGTCGTCCTTCACAAACTCCTCCACCTCGTCAGCAAAGCGCGCCCGTACCGCGTGCTCCGTCTCCCATCGGCCATCGTACACGCCGGCACCAGGCGTCACCAGTCCCTCTGTTTGAAGCACAAGCCCCGCCTGCGCCGCCAGCTCCTTGATCCGCGCGGGCGATACGACGGTGCGCACGTTCGACTCGGACGCAGGCTTGCGGCATTCCATCGCACCCTGCGCGAGAACCGCGAGCACATGCGTCGTTGCGTTCGACCCCTCTGCGCACGACAGGCTCCACTCCGCGATGCAGATGCGGTGCGCGCGGGTGGCGAGGACGCGGAGCGTCTCGAGGATGAGCGCGGGAGATGAAAAGTACCACAGACTGTGGGCGAGGACCGCAACGTCGTATCGTGGCGCGTCTGTGTTTGCGCTGAGAAATTCAAGCGGCTCGGCTTGGATCCAGGCGATGCGTGAGCCTAGGGAACCGGCTGAGATGACATCGTGCGCCTGCCCAAGGGTGCTTGGCGAGCCTAAACGTCTGATTAGTGCTCCGTCGAGTAGGCTGGGCATGGGCCGTACCGTAATCGAGGGCACCTGGATCCACCGCGTCAACATGGCCGTTTTCACCGACGACCTCTGCAAGCGCGAGGGTGGTATCGCCTTGACCACATCCCAACTCTAGGACCCGCATTCCGCTAGTGATTGGCCATTTTTCTACGAGGTCGAGGCGGTATTGCGCTTGTGCGACATCCGAGGTCGGTCCGTACCCGGATAGACTCGCGATCTTTTCTGCTACCGTTGCGTGGGTACTCATTGTGAGGTGTTACCGGCGGCAGGTGAGTATTTGTAGCGAAGATAGTCTGACTCACGCTGCGACGGAGCCGCTGGAGTCCTCGATTCGCGGAGGAGCGAAGATAGGATGGGCCGCTATTCCCCGGAAAATGTCAATAAGCATGACAGCGATATCTGGGTTGACGAAGGCGGCGAAACAACAAACTATATGATTTTTGTTTCGGGTGCTTGCGAATTCTGGCGATTTGGCTCGGGGTCAAGGCAACAAATTATTCAAGAAAAAGATTAAAGTCATGCCTGGCTATGTACATCTGTAACGCTGCTCTGTTCAGTCGAAATCTCAATGTCCCCGATGCGCAGTCGTGTATAAGGCTGCTTGTGCTGGATGAGCTTCTGGTAGCCCTTTCTCCGCTTTTTCTTGAAGATAAACTCCATCGCACCCTTGGTGTGCTCTACGACTGTCGCAAACACGCGCACGCCGCTCGACGGGGGAATGACGGGGTTTCCGCGCAAGGTGTATTCCCGTGAGCCAAGCTCGTGGATCGAAGAAAGCGCGACGACGTCGCCGACGTTGACATCACGTATCCGGGGGACGGTGAGGAGGTCGCGGGGCGTGAGGATGTGTTTTCGGCCTCCGAGGGTGGCGACTATGTATCTGGAGGGTTGGGAGCGGATGAGCTCGAGGGCGGCGGAGGTGGAAGAAGGTGCAGCGGAGGCGGTGTGCAGCATGCGCTGGAGGCTACATCGAGCTGCGAAAGATTATTGGATACAGCGGTGGTTTATAAAATGAATACCCACCCGTCCTCGCCGTCGCGGCCAGCATCGCAGCGTCAATATAAAGTCGAGCAAGGGCCTTGTTTGGCTCAGCTTCCGAACAAACTTGAACCAACGCGACGACACTCACGGTCTTGCCACCAGGGAACCTAGCTCTAACACGCGTGTTCTCCCTGTCGTGCAGGGTTTATTACCGCAATGCTTTCCGCCCCTCCTTCCTCTCGCGTCCTGGCCATCCCAGAACTACTCGACATGATTTTCGCGTACCTCGACGACCCCTCCAATGCATCGAACGCGTCCGTTTGCAAGCAGTGGTCTAATGTAGCTCTGGACACCCTCTGGCGCGATCTGAACGACCTCCATCGTCTCTTTAGCATCTTAAAACCTCTTAAGCAAGTCGGAGAGGCTCCTGACAGTCCCTATGTGCGAACATCCCGCATTACTCGTCAATATCCCCCTAACAGAAATCTGCAGGCTTTCGTTCAGGCCCCGGATGCTGAAGACTGGCGACGGCTCGAAAAATACAGCCGTCGGGTACGAAGATTCCGGTTTCTGCAGGTGGACTCGGATTCGGAAGGTCCGCGATTATGTCCGACCGTGTTTGAGGACGTCGCTCGCACGCGCACAAGTCTCAACTTGTTGCCGAATCTGACGTCCCTCGCGTGGCACGGACCTCTATCGTTTGCACCCCTGTTCCTCCACAACAATATCAAGCACTTTGTGCTTTACCTTCCGATATTCATCCCACCGGAATCACCCCTCCCATTCTTCCGCGATGTCGCGTCCCGCATGCCCAGTCTCTCATTACTGGACCTCAGGACACGCCTCCCAATGAGAGATATGGAGGAGGCGGCACTGTTTCTTCTTCGAAGTCTCCCAAAGCTACGGAAGGTCATCTTCCCCCGGTACTCTGCCACTACGCGCATCATCGAGACTTTGGCAACCCTAGAGGATCTCGGCTGCGTTGAATTCCAGTACGTGGCCGAACAGGGAATCGGAGATCCTGCGGACACGGCAGTGTTCAAACCTACATTAAATGTGGGAGCGTTCCCATCGTTGTGGGATTTGTCCTTGACTTGTAGAGTCGAGGACTGCATTGCTTTCATGAAGCAGACGTTCGCACCCGTGAATCTCACGGCGCTTTACGTCGATTCGCAGCTCATCGAATCCCCTGCTGCCGTGCATGAACTCCTTTTAGTTCTGGCCGATACTTGCCAACTATTGGAGGCGCTTGGGATCATCACATTAATCGGTGGTGTTACCGAGGAGGGTCCCCAAACTCTCGCTGAAGTTCCGAGCGCGGACCGTATCAACTTTGCGACCCTCCGGCCCCTCCAAAATTTCCCCAATCTGAACATCTTCGAGATCATCCACCAATACCCGCTGGATTTGCAGCTCGAAGAACTCGAGCAGTTGGCGCGCTCGTGGCCCTCCCTGCGGAAGCTTATCTTAAACAACGAGCCAGTCATCTCCGACGAGTCCTCACTCACACTGAAGGCACTACTCCCGTTCGCCCGGCACTGTCCCGAGCTCGAGCAACTCGGGTTGTTCATCAACGCGTCGACCGCCGACCTGCCCTCAACGTACCATGCCGACCTCCCGCCGGCGTACCAGTCCAAGCCCTTCTCGAAGCTCCGCCGCCTGTCCATGGGTGTCTCCCTCATCGCCGACGAGGGGTCCATCGCGCTCTTTTTGAGTCAGATATGCCCCCTCAATACCGACGTCGAGTGCGGGATCACCTGGGAAACCCCGGAGCAGCGAGAAGAGCAGGCACTATTGGCGGTGATCCAGGAGCGCTGCGTCAAGTGGGCGAAAGTTTTGGAGCTGCTCCCGCTTCTCACGAAATTGCGCATGGAAGAGCGCGAGCGGACGCGGCTTTTGATGGCGGAGGTGGAGGATTTGAGGATGCGGAGCGGGGTGCTCATGGACCGAGTTAAGGCGGCGGGGGGAGACAGCTGTGTAATGTTATAAACGCTCTATTTTTGTTTTGTTTTGCTGAATGCTGTCGTTGCTGTGGATATACTATTTTCTCCTGTGACCTGTAAAATGTAGGGTATACGTGTACTACAATAACCTAGCGCGGTCTGGCGGGCAAGTGGAGACCAATGGCCATGAACAGATATATGGACGAGATAATGGAGACCAAGGCAAACAGACACATCACGGTTTACAAAAAAAAACCAGTTTGAAGTTCTGATATTCTGAGAGATCTGAGATGTCAGGATTGGTCTGGGCATAACGGCGACTCGATCTACACTTTTGCAAGTCCGTTCGGTTCCTTTTTGGTCCCTGGCCAAAACCGATGATGCTCAAGGCAGAAAACACTGCAGCAAGAAGACGCTGGAAGTCCCACACTCCGGAAGATAACTCAACAGTTCACGAGCCCCAGGTAGCCGCCGATGATGATAAAAAATGTGTCAAGCACTTTGTAGCGGCGTTCGGCTTAGAAGATGAACATAAGAATGCTAGTGCAGGCCGTGCGGGCGTTGCCAACGTACCAAACAGTCCACGTCTCGGGAATGGCGGCAATGCTCCATAGTTCAGCATCACGCTGCGGGTGCTACCGCTGAAGAGAGGCCAGATGGTGCCCAGGACTGGGTGGCGGCTGTAAAGTGCAGTAACCAAACATGAAGGCGTCCGAAAGGCAGGTCAAATTAAAATATGGCTCGGACTCGAGCGGTCAGTGTTTATGCTCTCGGTTGCCACTTGAACCTGATCTTGTAAAATGCAGGGTATACATACAGGTACTAGTTTATAAATTAGTCAAACAGTTGCGACCCGACTAAAGTGGCTCTGGCAGTGGTTTGGGACTTGGGATGAAATTAGGATCGTGCACCCAACCAAGCAGCTCCTTCGCCTTGCTGCAGTCGAAGAAACCCGTATTCCCGCTCATATTTTTGCCCTCCTTGATAGGGATGTTCGGGAAGTGCTCTTTTAGGAGCTCGCTGGTATCACCGTCGAACGCCGTTTCGGCGGCGGCAATGAAGAACGCCTCCGATGCAGAGGGCCACTTGTCAGTGGGTTGGGTCACAGCGAGGATAAAGGCCTCTGCAGCAGAGTCTTCCTGAACGTAACCCCACAGGTCCTTCATTGCGGCCACGGAGTCTAGCTTTGCAGCTACGGCTCTGTTGGGGACTGAGTAGTGGAGACGGAGGCTGGCAACTCGCATATCGGGGGAGCGGCGCACGATGGTGTCTAGTAAAAGCTTTAGGAGCACGGAGCGCGGATCGGGACTGAGAAACAGACCAGCCTGTAGCTCCGATATTCTGAGAGATGTCAGGATCGGCGGGGCTGGGAATAAGAGCGACCCGACGTACACTTTCGAAAGTCCGTACGGTTCGTCGGGAAGGGTTTGGTGTGTTTCATCTATAGGGAAAAAGTCGTAATGGGCTTGTTGACTATAAACCAACGTGATAACATTGACAGAGGAGGCCTGGTTGGATTTTGTGAATCCTCATATATCAAAAAGAGCGAGAAGATCGCGATACCTGCGCTACGCGAGTGATACCCAGCTTCGGCACAATGAGCTTGGACGGGCACAGAAGAGAATGAAGGGGTATTACCTCCGCGGCTGCGCGTAGAACGTTCCATGATATCACAACATTGCTGAGGACAGATGCGGATTAAAATTTGTACTGAACCCGCGACAGATATACCGACGTATTGTGCGTGAGTACTTTATAGTCCGTCGGGTTAGGGTAACCTGCCAGGTGAATGATTGCTTCGCAGCCTTCGAGCGCCTACAGGGACCATTGGATGCGCCTGAAACAACAGTCCAGAAAGAGCAAATGCCTTGAGCGTCTCGTTGTATTCCCTCAGATCAGCCTGGAGGAAAGAGAAATCGCTGCCTAGTTCGCGGTCGTCGGCCGTCGCGAACGTAGAATAGTCGATTCCGACGACGTGGTAGCCGTGTGCGAGGGCCCTCAGGACGACGCGTTTCCCGACGCGCCCGTTGGATCCAGTAACCGCTATTTTTCGGAGTTCCGTAGTCTTGAGCACCATTGACGTGGAGGGAGTACGAGTTTTGAGATAGAAGAATGATACAACTGCGAGGAGGAGGAGGGGCAGGTGATACTTGAGCCGTAGTAGTCCCATTATTGCAATCGAGGCACGACAACTTTAGTATCAATCAAAAGTAGGTGTCCGAACTAACGCCTATTGATGGCAACAATCTTGCCGAAGGCCGGCTGAGTTCGGGTCAGCTGGGTTAGAGTTCAGTGGTTATTGGTTAGGAGTTAGCGTTAAGTAGTAGCTAGTGTCAGGGCGAGGGATAAATGAAAAAAGGGACTTTTGGCAAGACTGCAGCGGATGGGCCATCAATTTCACGGCTGGGAATAGGGCGTATTTGGAAAGCCGGGCCGGGACAAGCGAAGTCCGGGCCGGGGCTTGATGGAGCGCAGAATTGTTACGTTCGACAAAATTATATCTACAACGGTGTTGAACCACAACCGGAGATGAGACCAGTCAGATTATAGATATACAACAAATTCCCGCGTCGTTAAATGTAACGTTTCCCGACAATAATTCCGTCCTGAAGTTCTATCTGCGTTGTGGGGCCACGCAAGAAACCCTCTTGCTTCTCGTTGGACAGCTCCTCGAGTGAGAGCTGCTTGGTTTCGGGGAGGAGAAGTGTGGAGAAGACACCAGTTAACATGAAGAATGCAAGAATCTCGAGACTGGAGAATATTAGGTAAAAATTGACAGCAGGGAGTCGTGCGCTTACATGTGCTTGACGAACGCATTGGTTCCGCCAATGTTAACGAGTTGAGAGAACCCAACCTGGGCAATTATAGCACCTAGTTTGCCACTGGCGGCACTGATCTAATACGGGAATATTTTGAGCACAAATACACAGACTGAGAGAAACGGCGCCTACACCGTGGGCGGTGGAGCGATAGCGAGTGGGGAATACCTCTCCCGGGATAATGAATGTGCTAGTGTTGGGTCCAAAGTTTTGGAAAAAGTTGGTCAGACAATATAGGAAGACGAATGCGTTCTTCCCGGAGGTCGTAGCGATGAGCCGGTCGTAGCCGAAACCTGCAAGATATTTCAGCATCGAGCTTGAGGTTGGGAAAGAATGGACCGACCCATGATGATGAAGAGAAGTGTGAGAATAATGAAGCCCATGAGCTGAATAGGCCGGCGACCCCAGGAGTCGATGAAGATGAAGGAAACCCAGTACCCAGGAATGAGGCCAGCAACAGAGAGGATTAAGTTGCCGACACAGATATTGCGCAGGTTATCGTAGACACCCTGCAGGCCCTTGGTGGGGGGAGTGCCGAAACCGATGGCTTGAAGGATGATGGAGGAGTTGAGGCCGAGACCATAGAACGCAATCTGATGAATACATGCAATTAGACGGTGCAGGGAAGTGGACAGGCATACTCACATCCAGAGCAAACCAGGAGTACGATGTACCAATGAGGGTCTTCATGTTTTCCCATCTGCCAAAGTACGTGCGGAAGTCGGCCCTTGAGGCACGGGGGGCGTCCGCACGCTGAACAATAGCGTCAGGGTCGTTGGTGAATCTTCCAGTGGTAAAGGCATTGTCTATGTCTTCAGCCGCTTGAAGCACATTCCTTTACGAAACAATTCATTCTCTGTAAACAGAAAGAGGGAAAAACACAAGCCACATTCCTTTCGATATCCATCGTGAAGCGAGGGGTTTCGGGGATCGTGAGTCGGAAGTACAAGGCAATAACTTCAGAAAGTAAGTGAGCCGGCCGGGGAAGCACTGCGTTCCCTGGGTCCCTAAACCAAGGGAGGTTAGCCGCGACTATCTGCGAGTAGCGGTCTAATCATAGTCGCTAATCACAGCTAATCACCGTGATTAGATCGCCAATCACAGCTAATCACTGTGATTAGATCGCTAATCACAGATAGTCATAGCTAATTTGGCTGTGCTTAGGGACCCAGGGAACGCAGTGAAGTACAAGGCAGAAAAAAAACTCACCTGCAGGTACGCAACCGAATCCAATGAGGATACGCCACATGAAATCGACGTGGTTAAGCTCGTTGACGCTGGGGTCGCCGAGAATGGCATTTTTGTATGCGACAGTGACGATGAAGGCCACCAATGTGGCGGCTACGTATGCGAATCAGTGTCGGATAGGAGGGGATAAGCACGATCTGTCGTTACTTACCGAAATTACCCCAACCTTGAGCAGCAAATACAGCAGTAAGCATACGTCCGCTAATTATTGATGAGATGGTTGTGGAGAGCAGGCAGTGGTAGCCTACCGGATGCGAGTAGCAGCAAACTCCGATGAAATCGTGGCGGACAGTGGGTAGTCACCGCCGATACCGATTCCCATCTGAAAAGTCAATACAAACCGCGTAGAAAAAGCGGGGCCGACTTACGAGGAACCGCCAGACGACGAGAACACCAATGATGCTGACTGCGTGGGCGCCACCAGACAGGGCCTGCGCGAAAGTACAGATGATGATGATCATAAGTTCCACACCATCTAAGTACGGAAATTAGACCTGAAGTCCTCGAAGATTGATTTTCACCTACACATTCGCTTCCGGCCCACGACGTCCGCGAGCCATCCGAAAAGCAGCTGCCCACTAAGGCACGATTAGAGCGGAGAGGCATAACAGAGTCTACAGAACTTGCCAGAGAGTTCCGACGGGCGTAGCGACCTTGATACCGAGATCCTGGTGAGTGTTTAATTTTCCTGGGCTCCCAGGGCCACCTGCGAGTTAATTCTAAGGGCCTGGAAGCAAAGAAATGCGGAACATATTCTTACTGCTTTGACCATAGACGTATCCAAGCATCGTAGACGCAATATTGATAGCGAATATATCATATCTGAAGGTCCTCAGGATGAATAGAATAGCTATGGGGCCAATGACCTACGCATCCGTGAAGAAACCTGCGCCCGCCACAAGGCACACTTTGACATGAAACCACCTGCAGGAAGGTAAGAAGGACACCTCAAGACGAAAAATAACATGCGAGAATTCGGCATTGTCGACTTCTGCGAGAGCAGCTCGACGCCGCTCGTCGAGGGCAAAGTGTGTGTTTTCCTCCTTGTAAGACCCGTCGATCGACATAATGCAATTAAGAGGTTTTCCTTTGGGAGGATGAGAAACGAAAGGGTGTGAAGTGTAGATATAGACCACTATTTTGGTCTCGACATCTTTCGCGCACGTTCGACGTTCATCCTAACTCAGATCCGCCTCTGTGCCCATCGCAGAGGCGATGTAAGAGCGACACGGATCTTCATTCTGCCAAGCACCGAAATTTTAATCCACCAAAATTTTAATCCGGCTTGGGGACGCGAACACGACCTGTCACAGTTGTGACTCACGCTCAAACACCCATGAACGTACACCGGAGTCGCTCCCGTGAAGTGTTCAAAGAGCTGTATCGCCTGGGCAGAGATGTACATGACCCAAAGTCTGTTGTTTTCGCCGTCGTATCTGCTGCGTCTTGACCAAATCCAGATATGATTTTCACGGGAAACTGAGATCGTTCTTCCGCAGTTGGTACCTGCCCGTCAACGCACTGACACTCGTTGATGATGAGCAGAGAACAGAACGCTAACAGAGCCAGAAGATATCGAGCGCGCCTTCCAGCAACTGGAGTATATCAAGCAAGGTAAGTCTGAGGGGCGCTCCAGCATGCAGTCCCTGAGCCACCCCAAGAAACGCTCGCACTCCATGCGCTTCGCAAGTATCGGCACCTTAGAAGGGTTTATCCGCCCGTGAACTAAGTGCGACGGACAGATGTGATACCGGCGGTCTTTTGAGTGTACTTTTAGCTGTGCCAATAATGTATTGCGTCCCAGGCAGTTCTGGAGCTTAGCGTCTGTTTCTCAGAGTCGCAACAGAGTTGAATGAGTCGGAAGGGAATGAAATAAAAGTTGTTGCCGGCTATGAAACTGTTGTGATGTGAAGCCGTCGACCAGGAAACCAAACAACAGCTTTCGTTCTCCGCGAGTCATCTCGAATCCACTCGTTTCGCACCCAGGGTCGCCGGCGCCAACTCTTCGCCGCCTCTCTTTGTTTCTGCAGTCGCCGCTGATCACAGCGCCGCCCGCAGAGACCCTCACTCAACTCGCCCAGCATGCCGAAGGTGCGTCATGTTTCGCCCCCCGCACACCGCAATTTTCTAATGCTTCATCCTCGCGCAGAACAAAGGAAAGGTACGCCGAACCACGGACGACGTTGTTCAAGTGTTAATCGATCAGCCAGGGAGGAAAAAATCGGAGACGTGGTAAAAACGAGAACGACGATGACAAGCGCGAGCTGGTCTTCCGCGAGGATGGTCAGGAGTATGCACAAGTCACCAAGATGCTGGGGAACGGCCGGTTAGAGGCACTATGCTTCGACGGTGAGAAGAGACTGGCGCACATTCGAGGGAAGATGCGCAAAAAGGCACGCCCATATCCATACCCTCCGCTCGGCGCGGACTAATTCTTCGACTTGTAGGTGTGGATCAATCAAGGAGACATTGTTTTGCTCTCCTTGCGTGACTTCCAAGATGACAAGGCGGATGTCATCGTCAAATATACGGCCGATGAGGCGCGTAATTGTAAGTTTCGATTTCCCCACCGGCTATCTTATTATTGACACGGCTGGTTCAGTGAAAGCGTATGGTGAGCTCCCCGAGAACGCCAAGATCAACGAGGATACCTTTGGCGACGACGATGGCGAGTGCGGCTTCGAGTTCGGCGACGACGACGGAGGCGACCTGGACATCGATGATATCTGAGGACGAAGACGGTTCTCCATGTTTGCTTATGAATTTTTCCTCTGCTACAGCTGTATCGAGACCACTACTGTTATCATCTACTCTTGTCCTACGGGCCGTCGGATTATAGAATAACTCTGAATGTTCTAATGTATCAAGTCTACGAATGAGACAGTAAGCTAGTAGAAGAAGTAATTGCGACTGCGATGAGGAAAAGTGCGCCGACATGGGGAATTATACCCGCATAAGCATGTGCAGAGTCTGGATATCGGGCACGCATCCTTTGTCCTGCGTGAAATACTCCACAATGTCCCGCGCCTTGGCCCTGACCGCAGCCTTGAGCATCTCCGGCGTAACCTCCATCCGATCCTCCAGCCGCCGTTTTTTCGCACCGCGCCCGCCGACCTCCGCACGCTCGATGAGCATGCGCACGAGCGGCAGTTTCTTCAGCCGGATGGCTACGAGCACCGCAAGTCCGTTTTTATGATGCGGCGACGCGCCGTGCTCAAGAAGAAAGGCAATGAGAGGGACGAACTCGGCGTGAACGGCACGCGTGAGCGCGTATCCCTCATGCGAGTTGGGATTCGGTGGTGGGATCCGCGGTGAGGCGTACAGATAGCGAAGCAGCGGTAACGGCGCGTCGCTGTCTATGTATTCCCTGTCCGTGCGGGGTTTGAGTCCGCGGAAGAGTCGTCGCGGCAGCTCGGGCGCAGCAGTCGGCGCGGAGACAAGAGTGCTGCTGCCGCCAGGGGGTTCTTCCAATTCTGAGGGCCTGGTCTGTCCCACAGAAGGCGAAGGCGGGGCCGGAGTATCTTCTTCCTGAGTGGATGTTGAAGCGTCGACGGCCCATGTGCGGAGCACAGCATCCAGAACCGTTATAGAGCACAAGGGAAACCGCAGGACTTTAGATACCACGTCGGAGAAATGGGCCTGGTCTGGCTCAAAGTGGCTCAAAATATATTGAGCGCGAAAGGACGCCGGGCACGCGTCAAAAATGGCATGCAACCGCCTGCTCGTTATGGGCAAGGCGGCAGATAAACTATAAAGCAGGACTTCATATAGAAGCTGCGGTGGTTTTAGAGATAGGTAGGAAAGGGCGAAAGGATTCACCTCTATGGGCAAGTCGTCCAAGGCAGTCATATACGCATAATGGCGACGATGGTGGGAGTGAAAAGGCAAGAGGCCCTTGCTTACGTGATGCTCAATAACCCAGTTCAATTCGTCTCGGTTCAAAATCAGTAGCTAGGATGTATGTACATCTTCAAATCCAGTGTGCAAGTGTGACTTTCGTGTCAATTCCGAAGGCACAAAAAGAGAGAGAGAGAGAAAGCTGCGCGTCGAGTCTAGGGGCTCGATTCCAGCACATCCCGACCACCCCATTGCTCGTCCTCATCGCCATCCGGTCCCGCGCCCATCCATGGACCAGTGTACCCACCTACATCCGCATCCAACAGCTCCTCCACGCCTTGCATGTTGCTCTCAACATCCATCTGCGACTCGTACGCCCTAGGAAACCCAAAGTCGACCTGCTGCCCGAACCCACGCCCACCACGCTCTGTCGTGCTCAAGCTCTCTCCAGCGCCTAAACGACCCATCGGCTGTGTCGAACCAAACTGGGGGTCAAACGGCGCACCCTGCGAAAAGTCTGGGAGGTTCATACTATTTTCGGCCTCCGGTGATTCGAGCGAATTGGAGTCGTGAATGGACGAGAGCGATTTGGCAGGGGAGGAGAGATCATCGCGTCTGTTTGCCTCAATCCTCTCCATGTGTGCGTCCCAGTTTATCACAGCATCCTCCACCGCGACTATGCCTGCCTCCAAATCCAAGGGGCGCCGTTCGTCAGATGATGTAGCGATAGGCTCTGCTGAGGATTTCGACTGAGGTTTCGAGCCTCCGCGTACGGGCTGCTTCTCCGGAGCTTTACTCGGAGGCTTTTCTCGCTCTTTCCCCTTCGCCTTTTTCTTCTTCTGGGTAGACGCAGCGATCAGGTCTTCGAGGCGAGGCAGGGTATTCCGCGGAGGGGTGATGGGCGATTTCGAGGGAGACTTGAAGATTAGCTGGGACGTCGAGGCTCCAGAACCACTGGCCGCAGCGGGACGAGATTTTTTGGCAGCGGGGAGAGGCGTTGGAGAAGGGGAGCGCGCACGCTTAAGAGGTGATTCTGATGGGCGCGAACGGCTATACACATGACGGTTTTTGGGAGGCGAAGACAGAGGGGATGAGGATGGAACCTCCTCTGCGGAAGATTGCTTGGATGGTAACTGAGGGGTTTTAAAGGACGGGCCAGGACGCTCCGCCCGTTTCTTCGGAGGAGACTCAGAGAGCAGGGGCGATGACGACGGGACAAGCTCAATCGGGGAAGGTTTCTTCCGATGTAGGATGGGTGGAGTGGAAGTGTCGAGGTCAGCGGGGAAGGACGGTGGCAGGAAAGGTTCCTAGTTGTGAGATCGATGTTAAAATCGGAAACCAGTGCACCAGGATAAATCTTACCTCTGGAAGGTCTGCGATGCTGCGGGTACGCGACTTTGAGGCGCTCTTGAGGTCACCGGATGGGACATGTTTGGTCGGCGATGAGGCAACCTCCTCGCGCACATCGTCCGAGTCTGGAACAACATCCGCTGTCGCGTCGTCGAGCTCAACATGTCGCTTCCAAGTCTCGACCTTCTCCTTCAACTTCTCATCCACCTCTCGTTTTTTTCCCGCCGCGTCCGCCTTCGAGTGCGACTCTGCCTTCCTTTTCTTCTCCCACGCGATCCATTCCTCCTCTGTGTCCGCCAAAAACAACCCCTCAGTCGACCGAGGTGGTGCAGGGTCTGTTCTGGTGTTGACATAACGGTATCTCCCCTTGGAAGTGCTCGTCTGCAACAGGTTAGAAAGAAGCCCCCATTTTCCATCGGCGGGGTTCCCGTTGGCGGCATTAAACGCATCCACGACCTGTTTCCTCAAGGTTTCCACCCGGTCGCGGTGTGCTTGATCAGGCGAGTTGGGTCGGGAGCTGGGGAGTTCTTCCATCTGATTTAGGGCGAGATGGGTTTGAAATAGGCGCTCCATGTAAGGCTGTTGTGGCTTCGAAGACGAGGGGTGAGTCGTTGACGAAGAAGAGGGTGTCTCGTAGAATTTAGCAGTATAAAGCGTTCTAACTGGATTTTTGGGCATCTTGGGTGACAGTGGAGGTAAGGTTCGTGACTTCAGACGATGTGAGGGCTCAATCGACAACTATAAACGACAATCGTTAATCCCGTTTATTGACCTCGGTGACTATTCACGTTGCGGATTTCACGGTACGTGCGGGGGACCCTTTCTGTGCGTTGCCGCTCAAGTGTCCAGCAACGTGAAGCAGCGAAACACGCGACTGGGAGGCAACGACAGTAGAAGACAAGAGAGTTTGATCCAATCAAAATGCAGAACGATCACGTGTATGATGCCCCTTTACACTTGACAGTTGACTCGACTACACACGACTGCGCTCCTCAGAAACGTCGAAATGGGCGGCAGCGCCTTTAGTGCCTCTCTGCCTGCTTCAGCCCTTCCGCGCATCCCACCTGCGGTCTACTACGCAGTCAAAGCTCGTCTCACTCCGCGTCTTGAAACCCTCTATTCTGTCGTTTCTACTCCCCATGAGGCCCCCGAGAAGGCGGACCACGGAGACCTAGATTTTCTGGTTTGTGAACCTCTGAATGGCGCCATGGGTGAGGTGCCACACGACGCCGTCCAAACTCTGCTTGTCGCGAGATATGTCGTGCCCATGCCTGGAAACCGCACCTCAAGCTATGCGGTTTGTATCACACCAGGCGAGTGGGGTCCGCTGGGCCATGCTTCCGAAGAAAAAGAGGCCCGACGGCAAGCGATGGAAACAGACAACCAACAAGAACTATACTATCAGGTTCAACTTGGTTTGCCGCCAGGCCCGGAATCGGAGCTAATCTCTCATTATTAGGTGGACGTACATGTATGCTCCGACAAAGCAGAGTGGGAACGGATTCAATTCTTCAACGGTTATGGGGACTTGGGGATGATCATGGGGCTGATTGCCCGCAACAAAGGACTCGCGCTAGGAAGCAAAGGCTTAAAGGTACTACTGCCTTTTAGATCCTGGTTTGGATAGCGCACTCATAATCTACAGGTCCCCCATGTCCCTCGGACCCCGTTTGAGCTGAGCGTATCCATGGACGAAATAATGCAGTATATGGGTCTTTCGATGGAGCGCTGGAAAGCCGGCTTCCGAACCAAACAGGAGGTCTTCGAGTGGGTCGCGACCTCCCCGCTTTTCGATCCTGTGCGCTTCCAAGCAGAGGGGCAGGGATTCAAAAAGGTCAAGCCCGAGCGCAAGATGTACGCGCAATTTGTCCAATGGGTGAGAGAGCAACAGAAGCATCTGGTCGAATCCGGAAGCGCCGAGGGCGCGTTGCGGCACACCATGGACCAGGAAGAACAAGTTCAGCATGCGCTAAAATACTTCGGGAAGAAGGAGGAATTCGACGCGTTGAACCGCGAAGACGCCGAAAAGGCACGGTTGAGGGAAGGTTTCAATGGGACCAAAGTTAGGGCATGGACGGAACTTACTGGTGGACAATGGAAGGAGCTGAAGCTGATCATGGATGAGGTGCGAGGTAGAGTCGGCGGGGAACCAGGTATTCTCAAAATCTTGGACGAACGGGGAGAGGAAGGAATCAAGGAGTATGTTCTCCAAGCCAAGGAGAAACTCGGTGTCCAAAGCGCAGCACTGCCAGAGCAGAAGGAGGCTGCCGAAGCTTGAAGGCAGTTGTAACGAAATTATCCCTGCTTGTGTCTTTGTCGTCTAACAGTCATGTTTCTACTCTGAGTGTACACAACAACGGTCCTTCGGATGGAAATTAACCATGAGTGCAGCCTGCTTTTTGCGGAGAACGATCACGTGGATCAGTCGCGACTTGACTGGACTTGACTAGCTTGATTAGCTTGACTCACAGCTCTCACCCTTCTCTAGCTAACATGGGAGGCAGCGCATTCAGTGCCATTTTACCGCCCTCAGCGCTCCCGCGCATTCCGCCCGCAGTGTACCAAGCCCTAAAAGCTCGTCTCACTCCGCGTCTTCAAACACTGTACTCAATGGTAGCTACTCCCTACGAGGCGCCCGAGAAGGTGGACCACGGGGACCTCGACTTGCTCGTCTGTGAACCCTTGGCCGGTGCGAAAGAAGTGCCGCACGCGACGGTTCAGACGCTCCTCCGGGCGAAATACGTTGTGCCCATGGCCGGAAATCGGACGTCAAACTATGCGGTCCCGATTGAACGGGGTGAGTGGGCGCTGCTGGGGCATGAAGCCGAGGAGGAGGCGGCCCGACGGCGTGCAGCGCAAGATGGCCAGCAAGAAACTTACTACCAGGTCCTAGCTATTTTTTGCGTCGAGTAACATACGAGTTGACATGTTTCTCAGGTGGACGTGCACGTATGCTCGGATGAATCAGAGTGGCGCCGAATAAATTTCTTTCACGGATATGGTGACCTCGGGATAATTCTGGGGCTGATCGCCAGAACCCGAGGACTGGTACTAGGGAGCACGGGTTTCAAGGTCTGCTTCCAGTTTTTTGCATTCGCAAAATAACCATCATCTCAGGATTCATTTAGATTCAGAACCATCCCCGACCCCCATTCGAGCTAAGCGAGTCCATGGATGATGTATTGCAGTACATGGGCCTGTCGATGGAACGCTGGAATGCCGGCTTCCAAACGAAGCACGAGGCATTCGAGTGGGTGGGGACTTCCTCCCTCTTCGACCTCGCGCGCTTTCGGACGGAAGGCCCAGGAATCAGCAAGGTCAAACCCGAGCGGACGATGTATGCGGAGTTTGTCGAGTGGGTGAAGCGGCAGCAAACACAATTACAGATGGAAGTGGGGCCGACGCGAAGCAAGGAGGACGAGGACGAGCAGATAGAGCATGCGTTAAGGTATTTTGGGAAGAAGGAGGCGTTTGACAAGGTGGAGCGGGAGGAAGCCGACAGGGCGCGGTTGAAGGAGGTGTTCAATGGGAATAGCGTGCGGACTTGGGCGGGACTGCATAAGGAAGAGTGGAAAGAGCTGAAGATGCTCATCGACGAAGTACGGTGTAGGGCTGGAGGAGAAGCGGGTATTCTCAAAATTCTAGACGAACATGGAGAGGAGGGCGTGAAGCGGCGTGTTCTACAGGCCAAGGTCGAGCTTGGTGTATTAGGACATTAATGTAAGGTACAATTTATGTAGCAAGACAGCAGGTCGGATGGGCTGTGGTAGGAATACGCTGCCCATAATTCCACTCTGACACCATGGGTCCGCCATAAGCGGGCCAAACCCAACGAGCCAAACGCACGACCAGACCCATCCCAACCACCCGTCCACACGTCTACCTGTCATGCGTCTCCACAATCCCTCTAGAATCACGCCGACGCCCATCATCAAGAAAAAATACACGACTCTAATGTCCGTTCCCTTGTTCATCCCCCACAAGCCCACAAAGTGAAGGACCCCCGAGACTAGAAAGGCGCCGAGCACACCGCCAGGACGGCCCGCAACCAGGGAGAGTGGTTTGGCGCCGAGGGCGAGAAAGTCCTGACGGAAAACCTGGTGCCATCTGGCCGCCCAAAACTCGGTGAGGGACGTGGCAAGCCAGGGTGCGTCGAATAATGGGGGACACTCGGAGGGATTTTGGCGAAATACGGCGACGCCGATGATGCAATATGCGTCGTGGCCGATTTGAATGGCGCCGTAGATGAGGAGACCGACGAGGATGGTCAGGAGCGTCGCGCGAAACTGTCGGGTAAAGGGATTGGATATCGTCGCGTCGTACACACTCCCGCCAACGGTAGAACCGAGGGTATCGGAGCCGAGGATTTGCGAGAAATAATGGAGGAAATCAAATATCAGGATATGCGCCACCAGGGATTTTATTGTCGCAGCCAAGAACATGGAGGTTGGCGTCAAGGGCCGGGTTTGTGGGGCTACTTTCATGCTTGAAGCAAAGTTCCAACCATAGCCACGGAGATTGCAGGTGAGATCCACTGCGTCGAGCGCGATCTGCTTGGCCGTCATAGGCGTGGGACTCTCTCGGCGGCGTTGTGGGGTCTGCGAGCTGAAGGTTCGGAACGTTGTGCGCGTAAAGACGGTGAACATGGCTAGCTGGAAATTTGTCAGGCTCGCCAGTGAGAACTGAAGATGTCAACGGACCACCAACGCTTGGTTGAAGTATTCCAACCGTTCGGGGTGAGAGTCGAGGAAGCCTCTGGCAAGATCGAGAGAAACGCTAGCCCGATACGCCGTGAACCAGGTTATTGGAAGTAAAGCCAGACGGTAGACAAAGGTCTCTGGCCCCAGAATTGCGAGGACATTGGTGACATAGTAGAGTCCAACCTTGAAAGTAGCAGCAGTCAGCCGGATTCAAGTCCAAAGGAGTGAGGTCGCACGGGAAGAAAGAAGGTGGCGCCAAAAGTACACGGCGTTCGCTGGTCGAGATGAAACCAACGTTGCTCTCTACCATCATTAGTGCTTCTCTCATCCGCAACAACGAAAGCTCCTCACGGTGTTGACCACATGGTTGGAAGCGTCGGCCTTTACAGCGTCCAACGAGCTCGGAGCAGTTGTAAAGCCGCAGGCTGTCTTGGCGTCACTTCATTCGCCCCAAAAGTTCCAAACGTTCAACTGCCTCGCCCCTCAATTCGCCCCAAACTGTCGCCCTGAATTGCTGCTCAACCGATGAGAAGATTATTGGTCTATAGAAAGAAACCAGCTAGCTTCTATTGCCCCACCAGCCTAACCCCGCCCGACTCCTGGATTCCGTCTATTCTTCTGCCACCCAATCTCTGACGAGAGTGCTGCAATAAATCTGTTTTCATCCAGCGTCTTGGGACCATGCTCGGGACGCCTCGAAGACCCACTCCCACGCCTTTTCCGGCGTCGATAAGATGCAAGTCAGTTTGCTGCGTCCCCTAGACCTCCCTGGACCGAGAGTAAAACGGACAGCCGTTGCGGGATACCTAGCTACAATGTACCTGGTCCTGAATGTTATTATTTTTTGGAACGAATAATCGCGAGACGTCGACGGTTTGAGCGTGAAATTTGTTAACCGAGCCGCACCCCGACGGTCTTGTCCTTCACCGTCATGTCCTCGTCCGCGCCTGCGTCGCCGGTCCACGCCAATCCACCGCCATCGTCGCTGCAGTCAGCCCTACAGATGGAGAGTCCCGTCGCCGACAACGGCGACTCGGAGGGGCAGCAGGCGGCCCGCAAACGTAAAAAGACGGGCTCGGACGAGGGCGCGGGCTCTGAGCCCGGCCCCCGTCGTCTGCGGCGGTCCCACGAAGCATGCACCCGGTGCAGAGCAAAAAAGATCAAGGCAAGTGGAAAGTCCCGCCGGACGAGCCCGACGGCAACTTCCAGACATAATGATTCCCTGGCTTTTCCTCTCCCCTCTTCCTTCACCCCGTACTGACCCTTGCTCCTTCCCAGTGCGACTCCAAGCACCCCCGATGTACTGCATGTGCCACCGCCGGCGTCGTCTGTGCCCAGGAAGACCGCCACCGCAACACACTCACCCCCCGCGGCCATGTCGAGCGAATCGAGGCCCAGCTGGCCCAATGCGACCTCCTCCTCAAGCGTCATATCCCAGGCTTTGACCTCGCAAACCTCGACGATATCCTCACCCGCGAGGGCATCGATCCCACTCCCCCGCAAGGCCCGGGCCCATATCTCCCGTACATGCCCCGCTTTCTTCCCAACCCCGCGTATGGGCACCCCTCCATCCCAGCCCAGTCCTATCAGCATGGCTATCCCATGCCCCCGCCGCCTCCGGGGTATCCTGGCCACCCTGCGTTCCAGAATCCTTATCCGACGCACCCCCCACCACCGGCCCCCCCGCCCGTTGTGCGGTCCGTTCCAGACATCAAGGGGCAGGATCCAAATTCCAACGACATGTCCAACACCCAGGCCCTCGCAAAGAATTTCGGCGTCTCGGCGGACATTGTTTCTGTGATCGCCGCCACCCATGTCGACAAAGAGGATCTTGCCGTCGGTTCGTCGGGCCTTACCTCTGGCCGCGACCGCTCCATTCACGAGGCCTCTGTTCCTCGCGACCCCGCGCACTGGCTCACTGTCACCGTACGCCGCGGCTCCAACGCCTTCGCCAATCCGCCCCATCTTTCGACCGTCGTCCCGGACCTCCCTGGTGCAATGGACATATGGCTCCCAAAGGACCGTAAAATGGTCAACGCCATCGCTGACGTCTACTTTGGTCGTCTCAATATCCACCGGCCCGTTTTTACCCGCAGCGACTTTGACAAATCCCTCGACGACCTCTACGCCGGCCAGATGGCCTCTGGCGATGCCCCTCAACATGACCCTGGCTTCCTATGCAGTCTCTATCTTGTTCTCGCCCTCGGCACCCTCAGCGACCTTAACTATCGCTCCGTTCACCACCCAATTGCGGTTGATGACTCGCCCACGCAGCAGCTGCTCGTCAAGAAGCTTATGCCGCCTGACTGGCCTGAGCATGACGAGTTTTTCGAGCGCGCTCTCAGCGTCAAGCCTGACCTGCGTGTTACCATCTCTAGTCTGCAGGCCCTGATCCTCCTGCATTGGTATCTCTATACCGAAGTTAGTCGTCATTTTATTTCTTCTTCATCCCCTAACGCGTCTGCAGCGTCAAGGCCGTACCCTCTGGCGTCTCGTCGGCAGCCTTGTCCGACTCTCCATTGAGCTTGGTCTGCACCACGATCCCACGGTCCAGAGCAACCCCTCGACTAAGCAGCGTCTGTTCACCGAGGACGAGTGCGTCCTCCGCATCAACCTCTGGGGAATCATCCTTATCCACGACCGTGGAACCTCCATCCTCCTCGGTCGACCCCTCGGCATTGCCCCTTCCGACTCTAGCACCCCGCGACCCTCTCGTTCCAAGGGCGGGCGCAGCGACTTTTCTGAGCACTTTGAACTCAGTCACGCCGTCGCCGAGATTCAGGCAGACATAATCAACTCCCTCTATTCTCCGACGCGGCAAAAGGGTGATACGCTGATGCGGAACGCGACACGCGTTATTAAGAGCATGTCCGAGTTCCGCCGCAGCTTGCCCGAAAAGTACCAGTATTACTTTGCAGGTACTGATGACTGGTCACTCGAGCAAAAGACCAAGCTCGTGCAGGACATCAATGAAAACGAGGGTCTCACGCTCCTCAAGATTGGTATTGCGCGCCTCCTTTTACTGCGTGCTCTCTTCAGTTCGAGCGAGCTCCATTACGAGCACAGACACAAGGCGCTCATCGACGGTACGTTCACATTTTCTTTCGTTGAAAACGTATGTAACATTTGTACAGCAATCATAACCGCGCACAATGTTATCATTGTCCACAGCCAGCTCATCCGTTTCCCCGACATTGCCTTCTTTACGTCGCCCATTCCATTGCACATTGCTGCGATGGTCATTCTGTATGGTCAAATGTCCAACTGTGATCGCCTCGGTCGCGAGACCGCGATCGAAGACATGTGGCTTGCCCTCGACATGCTTCCCCGGTTCCGCTGGCGTTGGGAACGCAAAGATCTCAACGGTGGCCACCCCCTCATCTTCGAGCTCGCGTCCCACGTCATGGACGTCGACCTCCACGCCGTCAAGCCCGCGACTCACCCCGTCCTCCTCTCCGAGCCCGACTGGGACGAGGACTCGGCGATGCCCTCCCCGATGTCAGTAACATCGCAGCACACGTCGCCGACGCCGACCAACTCGTACCCGCCCAAGCCACCTTACGGCCCGCTCCCGCGCAACCTCAACGGCGGACAAGTGCACATCGCGCCTGCGAACGGCGCCGGTGGGAAGCACCTCGTCGACATTCCTACGGGTCTGTTCTACCCGTTCTACCCGGATGAGAACGGCAACCCTCCTGCTGCGGCGCCTGGCACGCAGGATCAGGGGTACGGTCATGTTCTTGCGGCGGCGGCGACCCATGGGCCGCACGGTTCATATGGCGGCCAGGGCTCGCACGACACATACATCTCTGAAGAGCGCAACCCGATGCATCGTATGCACTGGGTCGGCAGTATGGTACGCCTTGTTTTCCTGATTCAAATGAACTTTCGGTGCTTACAGTGTTGCAGCAGCATCAGAGACCGTACCCGGTGGCCCCATCGACCTGAAGAGACGTGTTTTTTTTTCGCATATGCTCTCCCTTTTATCGTTCGTGTTCGTTGCTGTTGTATCCATGTAACCGCCCGATTCGATGAGCCTTTGTGTCCTCTTGTACAACAAACCGAATTTTGGCCGATAGCGCTTATTTCTCGCTCGGAGGATTCGCAAATCGATAGTACATAAAACATAGAGCGGGATTAAGTATTGTAATGTCCCTGGTCAAGGTTAATCTAAGCGGGTGGGGATACAAAGTACATTCTAGTTTGGTTACCAAAACAAACACACAAAAAGCCCATAAAGATAAGCAAGATGAGGTCGAGGGTCAGCTACTTCTTGAGCATGCCCTCCATGTGTTCCAAGACGACGTCCACCCCGCGGATGAGAAGCGTAACCTGGCGAGGCAGGATTGCATCGTGGTCTGTGGCCTCCACGTCTACGTCCGTGTTGTGGCCGTAGTTTACGTTCTGCTCTGCGATGGCCTTCTCCAGCGCGATAGGAAGACTGAGCGTGATTCGCGTCAGTTGGATGGTGAGGCGCGTTCGCCCCAAAATGTCGAAATACGAGAGTTGTCGGAACAGGTGCTGCACTTCTAGGAGCCGAGTCAACTCGGTGTGCAGCACGTATATACAAGTCCGGCACGCTGGGAAAAGTGGGTGAGCAAGAAGGACGCGAAAAATAGTTGGAGAAGCCTACTCAAAGCGCGTTCCCGGATGCGTTGGAGCGAGTTTAATACAGAGTTGATGCCCTCATCACCCATGCTCAGCGAGGGGTTAATGTCATTGATCGCCTCTAAATTGCAGACATTGAGTGGCGTCATAGGACTGAATTGAAGTCAACATACTCAGTAGCGTTCGTATCATTTCTAAATCCCCCTCTAAAAAGTCGTCGAAGACACCCATTACAATGCTTCGGAAGGTTTCTTGAGCATGCCCGGTTGGATGCGTCGAAAACACATCGTAGTTGGACTTTGGGGGCCGGGTATCGTAGGCACGCCGTGAGTTGGGCTGACTGAGGACTGAGTACGCGACGGCTATTTTTTGGAAGGCGTAGGTCGCTTCGGGGATATTCGGGAATTTACTGAATGAATTAGTTTGACGGTTGCTTCACGAGCAGTAGAATATGGCGTACTCAGGGTGGCAAGCCTTACTTCGGAGGAGATAGGCGCGCCGTAGGGTCGACTTGTCCAAGTTATCTGACTTGGACACACCGAGAATACCATAGAGATCTTCATTGGCCAAGACTTCGTCGAGCGCAGGTGGTCGCGCCTTGGAAGGTAGTGGGGGTGGAGGGGTGGGGAGGGAGGGTGTTGAAGAAGAGCCCGCAGACAATTCTCCGTCCCAAGTAATGTATTTCCGTTGATATCCATTAATTTCTTTGTCTTCTTGCTCATCGACCGGGAGATGAAAGTATGTGCTCGCTGTGGGCTGGTCAGAACGGGATAAGGGCGACACAAATGGATATACCAGTTGAAAAGGCGTAGGAGAGCATGGGCCTGCGGACCCCTCTCGGGCAGATGAGAATTCGAATCCAAGACTTTGAAGTGCATGTGAAATCGTCCACATTTGGTTGTGTTGTGATACGCTATCGATGCCGTAAATATCGCGTATATAAAGTCATCTATTTTAAGCCCTCAGTCCAGGACAGTCTGGACAGAGATCCAGGGCAGATCTTATTAAGTAGAACAAGGCGCCGTCAAAATTATTTGTATGTGCGCCCGTCATCGTAGTAGATCTGTAGACATTGTATTGCTTACTGTCAAAGAACGTGTCAAGGTCAGAGGAACCCAACAACTCAGGAAGGATGCAGGAATGTTTGAAGCTGGTTCAAAATTTTAATGGCGGCGCACGAAAAAAGGACAACACTCACATATTCATCATAGTGATGAAGAACTTCGCGCAATTCTCTCCTGCTAATTTCTGCGCGATAAAGGATCTCATCATCCGTTCTCTTTCCGTCGAAATACTGGTTGATTCTGTTCGAGAGATGTTGGAAATTAATGGGGGTGGAACTTCCGAGACATACTGTTCAAATCGTCGAACCAGTGCAGGGTCTTTGCCTTCAGACATGGCAGAAAGCCAACGTCGCTGCAAGGTTGTAGCCCTGCCAGGGTCGTTGATCATCGATGCCTCGTCCTCCTCATCGCTCTGGTAGTCCATTTCTTCCTCTGGTGTCTCGCTCTCGTCGCGTCGTTTACCCTCGCTGTCGCTATCATCTTGGAGAACTAGCTCGCTCAGCCTGCTATTCCGCGATCCACCAGCAGATTCTCGCGAATAACGGCGCGCGCTCTTCGGCGAAAGGGAGAGCCAGGCGACACCGGGGGGAGACAAATCCTCATCCGCATCCAGTTGATTGCGGAGCTTGCTGTGTCCTTTACGCTTCTTGTCCCGGGATCGGCCCATTGCGTGTTTGACGCGTTCCTTCAGTCTCGCAGTGGCGACGATGCGGATGTGGAGGTGAAGCGTGATGAGCATGTCGCGCTTCAGCATCCATAAAACTACATCGTGATAAAGGGGGATTGCTTCTTTCGTCTGCACAACCGAAGCGAAAAAATGATTGTCACTTTGCTTGGAGCTGGACGTTGAGATGGCGGATAGAAGCCGAGGAAGTGAGGGGACGCCGGAGCCAGCAAATTGCTTGTCGAATTCCGCCGTTAATTCAGATAACCTTGGGGGGAGATCAGAATTTTCATGAATGTAGGAGCCGGAGAAAGCCTACGGTGCATCAAAGTTGGCGGGGAGGGTAAAGACCGTCTTGAGCCCATGGTGAACCACATCCACGACTTTGGCCCTTCGGTGGTGGACCAACCACCGCACTGTTGGAAAGACTTGGGTTTCTATATCCCACTCGAGCAAACTCGCCATGTCTGCGAGACTAGATGGACGATTGGACTTTTCTCCTGGACTTTAGTGTAACAGAACGGACGCACGGTAATGTTACAGAAACAATTTCGAGAAATTTGATCAGTCCTTCAACGAGCGAACGGTCCCCCGTCCCGATAAGTGACCTCCTCAAATTTGCATAAGGATCGACACCTTCCGGGCCATCCTCCAGTAGGATCAGGGTCTTCCACGCGGTAAGAGAAGGAAGCCGGTATCCAAAGCTCATTTCTTGACCCCATACTTGATAGTCGTCGTCGTCGGGAGGATTCATGAATTCAATTTCGTTCTCTTCTTCCGAATGGAGCAGGATGTCGAGGTAGGGCGGTAGTTGCAACTCCAATGGGAGATCGTGGATAGTGATGTACGCCACAGATGATGATTTTAGAGCTTCGTAGAGCGTTTTCATGGCTGGAGCGATGGACGACACTTCCAGGGCCTGGGCCATATAGCTCGAGAAATCCTCGCCTACATTTAGAATTGATACTCAAGGTTGAATCATGATGAACAACGAACATACCTTTCGCGGAACAAGAATCTTTCAAAGACCCCAGAATATCACTCTCTTCTTCGACAAAATTAGAGAGTACTTGTTCCTGGAATAAAACGGCCGCGATTGGGAACGCGATTTGTTCGTAGATTATGTCGAAGTACTTGGTGATATTCCCGGAGGCAGACGACGAGGGATCTGGTACATCTAGCACCATCACAAAGTGAAAGCGCTGAAGCCATGAGCTTGTAGCGGCCGGTGCCTTTTCAGACGACGCAGGCCGGGGCGGGCTCGCTGAGCTGACACGCTCCGTTTGAGAAAGTCTGCGAATTCTCGACTCCCTGCCGCGGTCACTTGGAGCTTTGAACTTCTCGGGCTTGAATCGCCAGGCCCCGTTCTCCTCGGCGGACACCGGGTGCCCTATGAAGGCCAAGTCGTCCACCAAGAGCTCAAATTTCTGGTGGCACATCGAGCGCTGGGGACACAACAGGTTCGCCAGAAATTCTGACGAATAGCCAAGGAGATGGTCGTATTCGTCTTTCACGGAGCGATTCTCGTGCATGTACGAGCCGTCTTTGGTGGGAGAGTTCCGCCCGGAGGATCGGTGTGACCCAGAGGACGAGAAAGACGTGGAGCGGTCGCGCACGGCGCTTGGGCGCTTCCATTCGCGCTCCGGGTCATTTTGGGGAGCAGGAGACTCAGGAGGGGGATCTGGAGGCAGCTCGAACGGATGTGAGGCTCTCCAGGGATTGTCAAGATGTAGAGAACCGAGCGCGGGATCGGGCTTTGCGCGACTGAACCGGGGAGACGCGACAGGCGACGGCGGCCACCTTGTTTCGAGACCATCGTTCAACGTCGGCCCAGTACGGAGAACCAAGGGTAGTCACCGGCACACAATACTTGAGGTGGTCACAAGTAAAATCGCAACAAGTGTTTCGGCCATGAACGATGGAACCAACAACGATCAATACAGATTTTGCATAAAGCATACTTTGTGAGCGAATTTAAAAGGTACAACAACAAAGCCTCCAGTACTGTGTGTAAAGAAAGAGCGCCGACTGCACTCCAAGGTAGAATGTAGCGACTAAATAGTTAAGTATAAAGCAGGAATGAAACCGCGTGATTATTCCGAGTTATAAAGGCTGTAAATGTAGACCCTACTTGAAGGCTATGACGACGGCGGACTGTGTGACCGACGTGTTGGTGGACTGTATGAGCGACGGGGCATCTCGGGCATGGGATAATCGTGTTGCGAGCCTTCAAACATGGGAGAACCAGCTTGTGATCGCTCAGCAATAGTGGCTGTTTGTGACGGTGCTAGCGTCCGGTCAGTGTCGTCCGAGCCAACAGTGACGATGGGCTGGTTGTGTGGATAATATGAAAGCCGCTTGGAGCTGGCAAAGTCGTAAACAGTGAACCTGTGACGGCAGGTGAGCGGAAGGAGATACGATGCAGACAGAAAACCCCACTTTTCCTCAAGTTCTCGTAGCTCAGGCTTGAGCTTGTCCAGGTCGGCGTTCGCCTTGCGCTTGGTGTGCGTCAAAGGCTTCTCGACCATTAAAAACTCGTCGAGTTCGTGCGAGACATCAAAGTTGGCAGCTTTCATCTGTAGTCCTGGTAAACATCGTGTTGTAGTTAACAGTGTGGGGAAAACAAACGTCTGGGACAAAGGGCGGCTGCGCCTCCTTGCGCTGGATATTTTCCCAGTCGATGGTAGCGAACCAAGGGTGGCGCATGATGTCCTCGAATCCTTGGCCATTTGGCTTACAGCCGAGTCGGGTTTCAGGATCTTTGTCCAGAAGCTGACAACCAAAGATCAGTCGGAGAAAGACAAGAAGAACGCGCAAAGACTAACTCCTTTTAGGGCCTTAATGCAGGCATCAGAAACCTTTGACCTGGAATCCTCTGGGAATTTAAGCGGATCCTTCATAATTGACTGGGTCATCCGCTCCGATGTACGACCGTCGAATGGCCGTCGGTGGAACAGTAGTTCGTATGCCGTGACACCGAGACTCCACCAGTCAATGGCCCAGGAATAGCCTTTACGGCCAACGACCTGCGGGGCCATGTATGCCATTGATCCAGCGACACTGGTGTGTAACCGTCGTTCGGAGTAGTGTATTGCGACCTGTCTGAGGTCAGCAAGCAAGAAGTGAAGGGTGAAATGAACTACATTAAAGTCCGTAAGATGAGCATGACCCATAGCGTCCAAAAGAATGTTGTCGGGTTTTATGTCGCGGTGTATTATTTTTTGGCGGTGGAGATACTCGAGGCCGCAGGCAAGTTCAGCCAACCAAAAGCGTACCACCTCCTCTGGAATGGAGCCTCTGCGTTCAAGGTGAACTAGGAGAGGGCGCGCGTGAGATGTTGAAGCGGCTAGGGGTGGCGGCACACGTACATCGCAGATCGCCTCCCAGCATAAGGTCGAGAACAAAGAAGCAGTTCTCATCGTCCTGGAACGCATACCGCATATTGCAAATAAACGGATGGTCTATCTGTTCAGGATGTGAGAGGCGGTATTTCGAGCGGGGCACTATATCACGGAACCTCTTCAAGCAGCCTGCGTTCCTGGATGACATTGGCGACGGCTTTCTGTCGAATACACCGAGCCTTGTCGATATATTTGAGGGCGTAGAGCTTTTTTGTGGGCTTGTGCTCGACGACGCGAACCTGGGGCGGGTGAGCCACACAAAGAGGGGCTGAACGAGCAAGTTAACCTTGCCAAATGCGCCTTTACCGACCGCGCGGTGGAGATCAAAGTGGTAGAGGGTAATCTCTGTGGCCTTTTCAACGGGACCGCCGGGAAGAAGCTTTCAGAAACCTACCAGCGTTATAGTCAACAGGCTCAGACAAACCTGGGACAAAATTAGTATCAGCGGAGAGCGGGAACGCAAGGCAAAGCAACGGACAGCAGCAGACGGCACCCATGCTAGCCCACGGAGCCAACAGAGAGAGAGAGAGAGAGAGAGAGAGTAGCGGGGGAGGAAGAGGTAGATCAGGAGGCCGCTTCTTTCTGTTTTTGGTCACACGCATTTAACCCGACATCCCGATGCGGATGAAAGGTGCTAGTAACCTTTGTTCTTCCCTTGTCCTCCAATAAGCCCCCTCAGTCCTTCAAGCCTCCCTTGTCCTACCCCAGCCCTACTTGCACTCCCAACCAAAAATCAATGGAAATTCACCAGTAAAATTGAATACTCCCGATTTAGCCATCAAACTTCAAAACACACATCCTGGCAACAACGTTCCTCTGATCCGCGACCGCAAACATTGTTGGAACAACCCCGACGTAGTCTTGTGAACGACGAAGATCCCACCTGTACAAACCCCCCGACGGCATCATGGCCGACCACGAAGAGCAAACGGCCCTCCTCGCTCCTTCGCCGGAGGTTCTTGCAAAAATCGCCGTCTTCCCTCTTTTCCATCCCCTGAAAAGAGACGTAATCGTAAGTGAGTTGTCAGACGTGACCCACCCACCTACGCGACGTCGCAGAGAACAATCGACAGCGCCCTCACATGGGAGTCAGTATCTTCATATGTCCCAGACCCCCGCTTACCCCCGACAGTCAACTCACGGCGTCGGACATCAACTTTTCTATCGTGCGGCCCATTGTGCTCAAGTATGCAAAGCTCAAAAATATGGCGGTCGTCTATGCTTGCCTAGTCAACCGCGTAAATATCGGCGGGAACGTTTCATCACGGCATTGATCCCGTTGCAGGCATACTTTCTGAAGGAGTCCGAGGAAGACCTGGCGTATGCTGGTGTCATGCTCTCGCGTGTGAGACCGACACGCAGCAGGATCAGTAACCGTCTCACCTCACTGTTTTCAAAAGGCTACACTATGCGAAATCCTGGCCATGAAGCTGCTCAGTCACTTTGCATCCAACCATATAACTCTAGTCGCAGTGCTCACAACCAGTTGGAGTCCCTTGGCCGGCGCAACTCCTGAGGTGGAGCCCAACAAACAACATTTTTGTTAAATTTGACCCAAAATATTTTCAAAAAGGTCGTCGAAGAGGTCAAGCAGGTTCTCGGTAGCAAAGCCAATGTCAACGACCCGCAAAGTGCCCTGGAAATGGCCATTTCGACCCATGCGAAGCGGTTCATCTCCTCCCCCGTCTCGCAAAAGGTCGTAAACGATATCTATTCGGGCCGCGTCGTGTTCTCTACAGCCACGACTCGCTCTATGCTTGCGGATAATTACAAACCCAAAGCCATCACGCTCTACGACTCCCGCGACGCGCCATTCCTCGATCACTACCGCCTCCGCGTTCCCAGATATGGCGCAATCCTCGAGTTCCTCAATTTTGCTTGCCTGCTGCTTACTTTTGTCTTGTGTTTGTCAAGTTGGTCGCGTTTTCCTTCGTTTTCGTCTCGTCAGCTGATCGTGTGTTCAGACCAAGATCACGCAAAACTTACGTTTTGGGAGGTTGTGTTCATCGTCTTTGCTGCGGCGTTCACCCTCGAAGAGTATACAGCGGCTACCGAGCACGGTATTTTGGTTTCCCTCGTATTTAGCCGCATCCTAACTTTATGGATGCGCAGGATGGATCATTTATATTGCCAACGCACGCTTCTTTCGATGACTAGGCAACATATGCTAATTCCTTGCAGATGTGGAACGTTTTTGACACCTCTTTTGTGCTGGTGTTTCTTTGCTATGTGGGGCTGCGCATTAAAGGACTTTCGTACGGCGATCTAGAAGCTTCAAACTTGGCTTTCGATCTGCTCTCATGCGGTGCCTGTATCTTGTTTCCTCGTCTTGCATTCTTTGCCGTCTCCAATAACGTTGTCGTTCTGTAAGTACAAACGCCGCGTCGCAGTTATAGATACTGACCCCTCCATGTAGATCTCTACGAGAAATGATACACCAATTTATATACTTTATTCTACTCGCCGCCATCTGTTTTTCTGGTCTGTATCATGTTGATTTTTTTGCTTGGCGAAGAGCTCACTGAATTTTCAGGTCTACTCTTCACTCTTTGGGAGCTCGGGGGAGATCACTGGACGCTCAAGGTAACCAAGATCCCGTGGACGGTGGCAACTACGCTGACGAAAAAGTAGAAAATTGCGTGGCTCATGGTCCAAATTTGGTTCGGTAACACCTATCTCTCTTTTGCACAGGCAGAGGTAAGCTTACTCTCATGGCACTAATTTGTTGCGACCTTTCTCACTCACTCCACCATTATAGTCGTTTCACCCTGTGTTTGGTCCTGTACGTCGGTTGTTTTTCAGCGTGCCACGCAACTTGAGCTCCCGTAGATCCTCATGACCACGTTCGCGGCACTGTCGAACACATTATTGTTAACAAGTACGTGCCCATTGCTCGCGTCGTTGCCGTTTATCTGATGGGCTGCCACAGTCCTTATATCAATCCTGTCGAACACGGTTGCGCGGATTGATGCCGTGAGTTCTGCCGCCTCCTCTACGCGCTCGATCCTGACCATGATTCAAGAACGCTACGCAAGAGCATTTGTTTCAATTTGCAATCTCAACTATCGAAGGGTATGATCATCCACGAAACAAAAACCGGGTACTCATCTTCCCCAAAAGGGTTAAGGCCGACGCGCTATTTTCGTACCAGCCGCCATTCAATTTGCTGGCACTCGCCGTATTGAAACCTACGAGCTATATCGTCACCCCGCGGACTCTGCACTCCCTGAACGTCCTCTTGATCAAACTGACCAGTTTCCCCATCCTGATTGTCATAGGCATCTACGAGCGATACTTTGCTTCTGGGCAGAGTCTGCGCGAGTCCTCGAGAGATGCGGCGCACAACTTTTTCAACAGCCTCCCGCGCCAGATCAAGAACATGCCGCTTGTGGAGGCGTTGGTGGGCTCAGCGTCGAGCGACTTGTACGAGGCTATCTTTGAGATTGACGCGACGGGTCCAGCACTTTTCGAGGACTCGGACGAGGAAGAGGACTATCCCCAGCTTCGCTCCGTCGCCTCTCATGACACTATCACCTCGGCGGAGCGCGTACGGCGGCGGCCGTCGCGTGTGAGTCTCGCAGGGCGGTCTCCCCGCCGATCGGAGCGCAGCCCGCATGGCTCACCTCGCCTACGACCACTCAGCGGGGTCGCCGGCCTTGATGTCGGTGTCAGCTCTGCCGAGGTGTCGTCTGGCGGCCGCAGCCCACTTGCTAGGTTCTTCTCGCATGTTGACCCACCTTCGCCGTCGACGGGTCACACAGAGGCGAGTCTGCGCCGTGTGGAGACGCTGCTGGAGGACTTGCGCGATCTGCCAGTACATAGGCTCAAGGACGAGATGCGTGAGCTGCAGGTGTGTTTTTACGCTCATTATCCTTTACACAGTGTTGACTAAGATTCGTAGGAGCGACAGGCGCGTATAGAGCAGTTACTGTTAGCATTGACGCGCGGCATGAGATCGAGCGATACGGGTAGCAAGCACACGTAGTTGACGCTGTACCGTACTTCAGCTTTCTTGGAATATAAATTACTCATCTATCCTCCGCCGTGGGTCGATGCGTTCTAATTCTCCAGTCTTTAATTAATTTTCGCCACCTCTAGTTTTCTCTTCGACCGCAAAGGAATCCGGATGCAATTCGAGTACAGCTGCCCCGGATGAGGTTCCGCCGAAGAAGGGCTTTTTCCTTTTCAGACCCTGGCAATTTCTTTAGATTTGGCATCGTGAGATTCCTGAGGACAGATCAGCGATATCTGATTGGCGTTGTCTGTCCCAATTAGGAAGTCGAGCAATCGTATACGATTCGTCGTCAGGAAGTTCACCGCTCGCGCATATACGCGCATCCTGCGAGTACAGTTGCGTAAATTACCACGGGGTCAACCAATCAATTCTTTCTACAAGATCAAGATATTTTACAACCTCTTCACGAACCAAAACATCATATGGAAATCGGTCGTTGGGTTCAAAACTTTACCCGCGTTCTTCAGGAATGCGCTCACTTCGACACTCCCACTAGCAAATACCTCGCCGTCCCACATCTCACGCCAGCTCTCGGGTGAATGGCAAAACATATGCCTTCCGCGTGTACCCAGGACGTGACCCTTCGTCGGCTGCGCGCCGTGACAGCCAAAGATCATCGAGCCGGGGCGCTGGGAGAGTAAGCCAGCGAGCTTGCGTGCGAGTTGTAGCTGATCGGGTTCGCTGAACAAGTGGAAAAGAGAGGCGGAGTGGATAGCGGAGAGGCGCCCGTGGAGGTCGTTGAGAGACTTGAGTGAGCTTAGATCAGGCGTAGTGGAGCCCGGCGATTGGAGAGCTAGAAAATTGGCATCGAAGACGTCGCCCGCGAGGAAGGTTACGGGGAACGAATCTGGGGTCGAGCGGAAGAGTTTGTGACCCAGATCCCAAAAGTCTAATTCGCCGCTCAGATTAGATCCTTTCCGTGTGAGCGGACAAACCTCGACGAAGATCGCTGGCAATCGCGTTTTTCACTGGGAAACCGTCATAGACAATTCTGCGAAGGTCGTTTCCGACTGGTGGATCGTTCAGTAAACATCAACGGTTGAAAACGACTTCTTACAGCAGCATCCGACGTCGAGGAGGAGCGCATCAGGTAGATTCCGGCCCAGGCTGAGGACATGTTGGTAGACGACTGGGTCTTTGTTGATCTTCGTTCTGCGATTGGGTTGAGAATCTTGTGGTGTTTTTCAGTCACGGTTTACCTGACGAATCCAAAGCGCCGGATGCAGGGATAGTCATGTACCTAGGGAGCTGTAGGAGCGGGTACATACAGCGAATTGGATGCAAAACAAACCTCACTTGCAGTCTTCTGTATCGCCACAATGTGCGTCTCCAGTTCGGCGGTGTCTTGAATTCCAGTCTCGGTCTTGAGGAATGCAAGTTCTTCGGGGCTGAGTGCTTCGGAGAGCGAGTCTTTGACCTCTGTTGACATTCTGCTAAGATGCGAGAGTACTCCAGTTTACCACGCAATTAAAGTCTAAGAAAGACAAGATTGAACTTGAGTTACTTGAAGGGGTAAAGGGCCGGGATAGTTGCTGCCGAGGCACGTGTGAACCTGGTCTGCTGCTTTCGCAGTCCCGAATGTTGCTCTCGTCGGCGGGCTCCATGTCCTCGCCAACGCCGATGCAAGAAAAATACTCGTCGATGGAAAAGGAAAAGGCTCGCGCTGTCTCTCATCTGTTGGCGACTGCTTCCAGCTACCCTTGCTCCGCCGCAACCCCCGCTTTCGCGCGCCTCGCACACTCCACCTCTACTTTCCAGCTCGCGCTCGATGCGCTCCTCCCCGTTCTTGACCCTCCGGTTCCCGCCGAGGTCTGTCGTCTGTCCCAAATTTCCCTCTATTTTTCTCATCCCTCGATCGGATACCATCGCTCCAGCTCACCACCCGCATCCTCGCCTCGTTTATTCTTTTCGCGCTGTATGCCCCGCATCCCATTGCCATAAACCCGTTCAAGTCCGTGCTCTTCATCACATTCGTCAAGGAGCGCGACAAGGCGCGCGCGGCCGCAGCAGGCGGCGTGGCGCCGAACGAGCCTTTGGTCTGGGTCCTTTGGAAGATACTCAAGGGCGATGGCGACGATGTTTGTGCCCGCTTCTTGCTCTGGCTAGCACCGTGCTCATAATCTGCCCATAAATTTCGTGCACATAGATCGGCCCCTATTCACCTAGCGCACTCGCTCGTTCCCTGCTGCCGCCCAACTTCCGTGCTACGAAACTGATTCTTGATGACACGCTCTATGATACCGCTGCTGATCTGTGCGTTATAACGTGCTTGGGTTTTGTTCTCTTTTTTTTCATCGCAGCTCTGTAGGGACGACCCCTCATACCCACACGAAGAAAACGCGCGCCCCAACACACCCCGCGATGAGAACGCGCGCTTGATCACGAGAGAACAAGATGCGCAGAACGAGGCTGTCGCACACGCGATGCGCCTCCTCCTTACGGCACGTTCGCGTGTCCTGTCGTTGGCCGAGCAGCGGGTTAGTTTCTCGTCAAATCACTTTTTCCTTGTATCCATCCTTCCCCCATCTCGTTTACGCCCTCTCATTTACCGGAATGCTGACGCGGAACACAGCACCTCATACCCCTTCTTCCTGCTCTCTTGTCTCCGTCGCAACAGGACAACCCCCCACGCGCGCTCCTTGCACCGGCAGATCTCGCTCCCATGGTCGCGACGAACCCTGCTCTTGCTGCGGCGGTGGTTGGCGCACTTTTGGCCACAGTTCCCGTGAGTACACCAGCTGGCCCAGACACCAACGGATTCAACCTCGGCACTGGCGAGCGCGGAGGCATGGGAACCGCCGCGATTCTGGCCGCGCTTGTGCGCCTACCACCGACGCTCCCCACATTCGACGTGCTTGGCCACTTATTACGGGACGGACGGACCGCAGTCAGCGTCGATGAGGCTACGGATACCGAGGGATTATCCACTATTGCCGACCTCATCCGCACCGATGTTCTGAGCCGTTTCGTTGCGGCGAGTATCGATTGGCTTGACAATGCTGAAAGAGAAGAGCGCGAGGGACGCGCGAGCGAGGATACTTGGGCTCAAGGCGTTGTTCATGTGCGTATCTCGTTTTTTCCAAGCTTCCTATCTTTTCTCGAAACGAAATTGACATTTAACTTTCCAGCTCTGTCGCTTCTACGCTGCGCTCCTACGCGCCGGCCTTGCCGACGCAACGAGCGACGCCGACAGTGCAGCTATGGCACACTTCAGCCTCCGGCACGCCCGGTTTGGCGAGGCGAACATGCTGTATCGAATGCTCGTCAGCGGGAACGCGGAAATTTAGGTGTAGGTCTATGTTCAAGACTCCATGTTCTCAAGTTGCAAGCTCCAAGTCTCAAGTCCTTCAAGCATCCCTTATGACCCCCGACCATGCTTATGTTCATGTCCATGTCCATGCCGCCGTATGCCCACTCATCGACTCACTGCGACCCAATCAATTAGATGAATGCTCCTTTTAAAAATACTTCCCTTTTATCGCATACGAATACGGATTCTGTCCTCTGTGTAGGTAGTTTATTAGTGTAGTTTAGTTCCTGTTGTACTTTTAGTTAGAACGACGGAATGAAGCGGAGACGCATTGTATATTGGTTTTTTCGGACGCGAACGTCGTAAGTTTCAGGCATCGCTAACCGTTCTGTCAAGGTCCGTTATGTGAGCAATTTATAGAACCTTGCTGGATTGTCTGTGTCGGTCGCCAGCCGGCGAAAAGAAGTAAATCCACATATACATTATCATCCACCTGATCTAAACTACCCTTTACTACTTCAGCTGTAAATACTCACTCGTCCGGCGGCACATACGCCTCTACCAGCATCTTGCTAAACTCCTTCAGCCGCTCGGGCCCCCGCACCTCCTCCGTCAACAGGGGCAGTTGGATGATGTGGAAGAACTCGTCGTACAGCTCATGTGCTTCTGCGAGATACTTTTGCTGCATCTTTTGGCGGACGGAGCAGTGCTCGCAGGAGGCCGCTTGGGTAGGTGGGGATGGTCAGTACGCAATCGAATGGGAAGCGAGACAACACATACATTTCTTGGGGAAAAGCAGCTGGTTAACGATGATATTGTGCGTGTCGATCTCGTAGTTCGTGAGCTCCTGGACGAGGCGCTCCGTTTCGTAGAGGGAGAGGAACTCGGAGATGCAGACGCAGACGAAGGTAGTTTTTTCCTGGGTTCGAATTGGTTCGTTGAATAATAATACAAGGAGAAAGACGTACCGGATCCTTGAACTGCGTGTTTACTTCCGTGATGACCTCGCGCATCGAGTCGAGTTTTGCGAACATGTCTTCTTGCGAACCGGCTTCGCCGCCCATCATGCTGGACATCTGGTGAGCGCGTCAGTAACGCACACAAAATAGCGACAGTAAAGCGAAAAGCACACCTGGCTAATCATGGGTCCAAACCGCGACCCGAGCGAACTCAGCTTGCCGAGCGCCTTCTCCAAGACGGTGGGGAAGGAGAGGAAGCGGAGGGTGTGCCCGGTCGGCGCGGTGTCGAAGACGATGACGGAGTATTCCATGGATTTGACGTGTCTGGAGAGTTATTCGTCCAGTACAACGGTGACAGAGTTGGGACGCGAACGCACTTCATAATCTCCGCAAAGCTCATCGCTTCGTCCACCCCTGGAATGGCGAACGCGAGGTCCTGCATCATGGAGCCCATCATGCCGTTCGAATCCGCTGTGCGCATCGATTAGCATTCAATTATCATTATTCCAGGAAATAAGAGCAAGGGCAAGCATGAACCGCGCACTCACACTGCTCAACCATCTCTTGAATGGAGCTGGTGGGATCGATCTCCATCGCAAAGAGGTTGTCGAAGCCGTTCACTTTGGTCGCGTCCTTTGAGAACTTTTGGCCAAAGGCATCGGAAAGGTTGTGGGCGGGGTCAGTAGACTGGCGTAGCGGCAAGGTTTACGGGGTATAGGTTCGTGGTTAATATCCTGATATATCATTTGTGGACGCGACGCGTACGATGAGGAGCACGGATTTGCGGCATTTGGCTAGTTGGATGGCGAGCGAGCAGGAGGTCGTGGTCTTGCCTGTTCCCAGCAGTTACTTACTGTAATGCCTGGTAGAATCTTGTAATAGACTTGCCTACACCGCCCTTTCCACCTAGATGGGAGTGAGCATCAGACTAGCGAATGCGCGCCTGAACCTGCCGCAAAATATCCACTTGAGAGACTGCTGGTCGAGGATGTTCTGGAGGGTGGGGGGCAGCAGTTCAATTTCGTCGGCCATTTGCAAGTTGAAGTATTAGTTTTCTGAATGAGAGTTTATAAGAAGAACACGCGTGTCACTTTGCCATCACTTTCGCTGCTTCACTGGAACTTGGTCGATCCTCGCCGAATATTCATCCATGGCCGATACGGTAGTCGTATTCAAAGGTACGCTCAACGCAGCGTATCGAATTATCCTCAATTATCACAGCGCTGCAACTGGCAAACGAACAGCGAAACGCGTACGGGCTGCGGTACAATGACTTTGCGCGGTACAGGTGCAGCTGGAACTCTGTATTCTCACTGCCTGTATTGAAACATGGCCCAGGAAACACTGCGCCAACAGGACGCACCGACTTCGGTCGACGTTGAAGATGACGCACGGCAAGGGTCGCGAGTTCAAAAAATTGCCTCCTCTCACTCCAGAAATGGTCAAGGACGGACAGTGAGCTCTGCGGGATATATTTCATTGTACTGTACTGAGGATTCTCCAGCCTACAACTGCTCCTCCTCGAAGCCGAACGTGCCTGGGCTTACTCCCAGGAACTCTCCGCCCAAGCGCTGGTGAGCACCGCTAATGCAACCACCCTCCGCCATAGCGCAACAGGCCGCTTCCGCCGCGCCGTATCCTGGTCCACCCAGCTGCTCTCCCTCTGCCAGTCCCTCTTCGCCGCCTCCCGCCTCAGTGCCGCCCACCTTCTCCAGGTCTCCATCTATACATTGATTCTGAACGCCCGCTTCCTCCGTTACCGGGACGAGTTCGATGACGCGCTGGTGCAGCTGAGCGTCGCGCGCGGGTTGCTGGATGAGCTGGCCAATAACGCGGAAACGAGCCGAGAGCAGGCGCTCGCGGCGGTGTTTGCGGACGAGGTCGGCCCAGAGATACGCTATTGTGCCCATGAACTCGGGCGGGCAAAGGCCTACGATGTGGATGGGATCGTCGCCGAGCTGGCAGGCAAACACCGGAATGAGATGGTCGAGGGGTGTGATGCCATTATCGAAAAACTCAAGGCCGAGATAGAGGGCGAGAAAGGCGGGGCGGGCAGCAGTCGGAAGAAGCTGGCAGAGCTGAGCTGGGAGGGGCAGCCTGTGCCAGTGCGCAACCCCGAGCTTGTGGATGTGCTGCTCAAGGTGCAGGAGGCGGAAACGCGCCTCGAGGACTCCTCGAAGAAGTCTGCTGGGTCAAGCAAGAAAGGCATCGCGGCGTACGACGCCATTCTCCTCGCCCTCAGCGACGCGGAAGAGGTTGCGCGCAAACTCGTGGAGGCGCAGCAGCTCAGCGGATCGACCTCCACCGGCGCAGCCGGCGGTACACGCGATATTCACTTTGTGCACGCGTATATTGTGTATCAGCTCCTCTCGCGCCGCATCCAACGCGATCTGCTCCTCGTCTCGGCGCTTCTCTCGTCCGACTCCCCTGCATCCTCATCGCGCGGGCCTTCAAAAGGAGCCAGTAGCCCAAGTACTACCACAGATCAGCAATCCGTCGATGTACGCCTCTTCCCGGCGCTTGTCAAGCTCCTCGATACCGTTCTCCAGTCCCTCACACAAATGCGCGCCCTCAGCATTGTAGACGACAGCCCCGATCTGGCGGCGGGGGTAGAAGCGCGCGTGGCGTTCACCAAGGCGCGCCGATGCTTCTTCCTCGCCCGCTCGTACGCCGCCGTCCCGGTGAGGAGGTACGCGGAGGCGCTGACGTTAATCCAGCATGCCGGGATACACGTGCGGGAGGCGCAGGCGTCGATTTCGCTGTACTCGGCGTCAGAAGATGAAGGCAACGCCACCGCCGCCGAGCCCGCCCCAGCACACTACCCCCTCCCCCCAAGCTCTCTGCAACAGCTCGAAAGCACTCTCGCATCCGAGGCGCTCACCCTCAAACGCACGTGGTTCGCGTTCAATGGCGGCGCGGCGGATGCTGTTGGCCGCAGCGAGAAGAAGCCCCTGTTCTTCGACGTTGCGCTCAATTATGTTGCCTTAGATGTAGGGAGGTTGAGGGGAAGGGCGGGGTTGGAGCCTCTTGAGGACGCAGCTCCGTCGGCTCCTACTGCTGCTCAGGTGGGAGCAGGGAAAGCGCAAGGGGATGGGGAGAAGAAAGCCACCGCCCGGGAGGCGAGAGAGGACGTTGAGGAACCGGAGGTTGAAAAGCCGCAACCTGCGAAAGGCGGGTTGAGTAGTTTGTTAGGTGGGTGGTGGGGGCGCAGTTAGTTTCACCGCACGTTAAGTATTTGTGAGCTCAGGCTTGCGAGGCACGAGCCCGCCTGAGTGGTAGATAAGGGAGATTAGATTTCACGCGTCTTTTTGTATTAGTCAGTAATTGATCGCATCGTCTCTTGCTCTGCGCTTCACCGCGCCTTGTCCTCCCTCCTTCCTCGACGCGTTTATCCCAGAATTTTCGCACTTTTCGCATGCCTCACTACGGCACCAAAGTCCCTCCGCGGCCAGGACCATCCTCTACCCAACACCTTCGACTTCTGGCGCACCCAGCCACCCGATCGCGACATTCTAGCCGACAGACCCTTCGTGAACGCAATCGGTTTAACCGCGAGGCAGAACTGGCCAACACTGCCAGTAAACGACTTACCCGGCTCTACGAGGACGCGGCGAACGCCGGCGACACCCCCGACATGTCAGCGACACGACCATCGACATCGGGAAGCGCCTTCGCGTTTTCTACAAGTACACGGAGGAAGAGCTAGAGATGATGGTCGCCTCCCCGAGCGATGCACGACGACGCTGGCCCCGATCCCGGCCTCGGTCCTCGACATTATTCTGGCGGAGAGGGCGAAGCGGGCGGCGGCGAAGAAAGACGAAGGGAAGTTGGAGCCTGCGGTCTCTTTGGTCATGGCGAAGGCGAAGCAGATTGACGTGTTGAGTCGCCCCCCATCTCTATCCCTGACGTCTCTCTAGTGGCGCTCAACTACAAACTACATCCACCGCTGTTTTGATTCACCGACGTCCGACTACAATTCGCAACGGAGCGCTGTACCGAGCTGCCCACGAAGAAGAACATGTCTCTGCCCATGTCCCTGCCCAACGCGCCCGAGAAGAGTATTCTGGATGTTACGCGACTTACGAAGGAGCGGGGCTCCGACGAAAATCCCGGCGATGCTTCCCCCCTCGCGTGGATGCAATCCTTCAAGAATTTTGTTAAGGCGCTGGAAATCCTTCGCCCCGCCGCGACCGTCGCTGGCCCAATGCCTACTCATACGCCGAGGAAATGGAGCTTCACGGGCGGTTTTATGGCGCTGCCCGACTTCGAGCAGCATTTCAAGATAACGATATTGGTTTCGATAAGGACGTCTCGACGTCCCAAGTTGGCAACCTAATCATCTCGTACAAGCCCAACATGAGGATCGCCAACGGCACCCTTGGCGCGCTCGACCAAGCTCTCGGACCTCTCCTCCGCCTCCTCCGGCTCTGCAGCAAGGACAGCCGCCCTCGCGACTCCGACCGCCGCGACCGCCACAACGACCACAACGATACACGACCTTTCGGACTTATACCCGCACCTCATCACAAATCCTTTTTCCTTTAGACGGTTCCCACCTCTCAATTGCTCCATCGTCATCCCAAATAATGCCTCAGTCTCGGAACACCGCGCGCTCGTATCCAAGTATCTCGACACGGAATTAAAATTGGGCCGCATATTAGGCCCCTCCGTCTGCCGCCATCTCTCCAAGGACGATACGTCCTCCGGCGGGCCTTCCGTTAATTCCTTTATCAATAAATCCGATTTCCCGACAAGATTCGATTTCGCTTTAGATGTGGCTTACTTGGCGAGTTCTTCTTACCCATATTGATGCTCATTTTTTTTCCTGGAGCCGCTCGGCTGTGGCCACCCATCCTTCTCCCCCCCTGCATCGCGGGTCGTTTTCTCTTTCTCCCGCGCTGAGTGCATGCCTCCCTCGCCTAGCGAGTACCTCAATGCCTCTGCGCCGCGCGCATGCTCTACCTCAATGCCTCTGCGCCGCGTGCATGCTCCCTCGCATAGCGAGTACCTCAATGCCTCTGCGCCGCGCGCATGCCTCCCTCTCCTACCGAGTACCTCAATGCCTCTGCGCCGCGCGCATGCCTCCCTCGCCTAGCGAGTATTTTCTCCTCCTCCGCGCCGCGCGCATAGCGAGTACCTCAATGCCTCTGCGCCGCGCGCATGCTACCTCGCCTAGCGAGTATTTTCTCCTCCTCTGCGCCGTGCGCATGCTCCCTCGCATAGCGAGTACCTCGATGCCCCTGCGCCGCGCGCATGCTACCTCGCCTAGCGAGTATTGTCTCCTCCTCTGCGCCGCGCGCATGCCTCCCTCGCTCAGCGAGTATTTTCTCCTCCGGCACCTCGCGTTTGCCTTCCTCGCACAGCGAATATTTTACTGCCTTCTACCCTCGCACAACGAGCCCTTCTTCTCTACCGTGCCTCTTACACATCCCCGTCTCGCGCCCCACTACCTCCATTCTGCCTTCTTCCCCTCGCGGCCCGACTTGTCCCATCGCCGTGCGTATCGCTAACCTATCCACAGATTTCCAACGCCCCGCTGGGTACCCAAGCCTGCGCTTGCGACAGCATGTTCTTCATCAACCATTTTCACCCTTTTGGTATGGCGTCCGCGAGCAGCAACGCCGACCAGATCTGCCGCGCAATTATTGACGTCTGGCGGGCCGAAACCAGCGCAGAAACCAGCGCTCGCCAATTTTCATTTTTCAAACGTTGAAAGCGGTACATACAAACGCACGTTAAGGAAGTATTCCGTTCTGTATCGTGGCCAATTGGCCATGGCTTGCGGGTGGAAGGTATTTAAATAATACAGTATTGTTTCATTTCTTCTGAGTCTTTTCTGCGCCTCAACAAACGACTCAAATTCGGATTGGAGGCTGATGGGCAACGTGAGATCCAACTGGACTTGCTAATAATCCGGTTGACATTGCAGAAATCTTTATCCCGAGCGGCGACGCGAGACTTGGACGTGAGTGGAGATATAAAGGAGATTAGATTACGGCCGTGTTTGCCTCTGATCAAGTGCATCACCGTCGCGTCCACTACCACTGTGACTCTCGCGTCCACGGTCCATCGCGTCCATCCCTCGTATTATTGGTCTCCTTCGTCCTCATCCAACCCCAAATTTCGTGTCCCGTCCCTGCTGCCCTCTCCTGCGCATGGGTATCAAGGGTTTAACCGCGTTGCTCTCCGAGCATGCGCCAGACTCCATAAAAGAACACGAAATCAAAACTCTGTTTGGCCGCAAGGTCGCCATCGATGCCTCCATGACCATATACCAATTCCTCATCGCTGTCCGGCAAAGGGACGGCGAAATGCTCACCAACAACGCCGGAGAAACAACCAGTCACCTTATGGGCTTTTTCTATCGCACCATTCGGATTGTGGAGAATGGGATAAAGCCTGCTTATGTGTTTGACGGAAAGCCACCCGAGATGAAGCAAGGAGTCGTGCGTAGACGCGTCAAATTTTTGTCGCGTCGTAGGGAATTAACTAGTCTTTCTCAGCTGTCGAAGCGATACGAGAAACGTGCCGAGGCCAAGGAGGAGGGCGAGGAGGCCAAGGAGGTTGGGACCGTCGAGGATATGGACAAATTTTCGCGGCGCACGGTCAAAGTCACGCGTGAACATAACGAAGAATGTCGACGCCTACTCAAGCTTATGGGCATTCCTGTCATTGTGGTGAGGCAGTTGCCGTGTTTCGCGTTGCTCTTTACCCAGTCTGCACTACCTAGGCTCCCTCCGAAGCTGCAGCCCAATGCGCAGAGTTGGCGCGCGGTGGCAGGGTGCCTCTTACTTGTTCAACTTTTGCCACCGTGCTCACCCAATCGTCTAGGTCTATGCAGTAGGCTCCGAAGATATGGATACCCTGACCTTCTCTGCCCCCATTCTATTCCGTCATCTCACCTTCTCGGAGGCAAAGAAACAACCTATCAGCGAGATTAATCTTCAGGCTGCCCTGGATGGGCTGGACATGAATATGAGCCAGGTACGCTTGAAATTATCCGTACTTCTCCAACTAAATAACTGTTTTGTAGTTTATCGATTTATGCATCTTGCTTGGCTGCGACTATCTCGAACCCATAAAAGGCGTTGGTCCCAAATCCGCCCTGAAACTCATTCGGGAACACGGCGGACTGAAGGGTGTGATAAAGCACCTTCGCGGAAAGTACGCTGCGAGTTCTTAGTCGAGCGTCATCACTAACCGAACTCCCAGATCCGCAGAGAAGGCAGCAGCGGCCCCTTCCGACGAGGAGGAGGTGGGGGACCCTCTGGCCCCCACTTCGGACGCCGAGAAACCCTCGGACGATGAAGATGATGATGATGAACCCAAGCCCAAACCGAAACCAAAGAAAAAGGGCAAAGGGAAAGGCAAGGGTGGAATCACTGTACCAGAGGAATGGCCTTGGGAAGGCGCCAAGAAAGTATTCCAAAAACCGGATGTCACTCCGGCCGACGAGATTGAGGTATGGTCGAACTCTTCACTCTCATTCTTCAACGCTGTAATATTTGCGATTAGTTGGAGTGGACGAACCCCGATGTGGATGGACTGGTTCAGTTCTTGGTGACAGAAAAGGGATTCAAGTATGTTCTCCTTTAACCGTCTATATATCCATGCCCTCACATTCAATCCAGCGAAGAACGTGTGCGCAGAGGCGCCGACAAACTCTTTGCTTGAATCGGTTTATTTCATGAACCTCTCTCTTTCTCTCTCTCTCTCTCTCTCCCTCCCTCTCTCCCGATTACATATCTTATGCCGCTCGATGCTCACTGTACAATTACCAACGCTTCGTGTATCGAACAGATCCTTCCTCTCTCTTTACCAGATGACCTCTCTCTCTCTTTATCTGTATCTCTACCTACATCGTGCTTGTATTCCAGAATAAAAATTGCTTGACTCTGATTCAAAATAATTGGGATCGACTAGTACTACTCCTCGAGGCCACCCCATCCGTGATCAGGTTGCAAATGAATGCATTTCAGTCCCAACTCTACGTCTACATCCTTCAACGTGTACACCAAATACAATATAATGATAGTTCGTTTCGTCGTCAATGTTTCGTAGCCAAAGTAAAGAATAAGTGAGCCGGAAGAGAGCAATAGGATGAGTATAGCATAGATAGCAGGCGATAGGGTAAAGCAGGGGATAATGTAGCATATAGCAGGAGGAGACGTGTATGGTCAGGGCCTGGCAGCGTTACGCGACAGAAACGGGTGTGGGCGCACGGCTCCTGCTCCTGCTCCGATTGCGCTTCCACCAGTGGTGAGGGGTAGGGGAATCTGTAGTGCTCCCGTGGGTGCTGTTGCCCACGCTGGGACTGATGCTCGGGCTGAGGCTGGGGGTGAAGCTCGACGTGTGGCGGTGGCCAGGACGAAGGGACCCGTGGCCCGCGGACCGGGATACGCGCCCGTTGGGAGCCGACGACGCATTCTCTGCAGACGGAGCAAGACCGGGGCTGTGAGATGACCCAGAAGTGCTCGGCCGGGATGAACTGGAGGTGAAGGAAGCGGACGACGGGAGCGAGGGAGTAGACCCCCAGTCGGCGGTCACCAGCCTTGTAAAAGGACTGACGAGTCGTTCGTCGCGTACGGGCGCGGGGTTGAAGAGGGCATCAATGAGGGACTCTGTTGGCCGCGGGCCGTACGCACGGGGGAGGGCACGAATGTCGAACGGAGTCGTTTCCTTGCTCCTCGAGCTCTTAATTGAGCTCTTACTCGACACTACACTCTCCACTGGCGCATACAGGTCAAGCGCACGTGGCCGCGTTCGATATACGTCGTCGTGAGAGGACAGTAGGGTCGCAACTCCGGCCAGGATTTCTCCGTTCGGCAAGGGCGGTGCGATGAATGATGTGGACGTGCCCACAGGGTCCACACGGATAGAGAGACGGAGGGTGGCGTTAGTTTTACTATCGCTGAGGAGATAGCGACGAGTGACAACGCCTTTGGGTGGTGCCGAAAGCGGGACACTGTCCACATACTCTGCTAAATCGAGGTCGACAACACCCAGTCGAGGATTATGTGGCGCGTCGGGGTCGTTAGCGATAACCCTCTGCAGCACAGTGAGCTTGAAAGGATGCGGTAGGAGGGTGTGGGTGTCGCGTTCTATCGACATTTGCACGACTGCCGACAGCGACTGGTCCCAAGTCACTGCATGTTCGCGCAATGGCAGCCACGGCGTCTGTCCACTACGGGCCGAGGTGCTCGGCGCCTGGGGGTCGTCTAGCATGCTCGTGGACGAGGTGGAGTGGGCGTTCGAGGACGGCGGGCTGAGCATCTGCGGTTCCTCGATGCTGGTGTCAGCGCTGCCGAAGCTATCGCCATCGCCGTCGTGTTCGGGTTCAGGAGCTTTAGCCTTGCCCTTGACCTTGTGTGTGTTCTTGAACTTCCATTTGACGCCAAACTCTCCGTTGACGAGCGGGACGCTGGCTAGCTGATGGATGGTAATGCGTACTTGGAAGAGGGCGTGTCGAGGAAGAAGATGGTGCAGCTGGGCCCGCAGGCCAGTTGGGGCGGAGGCGGGGGCAGGGTGGTCGCCGTTGTTGTTGCTCATTGCGAGGGCATGAGCGCTGAAACCAAAATCAATTCTTAGTCCAGGGAACAGTGACACCCGAAAATTACTGAAACTTTCCAAATCTGGCTCCTCCGCCCGATTGGCTCAAGCATTTATTAGGCTTTCTATCCACTCTAACACGCTCTAGCACTCTATTGTAGCATACAAAGCCGCTCGGAGCTTGCCAATCGCACGCACAACCTCTCCTCGTTCGCCCATGACCTGTTCTTGAGATTTAATCCGGCTTCTATCTTAAAGACCGCGCGCTTACCGTCAATCTTACCGTCCCCGTTTCCCCCTCATCGCCCACAGTCAGCTCGAACCGCCCAAACGCCCAGTTCAAGATATGCATCCCCTTGCCCGTTAGTCTCACGAATCCCTTGACCCGCCAGACACTTTCCTTCGAGAGTGTCTCTAGTACTCTCCTCAAATCGCTCTCGTCTATGCTGTCCGGCGGTTCCCCAACCCCGGCCGGTGTGTGTGTTCCAGGGGGATGGTGACAATGGCCGTGGTGATCGCCGACCGGGGCATGTCCGGTATACAGAGACACCGTCTCTACCTCGTCGTTGTGGCTGGGAGTTGTATGGTCTTGCTCAGGGTCAAGAAACAACTTGGATTCTAGCCCAAAAATAAGCTCGGGCTCTATGGTCGCCCCTTTGCAGCGAATCTTGGGCGTTAGATCGTTGAGTGTGTGCAGATGATCTAACACCACATCTAATTTACGCTCGTCGACGAGTTCCCATTTGTTCTGCGAGAAGTTGAATCGGCGTGTCGTAGCAGAATCGAGGAAGAAAGGGAGCCTACAATCAGGATGATATCAGTGTAACTGGCCTGCATCTTCGCCTGCCAATCGTGGATGAGGGTTATTTAACAAAATATTAAACAGAACCAACGGTGGGTGAAGTGTCCTCATAGCCGACAAAGTTTTCGGCGTCCACCACGGTCACGATAGCATCCAGTTTGAGGTCGCCTTGAGTTTGGCGTTCTAGTTCGCGAATTTGGAAAGCCAGCGTCGCAGGGAAAGCAGATCCACTAGTTATGTGACAACTGAGAATGGATCGCGAATTTGCGAGGCGACTTACGAGCACTCTATGATTATTCGGTCCGGCCTGTATTTGTCTATCCTGATATATGGAGTCGAAAAAAACTAGTTCAGGAAACAAAACCAACCTCTAATTTCCAGGAGCGCAGTTTGCATTTGGCCAACGAGCACACAGCACCTGATTTAGACGCCTTGAACGCGTTGTATCGTGCACGTCCTCGAAACTACTCACATACAGCCATTCAGAATTTCGCTTACAGCCGCCAAGCTAGACTGCTTCGCAAGTTTGCTGTCCACTGCACGATTTCGCTCAACCGGGAACACGCGGCGTAAGAGTATGGGCGAGTAAACTCAAACCTACCCTCTATGTCGCCAAACTCATTCTTCAAAAGGACAACTTTGTAGTCTTTGGGCAGGCGAGGGAGGAGCGAGAGGATGATGCTAGTCTTTCCGGCGCCGAGGAAGCCTGTGAATACAGTGATGGGGATTGGTGAGTGGGCGGCCATGAACGAGGTAGACGCGCGGCCGCGAACGCGAAGAGTAAGTAGCGCGCGTGGGAATATTCGACGGAAAAAGGCAAGTCGTGATCATTATTTGCTTCTCGCTCAGGGGCGCAAGAAACTCCGCTCGAATATAATCTCTAATCTTCACCTCTTTCCGTGTGCCGCATTTCCGACGCCGCTCAGACCCATTCAGCTATTAGAAACCGAAATCCAGCGCAACTCGCGAGAGGTTTTATATAGGTCACCAAGAACTAAGTATTGTCTTGGTCGCCCGGTATAAAGTCTGGTTTACGAGACTAATGCTTGTAATGCTAACTAATTACATTTACACAAATACTACGAACTGACACTGCTCCATTTCGAAAGGAAAAAGTCTCAAGTCGCCTCCGTTTTATGCCTGTCGCGCAGGACAAGATCGAATCAGCCGAGCGACTTCATCTGCCTGCGCTCAGCAGTGAACACGCATAGTGCGTAGATTTATTAGGCAGTAACCGAATTGATGCGGTCGAGTGTTCTTTTTTTCCCCAATATAACCATTAAATCCACAACAGGCGGGCCATCCTACTCAGTGATTAGTACAAAGCTAAGAAGTAAACCTGGCGACCGACCTTCATACCCGTGAGGGCATATCGCAAAACCGGCAAGAACATCGGGATCGCTTTGCGCTCTCGCTCTTTGGTAGTGATGTCATGGATGTTTGCAACGTCCCAGGATGCGAGATCGATGCTGTCCAGTATGGAGTACGCAGCACTTAAGATCTCGTCTGCAGAAGTGTATTTAATGATAATAAACAGGAATAAAGCAAAGAAAATACTTCGCTGCTCCGGCTGCACGCGCCGTACCATGTGCTGAGCTTCGTCAGAAGTATGCTCGGGCTCAACGAAAAGGTATGGTGCCAATGAAACCATATCGCGGATGTTAATGAGGCGGCTCTAACAAAAGATCAGGAAGGAATCGACTCGAAAGAATCAATCTACATCTAGCACACGGATAACCGACTGAATGTATTGCGGCGTGGAATATTCGTCACTGAGTCCCGTAAGTAGATGCAATAGCGAGGGGTAGAAGAAACACACGCACCTGATCTCGCCGAGCGGCTTGCTCTCGTTCATCCATTCGCGAACCCGGCCCGCGACACCTACCATCCCACCTTCTGTCGTCGCAGCGCGCAGGAGGTGTTGTCGGTTAAGATAAGAAAGCTTGCCGGGGTCGAGGGAGGAAGAGCGGTGGGTCAGTGCTGAGACATCGAACTAGCGAGAGAGCGTAAGAAGAAAAAACTGTGATATAGAAACTAGCAACCTCGGCGATGAGTTCGTCCATTTCCATCACCTTAGTGGTACCCGGAGCCTCTCTCATAGTGGGCGAATGCTTTTCGCTGACTGCATCGGGCGGTTCAGCGCTAGACGGTGCTGCTTTTGGTGGGGGCTCGACTTTGAGCTCCGAACCCTCGAGGTCGGGTTGGGTTCCCCAGCCGACCAGCGCAAGCCAGTTGAGGAGGGCACTCTTCTCCCAGCCTTGGCGCTGTTCCAGGACGTTATTTACTCTACATTGACCTGGAGAACCCGTTTTGCTCACAATATAATCTTCGACCTTCACATCTCCATTCCGTTTACTCATCTTCGTCCCATCGGAATTCAGAATAATCGGAATGTGCGCAAACTGGGGCGGCTCGAGTCCGAGGGCGGAGTATATGTCGAGATGCAACGGGAGAGACGTTATCCATTCCTACGTGGTGTTGGTTCGACTATCTGGGCCAGCACGAAAAGACGCACCTCCCCGCGTAAAACATGCGTGATCCCCATACTGTGGTCGTCCACGACGTTCGCGAGGTGATAGGTCGGGTACCCGTCGCTCTTCAGCAAGATGGGGTCCGTCGCCAAAGATCCATGCGCGTCCTTGAGGTTCCCAAACACCAAATCCGTCGTGGGCCGCCGCACCGTGATCGCGCCGTTCTACCATTCCCTCAGCACCAAAAGACGAACTGCAAACATAAACACAACCTACATTCAGCCTCACAACATGCTTCTCCCCCGCACGTACACGTCGCGCGACCTCTTCCTCCGTGAGGTGCAAACATCGCCTGTCATACGACGTGCTCGAGCCCGCCCTGGCGAATTTTTCCCGCAACGTGGTCAGTGTGTCGACGGAGCAGAAGCAGCGGTAGGCGTGGCCGGACTAGACACCGAGCGGTCGCGCGGTGAATAATGACCATCCTGAGGTTAGAAAGGCAGCGGGCTCACGGAGAGCAGTTTCGTGGTGTAGGACCGATAGAGGTCGAGGCGCTCTGACTGAGTCCGGATAAGTAGTTTTTCATTGACACGAAGAATCCAAGCCGGTCTACCTGGAAGTACGGCGCATGTGGTCCACCCTTCCCCGGGCCTGTTCGGCGTCAGCTCCAGTGTAGCTGGGTAGCCAAATAAGACTCGCAGCACCATAATCGTATTCCAAGCCAGCCCATTCCAGAGCGTGTCGAATCCCATCAACAGCGCCGGGCACAAAACGCGTCTATGTCAGGCGTTCAACGCAGCCTTCGACCCGGAGCGAACAGACGCACCGAATCGGTGTCTTCAATGCGCAAAATCCACTTTCCACCGAGTCTCCGTGAGTATAGGTGATTGTACAGCGCCATCCGCAGGCCACCGAGGTGCAACGCGCCCGTGGGCGACGGGGCGAAGCGCAGGAGAGACATTAACGGTGGAGGGCAAGCCAAAGAAAGTTTAACACTCGCCAACAACGCGTCCACAAGTACAAGCAATGCAGTCGCGTCCAAGTAATCCAATCGCGTATGTATGTACATTACACGCTCACTCGACATGCATCTCATCCCCAGGCCCCGATTCCGCCCTCTGCTTCCCCTTCCCCTTCTTGCTGTACCCTTGATACTTATTTCTCAATTTACGAATAATTTGTTTGAACTCGGTCGTGTTGGGCGTCGCTGTCCCCGCATGGTCGAGCGCCATCTGGAGGAGCTCCATGATATGCGGATTTAGCTGGTCGACGGAGAGGGCCTGTGCGATCCAGCAGCGTCAGCTTCGAGCACTTACAGAGAGGACAAGAAGCAGCGACGCACGTCATGATACCTCAAAATCGCCTTATCAAGCTGGTCCGTCAAGTGGTACACCATGCCCATGAACCCCAGTGCGACAGCATGCCGCGGATCCAGGTCCAGCACCTTTTGGTACGCCGCCTGCGCCTCGTCGTAGCGTCTACCCCCAAATGAGCCTAACGTCCCTTGGCAAAGTTGGGATATATGCACGCACTTCAACTTCCGGTAACACGTCCCCAAATTCAGATACGTCGTCGCCCACGTCTTCTGCGAGCTCTGCGTCACTTGCGCTAGGTCGAGCGCATTTTGAAAGAGGCCCGCCGCGCGCTCGTATCTACATATCATTCAGCGGCCGAGTACAAGATAAACATGGACAACTCACTGCCCGTGGTTGAACGCCATCACCCCGAGCTCGTTCACCAACAGCGGGTCCCCATCACACATCGAGTTAGCGGCATTCAGCGCCTCATCTGCGAGATTATGGTTCGACAGCATGATGTTCTCCATCCCTACAAACATCAGCGGGAGGTGCGAGCTACGTGTGGATGTGAGTAAAGTCTGGAGGAGAATAAAAGAAGGGCCAAACCCCGTGAACATGCGCGCGCAAGTCGAATACGCCGTAACCGCATGATCGTGCTCCCCCTCCAGCGCAAATGTATGTGCAAATGCAACCCAAGCGGGTCCAAACCGCGGGTCCATCAAAGACGTTTTACTATCCCACTGTTAGTCTCCTCTCGGCTTTTTTGGTTGAGAATGGGACGCGCACCTAAAATACTGCCTCGCCTCCGCCCACTTCCCATTACTCAGGTACCACACCCCAACAGCATACCAGCTGATAGGGTTCTCCGGCTCTCGGTCCACCATTTCGTGCGCGAGTATGAAGAGTTTGGAGTGCAGGTGCGAGAGGTGGTACATGCACGCAATGTGCAGTGGCATCGTCGCGTTGTGGATCGACACTAGGCCCAAGATCCTGGTCGTGATCGCAAAACAGTCAGCCCATCGGAACCCCGAATACAACGCGTCCGCAAAGCTGAACAGCACGTCGGGGTTGTCACCAAGACCGTACTCCTCTACCAGGCGCTGTCGCGTAAGTGCATGCTCCGTCGCGTGTTTATATTTCCGCAGCCGCGCGGTGTAGATGAGCTGCACGAACGACGCGTCTTGCGGCGTCTGCGACGAGTACGCGAGGCCCTGGACGAACTCCCATTCTGAGACGTATGTTAGCGGTAGTTGAAATAAAGGCGGGGACGGGCGCACCTTCGTCGGGTGTCATCATCTCTCCGCTGACGAGCTGCTCAAACGCATCGAAGCACTTGACGTCAAGCGCAAGCGCCTCCATGAAGCACTGCTTCGCCTGGTCGCCGCGGTTTAGCTTGAGCATCAGAATACCGCGCAAGTTGCACATCGAAGCCTCTATCTTGATCCCGCCGTCGAGATTAGGGATCGCAGGCCCGCTCCGCCCAGAGTTGCGGAAAGGATTCGCCTCGCCGAGCATCTCCGTCGCGTCCGCCCAGTTTCCCTGCCGTACCTGGCATTGCGCCGCAAGATACCGGCACGCGACACTCATGTCCACGAGCCGCGACACGCCTCTTTGCATGTCCTCCGGGACCTCGATTATGCCGCCGGGACCCATGGGGAGGCGCGGCATGGCCATCGGGTGAGGTGCGTCGCGGCCCTTGCCCTTGGCGGACGGAAGGTGGCCGTTTGTAAGTGGCGGAGGCGGGGTGGACGGACGGTTCGGCGGAGCGGTGGGGAACGGGCGAGTCAATAGCCGTTCGGCGCGCGAGTACTGGTGGGTCATAAAGTACGTCTGCGCCAGCCAAAAGGCGTCGTTGGGGTCGTCTTTGTGGCATTAGAGTATATACCAAAGAATTAATCAACGCGCGTACTTGTCCAACTGACAATTTTATCGCCCCAAAAGGCGGCAGTCTCGTAGAGATGCTGCATGAGGGCGTCGTGGCGCCAGAGGCGCATGCGGTCGACCATGCCCCACTCGTACTCGCTCTCGTCGTCGGCGTCATCGTCCGAATCCTGGAAGATATCGGTGGTGGTGTCGTTTGCGAGTGGATGTGGGTGCCGACTAGACCCGTCTTTTGGCCGTCTAGGGCGTCTGGGAGATGAGCGGAGCGGGGAAGCAGGGAGAACAGAGCGATTTGGGTCGAGTGCAAGGGAGTTTGGGTTGGATACGGTGGACGAGTTTGCGTCGAGATACAAGTCGACGAGTGGCTGCGGGCCAAAGGAGAAGGACGAGCCCAGCGACGAGCGGGCTTGACGCGACCCAGACGGCGATGGCAAACGCGGAATGGGGGGCACCGCGTAGGCCCCTTGCGGCGGAGGCGGAGTAGACGTGAACATGGTCCAAAGTCAAGCGCGTCTTGTTTGTCTACCACCATCTACTACAACTAATATCCCATCGCGTACCCCAAACTCTTCCCCCCACATTCTACTGGAGGCCACCAGAACGTCGCCTGCGGTCGTATCTTCTCCTCTTCTGGCCTTCCGCGACGCCGCTTACGGGTCCTGCGCGGACTTTCGCGCACAACTTCAACGTCGATCGACGGAGTATCTCCAGTGACCGCAGGAGACGGCAATATCGGTGCAGGCGCATACGGGTGATGCTGCAGCTGCCACCGCGGCACGGGCGGGCGCGTCTTGCGGGGACTTTGCAGGCAATTCACGAGCATCATTGGCGGATGTGCATCGAGTTGCGCGCGTACATGTTCAACGCGTCCAACGCGGAGTGGCTGCGTTCGTTCGTTTGAGTCGTTTTGAATACAGTAGAGACGTACCGGTGGAAGCGCCGCCCCTTCTCGGACAACCCAAGCAGCATCGACTGCGACAATGGCCGCCCACTCCCGACGTGTCGCTGCTGCCGCCTCGGTGTCCTCCCACTCGGGCTCACGCGTTCTACAAGGAAAATAAGCTGTGAGATCTGTACGAAAGAAAGAGACGCACACGGGCGGTGGTGGGGGCGGGGGCAGCAGCGAAATTGTGTGCGAGGTCGACAACAGGCGGAATACTTCTGAAATAAGCAGCGGTTCAACCTCAAACTTGTTTGTTTTGCGTACAGACTGCAGTCTCAGGTGCCTGTTCCTCCGCCACCGTTGAGTTCAATTTCCGCCGCTTCTTGGCGCGTCCAGCACTGTCCGCGTCGAGATTCGCCTGAATTAGCTCGTCCAACTTTTTCTGCAGCTCCAGTTCCTCAACATCGGGCTCGGCATCGTTCTGCGCGTCGAAAAGCTCTGCCCGCGCGACAGACGCGAGGGCACGGGGAATAAAATGCGGATTTGATAATCGCGGTATCATGGCGGAGGTTGGCGTTGTTTGGCTGCAGCCTCGCCCCAAATTTTGTTTCAAACTCCATGGCCGAATCCTCATCCACCCCCGCACCGTCCAAGAAGGCGGACAGAAAATCCAAGCGCAAGGACGCCGAACCAGCCGCCGCTGTCGAACCCGCCCCGTCGCCGTCCAAAAATCTGAAGCGGAAAAAATCCGCAGATCTTGTGGACGACGCACCCGCGAAAGACGAGGGCGAGAAGCCAGTAAAGCGTAAAAAGGCGAAGAAGGATGCGGAGGCAGCGGTAGAGCCGGTGGAGCAGTTAGAGGGTGGTAAGAAGAAAAAATCCGTAAAGGCGACGGAGACTTTAACAGACGAGCCCGCGAAACCTGACGACGAGGCACCGGCACCCAAGAAGTCCAGAAGATCCAAGGGTAGGGCAAGTGGTGCCGATGCCCCTTCTGTCGAGCCCGCTCCTGTTCCTGCACCCGTCGAAGATGCAGAATCCTCCGCCGCCCCCGCCGAAAAACCTGCGAAGAAGGCGAAAAAGTCTAAACTCGCGGTCCCCGAGCCCGAACCCACACCTATCGTCGAGGATGCGCCCAAACCTGCCAAGAAGCCGAAAACCGCGGCATCTGGACCCGTCGACGAGCCTACGGAGGTTGCTAAACCGCTTAAAAAGTCGAAGAAGTCCAAGGCTGAGCTAGAGGCAGTACCCGCTCCGGAGCCTATAGCAGTAGAGACGGAGGTTGCCAAACCGCCCAAGAAATCCAAAAAGTCGAAGGCGGAGGCAGTTGTAACCGAACCAGCACCCGCCGCCGACGAGCCTATGGAAACGGAGGCAGAGGTCGCTAAGCCGTCCAAAAAGCCGAAAAAGTCAAAGGCGGAGACAGTGGTACCGGAACCATTACCCGCCGATGAGGTTATGGAGACGGAGCCCGAGGTCGCTAAACCGCCCCAGAAATCTAAAAAGTCCAAGGCGGGGGCACCCCCTGCACCCGAACCCGTGCCCACACCCTTGACCGCCGTCGAGCTCGCCGACCCCGCCCCCGTATCCGCCAAAAAATCTAAAAAGTCAAAATCCGCCGCACCCGCGCCTGCGCCCGCGCCCGAGCCCGAGATGGATCTCATCCCCGTCGATGACGACGGAGACGACTCCTCCGATGAGGACTTCGAAGACGACGCCCCTCTGCACGGTTTCTCCACCGACGACGACGATTCCTCGGATGATGAGGGGTATATGGACGTTGAGGTCTCCGCGTTCGACGTTGCGAAGCTGCCGACGATCGCGAAGGACGATGCGACCGTTAAACGGAAACTCGAGAACGCTAAACGGCAACCGGTACGCTTACACCTTTCCGCCTGCGTTTTGATGCTCTTTCTGACAAAGTATCATTTTCAGACCGCTGACCGCGGCGTCCTCTTCCTCGGCCGCATCCCTCACGGCTTCTATGAGGACCAGCTCAAGGCCTACTTTTCGCAATTCGGCAACATCACCCGTCTGCGGGTTTCGCGCAATAAAAAGGTTCGCGTGGCATCCTTATGTCGCGCGCGTTTAGTGCCATTAACACGCTTTAACAGACTGGTCAATCAAAGCACTACGGCTTCATCGAATTCGACTCGTCCTCCGTCGCGCAGATCGTCGCAGACACGATGGACAACTACCTCCTCATGGGCCACATCATGCGCTGTAAAGTCATTCCCAAGGCGGAGGTACATCCCGAGCTCTGGGTCGGCGCGAACCGCACGTGGCGGCCTGTCCCCAAGGTGCGCGTCGCGCAGGCGGAACACAACAAGGTGCGTTATACTCTTCGTAATTACAGAATACGATCACTTATTTGGGATGACGACGTAGCTCCGTACGCCCGACGAGCAGGTGCGCGCGGCGAAGCGACTATTGAAACGCCAGGGGGAGCGGCAACGCAAACTGGAGAAGCAGGGGATCAGCTACAATCTCGGGGATGTTGGATATGTACGAAATTTCTCTTTCCCATGTTCAACACACTGAGGCTTTCCGCAGAAACCGCTCCCAAAGGCAATCGAAACGTAGTATAGTCCGTCCATGTAGTCTACGTGCGGCCGATTATCTCATCTGGCTCTTTACTTTGAATTCTGTGCTAGACAAGCGGGCCGGCCTGCCGGTGAATGTTCACGGCCGTCTTATCATCGCGGACGCCCGCGCTGCGCGTACTTCCTTTCCTTTATCCCACGACGGACTCTTCAACGGCCACCGAGAGAAGCGCAATACTCCAAAGTCCTCTATCTGTGACATTTACTGTGGTATGATTGGCTCTCCTACAAACAAGCGCCACTGCTGCCAGCATATAAAGTGACTAGTGGCTTCTTCGGAGAAGCACACTTATGGCGAACCACAGCGAAGACAGCAAGAATTACCGCCTCGGCGTTGACGTGGGCGGCACCTTCACGGATCTGCTCCTCCTCGACGTCGACACCGGCGAGACCTGGCAAGCAAAAGTAGCTAGCACGCCAGCGGACCAGTCGCTCGGCGTGCGCACGGGCATCGACCAGATTTTAGATAAGATCCCCAACGGCGCGAATGTTGTGCTGCAGGTTGTAAACCATGGGACAACTGTTGCGACGAATGCTATCCTTGAGGGGCGAGGAGCCAAGGTTACTCCGGGTTTCTTTTGACAATGCTTGAGGGCCTGATTGAACGCAAGGTCGCGTTAATTGTGACGGAAGGATACAAAGACTTGTTGCAGACGAGGAGGTCTCAGGTGCCCGGCGGTGAGTCGACGCCTTCGTGCCGGAGTACGGTGTCTAATAAATATGCAGGCTTGGCCGCTTGGATTACCTGGAAAAAGAACGTCTCCTTTGTCTCTAAGTCCTTCAAACGTCGTACTTACCCACGATCTTCAGACCAGAACCCTTGGCACCACTCGAGGCTACCATTGAGGCTCCCGGCCGAATGGCCACTGATGGGACAGAGGTCAGACCCTTCGACGCCGCCCTGTTTGCCAAACGCCTGCAGTCGCTCGTTATCCAAAAACCAGAAGCCATCACCGTCAGCCTGATGAACTCTTTCTCCAATCCTGCGCAGTAGGTGTTCGATTGCCTTCCCGAAAAGTGTACTTGAGCATGATCTCGCTGCTAGTGAACAAGCAGTTCTGCGCGTGCTAGCCGACGTGCTCCCGGACGTCCCGGTTTCTCTGTCATCCGACGTTCTGCCTGAGCTGATGGAATACGAGCGCGCAGTTACGACCGTGTGCAACAGCTACGTTAAACCGAAGGTCAGCTTGTACCTCAACAACCTCCGCAAAGCACTCGAGGACAAAACCAAGCATCTCCGCGTCCTCCGCTCAGACGGCGGCCTATCCTCTGTGTCACTCGCGACCCGGTAATTTTTTTAAGGTGTAATAATCCAAGCGTATGTAACTCATGGAGATAGTTTCCCCGTAACTTTAGCTTTGTCGGGACCTGCTGGCGGAGTTTCAGGCGTCGTGTCGTCGGTTGCGGCGGAAACCAAGTACAAGAACCTCATTACGCTCGATATGGGCGGGACCTCGACGGACGTGGCCCTCATAGAGAACGCCATGCCGCGAATCCGACGTGAGACTCATGTAGCCGACCTTATTGTCAGATCGCCGTCGGTCGATGTTCGAACAGTCGGCGCTGGGGGTGGTTCAATCGCCAACGTCCCGGAGGCAGGTCCACTTGCGACGAACATCACCCCTATTGACGCCGAACCAATCTCTAGATTACTAAATCCCTTCGCGTCGGGCCAGAGAGTGCTGGAGCAGTTCCAGGCAAGTAAACAATCGGCGCTTGGGTTGCCCTTTATGGCAACTCGATTACCATAAAGGGCAGGCCATCAAATTCGGCCATCTCGGATTAATCGCTTTACAGGACCTGCGTGTTATGGTACTGGCGGAACCAAAGCGACCGTAACTGACGCCAACGCAGTTCTGGGATATCTTCCGGAATATCTGCTGGGCGGTTCCTTCAAGTTAGACCTGAATGCTGCGCGACAGGCCGTACAAAAGACAGCCGACGACCTCAACATCAGCCTTTTCGAGGCGGCAGAGGGGATTATACGGATTGCGAATGAAACCATGTACGGCGCACTGCGACTAGTCTCCGTCGAGCAGGGATACGATCCACGAGACTTTTCTCTTGTGGCTTTCGGCGGCGCTGGTCCATTACACGGAAACGCATTGGGTATTCTTCTCCACGCCTGGCCTGTGATTGTCCCTCCTTCACCTGGCGTTTTGTGTGCTTGGGGGGATGCGACAACCATATTGAGACACGAGGAGACCCGTACATTCATTCGAAATCTGGCCGAAACCACAAGCGAAGATATCATACGGGGCTATGCCGAACTGCTGGCGAAGGCGGAAAAGATCATGCTGGAAGAACAGGGAGTTCCCAAGAACCTTCAGGTGAGCGATGGGACTTGTATACCTTGAATTTACTGAGGCGCCGGTCAGATCTACAAGTACCAAGCCGACTTGCGGTATCTTGGCCAAGCTATCACCATTCCGGTTGATATCGACCTTTCACAGCTCCAACTCGACGCCCCAGCCCACATAAGCGACCTCTTCGAGAAGGCGCACGAAAAGGCCTTCACCTACAAGCTATCGAGCGACATAGAGTTGATGAACCTTCGGATCGTGGCAGAGGAGGTTCCCCCGCGATTCCACGTCCAGAGACTCGCTGCGGCAGAAACCGAGGAACCCCATCCTTCCGCTATCATCGCGCGAACAACTCTGGTGTATCAGAATATCGAGTACACCGAGAGTCCCATTTGGATCCGGGCGCAACTTAAGTGTGGTCACATTGTGCAAGGTCAGCGAGAATCTATCACAACTTACGAATGTTTAAACTTTCACGTTTAGGACCATGCGTCGTCAACGAAATGGACAGTAATACACTCATATTACCTGGCTTCCAGGCTGAGGTAGATGAGATTGGAAACCTGTTAATCTGGGAGTCGGAAAAATCCAAAAATGTGGCTCAGGAAAAGTCAGAAGTTCAGGATGAAGGCTTAGATACCGTCACAGTCGATATCTTCGAATCTGCACTCCGGAATGCACGCAATGAGATGGACACTTTAATGACCCGTGCTTCCATGTCGCCAGCGATCCGAGAACAGCAAGTAGGTGCTGTCCTTTTCCACTCGAATTGTGTTTTTGACTTTGCTTCCTCTTCGAGGACGAATTCAATGTTATCGCAGAACCTAGGTGACTTTCGCTTCCGCGAGCACCAGCAGCAACTAATTTATCTCCAGCGGCAAAATGATAGCGGGGCAGTTCGGGTCCTTTATCGCGCAGTTCCTCAACATGTGGAAAGGGACAATAGAAGGTTGTTTTTTATATATATCTGGGTCAATATTTTATCTGACGGTGACTTTATCTAGAGGATGACATTTTTCTCGGTGCGTTCTTTCTCGGCACGTACAAGAAAGAGGACTAATATCGTGGCAGTCAATGATCCCTACAGCGTCGGAGGGTCCATCTCCCATCTCAATGACTGGCTGGTGATGATGCCGATTCACATGAACAATAAATTGATTGCGTGAGGACGGTCTTCCGATGTTCGAGTTGAGTTCCTGATTTTTAAACAGATGGACTGCCAACTTTGGCCATATGACTGACAACGGTGGAGCGGTATTACCGAGTCCTCTTCTGTCTGGCGGGAAGTCGCTGAACCCCTCTAGGTCCCTGGATCTCTCCCAACCGGTGCCTTGAGTATCTACGAAGGCAAGTTCATAATTCAATCGAACCGAAGCAAAGAATGACGGACTTTGAAGAGGGTATCCAAATCCCAGTCACGAAAGTCGCTTCAAAAGGAGTATGGAACGAAGCCGTGATGGAATTAATCTATCGCAATTGTCGTTTACCGGAGTGGAACCGCGGGGACACCCGCGCACTTGTGGCTGCCTGCACCCTCGCAGGGCGCCGGATGCAGGAGCTCTACACTCGGTTTGGCGACAAGAATTACTTTGCCGCTATCGACGAGTTGCTAGACCGTAATCGCAAGGCTATTGGCACCCTGATCAACACCGTTATCCCTGACGAACCTGTATTCTTCGAGGACTGGATTGACGATGATGGACGCGGACTCGGTCCGTGGAGGATCGCCTGCACCATGTCTAAGAAAGACGGTGTACTGAAGTTAGACTTTACTGGCGCGTTCACGAATTTAGTTTCAAGCATCTCTACTTACTACGGGAACCGTCTAAACAGGTACAGATCCTCAAAGTCCCTCTTCCATCAACTACTACCTGAGTCACAACATGTAGGTGATCACAGTCATCTTCGCGCATAATACCTACTGGTATCAAAACTTTAGGTTCAAGATGTTCATAGGAATTTACTTAGTCACGGTCTACGACCCTAGGTATGGTGCTGCTTGTTCCGTATAGCCTCTGCAGTAACACTACTACCTTCTCCTTCTAGCTCTCTAATTAACGATGGCTTCCATGATTTGGTCGACCTTCACATTCCTCAAGGAACCCTGCTGAACCCCATGCGACCTGCTGCTTTATCAACCCGCACCCATCTCCTCGGCAGAGTTATGGACTTGCTCTCTGGCCTCCTCGGACAGAAGGCACCCGAATTCATGACCGCCGGGGGCTTTTCAGATTCGCCGCATTTCATGTAAGCTCCCTCGAAGTGAAAAATTTATGGTCAGCTAAATTCGCAATACTTAGGTATTCTGTTCGTCTCTCGAAACGTGTCAAAAAATTTGGCCAACTAAAATTCGCGCCAGGGGTTCAGAGAAAACGGACAATGGTACCAGCTTTATCAAGTAAGGCTTCACGTACGTTTTTTAAACGTACGAAACTCATCTCGTGTATTAGATTGGGTTTGGTGGAATTCCAGCGCGTCCGATCGGTGATGGTCCAGATGGGCATTCGCTATGGCCAGTGATGAAGAGCGTCCCAAACGAGTTCCTCGAGCTGTACTATCCTCTCCGAATCGAGGAATACAACACCGTAACGGATTCGGGCGGTCCAGGATTGTATCGTGGCGGTAATGCGCAGCGAATTTTCTATCGTTTCTTAGAAGAGGGCGAAATCTCGGTTCACGACGATCGTTGGCTCTCGAAACCGTGGGGAGTACTTGGTGGTGAACCTGGAGGCCGCTCGTCGAAGATTTTGGTCCACTACGGCGATGGATCAGGCAGGAGGGAGATTGTGAGTACTTCGGAGATTCCGCGGGTTGCTGATTTATCTTTTCGCTGCAGTTAAACAGTAAGCAGGACCACATCAGAGTACAGAAGGATGATCTTCTCGAATGGTTGACCTGGGGTGGTAAGTAGATATATTTAACTTGCTTTCGGTCCTCTGAAGCGTATATACGCAGGTGGTGGTTACGGTGACCCTTTAAAGCGAGATGCCAAGTTTGTTGCGCTAGAGGTACACCGCGGATTGGTTTCGTTCGAAGGCGCCCGCCGCTATGGCGTGGTCGTCAAGTCCGATTATAGTGTCGATGAACAGGCTACAGATGCGTTGCGGCTCAAGATCGCGAGCGGAAGACCAGTGGGTGCCAAACCCCAGATATTCAACAGAGGAGGCACCTGGGAAGAACTGCGCGCCAACGCTCTCGCTGAAACGGGGCTCCCGGCACCAAAGTTACCGTCGTCCGTACCTCTGCGTGGCCCTCATACGGGGCTGCCACACGTCCGCCTTTGGATGAAAAAGCACGGTCAAATCAAGGAATAAAGAGATGTCTTACCTGTGTAGATAGATGTTCAACATGGAATTTGAACCGGGAGCGGGTTCATACATGTACAACAGGGAGTCGGCAAAGATACATAGCGAAATACTACGAGACACTCGCATTCAGGAACCCGTCGGGGCTTTCGTGGCTACATCGGCCGCAGCCACTTGAGGGGCCTCTGTGGATGCGGACACTTCAGCGGTAGGGGGATCGGAAGCAGCAGCAGAGGTGGCGTCGACGGTAGTCGTTGGATCGTCGCTGGTAGGCGGATCGGTAGCCTTCAAATCGTCGCTCCTAGGGGGATCGGTGACCGTAGAGTCTTCATCAGAAGGCGGGGCCTGCGTAGCATCCGAGGATGGGAAATATTCAGGAATCAAGGTCTCGTAAACCTCTGTATCCTTGTTGCTCCACACGACCTGAAAGGAGAGATAATTACTTGGGATGCGGGAAAGTCAATAAATGAACCGCACAAAGATTATGCGGTCGAGCTAAGACGAGATGTGAGATGAATATGCAATATCGGTATCTCAACTGGCCTTGCTGCCGACATCGGATTCGCAGAATCGGCGGACTAAATCCAGCGCAATATGGGTAGCATCTTCAATAGGATATCCGTATATTCCTGTAGACACAGACGGGAAAGCCTGCGTAAAGAGTTAGCAAGGTCTTTGTCGACAAGAAAGAGGCGCACGATATGTTTCAGGTTGTGCTCGACTGCGAGGTTCAGGCTCGTTCTATAGCAAGCCTCGAGTTGCCGCGCCCTATTCTCGACATCAGATCGGGAGTAGACGGGGCCCACAGTGTGTATTATGTGCTTCCTGTGTCTTGTCTTGAGAAAGGGAAACAAAATAATAGGGAGGACGAACGAAGGAAGCCGGTATGCAGACGTTATTTTGGATTCTCCCGTCTCTGCTCCATTCAATGTTTTACCTTGCCCAGGGTTAGTGAGGCCGGCAAAAACATGTGAGGGCAACGTACATTCTTTATAGAGCTTTCTCCCAGCAGCGGCATGGATCGCTCCATCGACTCTTATAATAATCTAAGCTAGACTGAACTCAAGAATGGGAGGCACGAACCTCCGCCCCCACCGAGCAAGCTCCGATTGGCGGCGTTGACGATGGAGTCAACCTCCATGACGGTGATGTCTCCTTGGCTGGTTCGAGTCAGAATGTCATCGTGGATCGTCGGAGAGTGCGCGCGTTCTCACAAAAGCGAGACACGATCCAAGAACTCGGGCTTTGCGTTATATCGAGGTGTCGCGGCAGCCTTGAGGACGCCGCTTTGGAACAGCTGCCCGATAGTCTTGATATCTGCGAGGCGTACAATCATATCTTCAGGGAGATCTGAGCCAGAGTCTGAGCTCGACTGCGACATCGTCTTAGAAGAGAACAAAGGCCGCGCGGATCAAAGGCCGGGCCGATCGTGTGAGGTACGGAGTTTCCGAGTTGGAAAGTCGTATCCACAGTGAATCTTGATGTTGTCGGGTAGACTTGATACCAGGGTTGAGTCGGTAAAGTCTACGTGTTTTGAATCGAGACTACTGTACTGCTAACTATCGTGAGTATTTATACTATCTAGGGATCTTACGGACCCGTTCTAAGTGACTGATGAGTCCTACTGACTATAGAATAAAGAAATGACTAGCTATGACTGAACTACAACTTGAACCGAAACGTGGGGATCAGAGATGCCGAGAGTTACGGATCAATGCCGCGAGCAGGTGGCGGATCCTTACAGATCGTCCGAAATTGAACCAAAGCCAAAATTTTGAACCAACAAAATAAAAATATTTATTTGGGACGCGTGCATGCTAGGACCATGTATTTATTTAGCCAATTCGATTTTAACGGTAACTGGAGTGTGTTGCTGTTCTTGTCCACAACAGGGACCGAAATGGCGTTCATCTGCCATGTGATGACCTTTTTCGACAAGGAGAACTTGAATCGTTCAACCAGAATACAGAGAATGACCTCTATGCAGGGCAGGAAACTCATCAGTCGAGAATGGTATAGGACTCGGACTTTGACGTACTCATCTCAAGCTGAGAACTTTTGAGTCCGCTAAAGTTTCCGTCAGCAATTGTATCAAGCACAGAAGATGAGATTCGAACATGGAAGCTCTTCCACCCGCATTGAATGTCGTCCTGCTCAATTTTAGAGCTTCCAGGAGAAAGAAATAGAAGCGATCTTACAGGTTTGCATAAATTCCCGGAACATGAGCATCCGCTACGCTCTTGGGAAGGGGCGACAGCCAGCGTTCTGGCTTCCACTCGAGAACATCGGGGCCCCAGACACTTGGATTGCGGTTCGCCGCCACGATACTGACCATAATGCCTGTCTCGGCTGGAATGGGAATTTCAGTAACCGTAGACCCATCAGCAGTGGTGATTGGCGTGGACATGGTTAATATAGTGTCTTGATGCGCTCTGCAGGACGTACGAAGGTTTAGCTTACAACTGTTTGGGCGGTAGGTACTTACACCCTTTGAAGGACGGACACAGGTGGGTATCTGCGATTACCCAATAAGACAACTTATCCACCGAGACAAGCAGACTCGAGAACACTCACAGACGTAAGGTTTTCTCTGCAGACGGCGTCGAGGTATTCCATCGAGGTGAGTTCATCATAAGAGAGCTCAACTCTGTCTTTTTGAGCCGATCTTATTTCTTGGCGAAGTTTCTCTTGCGCGTCCGGATGTTGTGCCAGAATATGCAAAGTGCGAGTGAGTGCTGACGATGTTGCTGGAAGACGGATATTAGCTCGAGATATTGACTGGCGATTGGATACGCACTATCGGTCGCTGCGAACACAAGTGTACTGCGAGCGATAAGCACGGGACATTCAAATCGTAAGAGGACAACCGAACTTTAACTGATGAGTCATAGTATCAGCATCAGGAAAAACCAAAATTCTATGATAGAACATGGCCTTTTATGGGGGTCTTTGATGGTCTTTGATGGTCTATGAGTGTCTATGAGGCAACCCCCGGCTCTATGAGTGTCTATGGGGAGCTATGGATGTCTTTCAATGTACCTGCACTGTTTATGGCTTTCTTTGGCTGTTGATTGATGCAACATGATTGTGAATACATAGTCTAATGAGGGTGAAACTATGCTAGCCGGTGAGTTGCATTGAACCACGCTCTTGCATCAGAAAAACTAAAATGCTATGATAAAACACAGCCTTTTATGAAGGTCTCTGATGGTTTATGAATGTCTATGTGTCAACCACCTTTTTTGGAAAGTCCTTGTTCTGAATTGTTCTGGTCTTCAAAACTGTCACATCCAGGAAATGATTCCACATTTTGTGCTTCACTTAGGCTGTTGAAGGAAAACTTGTGCTAAACAACTCTTATAGCTCTTTTTGAGCTTTTGGTTTGGGGTCTATTTTCACATCTGCAAATATATGCCTTTGTGAGAAATTTGCTGAGTTTCTTGCTAGAGAAGTATTCATGCCCAGATGCTTTCAGCAGAGGAGATGTGGATGGGACAGGCAAGAACTTGAGAAGTAAACTGACCTGGAGAATAAGAACTTCACACCTATCAGAATAGTGTCCAACCCTCTATATGGTCCTTTAGCTCAGTTGGTAGTGCACCTCATTCCGTATTTTGTCCGAACCCGCCAGGTCGCGAGTTCGATCCCGTTGAAAAGCACTTTACTTTAATTAGAACTTTAATTACATTAGATACCTTGACTACGTCGTGATATAATGTCCCTCAGCGAAAAGTCACTAAGTTCACTTCACATTCACATGGAAAACACCTTGAACAGTAAGTAAGTAAGCACAGTAAGCAAAGGCTGAGCGGTGGTGACAGAAACCTTGTATCTCTGCATTACATGCAATATGATATGTGTTTTTACTGTCATTTTTGTGTGTGTTTTAAGCCACTGTGAACCAAAAAAAGTTGACAAAATCTCATAGAAAGCAGGCCAGTTTCATAGAAAACAGGGGTTTCTGGGTGTCTATGGGTGTCTATGGAGTTGACCCCCCCCCATCCCACCTTGCTATCATAGACGCCCATTGTCTATGACGTCTATGGCATCTATGTGGGTCTATGTGGGTCTATGGGGCAGTTTTGGTTTTTCCTGATGAGAGGTGAGCGACATTGACATTTCATGCGAACGCTAATGATAACTACCTGGCCCAATATTTCGACTTCAGAAAGGCGGTCAGCAGAGGAGGCGTTGTCATTGTCTTTCACTGGGTAGAGGTAAGCAGAAAATTCAAAGCCAGCAGCGACAACGAATACTTAGAATGCTGATGATATCTTTTCCTTGAGAAATCTGCTGCGAAACGGCCTCATCTCCTGATTCTAGTGCTGCCTTCTTGGTGTTATAGATGTGCACGGCAGTGGAATACATCATATCGATTATATCCCGCCCGGTGTGCAAATCTTTCCAGGGAAGCATGTTAACAATAAACCGTCGAAACTTGGGAGAGCCAATCTGTGAAGCCCATGGAAGGACGTATTGAGCGGGAAGCGCCATACGGTGCATGGTAATTCTTGTTACGAGTCAACCAGATATATCTTTGGGTTGAAGGCAATACTCACCCAAAGGCCTTGATGGACTGAATGTAAGGCGGGATCGTATCGTCGACGAGGGAGTCGAAGGAATGACCGAGCCCTGCTTGACCTACTAACTCCAGCGCGGTGCGGGTCATCCACAGCTGGAGAAAAATCAAGGCTGGGTTCTGGAGGCACAACAGAGCGGCTTACAAGCATATCGACCTAGTGGGACTGGTTGAACTTCTCTGCGTCTAGGGAAAACGTGATGGCTCACCTCTTGCGGTCCATTCTGAACTTTGGATTCCAGCACGCCTTGGAGCTGTTAAATGCCAGGAGTATGAACTTTGAGAGTGATCTCGAAACTGAAAGAAAGCTGCCCCGCTTGCCGACACCGAAGAATAGCGGGACTAGGCCATATCAAATTTATAAGGTACTTCATTGGAAAGAAGAACATACCCATGTGGCGGAGATGCGCGACAGAGAAAACTGGATTCAGCATCTTTCTTTGCTTTCGGTGCTGTTCGCCTAAGATAGCGGATTGTTGGCGATATGCAAAGACCTCAAAGTGCTACGTATACGCACCCACACTGGACAAGATTCCCTCGCCGAAAGAGACGCGAGTACCGCTGAATAAATCAGCAGGTGACCAGAATTGAACACGACACACCCACCGTATCATACTGTCGGTTTCTTCGAAAATATGTTGATCCTAAAACCACATTATGAACGGCATATCAACGTAGGAGGTGCTTTGGAGCCACCTTGACCATGATCTGATGCAATGACTTGGGATCAAAGACATAGAGGTTTCCTGCAATGGCTGTCGGCAAAAGAGTTACCCAGCAGAGAAGTTGAATACTCCTAACAGTGCGCCAAATCTAACCACGCCGCCATCTGGGCAGAATACATTCATTGAGAAGCTTCGGTTTCTGGTCCCGGCACTCGCATTTCTCACCGAGCTCGTGATGAAAATCCCAGCCATACGGGCTCCAGATTTGGGCCATGTTTGTTTCCTGTCAAAAGTGAGGCAATTTTTACAGAAGGCGTCCTCTGAGGTTACCCAACGAAAACGACGGCGACTGCGGTCCGCGGATGTTATTCAACATCCTCTGAGCTGAAAACCGTAGCCAGAACCATCGTGCGAGCCAGAGAGCAGTAAGAAAGACGATGCCTTGAATCAAGAGAGGCATTGAGGGACGTGGAGCGAAAGACGACAGATGGCAACACCCTTTTATTATATTGTTCGAAGCTCGCTTTCGCCCCGTTGACGCAATAAAGAAAGGCCAGCATCCTCGGTGTGACAGAGTCGTTCAACAATTTATGACCATTTACCCGCCAGGCACAGTGGAAAAAATTTCAAAGAAAACAGCAGGAAATCCAATTTGAGCAAGGTAGACTAACGTCTCTGGTAGTTCAAAGTTGAAATGGACCTGGCCGGTTCAGAAAGTGCACGGGCCGGGAAGCAGAGCAGCGAAGTGGAATCTGAGGAAAAGAACTGTCTGTGCAAGTCGGCCAGTAAATACAAACTTGAACGAACGGGCCGGGCGAACGCGGCACTGACAAGGCGCCATCAGCTGATGCGGTCCACCCGGCATCAAGCTGAAGTTCCCACGACTGCATGTGTTTATCGCCGTCGGCTAGTTTGCGCCGAGCCCTTCCGATGTAAATACGCTCGATTCTTACACTCATGTCCCGCTCTAAGCCTGTCTCGTTGGCGCGATTGAACGACGCCGTTCTCGGCGCCTGGGGGTCCGTGCCTCCGTCGGAAACCCTGGACCATCTTCTGAGATACCTTTCAACCTGGAGTGGGACCGAGTTCGTACCCGTGTTCTAACGCGCCGCGTCCAATATTGAATCTCAATGCAGCAAAATTTTCACGGTTCGCCGAATCATCCTCGTCAAATAATCCATTCTTACTGGGCGGTATTACAGCTCGTTCAATCTGTATGCAAAATATTGGTTCCGTTACTACATTTGCGTGCAAGGCTTCAGCACAAGGCTGGCCTTCGCAAAATCCCAACTAGTGGCGTGGCTAGTGGGCTCAGCAAATTCGCAAGTGTGGTGAGTGACTCCCAAATGCTCGGACGGTTCTGGGGTAAGTGCTTCCCAAGGTTAAAGCGTTATTTGGTGAACATATTCGTAGGCCTTCTCCAAATCTTCCAGTGGCTCATATCTCTGGAGCGAACCCAGCAACCGACGCGGAACCTTCTCACGATCGAGCGTCTGCAGGGCTGGTCCATGTTAGGGTACTATCCCCTCGAACATCTGTGTTACCTGAGGATACACGACGTGATTCCCGAAATGGTACCCTCACCAGCGTCGCTGCTGAACCCCAAAGCCAAACCGATTCCTCTCGACTCCAAACACCTCTCGTTGTGGTCGTGTCGTTGCTGGGCGGCCTACGTGATACTCCAGTTCGCGCATTTACGAGAAGATCGCAAACTCTTACACCTCCAGCATCGCACACTGCGTAAGAGCAAGGTCGCCGTGACCCCCGCCGAAAAGCGAGACCTCGATCGGAGGTGGGACGCGTTTTGGAGCAGCCTGCTCGTGAATATCTGCAATCTCCCGCTCGCTCTTCATTGGTACATACACTTCCTCGTCGTGATTGAATTCTTGCAACTAACCGAAAAATACAGGTCCGTGGATGGAGGACTGATACAAAACCCGGTTCGTCTTCGTTCGCTCGTCCGTTGTGTTTCGCTTACCGGTGACTAGGTGCTGGTGGATATCCTCAGTTTTATCACGGCAGCCGCATCGTTCCGCAGTGGTTGGAAGGCCACAGCACTTCCCTCGGCTGCTCCTCAGGAAATCTCTGACCTCGTCGCTCCTCCAGTTGAGATGGAATCTGTTTCAGCTTCATCTTAGGCCGTAGTCTGAAAGGAATATATACTCCATCCTTACATCTATGTACGCGAGTCAACGCTGCTGTATTGTCGCAGGGAATCATACTGTAGCAGGCGGCTGGAATAATTTGGGGAATTTTTATACCATCAATCAGCATAAATTTTCGAAGAAAAATCTTATTTTGAGCTTGCGCATTTTCCCTCGACATCCAATACATCCAAGAGCACGTTGGGCGTCTCAGTGGGCGGCGTTGGCGTCGGGCTGTCCGGCAACTTGTGCCGTAGAAGCTTGATCGATGATCGATCTTGACTCACGATTTACCTGATTTGACCACTCCTTCGAGTAACCTCAACCAGCACGCCCTGCCTCACTTTTCTTCCCCCACGAGGCTTTGGAACTCTGCTTTCGACCACCATCCTCCCCGCCAGCGGAATCCCGACGCGCATACTTCCATCGATTTCATCGAGACCTCGCCACAATTTTTTTTTCGTCTTCTCACAAGACACCGTCCTCAACCTTCAAGCAGCAAAATATATTCGGGCTAGACGACCTAGACGACCTAGAGATAATATAGGAGCACTAATGGTGCATACATACAGCAATATGGGAATATACGGTATGTGCGCACAAGACACGAGGGAGCAAAAGTACAACAAGTACACGGCTCGAGCATGATGAGTCCGAGGTAAAGTATACGACACGGAATCGATGGCGGCCAACATATGAAGAGATGGGGTCGAATATGGGGGATGGGAACAGATATATCCTGTGCAACGTGTAAGTGGTTGGTCGCAAGCGGGAATCTCAACTTACAGTTACAGATGAATGTCGGCAGATCTCAGAAGACTTCAAGGCCCAACGCGCGCGCACCAGCACCGGCGCCGCCCTCCCAACCAAAGAATCGCTCCGAGGACAACTTCTCGGATCTCAAGGACTCGTGGCCGAGATCCAAGATGTCGAACTCCTCGTCGCTGGACCACGAATGACCCATCCCACGACTGCGGGCCCACACCGATATGAAGAGGATGCGCTTCAACTTACGGTTCAGGAAGAACCAATGCGACGACCAAAGCAGCGTTCCGCGGCGCTTCATACGCAACAACGGGTATATCAACGACGGCGACGGCAGGTTATTCGACAAGGAGCTATCAACGGCAGCTCTGGGCGTAGCGGGTGGCATGGGGGTGCTCTTGCTGAAGCGCCCGGGTTTGATTTCGTCGACGTCATAGTCGTCGAACTCGAACGTGAGGTCGTCGTCGGTGGACGAGTCTTCGTCAGCAATGGAGGCAGCGTCGTCCTCGTCATCGGAGAAGTCGTTGGCGTGGGGGTCCGAGTCGATCTCGGGGGTGTACGAGAAGACTTCGCAGTCCGCCAAGCCAATGGCCTCGTCGATGAGGCGGAAGAGCGCTGGGTGGGTGCCTGAAACAATGGGCGGCGGTGCGTGCGGACTGCGGATTATAGAGCTCAGTGGGGAGGAGGATGTGGGCTCAGTGGAGGGGAAGAAATCCGAGGAAGTGGGAGGGTAAGAGGAGTAGGTGCGCGGGGCGTCCATGCCTGCACGGTGTGGCGCAACGAGGGTGGTACTGAGGGCGTTCAGGACGCTTGCTCCGCTCTCCTCCTTGTTGAACTGATTAGGACGGACGTCGGAGAACTCGTGGTCCGGGAAGGCAATATTGAGGGTGGCGATGAGAAGGTAGAGCGTCTTTCTGGACGCCTCCTTGCCTATGGGGCCAAATGGGGTCATCTCTGCCTCGCGGTCGAGCGCGAGCCATGAGGGAAGGGGGGGTGAGTTCGAAACTTCGTCTTTGTAGGCGTGCTCCAAGGTTTTGAAGAGCTTCTTATCGCGCTTTATGTTCTTACATGAGTACGCCTCTATACGGGTATGGACAGAGCATTCGGGACCCTGGGTTGGTGAGCTGAGTGTCACGGACAATAGAATAAATGTACCTCATGAGTGAGGGCCTGAGTAAGTCTGTTTAAAGCCGGAATGTCGATATATTTCATGGAGGTTAAGTGGCTAAGCGAGGGGTTTGGCTGTGTGTTTCAGTGGGCTTTGGCAGGCTTTGCGTATGTTAGATTCGGCGCCATTCGGGAGATCACTTTCGGCTATGAGGCCCGCATCAATATCACATGCAAACCCCGCCCCGCACTTGCGCTCACCACCATGTCCGACGAGATTAAAGTCCCTGGCTACCAGGAATGTCTTTATTTTGTGTTTCTAGCTCCATCTGACCGTCTTCCAGGCCTCCGAACTCATTGCCGGAATCAGCCAAGGATTCTCCGCCTTGTCCGACAAGGAAAAAGCCGACCAGATTAAAAAGGCACGCGCCCTATGCTGCCTCAAGCTAGCAAGTTAACATTTTCCTTTAGGTCAATGGCATCTTCCAGCTCGACGTCACGAACGAGGCAAAGGAGGTCCAGAGCTGGACAATCGACCTGAAGAAGACGGGCACGGTCTACAAGGGTCCTGCAAAGACCAAGGCAGACGTCACTATCATTCTTGCCGATGGCACTCTCATGGATCTCGCTTCTGGAAAGGTCTGGCGCGCTTTTCGACGCTCCCCATCGACTTGACTGACTTTGCGCCGAAGCTTAATGGTCAGAAGGCGTTCATGACCGGGAAGCTGAAGACCAAGGGCAACATGATGCTGGCGACGAAGCTTGACGGTGTTCTCAAGGTATTGCTTCTTCACCCGCTTGCGTACACTTTGCTCACCACATTGCAGGTCGCCAAACCCAAGGCGAAGCTTTAGACATTTGTAACTCTTATAATATTTAACGCGCGGAAGGAGAATATGAATGGGGAAATTATAAAGTTCTACAAGTAATACACATGAGAATCGGTGGTAAGGATTCCGGAGGGTCGTTATACTTAAAACATGCTGCCGAAAAGACCTCGGTGACGACGAGGAGCGGCTTGCGGGTCTGCTCTCAAAACCGACAAGCTGTTGAGTTGTTTCATTACCTGCATCTGTATTAGTATTGAACGACCACCGCAGGACGAAACGCGAACCTCTTCCAGCTTGTCCTTGCGGCCCTGTAAATCGAGATGTCGCCGTACAACCGGGTTTTCACGCGCAAACTCGATGATCTCCTTGGGGTCGAGGTCGTAGAGTAAACGAGAATCGATTTCTCGCGGGAACTTTGGAAGAGTCAGAAAAAGTGTACTACATTCAAGTCGATCCGTCTCACCTGATAGAAGAACTGGTCAAGGAGTTCGATGCTGATGAACATCGCGGAGGTATACGCGAGCTTGTCGGCCACAACGTTGAGGAACGCTTCGGGGCAGAACACATCGCTTTGGGGGCCAGCGCGACACCGTTTTGACCTCAGCGCCGCAAGCCGGAGACGCAGGATGGCAAGTCTGTCCGTGTAGAGAATGGCATGCCGAGCTAAAATATATGAGCGAGAATGCTGAATGGAAGTGTTGGAGATTACCGTCAAGGATTTGTGCTGGAGGATACCGATACGACTCGGGCGTGGATTCCGCAGACTCCTCAGAAGCCGCGCCTTCCAGCCGCTTGGTCTTCTTCTCCCTCTCCTTCTCTTCCAGGCTCTTCACATAGTTCACAAGCCCACCGAGCCTCCGACTCCCGCCCACCTTCTTGCGGATGTCCTTCAGCTTGGTCTCGCACATAGTAACTTCCTTCTCGAACAGGTCAATAGCCCGCTCGCGCCCGACCTCCCACTCGCGATCCTCCACCTCAATCTCGTACTTGAACGGCTTGATGCAGTTTTCGACCTGGTCAGACGCAACACCAATTCGGTCGCGCAAGATGGCGTGCGAGAACTGAATCAACCGCTCCGAAGCGCGAGGGTGGAAAGTGAACGGCTCCCCAGACGCGATGGAGTCGATGAGCGCTCGCAAGCCGTCCGCGACGAGAAGGGTCGAGTCGCGTCCGATCCCCGACTTGGTAAGCAGGGATGAAGCAGCGTCTAATTTGTGACGCCAGTACGGCTCGATTTCCTCGGGCTTGAGTTTGGGATTAGCTGCGATGTTTCCGAGTTCGGGAGCGCGCTTGTCGAGCCAGTAGAGCTGCTCAAGGACATCCATGACCTTGTCGTCGAGCATGCCTTTGAGTTTCTCGCGAATCACTGGCCGACGGAACTGCTGGGTGAACTCCTTGAAACGGAGCTTGAGCGCATCCATGGTCTCGGCAACGTAGGACTCGGCGGTGATCCGCTGGTCGTTGTATTGCACCTTGAACTGATATGTCGCTTCTTCGAGCTCAAGCTGTACCGCGTTGGTAATCCCGTGAAGAGAAGAAGCCATTGAGGACTCCAAGACCTCCATAAGTCGCCGGCGCAAAGTGTCCGTTCCAACCATTAAGGATGTTGAGCTCCCGAACTCCTCTTTATGGGCACCAAAGTAGTCGTTTTCGCCCTTCGAAACGGTCACAGCCATGGAGTCTTTCTTTGACCGCTTGGCAGCTTTTGTGACCACCCCGACGTATCCAAGGTGAAGGGGATATCGATTTCCTGCCAAGATGGCCGCGCCCTGCTCCGGGGGGACCAAGTCCATCTTCGTGATCACTCCGATAGTTCGAAGACCAAGAGGGTCGACCTTGCGGCTCGCTCGCAACGCAGGGGAGTTGGCGAGATCGACATCCGCCGCACACACTGCCAGCACGATATTGGGTTCGCGGATATATTTATCGCACAGTGCAGCAATTTTCTCTTTGAGGGAGTCCGGCTGGTCCAGAGAGGCCAGCTGGATATAACCCGGAAGGTCGATAAGAGTGAGGTCGGGAACATTCGGGGAGTATATTCGCAGGTCGATGGGTTCGGGTGAAACGGCATCGGTTGCGGGAACGGCCAGATTCAAGTCCGTCAAGGTACGCTGAATGGCAGCGAAATCGGTTATTTTACCGAGCCCCAGCGCGGGGAATTCCCCATACTCGACAGGTGTGTTGCCATCTGTCGAGAAGGTGTGTACGAGGGTCAACTCGATGGGTCGCCGGGTGACCATGTTATTTCCCCTACAATGGCAATGTAAGATAGGAAATAAAGAGTTTGAGATACGCACTTCGGCAAGAACTCGTGGCCGACGATTGCCTCTAGTACCGAGCTCTTCCCAGAGCTCTGGCTGCCGATGACCACAATGCTGGGTAATTTCAACCCATCGCTTTGGTCTATGCTTAGCAGCATGCTTCGTATCTCGATCAATTTCCGCGTCAAGTGCATAAGCCCGTTCTGGCGATTGTCACCGGCAGGCTCCTCTGATTTAGGCTTGGGTTCAGAGGGGGACGACATTGTCGCAGCAACGAGCGCAGCTATTGCCGCCTCATCCGTCGGGGGCCGTTCGTTTGAGTCCTTATTCCCATTCCCTTCCTCATCCGACCGCCGCCTCCGTTTGTCCTTGCGGGCAGCAAATATCTCCTTGAGAAAGTCTGGCGTCTCGATGTTGGGCAGGTTAATTCCAGACACCCGAGCGGAAACGGATTTTAAGCCATCCGACGCCGAGTCGAACAGGTCCGTAGCTGTATCTTGGACCGAGCTCACCCAGGCAGTCGAAGTCTTTCTGAATTCTGTTGCCGTTATTAGCCAACAAGCACGCTAATGGTCGAGGTATGTGCACCTTCAAACTTGTAGTTTGCGTATCCAAAGCTACCTGCCCCAATGGTAGCCCCTGCTATGGGGACCCGGAACGCACGAGCGACGAATCGCGGGATCGACGCGTACGAAATTGCTCGGACGTGCATGTGGCGGAAGGTGGCAGGGGTTGGGTGTGCATATCGCTGGCGAAGAGACCCGGACGCAAACAAAGTCGTGAATTGGCGATGGACAGGTCTCGGGGAGGCCGCCAGCCGGCGTGATGCGCCCAGGCCGTATGTAACTGCCTTGGAGGGGAAAAAAGAGGGTATCTTGCGTCGCACTGCAGGGTACATGGCGAAAGAAGAGTGCCCAAACGGCGGCAAGGGTGTTCGAAGGTATCCAGCCGTCCGAAAAGTTGTGGTGATGCCCAAGTGATGCCGAAACGCGCAGTGCGGATCACACACAAATGATCCCGCCAAAATCGGACAAATAAAACCGTGAAGACGGTCGCAAGGGCAGTAAATTACAATACATAGTACAGCAGAGCGACAACCCGTTACTTTTTCGTCTTGGCCTTCTTACTGCCACTGGCCTCAGCTTTTTCGTCGCCCTATGCAGAAAATCAGTAAGATGAAGAACCTAGGCAGAGAAAATCTACCTTGCGCTTCGTGCCCTTCTTCGGCGCGTCCTTCCCCTTCCCTTTGGCGTCAGATTTTTTCGACGGTGAGGCCTTTTTGTCCTTGGGCTTGACGGTGAAGAAACCGTCCAAACGCCCCTGCTGCTTACTGTTGAGGAATTTGGTGAGTTTGTCGGCGCCTTTGCGCACACGTTCTTCGCTGGATTGAATGTGAGGGCATGGATATATAGACGGTTAAAGGAGAACATACTTGAATCCCTTTTCGGTCACCAAGAACTGAACCAGTCCATCCACATCGGGGTTCGTCCACTCCAACTAATCGCAAATATTACAGCGTCGAAGAATGAGAGTGAAGAGTTCGACCATACCTCAATCTCGTCGGCCGGAGTGACATCCGGTTTTTGGAATACTTTCTTGGCGTCTTCCCAAGGCCACTCCTCTGGTACAGTGATTCCACCCCTGCCCTTCCCTTTGCCCTTTTTCTTTGGTTTCGGTTTGGGCTTGGGTTCATCATCATCATCTTCGTCGTCCGAGGGTTTCTCGACATCCGAAGTAGGGGCCGGAGGGTCCTCCTCCTCCTCCTCGTCGGAAGGGGCCGCTGCTGCCTTCTCTGCGGATCTGGGAGTTTGGTTAGTGATGACGCTCGACTAAGAACTCGCAGCGTACTTTCCGCGAAGGTGCTTTATCACACCCTTCAGTCCGCCGTGTTCCCGAATCAGTTTCAGGGCGGATTTGGGACCAACGCCTTTTATGGGTTCGAGATAGTCGCAGCCAAGCAAGATGCATAAATCGACAAACTACAAAACAGTTATTTAGTTGGAGAAGTACGGATAATTTCAAGCGTACCTGGCTCATATCCATGTCCAGCCCATCCAGGGCAGCCTGAAGATTAATCTCGCTGATAGGTTGTTTCTTTGCCTCCGAGAAGGTGAGATGACGGAATAGAATGGGGGCAGAGAAGGTCAGGGTGTCCATATCTTCGGAGCCTGCTGCATAGACCTAGGCGAGTGGGTGAGCACGGTGGCAAAAATTGAACAAGTAAGATCCACCTTGCCACCGCGCGCCAACTCTGCGCATTGGGCTTCAGCTTCGGAAGGAGCCTAGGTAGAGCAGAGTGGGTAAAGCGCAACGCGAAACACGGCAACTGCTTCACCACAATGACAGGAATGCCCATAAGCTTGAGTAGGCGTCGACATTCTTCGTTATGTTCGCGCGTCACTTTGACCGTGCGCCGCGAAAATTTGTCCATATCCTCGACGGTCCCAACCTCTTTGGCTTCCTCGCCCTCCTCCTTGGCCTCGGCACGTTTCTCGTATCGCTTCGACAGCTGAGAAAGACTGGTTAATTCCCTACGACGCGACCAAAATTTGACGCGTCTACGCACGACTCCTTGCTTCATCTCAGGTGGCTTTCCGTCAAACACATACGCAGGCTTTATCCCATTCTCCACAATCCGAATGGTGCGATAGAAAAAGCCCATAAGGTGACTGGTTGTTTCTCCGGCGTCGTTGGTGAGCATTTCGCCATCCTTTTGCCGGACAGCGATGAGGAATTGGTATATGGACATAGAGGCGTCGATGGCGACCTTGCGGCCAAACAGAGTTTTGATTTCGTGTTCTTTTATGGAGTCTGGCGCATGCTCGGAGAGCAACGCGGTTAAACCTTTGATACCCATGCGCAGGAGAGGGCAGCAGGGACGGGGACACGGAATTTGGATGAGGACGAGGGAGAACGATGGACGCGGGTGCCAGTGGACGTGATGGACCGTGGACGCGAGAGTCACAGTGGCAGTGGACGCGACGGTGATGCACGTGATCAGAGGTAAACGACACGGCCGTAATCTAATCTCCCTTATCTCCCACAACTTTATTTTCCAAGTCTCGCCGCGCGTCGCCGCTCGGGATGAAGATTTCTGCGACGTCAACCGGATTATTAGCAAGTCCTCTACGGAGAGCGGCAGACGGTTACGCGCACACGGCTTACGCAGAACCCTCATGACAGTTTTGAACGGATCCAGACAGTCGAACATCTACGCGTTCTTTCGGCAAGCAAGACGGTATATATGGACATCGGTGGCTTGAGCTGGTCTCTCAACTGCTACCCTAAAAAAACATGCCCACCTTTGATATAAACTCTACTGGCGAAAGCGTTGGCAAGGTCTTTGCTGATAAAATCAAAGGCAAGACTGGTCAGTAGGCTTTCCTGACCTGCTCCCGCTAGTATTCATGACTTTAGTTATCGTAACCGGCGTCTCTCCGAACGGTTTCGGCGCTGACACCGCCCGCGTTCTCGCACTGTACGGCGCGAAAGTCGTTCTTGCAGGAAGAACCCTAAGCAAGTAAGCGTAAACTGTGTTCAACTCGACGAATGCTAATCGCCTTCACCGCAGGATCCAGGCTACCGCGGCCGACATCAAGAAAGAAAGCCCAAACGCAGACTTGAGGGAGCTGGTTCTCGATCTGAGCTCGCTCCAGTCCGTGCGCCAGGCCGCCGAAGAAGTCCTCCAGTATTCCGGCCCAATTGATCTGGTTATCACGAATGCCGGCGTTGTATGTTTCTCCAGACTTTTCACGAGGCTGCAACTGACGTGACGCCGAATCTAGATGGGTACACCCTACCAAAAAACTGTCGATGGAATCGAGCTCCAATTCGCAAGCAACCATGTCGGCCACTACCTCTTCGTGAACCTCATCATCCCTAAATTGCTCGAATCCCTTGCTCCGCGTGTAGTGCTCGCTTCTTCCGTAGGTCATCTCTGGGGACCCGTCCGCTTCGACGTGAGTTGAAGTCAACTGGCTGATAAAAAAAATGGCTAACCGTGCTCGAAAGGACTACAACTTCGAAGATGGCAAGACCTACGACAAGTGGTTGGCATAGTATGTTCAAATTAATCTAGGCCTGTATCTCAGCTAACATTGAGTGTAGCGGCCAGAGCAAAACGGTCAGTGACGCAACAGCCAATTCTTTTCGCTGTCTCATAAAAAAGGACTAGGCGGTCATCCTGTACGGTATCGAACTCGCTGAACGCTACAAAGGGAGGATCACCGTGTTTTCTGTCCATGTACGGTCGTCATTCAATTTTCCTTCATTTCAAAAATCCTGATTTGAAACCACTAGCCTGGAGGATCGATCACGAACCTAGGAGGCTCACTGACCAAGGAGGACTACGAAAAGTTCGCCGACTTCTACCATCCGGATGGCACGCCAAAAGGCGACTGGGCCCGTAGTATCGGCCAGGGCACCGCGACATACTTTGTCGCTGGGTTCGACCCGTCCATCACTGGTACGTAGTCGTTCTCTTGCGATGCATTCGAATCTGACCGCCTGTCAGACAAAACCGGCTCCTACCTCACGGAGTGCAAGATTGCGAACGAACAGGTTGCACCTCACGCAACGGATAAGGTGAGGAAGCTGTCGAACACCCCAATTGATGGTTCAATTCGATTTCTGTTCTGCAGGAAGCGGCCAAGAAACTCTGGGCATTGAGTGAAGAACTTGTGGGTCAAAAGTTCAATTAAGGCTGTGGTGTTCTCCCTCGGCATTACGACGTATCGTTGAATCCAAAGTTTTATTCATGTTGAACTACTTACCCCACCAAGTTCGCCCCAGGGCCGAATTGAGCAACTTAATCTTCCATCCTTACAAGTCGAGTACAAGTTAGCAACGTTTTACACACCGCTAGGTCAAAAACATTCTAAATGAGATGGGGGAAATAAACGAAGCAGCCTATAAATGAGAAAGAGAGGGGACGGAAACCGTCGAGTCCGAGAGTACAAATCGAGCAAAAATGGAACCCCGTGTCAACAAGTGTCCATTTAAATCCGAGTCGAGCAAATTTTATTCGGAAATACAAGTACGGGTCATTGTAGAGATACAGAGGGAAACTATGAGAGATCTGGATACATGTGCATGAGGCACTGGTAAATCGTACAGGGAGAAAAAAAGTATCAGTTATAATCCAGAAAGAGAGAGAGGGAGAGGGAGAGAAGGAGCTCTATAGACATTATAAAGAAAACCGATCCAAGCAAAGACCGGTATAAGCAATAATCCACGTCAAGCAAGTGTAAAACCCAGGACCAGTCAGATAATCTTGACGCGCCGCGTCCACCGCCGCATCCCCCCGTTGTCCTCGTCGCGAGCGTTGCCATATCACCGGCCAATCCACAGCAAACTAGCCAGCCGTCGGGATCACCACACCGCCCAGGGTCGAAGAAGCACGTCTGCTTCTTCCGTGGGAGCGACCAGCGCTCCCACAAACAACGCACGTCTGCGTTGCTAACCCTGGATGGTGTGATGATCCCAACGACGGGCGAGCTTATTGCAAGTTGAACGGCGATACGACAATCTTGCGAGTTGGATTCAGGCGGGCGGGGCGGATAACGGGTCCTCTACGGGTCCTCTACCACACACCCCTGCGGGCATGGCCGCGAATGATGCCTCCGAAGGCAAGCTCTGCCTGCTGTTGCGCGTGCAGATCGAGGTATCGGCGCGAATGCGCATAGTGGGAGTCCCGGACGGACAGCGAGGTGCTCGCGGCAGCGTAGTAGTGGTGGCGTTCTGCCGCGCGGAGTAGCGGGAAGTCCACGCCCCCAGGGCATTCAACTTTGGAGGTGTGACGCCGGACGTGTGATGAGGATTTTGTGGCCGAGAGGGTGGACGCGGGTAAACCGGGCGTCATGCGGATGACCTGGTAAACTCGTGGTGTCGGTGTCGTCTGGTAAGTCCTCGACCCATGGATAGCTTCCGAAGGGCGGTTAGTGGGGAGGACAGGGGTACGCTGGCCGACGGCGGCGGGACGTGGCTGCCTCGCAATATTGGGCACCTGCGACGGCGAAAGTGGAAGCAGGCGGCGGACAGCAGCGCCGGCCGGTACAGGCGACGTCGGCACATCGACGAGACGGCCCTCGGCGGTTTTCGCGCGCACGCGAGATGAGACGCGGGGAGGCTGGAAGGAAGGCTGAGCGTGAGTGAGATGTTCTGGAGAGTAGAAGATGAGTACGAACCGTCACCGGGGTTTCGAGATTTTCTTGCACGAGATTGGAATCGGCGATGACCGCAGGCGATGGCGCGTCGTGACCTTGTGCGACGACGGCGATGGGCTCAGTGGGGAGGTCGTGACTGGCTGTGGGCTCGGCGAGATGAGCAGCGGGAGAAGTCACGGTGAACGCGAGCTCGGTGGGAAGAGCGACGACGAATTGGGTGGGAGAAGCCGCGGTAGACACGGTGGGGAGAGTGGGGAGGTCGGTGGGGAAGTCGATGAGCTTGACGGGCTCAGTGACGAGTGCATCGAGGGGAGCGACGGTGGGCTCGGCGGGGACGTTGCCGACATGGGCGGCGGGGACGACGGTGTGTGCCCGGGACGAAGGTTTGGAAAGACCCAAGACAAGCAGGAAAACAGCGACCAAGGCGATGATTATGAAGGGAAGGACGATCGCGAAGAACTGCGAGGGTGTAGCGCCGGCAGGGTCTGTGTGCCAATTGCTGTCCAATTTGGGGGGTTGGAAGTGCAGGGCGACGTTGGTCTGCTCCCCAATCGGCGCCTCCAGCGCATTAAGCATTGCCCTAGTCTCGAGGATCTCCACCACGGCGGCAGCTTGTTTAGCATACCAGGCCGCATCGGCGGCGGCGATGGCGTCGTTGACGGCCAGGTGCACCGACTTGACGGCCAAAACGGCGGGAACAACGCGCGTTGTCAAAGCCATCAACCAGGAAACGACGGGAGGGTGAAGGGGGAAGGCGTAAGACATGGTGGGAGGAGGGTATGCTTTGGAGACTTGGAGTGCTCGAAAAGCAAAAATCGACTAATGCGGGGGAGAGCAAGAGTCTTTGAACTCCGCAACTCGCAAACTCCGATTTTATACTCCGCTTGTTTGGTCTCCCAAACACCGCGTCGACCGAGACAAATTTTGCACAGGTCGAATCCATGTGACCGAGTCGAGCGCGACGAGCGGCAGCAGCATTTGGGATTTCGAGGAGTTGAGCGTAGAAGGTAAGTAAGTTCAGCCTGATCCGCCGGGACTGTCAAAGATCGCTGATCCTCTCACGCTGGTTCCTAAACCACTTCAAACCCAACGACAAGGGACGAGGACAATTCCAAGGATCGGGGATTTTTTTTTCTCTCTCTCTCTTGCAATCGGCAAGTATTCAATAAGTTGGCCAGCTAAGACGCAGCAAAACCCGGTGTAAGCATCGAATGAAGCGGAAGGGTCGGCTTTTCAAGTATCCTGGGTCCTCGGTCCCCGTCTTTGCTCTCCAAGTTTGACTTGCCACCAGAAATTTGGACAGGTTATGAAGGAACTGCCACGGCGAACAGCTGTGAATCTGCAGGGAGTGGGCCTGGCGCATTTCGATTTTTGTGGGTGAGGGTATGGTGAGAGACTGAGAGTTGACCCTGGTCCGGGTGCAATGGTCATAAGTAGCCCTTATCCCCTTGCAGCAAGTGGTAGGTTTGAATCCAGAGCCTTTACACTAGGTGTCGCCAAAAGGCGCCTGAAACCTCGCTTAACCCGTTGGCCGTTGATGGATATCACTCAAAACATAGCCACTGCGTTCATTCACCGTTGCGTACAAGTTGTATACAACTTGCGTCACCCTACTTATCGAGAACGACGAATCCTCCGTCGCTAATGTACTCGTCCTCTTCCTCTCCCGACCTGTAAAGGGCTTCACGCCTGTCCTCTTCTCCAGCTTGACTCCCTTCATCGTCGTCCGCTTCGTCGTCCACGTAAGGGTTGCGCTTGTACACGCCTGTGTCCGTTAAGTATCGCGACGGCCAGGCGGGGTAGAACTCACGTTTGCGATAATAGCGGACCTCGTCCTCCTCTCCATCAGACACCCCTCCCCTGCGTTTGCGGTCTGGGCCTTAATAGGCATCTCAGTCTTTTTGCCGCGACAAAATTACTCACCGTCGTTGGAGTGCAAGGTCGACGTCGACGGTGAAGACAGTGCCATGTACGACGGCGTCAACTGTGCCACATCCCCCCCGAAGATCGTAGGGCCCCACATCGCCTCTGGGTCACCGCGGAACACCGGTCCTGCGGACACCATAGCCGGTTCCTCGAGGTTGTAAAAACGCGCAGTGGGGCTCGAAGCCGGCGTGTCCGGAAAGAACAACGGGGGTGCTGCTGCCTTCGAAGTAGAAGTCAGCCTCGAGCACATATTTTTTTGTCGCAATTACCTCTACCGCACGCTCGGTGCCCGCATCCATCTGTCCTTCCTCTTGGTATGTGTTGCTCTGCGGAAGCGAAGGGGTCGAATGAACCGGCACCGACGAAGCCTGTGCGCCCAAAATATTACTCGAGTTGTGCACCATGGACCCGCCGTTAGGATGACCCGAAAGCAGCGCGGAGTCGATGGACCCCGAAGTCGGAGTCGCATAGTTCGCGCGAGGTATAACCGACTGCGTCGCCGCGCCACGTGCGGCCGCGCTGACCGGACTTACGCCGGGCATGGAGAACGCGGGCAGGAGGTTGAATCTGGGGTGCGTCGCGGGCATGGCCGCCCCAGTCTGGGCGGCCGGCAGTCTGGCGGGCGGCTCCGCGCTCCCGGGGTTCTTGAACGGAGCGAGAAGGTTGAAAACCGGCTGCAACATGGGCTCGGGCGCTGCAGGGGTCGATGATGCGGCCGCGACATGGGGCTGTCCCTGCGCGGACCCCAACGCCGCACCAGGGGAAAGGGTGAATCCTGGCGATCCGAACTGAACTGTTGTCGCCATTGGCGGGGCCGGCCCCTGTACAGCTGCGGCCCCGGGCACCTGGGCCGCCGTTCCTACATTCTCAGGTCATTACGTTGAGGGACCAAGCCAACTGTACGCTTACCTTGCTCTTTCGCCTTCTGGGGCCCCCATGAAAACCCTGGAGCGCCAAATGGAATTCCACCTTCCTGTACCATAGTCGTCGTCGCCTCATGCACGGCGGCCACGACAGGCTCCAGCGGAAGCCCGAACGCAGCTAAATTCGGTAGCACGGTGCTTGCGACGCCGTCCTTCGCAGTCGGCGGTCCCTCTGCGGTGATCGACACACCGACGTGCATCGTGGCACCCGTTGTCCCGCCCAAATTCGTCGGCACCGACATACTTCCTTGCGGCGTGGAGTTCGTGGGTATAGTGGCGCCCGTAGTACCGACCACGACGCCGGGCGTCGGTTCAGGACGATAAAACCCCCGCTGTTTCGCGAACGGCGTGACGGGCTTCGCTCGCGCTCTGTTCAGGATTTTAGCTTGCCCCAGGTCGCCTGCTCACGATGTCAGCGAGGGGCGCGCGATAATTAACGTTGCTCACCTGTCATTGACTCCACCGTGCGGTTGCCGCGCGTAAAGTTGTAGTACACCATCCTGAAGTGTACCTCCGCCAAACAGTCCCCGAAAACGCGTTGCACATGTGCAGTTGGGACGAGCCGCTCGTTCTCGTCGTACAGCGGGAACGGACAAGCGCTGTACTCCCCTGCGATGTCCTTCAGTGCGTCCATGTTGGGTTTCCCGACAGGCCAGCGCGTCGCGTCTACGTCGCCTGTAAGTCTATTAGTCGCCGTACGCGCCACTCAGGTCCCCACTTGCCAAGATGTTCGCCCTTGGCCCTAAAGACAGGGCCCGTGAAGCGCAAAGCCTCCTCCCCATCGACAGTGGTGAAGAAATTGACCGAGTTGCCGCCGCAGACGCCGTGCTCGAAAGCCTTCAAGTTTTTCATTGCATCCTTCCACTTGGTCTTGAAGACGGGGTCGTCGTCTAGGTATCCGTTCAGCGTCAAACTTTACACGGACAGATAACTCACTCGGGCACTTGAGCATGAAGGTATACTTCGCCCTCTCTAGCTTGTCGCTGAACGTGGGATTGAAGGAGCCGACGGGGCCGACATAGAGTCTCTGGACGGCCACCCGACCAACAATTATTAAGTATGCGTAAGGTGAAGCTGGCGCGTTCGGGTCCTCGTCGCCAGGTACGCGCTCGCGAAGGATGTTGGCAGCACCCTCTCGTCCCCAGCCGTACGCGCTTCCGACAAGCGCGGACGCGGCGTACTGCTTCAGGGCGGAGAGCCGGGCATTGGCCTCGAAAGATGTCTTGAACGTCGACGTAACGGTAGAAGAAGACATGTCGAAGCGTTGGGTCTGGAGTGTTTGTAGTGGAAGGGTTGGATGGCGTTGGATGGCGAAGCGTTGGGTTTGGAGTATCTGTTGGAAGAGTTGTCTGTTGTCTGTAGTTGTCAACGAAAAGGGTTCATCGGCGACCGTCTTATGCGCCAATCTTTTTTTCTCTTCTGCGGTCCCGAGTCAAACCGAAGGAAGGGATGGATCGGCGTTGTCGTATGCTTGACGTGCTCCCCGTGCACCCCGATCACTCTGTGCAAGGCGAAATCGATATTTTGTGACTGTTCCCGCCCCGCCGCGTTTTTTTTTTTTGCAAATGGATGCTCCAATTTCAAGCCGACTTCAATTTGTTGTCAGACTCGGTGTCGATATCTCTTGGGTGGATCGGTTCCCAAGCCACTTATAGCGAGAATTGAACGCCGTGTTCGAGGTAGACGTGCGACCCCGAGCATTCGCGATCGCGGTTGCACCCGACTGTTCATCGCGCCCTGCGTGGGACGCGTAGCGATATTGTTGCCGCTGTTCCAGCTCCGTCGCGCCACGGCGTTGCAAATGGATGCCCAACTTTCAAGCCAACTTGAATTTGTCGAGGATGCCTTGAGTGGATCGGTTTCCAAGCCATTTGCACTGAGATCCCGAATTTCGTGTTAGAGGCAGATGACGGGCAATAAGTCCACCCTTCCCGGCGTATCGTTGCTCTTCCCCTTCGTCTATGCCCCCGACCCCCGCGCCGTCTAGCGTACCCGTTCCAGGCCACTCGAGCGCCCGACCTCCGGCGGTGCCATCAGCCACCCTATTGTCCACCGCAATATACCAAACGGACGGAACGTTGGTCCGCAACTTCAAGCGTGGAGCAGGCGAAGTCAACTTGCCCATCGATGTCGAACAGTGGGCCGCCAGCGAGCCGTACGACGTCGAGCGCCATCTCGAAGTTGCCCCCGAAGCAGACGGAGTAGTTTCAGCGCTTTTCAAGTGTTGTATATGCATGGACACTTTCGTGAACCCTGTCTCGTGGGTCGCTTTCTGTCCCGTCTTCCTCACCGATTGACCACGCAACCACAGCACGCTCTGCATGCATATCTTCTGTGACGAGTGCATTCACGAAAGCTTGCTGCGTGCGCCAAGTTGTCCGCAGTGTCGTCGGCCTGTACTTGGACCGCCCTTCCGCGACGCACTTTTTGAGCGAGAGCTTGCCAGCGCGATTCGCGTAGGACTCGTTCGAAAGCGACGAAAGCCGTGCCGGTGTCGGCGAAAGACTTGCCCAAGGAGTTCACGAGCGCCGTCTTTCCGCTCCCAATACATCCATGGACGGCCAACAGCAGCTGGCCAGGTTGCATGCCCCCAGCTGTGGCGCGACGGTGCTCCATCACCAGATCGCGCACCACGCCCTGAGAGTCGGTGAGTTTGTGCGGTGCCTCTGGGAAGTGTCCGTGGTAGTCGTCGACATGCCCATCGGCCAGGTCGAGCAGGCGCAATGCGACCGGTATGGCGTCTCTCGCGAAGGGCGTTCCGTGATAGTTTAGAGTCTCGAGGGCCGCGAACCAGCCATCAGCGGGGCCTGTAATGAAATTTAGCTTCCGGTTCTGGGATTAGCGCAAGTCTTACTCGTGGAAGCGACCGATCCCAGGGCGACGCAGGGATCCAAGGAAAGAGCGCCGACTGACCCTGGATTTCAGTAAGCTGTTTATAAGCATCAAAGAGGCTTACAGTCAAATAATCGCGACATATCATCTACCAGAAAACGCTCAGCAACAAACATATGCAGGTCTAGCAAACGTACTATTCCCGCCTTGAACGGTCACGGAAAGGTTTCTGTCGTCAGACGCCAGGCCGAAAGCGTTGCCTGAGCCAAAACGTCAGTGGATGAGACGCGCGTAGCGTCTGGCGCGACTTACAGTCGGCATCGATCAATCCCGGTAGGTCTCCTGCTACGGCGCCGTTAATCATAAGCAACTACACCGACGCGAAACCTACTTTCTCCATCGTCGGACGACGCTTCATGAACAGTAGGGTGACCTGACGAAATTGAATGACGCCGACTTCTCTGCGGCGAGTATTGCGTACCGGTTTCCACATCGGAGGCGTTCCACGTCACGTAGAACGTAGGTTGAACCACAAAAGACGGAACCATTGAGCCCGGAGTGAGGAGGGAGGGTCCATACCGCGCGAGTTCAAATGCGATCTGGTTCCTGTTTGTGTTTGTTTCCATCAATATTACTTTCGGCGACCTGGAACCACAACGGTCGACCGCATTTCAAAACTTCCAGACGACCGCATTTCAAACCCTCCAGACGACCGCATTTCAAACCTCTAGCCCTCACATGGCGACCACACGATCGGCACCCCTGCGTTCGTTCCAAGGCCCGTTCCAGCAGTACCTTTTCCTCCCCTCGCATGGCCACCGCACTACACCATCCTAGTGGCGTTGTGTACGTCCGCTCGCATTACTACACGCAAAAGCTCAAGAGAATGGACTGGCCTATGCTCGTGCATGCCCGAGAACTCGTCTCGAATGCGTCTCCGGTACGTCGGAAACAGACGCCTCAGGCTTTTTCCAACACGTCCAACAGCCGTATGCCTGCACTCACACTGGGTGGCTGATACCGGATGGCGGCTACATGCCGAACAAGATTTATACCCGAGTACCAGTTAAACGCGGCGTCGACTGCGCGTTAACAATTGACGACCTGGACACCAATATCTTTATGGACTGCGGGCGCGCATCCGCCCGACCTGTAACTCTCTCCCATGGCTTCGCCGTCACTGTCGACCATTTCCCGTTTGACTCTCGTCGCCAACTGTCCCATCCTTACACGATCCTGGTCACGACTCAGCGTACAAGCGGAGGCCCGGTTCACCCGGTCAACACGTACATCAACAAACTGGTACCGGAATTGGAGGTGCCTTGGAGGGGAAACGTGCTCGTTTTCCGCCACGGCGTGAGCGTCAGGCGGCCCATTATCAACATTACCGAAGGCAGCGCGGACATTGTCGACGCGATAGTTGCGGAGTTAGTGCCATTCACGTGTCCCATCTCGCGATTCTCATGCTCGTCGAACGCAGGGTCATTATGGCGGGGCTCGTAGGCAAAGAAGACCTTGGGGGGCAGACTATGTTGGCGGTTTCGGGCATCGACCCGCAGCTCTAGATTGTTTCGACTAATTGCTTCCAGTACCCCCTTTTCAAATTTATTTGTCGTTGTCGTCCAGATGCCGCGCTCGGTTTCTATGAGGCGACGAATTTCCGTTCTCCGACGGTCTCCGATAGCGCTCTATAAGAACAACTGGCGAAGTGGATGAACGCCATGGCGTCAGTTACTCGGTCCCGCGCACGACGCTCCCTGCCATCTCCGCAGATTCATACTCGGGCTTTCTTCACCATCTGCTACCTAATAGGCTACTCGATGCGTTTTATGGCCCTCCTGGACCTAATTGCGTTTTCAGAGACTTGCAAGGCGACTATGCGGGCGCGCTACAAGCTGTTCGGCGACCGCGTAGCTCGATACGTCGCACCTTTCTTCGCCCCAACTCCACCCGCCGCATTACGTGGCGAAATCCACCTGTTTTTTTCGACGTTGGGGCAGACCGGGAGCTGGATCGTGGGTTCTGTCGGCCTGGCTGTGGCCAGTGTCCTTAGCCACCCCGCGTGCCCCACCAACCTCAACATTATTACGTCGTACCGCAACCGAGACACCTGGGCGGCATTCTTCATGCGCCGTTGTGGGTTTTACGTTACCTCCGACCGCCACTGCAGGGGAGCGTATGCTATGGAGGGCGGCCGAGTGTTGTGTCTCAAGCATTCCGCTCGACCCGTCTGCGATCCTCTTCCCCCCTCCCTCACCCCACTAACACCGTTGCAGACTCTGCGCGTCACAATTACCACCTCCGCCTCGGCCGCCATGTCTGCTCTGTTTCTCGTTGCGCCCAATTCCTCTCAGCATGTGGCCGTTAGTGCCCAACGGATCATTACGCCTTTCCCGACATGGACTTCGCGCCAAGAAGGACTGCAGGGTATAGATCCCAATGCCCTCCGTGCGCACGTCGTCCGCCAGCTGGACGAGACGGCGACGTACCCAAAGCGCTCGCCACTTCCAGGTTCAGTCCACTTGCACAACACCAGCGCCACCTTCAATTCACAGTGCGCCGAACTTTGCCCCGCGGTGTGGCGCAACACCGTCGGCTTGAAGAACATCGCTCAATGGTCATGGGGTGGTATAGAAGGAGGACGGTTGCAGGCAGACGTGACGTTGGTTCATATGGGACGTACACGCTTGGAATTCAAGACCGGGGGAGAGTGTACTAACGCGTTCTGCGACCACTCGGGGTAAATATCGATAATACGTCTAGCTAAATTACGGGAATGTGTACCATCGGTCGGTGTCACATAAACATTGTCGACTCCTACGAAGGTTCCCTTCCTCCATCCACCACTTTGTGAAGTCGTTCGGGTGCTTGGATTCCTCAGCACCGGCGTATAGAACGCAGCCCAAAGGCAGACCCGACGTCATGAGCCATTCCGCGTCCTCCTCTAAAATGTCACCGGCCAGCTGTAACGTTTGCAATGTCGGGAAAGTACAGCCTCCGTCTCGCAAGACGCGCAAGACAACCGCCGTGATACCGTCGCCGCACGAACAAAGGTCCAGTCCTCGTACGCTCCGCATCGTAGAAAGGATCGGCGGCGTATCGCTATTCTTGTGTTCTTCCACCGCAATCTCCACGAATTCCGCGTCTTGAAATAGGCGTGGGCACCTTTTGTGCAAAAACGCCAACGACGCAAAATCGAGCATCTTGACTCGAATGTTGCGGACGTGCTCTGCTATAAGGTTTTCGAATACGAAAGCGGCCTCGTTGTTCTCGCTCTGCAGTTCGAGATGGGTCAACTCCGGCAGGCGAACGGCTTTCCCCGATCCAACCGCGCTGAACTCGAAGAAGCAGAGCGAGAGGTTCAACAGGGAGGCAGCACACGCGTGAAGGATAACGCGCAATGTCTCCCAGGGCATCTCGGAGTCCATGTTGGTTAACTGGAGCGAGGTCAAGGTCGAGTAAATTCCGGGGGGCCGAAATATTGGCATCACCCCTCGAAGACGCATGTTGCGGATGGCTGGCTTCCCTCCGAAGAAAGAAAGCTCTCCAAACGAGTCGTGGTCGACGGCCAAGGATCCGTCGGTTGAAAAGGCGACATCAATCAACCGCGGGGCGGCGAAGTCCTCGGTGCGTGAGAAAGTCTCCATCCACTCGTCAGCGGTTTTCGCAATTATGGTAAGTCGCGAAATCCTAGACCAACTCGCATCCAAGATAGTGAGGACATCGTCATAGAAATCGGCTGCGGGGCGGTCCCGGAGGCGCTCACGCCTCGGGCCGTGCAAGTTGTGTTTCCAGAGCGTCGTGTCAATGGTGATGTCGAGCGGCCGAGAGTGGGAGTTCTCGAGGCAGAGTGTTACGAACTCTGGCCTTGTCCACAAGTGCAACGTAAACGACGCCCAGAGGAGGCCATTGGCGTCCCCGATTTTCTTCCAACGTTTGCTGGTGATGTTGAGGCGGTTTCGCCTCCGGACGGCGTCCAACCAGTCGTGCGCACTGAGCACGAAAGTTTCAAACACGTTGTCGATGATTTCGGGGGGCAGGGAGTTGATATGCTCAGACATACAGACGAATAATGCGATTCTGCACTTTATGCACTGTAGATTAGGGGGTATGATGTTAAACTAGGAGGAACGATACATTATTGAGGAGCAAGACATTATCCGGCACAGGGGTACGACCGCGGAGGTCTTCCGCCCGTCGAAATTCGTGCAGACTTCCGCACTCGACCCGCCCCTCGCGGATAATCTGCTACAAATCCTCTATCCGCTCGGGCACCTTCACACGCGAGTGCGCATACTTGATGGCTGTGAAGGATGTGAATCTGCATTCAACGTCAGGCAAGCCCCACAAGGCAAGAAACCTTACGTGGTCAAAATCTTGCACCACCCTGTGCAATGTTACTTCAAAAACGCCATACATGCCGGCCGACAGGACCGTTGCGGGATCCGGCCCACTTTTGCTGGGACGAAGGGACACAAGCAGACTCTGGGGGGTTGCGGCGCGTACCCCAATTGTACCTGCCAAAGAGCGAACTTGCAAAGTGAATAAGGCCGTCAATTCAGCGTGAACAGCGCACGGCGCGATTACACGGCATTCCACTTCGCAATTTTCCTTCGGCTGATTTAGGTCAGGCGACGCAGCGTTAAGAACGGGCAACTTCCTACCGAGACTGATGCAATCCTCCCGAACGTGAAAAATCTGAGCGCGACTCCGAGTTCATCTGCGTACTCTGTACTCCCGGCGGACCCGGACTGCGGGCAAGGTGGACGCTAATCCAATGGGTGTCCCAAGTTAATGCCAGGGACGTTTCTCTCGCGTAAGAAGGAGAGAATGTCGGCCGTGGAGCAAGTCGCGTCGTCCGCGCGTAATGCGTTCGGCGTCCAGTGGAGAATTTGGCGCATCGACCTCAGCGGGCAGTGGTTCTGACATTATAACTATGTTATCCCCAACAACCGCAACATTTCATATCCGTAGGCAACCGATCGCGCAGGGTGAGTCAAGCGTAAAATACGCAATTAAGCCAGACAACGAGTGCACGTGTGTGCTCGTTGGTCCTGCAAGCAACCCAACCCAGCGTAGAGATCCGGCGACGAAGTTCGAGGCGTTCCTGCGGCATCTACCTTTGTCCGGTTCCATCCGTCATGTCAGACCCGACCTGGGACGCGGAGCGTTCGCTCAAGCTAGTCTTTGAGCGGCACACATTGCCACAGATGCTGAGCGTCGTCGGGGGCGTAGTTCAGGTTCCAGCACCTGCAAAACGCAACCGCACGGACCTCATAAACGTTTTGGACTCTTTCCCTGTCGCAACTCGAAGCCTCCTTGTATTGGCAGCGTTCGCATACCCGGGGACGAAACGCAAGAGAAAAGACGACTCGGGGCCGAACAAGAGACGGAAACACGGGAAATAGACCTACCACTCGAGGACGAGCCCATGGATGTCGACGAACAGGCGGAGATTATCGCGGGGCCCTTTTTCCAGCCGCCATCCCAGGACGAAGAGAGAGCTTGTATTGCACGGTACGACAAAATGCGTAGTGATTGGACGGCCGCTCACTATCGTACCAAAGGGCAATCGATAAAACCGGGAACGCCGCATTACAAAAGCACGTATGCGCGGCGTGCGCCAGAAGGTTGTTCGCCAAAGAGTTGCACCGGACCACTATCGCAGACGTCCCGAATAAACGCCGTTTGCACCCAGTGGAGAGCCATGGCGCGCACGTCCTTACCGAAGGCATGCTGCTGCATGGAGATGTTTCGGGGCCAATCTTCTTGTGTCATGACTGCATGTCGAAGCTGACGCTGGATGAGAGGCCGCAGTATTCGCTGGCGAACGCCATGTGGATCGGGCCGATCCCTTTCGAATTATCGGTGTTGACGTTGCCGGAAAGGCTCCTGGTAGCGTTGTACTTCCCGGCGGCCTACGTGGTCAAGCTATATCCAAAAGTCAAAGGCGCGCAATTCTGGAACAAAAAGATGATGAACAGCGCGCTGAAAGGCAACGTGTCGACGTACCGGCTCAACACCGACCAGATAGCAGACATCGTGTCCGGCTCGCCCAAAACACTGCCGCCTTCTCCGAAAATCCTTGCCGCCACCATCGGTGTAACGTTCGTCGGGCGTACTGATAAACCGCTTTCCGTCTTGCCCGACTTCCTCAAAGTCCGGAGAAAACGCGTCTTCGATGGCCTAGTTTGGCTCAAAGCGAACAACCCGCTGTATCATTCGATTACGATTTCAGAGGAGCACCTCGAACGCTTGCCAGAGGACGCGGTCCCAGACGAAATTCTACTTAACACTCGAATCTCGGACGACTTGAACGCGTTGGACAGGGAACACGCGGGGTACGTGCCAATGGACGCAGCAGATGAAGAGGTCCCGGACGCTTTAAACTGTAAGGGGGTGCCCTGATTATTATATGGCTCACCCATGCACTCTCCAGGGGGAAACTTGGGTGCAGCGTCGGGAGTTAACCCTGGTGTGGAAGACGAGGAGGGCGACGACGACTCTTAAGGTAGACTATCATCGGTTACGACCAACTGTGCTGACTCCAATGCAGACAATGTGCTTTTTCCTCTGCAGTCACATGGGGTCATCGATGTTCACGCCGAAGGCGTCCCCGACAGCGACGTCACGGCGCATGGCCTGGCCAATGCGGCCCAATCCCTGGCCGAGAGTTCCTTCAAAATTCGAAAGGACAGCGCGTTCGTCAACGAGTACGCGCGGGTAGATCAACACGGCAACCGGTTCGACGGCGGGCCCGGGAATCCCAACCACCTTCTGGGAGCCTTTCCTGTGCTTTTTCCGTACGGCCAGGGCGGGTTTGAAGTAAAGCGCGACGTCGATGTGCCGTACGAGGCACATGTTCGGTGGGCACTGCAATACGACGACGCACGGTTCAGGAAAGACCTTTACTTCATGTTTCAAGCGTTCGGCGTCGTCCAAAAGCGCCAAGTCTGCCGGTCCGCGGGGCTCCAAGTCAAGCGGGCCACCTTCATCGCAAATCAGATATCGTTTCTCAAACTGCAGCCCAAGGACCTCTTACGCGCTAGTGCGGAAGAGACCCGCCGTGTGCCACTGTCCAATCCCGTGGTGCGCAACTTGCGGAAACACTTGACTTCGGTGCGGGCTCGTGTTCAAGGCACCGACGAATCCCGTATGTCTGTTCGATCCCAAATTTGGGGTATGAATCTGCGATTCAATCCGCCGAGCATCTGGGCGACCATCAACCTTGCCGACACGAGCGATCCCATCGCACAGGTTCTAGCCGGAGAGCAGATTGACCTGGACCATTTCGTTGCAACTGCTGGACCGTCGCGGGAGCAGAGAGCGATCAACGTGGCTGGCGACCCTTTTGCCGCTGCGGAGTTTTTCCATTTTGTCGTGAACCTGCTCCTCGAGGATACCTTTGGCCTGAAGAAATCGAAGAGGGGCACGTTTGTACGCACCGTTGGCGCGTTAGGCCTCGTCAATGGCTACATCGGGACGGTTGAAGCTCAAGGACGGGGCACGCTGCACCTGCACATCTTGTTCTGGCTCGAGGGAGCACCCACCCCGGCGGCGATGCAAGCGGCACTCCAGGGCGCGGCCTTCCGAGAAAAACTCGTTCATTATATTCAACACACCATGAGGGCAGACATCAAGGGGATGGACGCAGCCGCTGTGTTAGGTGCGAAGAAAAAATCCTCGGTTGCGTATTCCAGACCGGAGGACCCCCGGCTGCCGAATTACGACTTGCGCCGGCACGAGGCAGAGGCCGAGATCGCACGCGCGGTCCAAGTGCACGACTGCAAGGTGTCGACGTGCTTGGTGCAGAAGGGTGGTCGACTGATTTGCAAACGCCGAGCTCCGTTTCCCTTGGCGTCCGACGACTGGGTCTTGCCGGACGGTGAATATGGCCCCCGTCGCGTGTGCGGACGTCTCAACGCGTGGAACCCCACGGTGCTCCAGATCATAAGAGCCAACCAAGATGTGAAGGTTATGACGAACAGCCACGAGACGAAAGATATTGCTTTCTATATCACGTTGTACATCGCTAAAAAGCAAATCCAGACGAGCAACGCGTCCGCGCTTCTTGCGAAAAGCCTGGTGTTCCACAAGAAGATGAACGCCTGCGAGCAAAAGTCCCGCGACGTCAACAAGCGTATGCTGATGCAATGTGCGAACACCCTGAGTCGACAGCAGGAGCTCAGTGCTCCGGAGGTGGTTTCCTACCTTATGGGATGGGGTGACAGGTTCATCTCCCATTCCTTCGTCCAAATATACTGGGACGAAGTGTCCAACGCCATTCGGCGCGCTTTCCCGCGACTACAGGTCAAAAGGTAAGCTAGTTTGCCGCACTTGACGTCGTACTAACTGGTTTGTAGCGCGACCGCGAGAACCGCTGCCGCTCTCGGAGAGCAAACACCTGTGCAAGCGGAGCGTGTGAGTGCATCAGTTGTAGTTTGCTCGAGCAACTGCCAACGCGTTCACAGGAACCGCATGTCAGGTTGCAAGTGCAAGACGGAGTGTTTGTGTTGAAAGATCAGCTGAAAGAATACACTGACCGTGGAGAAGCGCTCGCGGACATGAATTTCTACGACTACTTCACGGAGACGTACCACGGGTCCGTCCTGCCCGCTCGCAACGACGAAAGCGGGGCCGCCAAGGCCGGCCGTCCCGCCAGCCGACGCGTCCCATATCTCGCCCAATCGAAACGGAAGGGCTGCAGAGTTTTCCGGGGCAAAGCGTACGAGATGGTGCCGCAATTCATCGGCAATTGGTTCCCAAGGAAAGATGCCGGGGAATACTATTACGCCAGCATGCTCGCCCTACTGAAACCGTGGCGGTCCATGCGCGATCTAGCGTCGGAGTCTCCAACTTTCGAGGCAGAATTTCATCGTGTAATGGTGACCGCGTCGACGAGGTCCAAGCGAGTCGTTGCAAACGCTGAGTTCTTCCACGAATGTATCGACGTGTCAAGGAAGAAGAAGGACAAGCCGGCCGATGTCCACGAAGGGGCCGTCCTCGACGCAAACGAGTACCTACGACGTGAACAAGAGCTCTCCGAGCTGCAAGATCTTCAAGTCGATTTTACGGAAGACGACATTCAGGTCGCCAGGGACAACAGACAGCGTTACGGCGAATATTTGTATGGCGAGCACGCGCTGAGCATCGCAAAGGACATCGGCATCTTCACCGACGATATCCTCCCACAGGACGTCGCAACCTGCGAACGGGCGTCCTTTGACGACTACGTGAAGTACGTCGAATGGGGCGCGAAAGTGGCCCAACTCACGAGGCAGAGTAAACTTGTCCCGGATAACACACTGACGATGCCAGCGGTAGATGGAGTGTTTTCCCAGGTAGCAGGAGCAGTCGGTGCTGCCGTCCTGGAAGACGTCGACGCGGCAACTCCCCGCCAGCGCACCAAAAAGCAGCAGGCCGCGCTGGACATCTTGAACGTCGAGCAACGACGTGCCCACGACATCATCGAGGCGCACGCAAGGCGAACGCTCGCCGAGAAGAAACAGGACCAGCTGCTCATGCTAGTGCGGGGTGAAGGAGGGACCGGGAAAACGGTGTTACTCAACGCAATCGCCCACACTTTCGATTTTCTGCAAGCAACGGACGCGTTGGCGAAGACCGCGACCACGGGCGTGGCAGCAAGTCTGGTGGGAGGCCAAACGGTTCACTCGTGGGCTGGCTTGAAGCCGATGCAGCGGGAGCTGGAGCCAGACGAGGCGCCCTCGGCCCCGACGCGGGACACGGTTGAGAAGCGGAAGCGAAACATTATACCGGCGCAATACTTGGATATTGATGAGTGCTCGATGCTCACAAAGTCGTTGCTGGCGCGCTTATCAGCAGTCGTGGGAGAAGTGCGTGATGCTGCGGGCATCGGAGACGCCTCTTTGCCCTTCGGCGGTATGAACGTGGTCCTCTTCGGCGACTTCCACCAATTCGCGCCAGTTGCCGACACGAAGGGCGCGTTGTACTGCCGGTCGACAGGCAAGGCCAAGAACGACATGGGAATGCAGATATACAATCAGTTCACCACCGTGGTCACGTTGACAGAGCAGAAGAGGATAACGGACATGCCATGGAGGGATCTGCTGCACCGGCTGCGCGTAGGTGAATGCACTCGCAGCGACATGGATATACTCCGGTCGTTGCTCGTTACCGAGTCGATCGAAGACATGCCCGACTGGAACTGCGAGCCTTGGTCCAGCGCCATGCTGGTTACGCCGAGGCACAGCGTCCGAACGCAGTGGAATTCGGCCGCCCTCCGGAAGCACTGCGCAGCAGCGAAGCAAAGGTTATACGTTTGCGAAGCAGAGGACACATTGACGACGGGGGAGCAACTCACTTTGGAACAGCGGGTCGTAACAGCGGCGATGGATACGAAAGCTACGGGCAAGTTGGAAGACAGAGTCGAACTGGCCATCGGGATGCGAGCGATGGTGCTGACGAATATTGCGACGGAAGCCGACCTCGCGAACGGAACTCGCGGTGAAGTGGTCGATATCGTGTTGGACCCCCGGGAGGCGGATGAGCCCAGGATCGATCCAACGACCGGAGCGGTGATGCTACAATACCCACCGGCCGTTGTATTGTTCAAGCCCAACAATTGCTCGTTCCAGCCGTTCGAGGGTCTTCCGCCGGGTGTTTTGCCCATCGTCCCATCGGAGTCGAATTTCAAGGTGGTAACCGCGGATGGGCGGTCTCACAAGGCGAAGCGGAGGCAGGTTGCAATGACGCCCGCATACGCGTTCACGGACTACAAGTCGCAAGGCCAGACGCTGGAATACGTGCTGATAGACTTAGAAGACCCACCGAATCGGAGCTTAACGCCTTTCAGTGCATACGTTGCACTGTCTCGTAGCCGGGGGCGCGACCGTATCAGATTGCTGTGGGGTTTCGAGGAAAAGCTATTCACAACGCATCCATCGGCGGACTTGGCGCTGGAGGATGACCGCCTTAACACGCTGACGATCGAGACGAAGCGTTCGTATCCGATGCACGTCGTTGGGCACTCCTTCGTCTGTCCTCAGCCATTACATAGACAATGCACTGACGATAAGTTGCACAGGTTACCGACAGCGCCGTTGTCGCCTGAACCTCCGGTGCAGTGCCTTCCTCAGCCCGATGGCCTTGACCAAATGGAGTCGGTAGATATTCCCTGTACTTTCGTAGACAGTTCCGTGAACACGTCGTTACCCGGAGCGCTTTGGATCAGTGTTCTAACTTTGCGTATCGACCGACAACTTGGAAAATCAATTGGAGCGCTACAAAGACTACGAGAAGAAGCTGCATTACGCCCACCCTGCTGAGTCGACATCGACTACTGCGTCGACCCGAGTCGCCCCTTCGACGCTCGCCCGCCACTCTGAGTACACCTCCCGTGTCGGCAAGGGGTCATATCCAGGGGGAATAGCTTTGCGCGCAAGTAAGACACCACCGGGGGCGATCAACCCACCGAGGAGAGCGCTTGCGTCCGGTGCAGAAACGTCGTCGTGGACGATGAGCCTGGAAAGTGATGGCAGCGTGCCAGCCGGGCGTTTTGACAGGCCCAGCAGCGCGGGGAGTACGAACCGAGATAACCTGAGGTCCAAGGTTTGAAGCGACCACATGCTCGGGAGAACAATTTCCAATTCATGTGCAGGGCTTGCGTCCAGGGAGAACTCAGCAACTCGGACGTCGCCGAACAAACGCGAACAACGCGCCAACATAGGGAATAGACTGTGGTGTTCTTCGACCTCTACTCGGAGGCTGGTTGCGAATGGAGCATCGAGGCGCTCGAGAACGTCCAGACTCCGGTCATCGCCGTACACGACGTGTAGGTGTCGTAACGAAGGCAGCGATATAACCTCCTGGTCACCGATGGACGGACATCGGATGTACTCGAGGTACAGGGTTTCCAACGCCGGGGACGCGCGCAACATCGTTTTCAGCGTTGACCAATCCATGGGGGCGAACCATCCTTGCAGACGCAAGTCTCGGAGCCCAGCATATGCGTTTGCATGCGTCCATAAGGGGTGCACTGACACCAGGCACATCTGGGTCACCGAACCCGCAGTCGAGGGCAAGGTAGGCGGCCCCTCCTCGAGTGGTCCACGAGGGTGGCTCGATACGATACTGAGTATCGGACGTTCCGCAGACTGGGGAAATCGAACGCTGAGAACGCCCGCATTAAACAAAGCCACTCGACAGACGTGCAGCCTGCGGTCGACAGGGTTTCCACGCGAGCATAGGCATCGCGGAGCAGGGGTATCAGCACGGATGATATGTGCTCGACGGAGTGCCAAGGAGAAATCGGGGCGCGGGTGTCGAAAGCAGGGTCGTACAAGCAGTTGTGGACGAGCTGCATATCCAACTTGAGCAAAATATTCCACTGGCTGCTGCGTTCCAACGAGGTAAGGAGGTACTGTTGTGTCGTCCAAAGATGGATGGTTATGTCGGTCCACAGCAATCTCAACGTGTAAGCGCGGCCGCACCATAGTCTCGAAACGAGACAGATGCAAGCTCGAGCTTTATCCCTCTGTCCGCCAGGGTAAGCTCCAAGGTAATAGAGCCCAATTATCTCGTCCAGCAGCTCCGGGGGCAGGACGTCGGACATGGGGGAGAGAAGGAAACCAATTTCCCGCTTCGAGGCACAAATGCCCCTAACTCCTAAGGGGTATGGCGGAGGACTGCGACTTTGCGGAGCGGTACGAGTTAATACGCCCAAACTAGTACAGATTGGCGGCCGTCGAACGGAGAAAAGTGAAACCTCATAGTGGATATTGAGCAAACGCGAAGCGATGTAAAACAGGTAAGTCGATATACTGAGGTTAATCCACCTTTCGCCTCTGCGAAACACTACCATCGCCGCTGGACTTACGTTTGAGTGCACTCGGAGACGGCCAAGCCAGCATGTGGCGATCTTCAAAAGACCGATACCGATGCACTTTATACCGACCTGGAGAATGGCCTACTCCTTGAGGGAGCGGGGCCTCTGGCCGCGCAACTAACGGCGACGGACGGGCGGCGACTTGAGGCGCGGCCAGCTTGGGACGATTGCCGGGCAACGTAGCAAACCTCCCCGTGGGTTCACCTAGAGCCACTTTACCGTCGGCAACACGACCGCGCGCCGCCACCGTCTCGGACTCAGAGTGTTCGCTCAAAGTGGCGTCATCATCTTCGTCGTCAAAACGTAACACGCGAAGGTGCCGAGCGAGGAGTTCGTAACGCTGAATGAAATTAGGACGAAAGTAGGAACCGGCGTTGAAGACGGCGAAACTCACTCTGTTGTCCGCAGTGGTACCGTTCCACCGCCTGTGCAAAGTCGCCGAAATCAACAACCAGTCGGCCACACCGATGGGAAATAAAATCGTAGGCACCGAGCACGTCAGGCCGGCGGGGCCCTCGACGTAGACGAGCGTCCTTTCAGATCCCATGTGTGCCAAGTGGACCTCAATGTTGATCCCTCGAGCCCCGGTTGTGCGGTCGCAGTCCTCACATCTCTCAGCTTGTGCGTACTGCCAACCGGGTGAGTGACCATGACCGACGGATATACTGGTTCCTGACCTCGTTATGATCGCCGTCCTCTAAATCGTCGTATCTGACGGGCCTCCACAACGCTTCCGTTTGTTTCGCGAACTTGTCTTGCAAATCGTCGGGCGCATCGTCCTTCAAGCTGATAAACAACGACAAGTGATCGCGCTGTAGTTTCTGGCGGATATGAGCCAGGAGCCGGGATTTTTCCCGGCGGGACTCACGGCTGCTTGCCTGACTTGCCCGAAGAGGACGAAGGACTTAATGTTTCTGTCATCGTCGGTGTACGCGCTAGCGTCCGCGACCTTGAGTCCTGGCTCTGGAGTATGGAAGTCGATCTGGTGAATGGCGCGCCAGAGTGCGGGAGTCGTTGGGTTGTCCAAGTAAACTCGAAGTTCGTCCAAATTCTTCAGCGCCGAGGGCCACAGCGGGGCGGAGGGATTGATGGTCATGGTGAGAGCGGGACGGGACGGGCTCTCAGGGGTACAGATGGCGCCACGGCAACCGAACCATCCCATAGGAGCGGAAACCCCTCTGTGAGCCAAACGTGCGCGGATTACAGCGCGACCTCGGAAGCATGAAAAAGGGAGCGTGCCCCAGCTAGTATATCACTTCGTAGTTGCAACACACTGGAGCCTACAGGACGATACTTAAGCGATCAGTTCAGAGAGGACCTTCGGGGTTCGCTCCTCCGAAACCAACTCGCCGCTCGCCGCGTCCACCACTGTCGGGTTGCGCGGTCGTCGATAGCAGCCTCTGCGCGGGCGGGGCCCTGTGGTAAGAACGGTTTGGGAGGCCGTGAACCGAGTCTCGGACTTCGTAGAGGAGGGCGAAGGCGATGGCGAGTTCCCGCCGCGTCATCCTCATGTGAAAGACGTGTAAAGCTAAGCGTCGAGTAAGCGGGGGGTCGTCCTCAGGCGGGCGACTCACGGGCAGTTCGAGACTCCTGAGGCTCGAGAGTAATGTGTCTGGTGCCGAGTGCCTGGACCTCGTAGAAATATCCGCCCTGCTCAGTGCTGAAGCGCTTGACGCCGTACGCCCTGCCGGCGTAAAAAAAGGTCAACATTGGGAGCGGGAACTGGTCGGTGTCACGGTCGAGCAAGGAAGTCGGATCTGAACTCCTTTCGAGAAACCCCTTGAAATGCCCCTCGTGCGCGTTACGAGACCGAGGTAAAACATCGGAACAGGTATTGCAAGCGTACGTCACGGTAAATGTGGGCGGGTGCGCGTCGGGACCGGGGTAAGAGCGTATCGGCGGGCCTTAGGGTAAATGTGGCGGCGTGTGGAGGAGTGTTAGTTTTTGGCGCTGTGTTCGCCTATTTGTTCGATGCAGAGTCGCGGATGCAATGGGAGTTTCCACAAGTAAAGCACCTATGTTATTTGGTGTCGTTAACTATGGAAGATCGTGATCCGGCGGATTTCTGGAGTTGTGTACGCTTATTTGTTCGATGCAGAGTCGCGGATTGGGAGTTTCCACAAGTACAGCACCTATGTTATTTGGCGTCATTAACTATGGAAGATCGTGATCCGGTGAAAGTGGTCGGGTGTTTGTTTGATGCAGATTTCGGCATCGGAATTGAAGGGAAGGGGGACCTTGCAGTAGCGAGGTGATTTACTCTCGTAGACTTCCAACGGCCGGAAAGGGAACAAACAGATTCATTATTCATTCATTTGCCAGTTGAATGGCACCAGTCTCAAACAAGCACGTATCTAAAAAACTAAACGGCGTTGAAACCATGTGCGTCCTCCTCTAACGAAGACGAGCAAAACCATCTACCAAATACGGGTCTCGAGCAACAAATCGCTGTTGCTCTCGAGCCCAATGCACGCCTTGAGGAAGCTCTCGAGCGCATTGCGCTGCCTGTTGAGGCTGTTCACAACCTCGGTGCCTAATGGATCGTCAGCATACGAACACCGAAACCTGGGGAAAAGAGGTAAACGCACCAGGCTTGACGAGCGGGGCCTTGAGCATGTACGAGAGGAGCGACAGCACGGGATAGAGCGGCGCAAAGTCCTTCTTTTCGCCCTCGGCCGAGAGGTTGCGGTACTTGATGCGGGTGAGCAGCTCGGTGAGGATGGCGAGGTCGAGGATGAGCGGCGTCGCGAGAAGGGAGTCCTGCGAGTCTTGTCAACAACACCGCACCCGGAGATAAAAGGGGAAAGCATACCTCGCACTCGTTGAAGATGTTGATGGTCGAACGCCCACCGCAGAAGATTTCCGAGTAGTACTCGTCGATGGCGCGCTTGCTGTCGCCGACGGCGGGGACATACTTGATCACCACCTGGAAAGAAATAGTCAGCGCTACGACGATGATGAGAAGAGGGAGTAACATACAATGTGATCAGGGTGCTCGCCCTTACCCGTGGTCGTCCCCTTGGGGCCAACCTCAGGCGCCTTGTAGAGCAAGCGATTCGCATCCACCATATCATCAACTACGCTGCTCTTGCTAATCTCCTTGCTCTTAAACTGCCTCTCCGCCGACAAATTGTGCCCGTCGTTGTTCCCAAGGTGGTTGTAGGACGCAATCGAAAGCGGCTTGATCCCCGCATTGACGAGGAACTCTGCTAGAACCGACTTGAGCTTCGTCTGCCCCGACTTGAGGTCGTCCCCGCCAATGAACGACTGGTGGCGCTCCGCGAGCTCGATGACGCCGGGAACGAAAGTGTTCTGGGGCGCGCCGTTAACGAAGGGCTCGTTCTCGAGGATGGCCGCGACGGCGAACAGGGTGGAGGGCGACACCTCCGAGTGCGACGCCTTGATCGCAGCGAGGAGGTTGTCGGCGGTGTCGTTCACACCGGGGATAATATCGCTGTAACGCTCTGTGTTGGCGGTCCAGAAGACAACCATGCGGTCGAGCTCATTGTCCTTCTTGAACTTGCGAATATCAGCGCGGATATGGTCAAGGTGCGCCTGCTTGTCCTCGCCCGGGATGAGGTTGTCTGCGCGCGCCTCCTGGTTCGCTGCGATAAAGTCGGGGTAGTAGATCGACGGCAAGGGCTTGCCGAGCAGCGCCAAGTGGGGCGCGACCTGGCGCTGGAGATCATAGTCAAGCACCTGCGCGCGCTCCATTGCCTTGTCCATGCTAAGGCCGGAGATGTCCCACCCGCCAAGGACGAGATCGTTGGGATGCACCATCGGCAGGACGTCCGAGATCGGAATGTTGACGTCGTGTCCGCTCGCATTCGTGCCAATGCGGACGGTCGACGCGCGGAGGAGGGACCCAATGTAGTTGGGCTGCTGGACGCCGGCCTTGGTGTGCCAGACGATGTTGTGGCGGTTAGCCAAGATGGTCGCGCAAAGAGTGCTTCCGTTGTTGCCGCCGAGACCAATCATCATCAAACTGTTGTCCAAAAAATCAGGAACACGACGCAGACGATGAGGAGAGGCAACATACCCGGTCTTGGACACGGTCTTCTTGGTCTGGAATTCATACGACTGGGTCGTGGGGGTGATAGTGTACTGGCCGTTCGTAACAGCGACATTCGCGCCGCGGTTCACATACCTGGCCGTGATGTGGTCCTGGGTATAGGATGTGTTCTCCGACTGCACAACCACAGCGTTCGGACGACGGGCTGCGGTGGGGTGCACTGCCAAAAGCGACTCGAGCTCGGACTCAGGGGTGTTGTACCCAGAGCTGGTAGTAGGTGCCATATGATCGATGGTTGTTGTTAAAGTAAAGGTTGGGGTACGGGGGACGGTGGTGTAATTAGGACGATATGAGAAAACCTGGGGCCGAGTGTTTAGAGCCTCGATGGGAGTTGTGGGAGCTGCAGAGCTGGTTCGAGTACATGCAAAGGCTGCAGTAACTCGAGGGTTGGGTCGGCGAAAGCCTGAGGAGCTGGACTGTGGTTGGTCGAGGGTTTGGGAAGAAAGGCGATGGTGCGATTCGGCTTTTATAAAATTCAGGAGGCTTTTACGTACAGTTGATCGATATGGCAATCGGATTTCCTTACCGGGCGTCAGCGCTTTGAGCTTCTCAGGAACGAAAGTCAGCGCAGTACCGCAACAATCCGCCCTCAAAATCTAGAGGGGTTCAAGACTGTTCAAGCAATGTTCAAGCCGCCCATAAAAAATCGCGTAGTCTCTGTGTTTGATCGCCCTACACATGGCCGGCAAATCCAATCCCCATTGAAAGAAATGTGATATTTTCAGTACGCCGTGTCCTTTCTGGCGTGCTTGGCGTGCTACTTTGCCGTTATCCAGCGAGCCATTGGCGGTTGGGTTGTCAGAAATTTGGAGAAGCGGGCCACGTTGACTGTGCAAAAATCTCAGTTCAGTATGCCAGTGTACACGCCGTCGGTGCCTTTCAATTGTTTAGCTTACACACCACACTCCTCTGTGGAAACACTGTTACCGACTTTGGGGTCCCTTGGCGTCCCCCTTACGGAAAAAAACCCCGCTGCTCTGATTTCTATGCGCCAAGAGTCTTCGTGGGCCGCCGTTATTATTTCAGTTCAGTGCCCTTTCGTGGACAGGCGACAGATGTTTATCATGTTAACAAAAATCGCGTGGTCGGTACTTAAATTGAGATCCCCGTGGATAAAAAATGTGAACGCCGTGCCAGGCCGTGCGGATGCGCGGTAAAGTACTTAGTATTACTGTCTGCGGACGTTATCGAACCACGTCCCCTCACTCCGAAAAGGAAATGGCCCCGCTAGGTCAATATCGACCTCCTCTCCCGCCCCTTCTCCCTTCCCCTGTGAAGGTATCCACAAGAAAAATCCATCCATTATAATTAGCGCGACAAAGAGGTAGGTAGGGGTATAGCATACTTGGCAGCAGGCAGCAAGAGCGGCCAGAGTGCATAGAAAGAAGAAAGAAGGAAAGATCCACCGTGACTAAGGCAAAAGAGGGAGGGAATCTGAACGCCACGGGAAGAGAAGGAGAAAGACCCGACACCCCGGTAAAGTAGAGTATAAAGCAGCAGAACCCGAGCAGGCAGAAGGCGAGCAGAAAAGAGCGAGCGTAGAGTGCCAGGTAGGCGGCGGTCCAAAGAATTGCTGCAAACAAACGCGTCAACACCCCTCAAACAAAACGACAGAAAAGCACCACACCGTTTATGAGTTACAAGTTGTTGATTTCGAGAAAGGGATAGGTACAGGCGGGCAGAACAACGTCGTCCACCGGCTTATTTTGGATTTATCTTCGTCATATCATATCATTTAGTCGAAAAGAAAACCGTTCATTCAAACGTCTAAATCCTCATCGTCGGGAATGCTCGCGATGCTCAAGGGGCGCGCCTTGAGCGGCGCCTCGAGCAGGTTCACCATGTCCTCGATGTCGTCGCCCTTGGCCGCGCCGTCGTACGTCGCGTCCTCGACCTCCGCGTCGTCGTGTTTGGCGTCATCCGACGCGCCGGTGACATCCTCCTCATGTTTGGTATCGGACGCGACGACGGTGGCGCTCAGATCCGAAGGCGCGTCGTGCGAGTCGTCGTCGCTAGCAGCAGCCACGTCCGCCTCGACGTCGGCTTCGTGCTCGTGCTCGTGTGGTGGCTCGGAGGGCTCCTCCGCACCCTCCTCGACGTGTTCGTGTTCGGGTTCATCTTCATGCTCCTCCTCCGGCTCGTCGTGAACCGCGCTTTCCTCCTCGTGTTCGTGCTCGTGCTCATCCTCCTCCTCATGAGGCTCCTCCTCATGGTGCTCCGCCTCCTCGTGGCCATTCTCATGAGCCTCCTCCTCTTCCTCGTCCGGAATATCCCCCGCGTCGATGTCGAGGACCGCCGCCGCGGCCGCGGCTCCACCTGCAGCAGTAGCAGCAGTCGCACCCGCACCTGCACCGGCAGCCTTCTTCGTCGGCCCCCTCGTCGACGCCGGCGCCGCCTTCTTCGGCGTCGTCCCTCTCGTCGCACCTCCCCTCGCGGCCGGCTTCCCCCGCGTAGGAGGCGCCATCGCCGCCGCCGCCGCCATCCGCGCCTTGGACGCAGCCGTCGGCTTACTCAGCCTGTCCGCCGCGTCCTGGCTCAGCGTAACCTTCTTCGTCGGCGTCGGCGCCGCGGCCTGCGCATTCCGCGCCCTCGCAAGCGACGCGGCCGTCGGCGCAAACAAGCCCGAGCTGGGTGTCTTGGGGCGCGCAGCCGGAGGGGGGTGACTACTCGGCCCACTGGACCGCGACGGCGTCTTTGCGCGTGCGGACTCGGCGCGCGCGACAGCCGCAGGCGATGGTTTGGCTGCAGCAGAAGCTGCGCGGGCAGCCGCCGCGGGGGAGGGTTTGGCCGGAGTAGGCGCGGCCTTCGTCGCTGCCCCAGTGGGCTTGGTCCGCGACGCAGACGAGGCGGTTGACTGGCCGGTATGCTGCGCGTTCACGGGGGCTGTAGGCGATGGCTTCGGGGTGGATTTCGGCTGAGTCTTGGGCATGGTGGGTGTCTTGGGAGCAGCAGCAGCAGCCGGCTTGGACGACGTGGCTCTGGGAACCGGGGTAGCTGGCTGGGGCGTGGCTGGACTAGAAGGATCTATGGTGATCGAGGGTTCGAAAGGTTGAGTATCGATGTGAGGTGGTACGATTGGCGCGGCGGACGGCGGCGGAGGGGCGACGGTGCGGGGTGCCGGGGCTGCGACTGGGGGGGAGACTGCTGGCAATTGTGATTCGCGCCTGGACCAAGAGGAAGATGGGACGATTGGGGGCGGTTTAACATCGCTAGAGGGCTGTCTTGGGGGCCATTCGCGCTTCTCCTTGGCCTCCTCCTTGGCCGAGTCGCCAGTTACGTTTGAGGCGACACTGGTGCTGCGGGGAGAGGTGGACTGCTGGGGCTTCTTGGCCTGCTCGAAGCGGCCGATGAGGTTGGCTACGCTCTGGCGGGGGCGCTCATCGGGCAGCGGCCTTGGACGGGTCAGATCGTACACTGGAAGCAAGGGCAAGCTTACATTGAGGCCAAAAGTGTAAAGGGACTTGGTGGAGTTGAGCAAAGTCAATGCAAGGTCAATTGATCCATTCACCCTCTGACCGCGCCGTGATACGATATGTCATGGCAACAAACTCAACCTCTCTTCCACCTTCATTTCATCCTTCATTCATCGTGGACAAGTAGTCTAACAGCCTTCAAGCAAGCATACAGATTAAACGACACGATCAATTAATTTTGGAGAATTCTACAGAGTACGAATTCAACCAAATTCCAACTTTGAATTCTTCGAAAAATTGTGAAAGAATTGAAACGCAAAAGTGCGTCGAGGCAGCCATAGTCTGACTCGGAGTCGTCTCCAGACATTTGCCGCGATGTTTGGCTGCAGACTTGTCTACTTGTTTATTTGGCAAGGTGGCTGACATCAATTCGCTTCTTGGATCGTACCACAACATGCTCTCTTCCGTCGTCTCTCTCTCCTCGTCCTCCAAGGGCTTCGTTGGTCTCTTCTACATCGGAGCTCAGTTTACGCTCAGCACGGTTCTCGCTGGCGTCAAGAACACCCTCTCTGCGACTCGGACCACCGAAATCATCCTTCTGCCTACGAAATGCGACCTTTCCAACGGTACTCTCTCCAATCCCTACGTTGCCGCAATGGGCTACGCTACCGTCATCTCCGCCACCCTCTTCTTCATCCTCCGTGCAAAAGGGTTCAATCCTCCTCCTCCCACACCACCCGGCCCCGAATATCCCGTACCCAGCAGTTCGAAGATATCTCCCGACTCCGTCCCTTCCCAGAATAATCGTAACGGAATGGGCAGCGAACCTCCCTCGCCTCCACCCGACCCAGGTTCAGCCAGTGCAGACGACACCCCGCGCCGAAATCCATGGTGGCTGTTGCTGCTGCTTGCCTTAGCTGTTGGATCTTACATCTACTTCACCTGGAGCTCCGACGTCGACAATCTCAGCGGCGAGATCGTGTCATATCTGGAGCAATGTGTCTTAGGGATCTGGAACGGGTGGATTAGAGTTGTTTCGGCCATTTCCAGTGCCATCATTCATATAGCACAACGCTGCTGGAAAATCGCCAAATTTCTCTTCCTCGGCCTCACGACTCATGGCGTCTGCTTCATCGTGTTCGCTATCCTCGGTCGCTCACGCCGCTATATAGCGAGATCAAAGTTCATTGATCTGCCATTCATATACCTGGGTCTTTTGGGCGCTATCTTTTCTTTCATCCTCGTCGGCTGTTTCCCCCTCTCCCGGTCGTGTATTTGGCTAGAATATTACAACGGCTATCGGGCTGGCAATTACCCAGACGTCCGGCGCATCAATTGGCTCGCCTCTCGCCTCTCGTCTCATCTGTCGTCGCTGGTAGTGTCTGACCACCAAATCTCGGTGAGTCCCTTATATCATATATCCGCATGTGCTAACGACATCTCGCTCCAATAGGTCATCGTGGGGGGTATTTTACTGGTTCACACGATTGCGATGTTTTTGCGGGGGGCCTTCCTCACCAGGTCCAACTATACGTCCACAGTCAAGACCATGCGCAGAAGGCTGTCCCGACCGCAATTCTTCCTCCATGTCGGGCTCTCGCTCAGCCACGCCATATTCCTGTGCGTCTGGGCTCTAGTGGACGCGGCAGAAAAGCAATACTCCCGGCTCAATCCGACGGTGAAGCAGCACCTGTGGCAGTTTTTCTCCTGTCCGAAATCAAAAGCATCGACCCGGGTCACCTTCTTGGTTTTGAGCCAAAGGTATCAACAATGGAAATCGGCCCAAATCGAAGACTTGTATATGCTACTCCCGGAATTCATGTCTACGCTTATGGCAATACTCAAGGCCTCGTTGAAAATATGCGGCAATACATCCCTAGCCCAGAAATTGGTACGTCGTGGCACTTACTGCTTTCTCCTCCGTACTTAAACCTCGTCCAGATTATTGCAACGCCAGCCATCGCATTCTACGGTTACCTCTATATTGTAAGTCGTCCCTCGCGTGCGGCGGGCCTGAAAGCTGATATCTATATTCAACAGATACCCTTGGTTCCCGCGTTTCCCTATGCCCGCCGAGCATCAGAATGTCGTCGTGTTTGGAAAAACATTCGGGCCAGTGTTTCGAGATACATTCGGACCGTGGGTCGATAACTGTGAGTCTCCTTATCCTCCCACTGCTCGCGCTCATTTCCTTTCCACAGACCTCTCCTACAAGCTTTCTAGAACCACCGTTGTGTAAATCGCCGAGAGCCCCAACCGTCGAGTGACAGGTTATACCCCAACTACTATGTATGTCATTCCTATGTCTGTATTTTCTGACTCTTAACATCACGCAGTGCTGGTCTTGCTTGCTCAGTTCGTCATCTACCCGCCAGCAGGTCCACCTACACATACTACACCTCGTATGTCATCGTTCTCCCTCGCGGTCTTTCGTTTCTGACTTTGGTCGTGCAGTGCTGGTCTTGCTCAAGTCGTCCAACGCCATATACCCACCAGCAGTGCGAATGCTTCGTTACGTCTTATACCCCGTATGTTATTATCTCGTGGCCTCTATATTTTCTGACTCTCCATTGCAGTGCTGGTCTTGCTCAAATCGTCTAACGACATATACCCGTCAGCAGTGTGAATGTTTCGTTCCGTCTTATACCCCGTATGTTATTGTTCTCCTCTGGCCTCTATTTTCTGACTCTCCATTGCAGCGCTGGTCTTGCTCAAGTCGTTTAACGACAGATACCCGTCAGCAGAATGCCTCGTTACATTTTATACCCACTATAGCTTGTGCTTAAACGAAGAGGCTCGATTCTGAATTATCTGTATTCCGATAACCGAATGTTCTTGTACATATCTACTTCTCTGAAAGAAAGCTGTGTTCGAGTCTGCGATTCAAAATTTCGTACTTGAACACAACGGTCCGGGCCTCTGAGTCTACTCCGAACTTTTACTTTCTTTTCTGTCAACCAGCGTTCATTCACAGCAACTACGGCAACCACCCCACCAGCCTCTCAACAACCGCCTTCCCGTCTCTATCTCTCCAAAAATGCGACCCGCCCTTCACCTCCACACATTCTACTTTTCCCGTCCCCTTCCCACCACCAATGCCCTCCAACACACCCCCCCACGTCCGATACCTCCCGACCCCGGTAAATTCATCGCAATCCCCAAACACCACCAGCACATTCGCCTTTGGATCCCGCAACAACGCCTCCAGTCGTTCCTGATACCGCGCTTTGAACAGCGTGAGCCACCCGCGCACGCCCAGCGGATACGACAGCAGGAGGTGCGATGTGGGTATGTTTGCGAGGAGGGGCTGCTGCGAGGCGATGAGGGAGCCGTACGAGTAGCCCTGCGCGTCAATGTATATCGTTTAGTTCAATACTGAGTTAGAGCAATGATTTTGCTACTACGCACCACGATAACCACCCTGCGCACCTCCCCGACCCGTTCCAGCGCCCACTCCACCAGCGCCTCCAAGTCCCCCACTTCGCTCAACCCGGTGAAGGACGCCCAGCCCGTCGAGCGTCCCACCCCGCGCGAATTATACCGCAGGACGTGGTACCCCCGCGCGTGCAGCGGTTTCGCGAGCATATGCAGTACCCTGCGTTCATCCTTTCAATTCGCGCGTACATACGCAAGTTGAGACGCGACTGACGGATCATCCATCCGGCCTCCGAGCCACGACCACGGGTGCAGGCACACCGCCAACTTGTGCTCTCCACTAGACGGCGGCGGCGGCGACAACCTCACTTCAACGGAGACGCCGGTGCGCAGCGAGACGAGAGAAGTCATGGGTGTACAGATTAAGATATTTATGCTACATGATGTTTGTCCGTGCAAGGTTCTATTTCTACTTCGACGCGCCAACCTACGCGCCTTCCACCTCCGACCAACTCCCCACCGAATCCGAATCCGAGTAGCTTGATTCAGAATCCGACGCCTCGACCACTACCCCGACCAGCTCCTCCGGAAGCGGCGCCGAAAGCGAGAGTGACTTTGGCGAGGCCGGGACGTCCGCCGGGTCTTCCGCCGGTGTCCGGCTTTCGCTTTCTTCGACTGCAGGAACCAATGTTTGACTCTCCTCATCCGCAGGAACTGCCGCAGGCGTAGTTGTGTCGACCACCGGGGACTCCGCCTGCTCTACCGGCGGAGCTTCTACAATCGGCGCCACCAATGTTGGTTCCTTCTCATTGTCGAGAGTGGCTGCAACCTCCCGCGGCGATTCGAGGTCGGCTTCGACTTCGAACTCTCGCGGATTTCCGCCCTCTTGCGCATCAATCTCCGGCGCTGGAAGAGCAGCCGAAGGTTGGGCGAAATCGGCGACGACACGAGGCTCCTCTTGCGTAGGGACCGACGCCGTTTGTGTTTTTGTCGTCTCAGAGTCAGAGGTAGTCTCCGGGATCGAGATCGAGGATGGCGGAGTAGTCCCAACCGGCGCGGCCTCGAGATTGATTTCCACAGACGGTGCCGATGACGGAGAAGGCGCAGGGGTGACCTGCGGCTGCTCTTCAGTCGCCGGCGTTTGCGTCGACGCCTCCGCAACCGGCGTCACCGCATTCACGACACTCGTCTTCCTCGCTCCAACATCAACCAACTTCCACCGGCCCTCGACGACCCTCCCCACACCCTCCAATGCCCCCTCAATGAGCCCCACCACGCGCCTCCGCTCCGCTCTCACCCCCTCGTCCCCCAGACTCTCCACCGCATCCAGCCGCGCGAGGAGGGCGTTCAGCGCATGTTCGTATTGCCGGAGGGGCGCATTGCGCGGAGTGTATGCGAGTGTCGGAGCGGGGGATTGGGGTTCCACATTGAAGGTAGGAGAAACAGGTGTAGGAGTGGATGTAAAGGAAAAATCAAGCTGGGCGGGGAATACGAATTCCGACGCCAGGGCACGGAAGGCACGTTCGATCTTCTGGATTTCCGACGCTGGGGTAGATTTGGCCTCGGGCTCGGTTTTGGTACTGACTTTTCCGGGCGCCGATTTGGGCTCCGGCGTAGACGCAGACGGTAATTTCGCCAATATGCGGCGGATGGTAGCGTGCACCTCGACGTTCGGCTCGGAGGCCAAACGTCGCCTCAGCGCGGTACGTACGGACTCCACATCCGCGGGACGAGTGGATTCTCGTGCCTGAGTTGGAGCTGAACGCACGACGCGAACGTGATTCCTGCGCTGCTGACGTGACGTTAGTTTGGAGATACAAGAACTGGGGTAGGGGCATGGTATGCCTACCAATTGCGCGCCGGCACGAGTCTCGGGATTCTGCGTCGGTAAGTTCGGATTCGAATCCGCAACCGGTTGGCGTTGGGGTCGCTGGGATGCCTCGGCATTTAGCAAAGAAGTAACAGCAGCGTGCACCAAGAGCTTTACAGCGTGCGCTTCCTGGGCACGCCGCCGCTGCTGCTCCTGGAGCTGAAGTTGCTGAAGCTGAACTCGAGCGCGTTCCTCGGTTCGCTGTTGCCTGATGCGCTCTTGCTGCGCGAGGTACTGGACGCGCTCATGCTCCCTAATGCGCTCTCGTTGGATTTGGAGAGCCCGCACGCGCTCCTGCTCCCGTTGCTGCTGCGCAAGGTACGCGCGGTACTCCGTCTCCGCCTCCTGAACGCGCGAGATTGCAGAGACATAGCGAGCGCGCGGAGAGAGTGAAGGCGCCGTTGCTTGCTGATGCGAGTACGGCGGAACGTATGCAGATGGGTAGTATGATTGAGCAAACATTGGTTGTTGGGTGGTTGTAAACTTTTAAGAATAAGATGCTTTCTCCCCGAGCCAACTGAAAGCTTTTATACCACCGCCCAGACGGGGTGAGTCAGACATTTCGAGCGCGCTGACAGAGGCCGACGCGGAGCGCAATGCAGAATGCTGGAGAATATTCGAGAGACGTCCGCTTGGTCAGATTCGGAGTCCGAGTCGGAGTTGGTCAGACGCCGGATCGCCGGCCCGGTGTTTCCTTCGCTCCAGTACGCTTTGTGCCCAAAAAGGAAGGACAGCGCCACCAGTCTAGCTAAACGCATCTTCCTTCCTTCATCTATCTTCTTCTTCAATCACTCTCTTCTTCACAATCACTCGCGATGCATGTGGGACGAAACCTAGTTCTAATACGAGACCAGGCACACTACTGTGATACTGCTTCCGGGTACGCGATAATTGAGCCATAAGTCAGAACGGGATGGAACGGAGCATCTAAATGAGCGTGCGTAGTTGGGAGTGGGGGAGAGTGAAGGATGTGGGAGAGTGAGGTATGTAAGTATCGCGAGAGATGAATAGAGACAGAAGTGATAATACAAGTTGCGGTACAACACTGAATATATACGACCAGGCGAGGATGTGGCCTGGCATACAGACATATGGATAGTATATAGATATGATACATACATGACCTGCGCACACCGCGTAGAGGGTGTGTGAGTGAGTGAGGGGAGGATATCACAGGGAGTACTGGGCCATGAACGACGCGAGATCTGCGTCGAGCTGCGCAAAGCCAGCGCCGCCGTCCTGCGGCTGTACACAGTACGGCTGCTGCTGCTGTTGCTTCTCAAACCCAAGATTTTTAAAACCTGAGCAAAAGGTGGTCGGGTCGACGGTTTCCATCTGTGAGTACACCGGTACGGGGTACGCAAACGCAGGGATGGAGTAGTCGACGGGGGGGTAGTTGCTAAACGGATTCGCGCTGTCGCCGTGTTGCAGCCACTCGTTCGCGATGAATGCGGAAATGTCCATGGGCTCGACGGGCGTGTATTCCGCGGGGGAGGACGGCTCGAGCTTAGGATCGAACGTGGTCTCGAGCGGGGAACAAGGCGATAGTGCCATCAGCAGGGGATCGCAACCAAACGAAGGTGATGGCGATGTGACGTTCGAGAACGAGAACGAGCTAAAGTCCTGTACGCGACGGATATAAATTAGTGATATGCACGTTGAATGAAACATTCATATCACGAACAAATGTGTCCAAAGGCTCTTGCTTGGATTGGTGCTGGAAGGAGAACGAGTCGAACGAGGGCGGGGTGAGCTGACCGTCGCTGCAGTTCGTGCTGTCGTTGCCAGTGTAGATCGATGCAGAACGCGCTTTCGGCTTCCCCTTATCTTGAGAGGCACGCGTCGCGGCACCAACACTCGACGATCGGCGCCGACGCGAGCTGTTCGCAGAAGGCGACTGCGAGGACGACAAAAAGCCGCGAGAGTCCTCGCTGTTGGGAACGGGAACAGACGAGGAGCGCCTATACGCGCGCGCCGTCATGGGGGCCTCGAAACGCGTGACGACCTCGGGGACATGGTATCTGTCAAACTCCTGGATCGCGCGGTCGAGCTCCGCGCCCTTCTTACCCTCCACAAGCAACTCGGCGATCTTCTCGCAGCGGACTGGATCCTGGTAGACCTCGCGGACCTTCCTCTTGACCTTGGGAGGCGGTCCGTCGGGATCGTTCTTGCTGCGCGAGTGCTTGGGTCGGAAGGCGTAGGTCGGGAAATTACGCTTGTGCTCAGCGACAGCGTCCGAAGCCTTTACGTGCCAAACACGACGCTCATCGGGCGGAAGGTTCTTCCAGGTCATGCCGATAATCTTCGACAGGGTGCTGTGGTTCGTCTCGACCTCCGTAGAAACGCGTTGGCTCTTGATGAACGAAGAACGGAAGAGGATGAAGGCGTTGGGAGGCCGGGGGATGTGGTTGTCCGATTTCTTGCGCGTGTGTGTAGACCGACGAATGGGTGCGGAGCCAGGGTCGTCGTTGGCAAAGATAAACGACTCGCACGGCGACAGAGGCGCATCGGGGGCTTCGACGAGGGGAGGGAGGTCGGCGAAGGTGTCCTCGGTAACATTCGGCGCAAATGCTATACCAGATTCCCCGAGTGGTTCAACTGGCAGCGTCCACACAATTGCTGACCCTGCATAAAAATAAGAACGCGAGCATCAACTGCTCAAATCTGGAGTTACCATCTGCCTGACTCCGTCTGGAGTATCTTGAACGCTCGGCAGGCATCTTTGCAAGGCGGGAGGGCGGGAGGGCTGCCTCGAGGCTACGATGCAAAGAGCAGGGGCGTTGTGGACACAAAAGGAACTAGCTGCCAGAGCAAACGAGATAAGGTCATCCACGATTCCGCGAAAGGCAGATGTGAACCAACATGATGGAACGGTCCCAATTAGGACTTTTTCTAATCAGAACAGGCATAAGCGAGCGTAAGCGGGACGCTTACCTTTTTTGCTCCCGTGGAACTAGTTTACGCTGATGAGGCCGAAAACCCTGCGCGTCGCGGTGGTTTACAACATATCTAAAGATAAGGAAAAGCAGAAGAGAAACCGAAGCCTGTTCCGAGTGTAGAGTGTTGAACAAGTGGAAGTTGAAGCTTGTCGGCACGGAAAGTCTTGGAGATGGCCTGCGACCCACTTGGATGAAGTTGACGATTGAATCGAGTAAATATTGCGACTTGCAATCCTCCCCACCCACACTGACTTTTGGTTCGTAGCCATGTGTTCAAGGGACTCCGGTATACACGCGGGTTTGATGAAGAGGGAGAAGAATGTTAATATCACTCACGTTATATGGATTTAAGGAGCACCACCTCCGCAAAAATTGGAACGCCGAGTGTAGAACCAATTGCAATGTTTGAATCCTAAAGTTTAGATATGGCGTTCTGGAATTTGTCAGCAGAAACGAAGGCGCTAAATCTTGCTCAGACGAAGGTCTCTTGCGGCCGGTCTACTGGCCGGTCTGGCAAAATCTCCGAGAACGTGAAGAGCGCTGCAGGACATCGGACAACAAGTCGTCGGGTTGGAGCGAAACAGCGAGTCTTGCGTTGTTGTCAATTTATTGAAGACGGAAGAAGCGAATACGCATCCTGAGTGGAAACTGGTTGAGAAAAGAACGGTAAGGTAAGAGGCGTTTTTCTCAGATGGCTGCGTAATTCTGCGGTCAGCAACGAGCCAGGTGTCGATATGGATAGAGCATCTGAAGAGAGACGCAATGACAATTGATCTTTGAAGCAATTCGAGAGCGGTCGATGTTCATATCGTCGTTTGTACAAGTCATCGATAACGGCTGTCTTCTTGGCCGGGAAGTGTCTTGTAGTTTTTCGTGGTCGTTATGTCTGAAAACGAATCTCGTTTATTTGACTCATTTCGGGACCGAAGGTCGGGCGAGGCGACGTTGTGAATGCAACTCTACTGTAGAGAGCATGAAAACCATACCGCACGGAGGCTTGAGTTCCTGGCGGACAATAGTCCACAGTCAGAATCTAATGGCAGTGGTGAAAGAGGAGAAACCGTGGGAAGAAACGCGCTGACACGTCCACAAGTACAAGCCCATCAATGATCCAGTCACAGCTTTACTCTTACCATGAACGGCGGTCTAATGCTCTCAATGAATCCTACTACACCCGCTCCTGCGCCTTACCAGCGATATACACATAAACCCGCCAACTCTTCGCCACTCGCCCCCTCTAATAGCAGCCCTGGCTCGTCCCCTATTGCCGCTGCGCAAGCGCGTCGCCGCTCCCAATACAAAGCCCGTGCTCCCAGCGGGCCGGTGGCATCCTCTTCGCGCTCCAATGCCGCTCCGAGGCGCCCAATAGGGTTGGGTGCGGGTCCTCAGCTTGGGGAGGTAGGCGACGATGCTCAAACCGCCTTTCTCCGTACACGGCTGAAGCTGCGGTGTCTTGAGCGTGCATCCAAGGCGCGAGACCGGGCGGTGCAGAAGAAGCGGGCCGTGGTTAGCAGTGATGCAGAGAGCGACGATATAGAAATGGACGTGGGCGAGGACGGCGAAGAGGACTTTGCTTTTGATGAGGTTCGTGGCGCTTATGCGGTGAAGAGTCCCACTGACTTGTTCCTCAGTTGTTCACTCGAATCATGCACAACGCGACCCGCAAGACCCACTACGCATACATGCACGCGTACGATCGCGAGATAGGCTCCTTTGATCCTGCTTTGGAGGAGCCGCAAAATTGGGAGACTGAATTAGGTTCGTCAGCAAACTCTCTCTTCTATGAATCAGTAAATCAGACGGTCGATAGCCATTCGAGACGCCTCGGATGAAGCGTTCGAAAACCTTGAGGAAGACCCAGAGCTGCAAGCATACCTTGAAGAGCAAGCCGCGTTTGCTGATTTTGCCGACGTTCCTGCGGAGGACCTTTTTAGTGGTTGGAGCGATATCGACGACGACCTGCTGGCGAACGCACAGAACGAAGACATGGACTTGAGCTAAGCCTAGGATTACTAAACGGTTATTGTACCGTGCTCCACATCATACTTGTAACATATTGATGTATTTATTATTGCCTATTTCACAAGCGCACACTGTGCGCACGCTTGCATTGCTCAAAAAATGAATGGAATATTCAATGGCCAGTTTGTGTCCTGCAGTCCTGCATCTCGGAAAAACGACACAGCCACTGCCGGCCCGAGTTACGACGTCACTTTCGAAGTTCGCGTGCAACTGCGCTCAGCGCTCAGCAGCGATCCAAGCGCGAAATACCTAGTGCAGCCATGTCTGCCGTCTACCTCAACACCCTTTCCGAAAATGCGTCGCGTCTTGGAATGAGGATCCAAGAGTCACTGGCCGAGCATAGCAGGGATCTGACCATAAAGACCTCTTCCTCGTTATATCTCGAGCCAGACGACAAGGGGAAAAACATACGCAAGCAGCTCGACTCTTCGAGCGACAGAGAGAAGCTGGATGCGATGAAGCGTCTCGTAGCGGTAAGTACGAATTCCTCATATTTTATTCGCACTAACAATCTTGTAGCTCATCTCCAAAGGACGCAATGTCTCAGAGTACTTCGCGCAGGTTGTCAAGAATGTGGCCTCCCAAAACCTTGAGATTCGCAAGCTGGTCTACATCTACCTGTTGCGATACGCAGAACAAGAACCCGACCTGGCTCTCCTCTCCATCAATACCTTCCAGAAGGACTTGACCGATAGCAATCCACTCATCCGCGCCATGGCCCTGCGCGTACTAAGTGGAATCAAAGTACCTATGATTGGCAGCATTGTTGTGTTGGCTATCAAGAAATGTGCAGCAGACATGAGTCCATACGTTAGAAAGGCTGCTGCTTTGGCGATTCCAAAGTGCTACGAGTGCGTTTATATCCCCTGTTTACGGCGTGTCCTGTTAATCCAGTATGCATAACAGGCTAGACGCGTCTCACCTCCCCGCATTAATTGGGATCATAGCGACTCTCCTGCGCGACCGTTCCCCTCTCTCCATTGGCAGCGTCGCGGTAGCATTCGAGGCGGTATGTCCGACGCGTCTCGACATGCTGCATCAGCAATACCGGCGTTTGTGCCGGATCCTGGTCGATGTCGACGAATGGGGGCAAATCGATTTGCTCAATCTTCTGTTGCGCTACGCACGAACCATGTTGCCCCGGCCTGTTCAAGAAGAAATCGACTCCGACGTGAAATTCCTTCTCACTTCGGCAGAACCTCTGTTTCAAAGCCGGAACCCTGCTGTTAGTCTGCTATGCTCTCCAATCTGTATGCTAGCTCAACTCTCGCATCTTAGGTGGTGCTTGCGGTCACTCGTGTCTTTTACTACGCCGGTCCGTCCTCGTACCATCCCCGAATGGTCCAACCATTACTACGGCTTCTCCACACCTCGAAAGAAGTTGAGCGGGTGGTTGTCGCATACGTCCTTGCTGTGTCACGAAGTGCTCCTGTAAGTTCTGCCTTTGACTATGCGCGCACGAATTCACCCGCTCCCGCAGAATCTATTCTCACCTTTCTACCCCCAATTTCTCTTGCGGACGGATGACCTCCGGCACGTGAAACAGGATAAAATAAAGGTCCTCCTCGTATTAGCCAATTTCGACACCCATCAGGCTATTCTACGCGAATTTATCGTCAGTTCATTATTCACTAGGCCATCCTAATTTGACATATTTCATGAACCAGGACTGTGCAGATGATCCAGATGACGAAGTAGTCTCTGACGCCATCCGCGCCATCGGCAAATGCGCACATTCAATCCCGGACTGCACTCAACAGTGCTTGACGGCACTGATCACCATGATAAAAAATCAGCGGGGTTCGTATCTTAACAGTATTTCGCCTTTCTCTCACTAACTTCATTCAGATGCGGTCGTGAGCAGCGCGGTCATGGTGCTCAAATACCTTGTCCAGTCGCAACTCTCTGCTTCTTCGTCTTCATCTTTTGCCGCAGTCGCCGCAACGCCCCAGCAATCTCCTCTGACAATCATATCGCATTTGGCTCGCCGGATCGACGACATACGACATGCGCAAGCTCGAGCCTGCGTCCTCTGGCTCGTCGGCCAATACTCCGCTTCCAATGAGCCCAGCAGTGGCCCGCCGGGTGTGGTAGAATGGGCGCCAGATGTGTTGAGAAAATCGGCGAAGGGATTTGCGAGCGAGCCATCGATGGTCAAGCTTCAAATAATAACTCTCGCTGCAAAACTGCTCGTCCTTTGCCCTTCCGACAGAACGCTGTGCCTCATCAGCGGCTACGTGTTCTCGTTGGCCAAGTACGATCTCAACTACGACGTACGGGATCGCGCAAGGATGCTGCTCGGTCTGCTTTCCGGCCTTGGATTGTCGGAGGCTGTTGGGACCAAGGACCCCGATCAGGACAGTCGGGGTGGTGTGATATTAAGACGAGAGCAGGTGCGATTAGTGCTGTTCGAGGGCAAGATCGGTGTCGTGGATGCCGAGGAGGAGCTAGGTGAGTACTTACCGTGTCTCATCCCAACCTCGCTAACAATCCACCAGACCTGAACGTTGCACTGGGCTCTTTGGGGATGATCACTCGTAAACCGATGCACGGCGATTCTTCCCTCCCGGATTGGCTGGAACGGGGTGTGGAGTCGTCCCTGCGCGATACTGAAGATGATGCCCCGGCGCCGCCGCCACCCATGAACTTTTCGTCTTCCGCCCCGCTCCCGCAGAGATCAAAAGGTTTGGCATCGCCAGTCGTGCTCACGCCTTCGGGGGGTTCGCCAACAGGGGCATCCAAGCCCCAATGGACGGATTTAGACAAATTCTACGACGATGAAGACGACGAAGAGGAGGATGATAGTGAGTCCGAGGAGGAAGCCGAACAAGTCGAACAAGTTGAAGCGGAGAATCCAGCGGAAAGCGAGGAAGGGTCTGAGGACGACGAAGATAGTGATAGTAGCGACGAGGACGATAGTAGCCATCCGGGACACAGATAGCATTTCCACATGTATGTAAAGTAATTCCTAATTATAATGACGGGTCCTTTGGAATCTTGTAATACAACGGTGTTCCAAATACGTGGTAGAAGTGCCCATGCTTTCCACCGTTGTGTTCGTAATAGTCCATAGTAAACCACTTTGCGGGCATTAGGACGACGAATGGTGTTAGGAGGAGAGACACTGACGTGGTCCTCTGGTAACTCTTCCTTGTAGGATCGTAGGTACCGCGCCGCCTCTGATTCGTCAGTAACGTTGGTTCCATATGGGGGAAGTACGAATTGCCCGATTTGTAGCTCAGTATCAGTGACCTTTCCTCGCGATATTCGACCATACGATGTCCGGTACATCCCTCTGTAGAATATGTACTCGCACCTGGACAAAAAGTGAGCATTTCGTCGAAATTGGGGGATAAAAAATCCGCTAACCAGCGGTCCCAATCCTCCTGATCTATGTCGAATACTTTACCGTCTGTTACGAGTATCTCGTATGGCGCGGCTAAGAAAAAAATCAGCATTCCAGGACAGTTATGGGAGATAGAAACCCACGCCGAGGTGCATGAGGCTTGGTAACGACGTATCCTAGAAAGAGAACAGGCCTAGGATAAGACGCAGCCATGATCCGAGCGAGTTCAGTGCTTTGGAGTTCGCGATCAAGATGATCTTCCTCCTGGCCGTTGTGAGCCACGACCACCGTAACATAAGTTCCAAAAACATCGAGCACGGCCTCGATTGCCGGCGCAAGCTCTCCGTGCGGAGAAGGTAAAAGATGGTGAGTGGAGTTTACGATCGGGAATTTTGACAGTAGAACGGCTCCCCAGGTATGCTCCGCAACACCAGGGCCAACGTCGACGTACTAGTCCGAGCTTTAGACGAGGGATCAAAGTTGTGTGGCAGTGCTTACGTAACCCATTTCTTCGACCAAGACTCGGGTCCTGCGCGTGAAATTAAGTCGCTATAGGCATGAGGAGTCGCGCAACATACAGATCACGATTTCCGAAAACGATTCGCTACCAATTTCAGCAGCGCGTTAGATCGAGCACGATTTCGAAACAGAGGGCGAAACTGACATGTAAATCTGTTTCCAGCAGCCCGATAACATCGAGCTCCATGTCACTTCACAGAAAGAGTGAGAAGACTTAAGCAGGTGGGCTTCAGGCAGGACTCACCGCACAACGTCTCGAACGAGACGCTGACTGTCTCGGCCTTCATTATCCATTCCAAAGTGCACAGTCCATATACCCGCATTGAATATTCGCGGTCCAGGCTTGAAGGGTTGCGGGAACCCAGCCGGGGTGCGATATAGAGTTACAAGGAGCGAGGCGACGGAGAAGCACGCGAGAGTGATGCGAGAGTACGAGAGAAGTGCGGTTGGTAGCATGTTCTTCTGCGGTCCATGGGTGGGAATTTTAAGACCCGGCCATTTGAACGCCAGCGACAAACAAGCCATTTGTAACACCAATACGCTGGAAGAGGGTCAGTCTTTGGTAACGAAGTAGACGAGTGCTCACATATCCGTCCGCTCTCTGAGATAGACGCCTCCGGGGCTGGAAGTTGTGTTATGGATGGTCGGTAAAGGCAAAACGAGATTTACTCACACGAATGCATAAGCAACGGTCCAGATGCTTGCGAGCCCCAGTAGGCAATAAACCAGCATGGCGGTGAAATACACCTTTCCGGTCGACTCCCCTCTGCTCCCCGCCGCTGCAGATGCACGTCTGAGGACAATGGGAATGACAGACATGATGAATATAGCAAGGTTCAGACCACCCATATAGCCCAACCAGTTTCTGTATGTGTAGAGAATTGTGGCCCCTGTGCACCCATAGAAGAACCAAAGCGGATGAGCGAGTCCGTCAATCGAGGCCCACGATATCACGGTGGTCGCTAGAAAGAGGCCGATCGACTGGGCGATAAAGGTGACCGATCCGTGGAGGTGGGGAACGGGCCCTCGTGGTTGAGAGTTGAGATATCCCGTCCAAGACCACGATATTAGAGTGCTAGAGTCGGATAAAAGGCTATGGAGGGTAAATATAAGGCTTCCGAGGGGAATGGCACCGGTCAGCCAGTGTCCAGCAGGGGAAACGATTTTAGGGGCCGGAGTTTTTGCATTTTGCTTGGTCTTCTTCGGCTGTTCTTGCATTGCGGGTTTTCGGACATGATGCTCGTAGACGGCGAGTATGGCTAAGAAGATACCAATCTTGTTATATCCGCCCGATTGTGAGTTTACGAACGGCCAGACTATTCAGCGGTGAGTACATGTCCAGCCGCATTTCAGTGCACAAACCGGGATTATTAGAATGGTTTGCGTGTTTGGAGAGAGAGGAAAGGAGAAGTCCCAAACCAGTCACTTTTGATGGTTAGCACGCAAGTAAATTGAGGCACCGTGCAACTCACAGATGCTTTGGTATTCTACATCGTCGACGGCAGCCCACTTCGTAACTTCTTTCATGACCACGGCCGTGCTAGCGAGAAAGACGACTCCCAAGCGATGTACGGGTCTGTCCAGTATGAAGGCGGCCAACCCCAGGAGCGAGAATACATGCAACGTCGTCGTTCCATCCCGAGATTTCGCCCATGATAGAACAGGGGTGATGGAAAGAAAGATGGGTGAAAGCGTACTGAGAAGCGCCAATTCTTGACCCGCAATGCCCAGCTCCCATACGGAAAAATAGAAGAGTGTTGGTATAAGGGACGTGAATATGGACCAGAAAATGTAGGCTGAATGCGTCGAATCAATATGGGGAGTTGAAGGAGAGAATGTCCGACGTACATAGGTAAACGGAGGAGATGAAGGATATAGCAGGCTTCCAAGATGATGGAATTTCCAGTTTGACTGAAAAGCGAGACACAGAATTTTTTCTTTCTGACGAAGGCTCTACGACAGTTTTTTCTACGACAGTCTTTTCAGTGACCGTCGGCGCCGAAACTGATTCTTCAGCTCCGGATTCGACCCTGGGTGGGAGAATAAGTCTACAATTGTTCCAGCTTACGGTTCGAGACTCACGCTGCGTCCACAGTTTTCACAGCTGCCATGGAACCGTCTCCGACGAAAATCTGCAGAACAGTTGAGAGAGCACTGCATCAACAAATTTGGGACAGACCTGAAGATTGGCACATCTGAACTCCTCTTCTGCAAATGAGTCGAATAGAACGTCGAAGGCAATCAAAGCCCATTCGCAAAAACTATACCTGGAAGCCCACTCGTAAAAAGTGCAAGGGGAGGAACGCAGAAACATACCAGGTATAGGCGCCGGGTACCCGGTGAATCTTGTGCTGCAGATAAAAATACACCAGAGGAATCAGAGAGATGAAGAAACTGGGGTTCACAGTGAGATGAATTCCGAGGCGGCCAGAAGTTCCTCACGCAGATGCCACAGCAATACTGGACAAAGAAGTCAAGTCTAGACCAGGAAACCGGCCAATGCCAATTATACTGACCGTCTTCTCCGAGTTTGAACTGGAGCACACACAACACATCCCGCCATCCATGGAATATTCAGGACAATATAGGCGATCATGCAAAAGTCATGGACATCGGCGTCGTCGTTTGACGTCACGTACACCCATCCACCGCATGAGAGGGTTCGGAGGAGACCTAGGGCACATATGATAGCCGGAAATTGTGAATCCCAAGCTCTGGAGTGCAGGAGATATTCGAGCAACACCAGGGCGATTCGTGGGCCTGACAGATGGATGTATGAGGGCTCGGGATTCGCTTTCTCAAAGGATACCAACCGGACGTGAATGCAATGATAATCTGAAAAAGGTTCCTTTCTGGAGGCCAGTCGCCAATTGTCGCAGAGACAGAGGGGAAGAACTCTTCAGGATAGCCTGCAACGGAATTCTTCACGATCTTTTTGTAGTGGTAGAGCAGCCCTAAGCTCAACGCGACGATGAATGCGCCCGAGCTCAGGTATGTATGCGCACGGGCCAAGTGGGTTGCGGGAAAAGAAACTGCCGTGGGCGGTTTCGTTGGAAGAGCCATGATCGGTGGCGATGCATCGGCCCGCGTGGTCCGACGGCCGCGCGGCCGATGCAAAAGTCAACCGTGGGAAATCATGATATCATGAGTCGCAAACATTTCGTCTTCTTTCTCAAGTGACAACAAGTGTACTCTCACCATGAAGGTCCTGCTGCTCCTCCCGTTCTTGGCTGCGGTTCAATCTGCAGTTGTACCTGCTGTCGACACTGAGGCACATTTCCACTCCAGCTTTCCAAGTGCCGTCGAACCTCAGGGCAAAAACATATCATTGAACGGGGTCCTGGTATATGAGACTTTGCCCCAGCAGAAGCTTGATCCAACCAAAGCAGTGTTATTGCTAACTGGCGAGTGATTCGAGAGAGGATATGTACCCGAGGATAACGATTGATTAGATGTCTTCGGTTTACCATCCCCGGACAACCTCGTACGAAGCATTTTCCAAACGAAAAATTGGATGCTGACTCTCAAATTTAGTTACTCGTATGTCCCAGCGCTGAAATTTCTCATTTCTTCACCTGTTTCCATCCTTCCAGGCAGATCAATGGGCTGCAGCAGGTTTCCAGGTAAGTCATCATGCATCCAGACAAGGTGTGTACATCTTTTCATGCTGACCGGTCCAGACATATGCGCCAGACTATCTTAACGGCGATGCAATCCCTGTGGGCGGCAATGTTACTGCCTGGATTGTCAATCACGGCGAAGCGCAAACGACCCCACCACTTTTGGCCGTCATAAAAGCGCTCAAGGATCGGGGCGTCAAACAGATTGCTGCAACAGGATATTGTTTCGGTGGTACGTATGATTCCGAATTATGCTTGTGTCCAACAATTCTAAATTTCAACCAGGACTTTACGTTACTCGCCTAGTTCAAAACAACACAATTACTGTCGGCACCGTGGCTCACCCTTCCTTGCTTAACGTACCCACCGATTTTGAACTGATCAAGGCCCAATCCCGCATCCCTATCGAGATTAACAACGCGGAACTAGATACTGGATTTACGCCTGCGTTCGCCCTCCAAACCGATGCGGTGCTAGGAGATGGTCAATATTCTCCGGGATACCTCAGGAAACAATTTGACGCCGTTGCCCATGGGTTTGCAGTACGTCCCGTTTCCTTCCTTCCCCCTCTTTCTCTCAACATTTTCCAGGTGAGGGCCAATGGCGTAAGTGAATCTATCGCTCATTCTAGCGTGTGTTCTCTGACATTTCCTTTTGAAGTCTGACCCTGTTCAGGTTGCAGCTAAACAGGGAGCATTTGATACGTCTTTGTCCTGGATTAAAACCCACCTGAAGTAGCGGCCTAGGTCGCACATAAATACCTATGAAATTAGTAGTGGACAGAACTCTCTGTCGGTGTGTATGAGTTATTAGTGTTGCTTTGTTGAATTGTATCTCCACCTCTTGACCACTGTTTCTGACGCGATGCTTTCTTTTGGACGAAAGGGAATGAAACATGCCGACGAATATGCCGATGATGCCGTAACCTTCAAGAACGTGAAAATCGTAAATTGCAAGTAAATAAAAAAAGTAAATAGACAAGAACCCTGTTCAATTAAAAGAAACCAGAATGGCCTGCGTTGCAGGGATATCAATCCCTGCAGAAACCGTGCCGTTTTCTGGCATAAGAGTTCCCCCAACACGCGCATCACTCGTCTCGTACGTTTGACCACCATAGGTCAACCCAGAACCGTCAGTAGCATGCCTGAAAAATACAGACGTCGGTCAACCACGTCCGGGGTTTGATTCGTTAGAATTCTTACCCAATGACCAGACGTTTAAGCGAGAACGAGGTTGGCTCGGTGCCACTTCCGCTGAACGTTAAATTCAAGTGCGTGCTGGGTCTGGTCGTCGTGCCCGAAAGGAAGGCGAGAGAGTTGATGAACACGGCCCTCTTGAGGGTGCCGCTTTCGTAAAAACCGTAACCCGAAATACGGGAATCGTTGATGTTGAATTCGAGTGCCTGGGTATTGCCGCTATCCCCAATAGCCTCCGCGATGATTATGGCGGCGTAGTATTGCGGCTGAATGTGAGGCTGCAGCGGCGGGTCGAGCACATGACCGTCCAACGTCGACATGGTGAGAGTCTCGGGTTGGATCTGGTTCGCCGTTGAAAATAAACATAGCTGGGCACTGGAAGGGACTTGCCAGGTTGTATTTGTACCCGATTCCTTCGTGGAAGAACAGCCGGGAGATACCGATTTGCGACCTGCTTGAGGATGAGAAGGCAAAGGGGGGATCCTGCTATCCGCGTACCCAAATAAGGCGTAATCAAGCTAGCGGGATTTGCTGGATGAGAGTACAGAACGAATTAAGTCCACCTACAGTCCATAGAGCTGCCCCGCCTACGTTCGAGACGCTAGGCGCACCCTTCGGTTCGTTAATTTTTAAGCAGAGATGACAATGCTTGCGCGTACGTGACCTAGAACCCAACTTCAGCCAACAGAGCAAAGTAAATCGACATAGGCTCACATGAGTAGCTGTTTATTTCACCGAAAACGTAGTCCAAGCCCTTGTTCTGTGTTGCTTGGATGTCTGGAATGAAGGCACTCAGATTCGAACGGATCGTGGCCTTGGTCATTAGATCCTGAAGGAGTCCGGCATTGCCGGTACAGAAGGAGCCCCTGTGAGGTGTTATTCGTTTTCGGCGCGCCTGAGAAAGGACGCGCACGAGTAGTGGTGCTGTGAAATGGTATCTATGAATTTACCAGGCGCCGAGGCCAAAATGTTGTTGGCAAAGATACCCTGGGGCGAGAACCCGGTTGTCGTGTGAGACGACCCTGCAAATGCTGCTCCCCAGATTCTCGTATCAGACCCAGCGAGGTTGGCAGTGAGCGACCTAGGACCCAACTTCAGCCAACAGAAAAAGGCATTGACCTATGCTCACATATTCGTCGCGAATGTGATCCACCTTTGAAGAGATGTGTCAAAAACCGCCCAACTACTGGGATGGGTACATACTCTGTCGTGTACTGGGAGACATTGTAAGTCGATGCACGCAATCCATTATTCGAATATAGGTCGGCTTCGTTGCCTGAAGTTCCTCAGAAACTCAGTCATCTAAGTCAAACTCAGACCAGCCCTACCTAGCCTGAAACAATTTGAGTTTCAAAGGATGTGAAGCAACGAGCCATACGCACTCCAAGAAATCGAGTGTGATGCCAGCGTTCTGAATAGCTGGGCTGGCAAAAGCGTTGACGATGGCCTGGGTCTCGAGGAAGACGGCCGTGAGGTTTTTACCGCCAAAATTAACACCCCAAGTGACTCCGGTACCTGTGAACGGGAATCGGTAATGGCCAGGATCAACGTTGGATGACTTACCGGGTGGGAGAAACTTGGCACCCTAATAATTCTGGATATGAGCCGATACTTACTTTGACTCACAGGCCACTTGCCTGATAAAACCCAGGGCCTGCGACGACGGATGTTGCCTCTGGATAGGAAACCGTCGTCGTCGGCGGAGGAAAGGCTGCCTGCACAAACTGTATGTTCGGATTGAAGTTTGTATGATCCTCCGAGTCCGCTCCTGCGCCCGTTCAACTGGAATATTACATGGAAGAGCACGAGTTGAACCTATTCTGATCGTTGGGTTGTCTCCAGTGATGACAACCAAATTGTCGAGGGTGTTGAAGAAAAATGAGTTGCGTGTGGTATTACCGCTCCAGTCGAGCCAGCCTACGCGCTCCATGGTCAGAGTCAACCACAAGAAAACGCGACAACAATTCACGATCTTGCTCGATGGAAAGGGAAAGGAGATTCCCGTTGACTGAAGGGGCATCTCCGGGAGACAGAGGAATGGGCACTACTGTCACCGTAGAAACGAGAGGTAGGATGAGGGTGACCCAAAAAGCTTGCATGGCGATCCAAAGGGACAGGACGAAAGCGGGGCCTTTATATATTGGCGGTCTCTGCCGAGCGAAGGCCACAAACGAAACGACCACATGGGGAGCGGGAACAATTAATCTCCCAGACGCAGTAGGGGGACTGAAAGACCGATTCGGGGGATGGGGGCGATAGGGTTGAGATAGCGAAGGTTCTGCGCTCTGATGATAGGGCTTCGACCCGTCCGTTTAACGGGACAGCCGTTTTTGTTAACAGGGCGGGGCAACCCGGCCGTGAGGGCGTACGCGCTAAGGCCCTGACGGACGGGCCCCGTCCGTCAGACCCGTTACGGCCGTCGACGGATGCAGGATTCAAAGGAGGCCGATTATTGGTACAATTCACAGTGAAGAATTAGTATTAGTCCAACTATAGTTCTACATCTCCTAGCGCTCACCGGAATCGTCTGTGGGCTCATACGACTCGAAAGTAAGCAACTGTTGTAACGCGAACCCGGAGTTGAACTGGAAGTTGATCTCCAAAGTAAGATTCACTGCACCAGAGTTCGAGGTATGTGTGCCTGAGAGAAGCATGGTCATCATGGACGACATTAATGTGGAACTGTTAAGCTTTCGCGGAAGACTGTCATTTTTGAGACCGTCCCCGGGCATCTCAGCCTTCGTGAACTTCAACATTTACACATTTTTTTACATTGTTGGTTTCATTTATGAACAGCTGTGAAGCAGGACTAATCTGTTGTTCGATGCTCAGCGCTCAGCAGCAGGCAACGTGGAAGTTACATACACCTACTCCCGGACCCCTATATTCCCCAAGACCTGAAGTCAACCCGTCACGGCCGTTAACAGGTGGCCCGTCGATGGGTCCACCGTCCCGTACCTGGTCGTTGAAAGGAGAGAGCCTCCATGAGTTGCCGGACGGGTTCCGTCCCGTACCCGTCAGCGACGGCAACGGGTCGAAGCCCTACCAGGACCGATGAACGGTCGGGCGCGCTGAAAAAAAAGAGAACATCTGCCACGAATAGATTAAAGACGATATACAAGGAAATCCCGTGTCAGCGCCAGAGCCAAGGAGACATTTCACGACGGCGCCTCGCGGTTTGCTCTGAAGTCGTGTGACAGAGCGTCACGGAGTGTCACCTCGCGAACGCTCTTCCTCTTTCCATATTCGGGAGACACTTGCAGTCTCTCGTAGACAGACGCTACCACAAATCTCGCGCGTGCCTCGCGGTACATGGGTCTCTTACTTTCCCTACCTTTGGCCGGTGGGTTGGGCACCGTCGCCACATCATGCTTCGCAGGCGTGGCGTTCTGCTTCACCTCCACAGCAGGTCGGGCGACCCTACTTCTTGCGCATGCCATGTATCTGACTATCCTTAGCGTCTATGTTCTTTAAATCTTGCAACTGCAACTCCTCGATTGCTACCCGTGTCGGCTTCGCCGTATGAATCCATACGCCCCCAACTGCGCATTTGACTCACACTTGCGCAGATAATATTCTCTCTAAATTCAATCCTAGCATGGATTATGAAAACGCAAATGGTCATTGAACTAATACGGAAGTGGAGTTACGATTATATCAAGATGGAATGTGCAAACGACAAGTGTTACGGAGTTCTTGCGGTGGGTTTGAGCGGGATTGCTGTACTGCGGGTGGTCTGATCAGACACCCAGGTCCACCGCATATGCTTTGCGCTCACCCTCTTCCATACCATTCTCAGTCTGTCCCTCATCGGCGTTAAGGATACTCGGGACAAACGTGCTGCCATTCAGAACGGGTGGGTCTTGTTCATTCACCATTCGGTCAGTCGTTAATGCGTGACTTTAAGTTGGTGGGGTCCGAAAGTACTCCTGTGGTTCATCCTTGTCGGCGTGTCCTTCTTAATCCCCAACCCCTTCTTCATCTTCTGGGGAAACTACGTCTCCCTCATCGGGGCCACGGCATTCATATTGTTGGGCCTCGTTCTTCTCGTCGACTTTGCTCACTCATGGTCCGAAACGTGCCTTGAAAACTGGGAAAACTCGGACGGATCCTCAAATCTGTGGCAATGGATCCTCATCGGCTCAACCGCAGCCATGTACATCTTTACTATCACCCTGACCGGCCTCCTTTTCGCGTACTTTGCGGGCTCCGGATGCACCCTCAACCGGTTCTTCATCGCCTTTAATCTCACCTTGACGATTATCATTACGATCCTGTGCGTTCATCCGACCGTGCAGGAATACAACCCTCGCTCTGGCCTCGCTCAATCTGGAATGGTCGCCGCATACTGCACCTACCTGATCATCTCCGCCGTTTCGAATCACACCCATGAATCGAATCAAGGTTGCAATCCCCTTCGCAATAGTGAAAGCACTGCGAGAAGGACGGCTGCCGTCCTTGGCGCAATTTTCACGTTCCTGGCCATCGCATATTCCACCACCCGAGCCGCAACCCAGAGTCGTGCTCTCATACGGAAAGGGAAGCGGGGCGGCGCTGTTCAGCTGCCCGAGGACGGGCACGCGGAACTCGGAGTGGTCAACACGCAGCCCTCAAAGACCGATTCCCCTCGTTACCAAGCATTGTTGGCAGCTGTCGAGGCGGGGTCAGTTTCCAGTAATCGTCTTCCTGGATCAAGACTTATACTTTTAATTCAGAGCAATCCCCGCCTCGGCGCTTCAGGAGGAAGAGTCGGACGACGAGGATGATGAAACCGATGGCGAAACTCGGGACGATGAACGCTCCGGAACTCGGTATAACGTAAGAAAAATCGGTACTTTGGCGTCGCTCATGCTCATTCTTGGTGTAGTATTCGTGGTTCCACGTTATCTTCGCGATCGCGTCGATGTACGTGGCGATGTTGCTGAATGACTGGTTAGTGAGGCGGCATTGGGGTTAAAATCGTCCTAACTCCTGACAGGAATGTTGTATCCGACATATCCAAGACTCCCGATCCCAATAACATCTACATCGGTCGGTCTGAGGTCGCAATGTGGATGCGTGTGGTATCCAGTTGGATTTGCATGTTGCTCTACATCTGGAGTCTGATTGCTCCTGTCATCATGCCCGACCGGTACGTCTGCTCTTACCCTCCAAACTTCAAATTGTTAACCTGTTGCAGATTCGGTGACATCTAAGGATACGTTAAATACGTTCTAATGGACTGATTTTGTTGTATGATTATTATTTCTTCATTTCTTCTTCATTTACACACACCATGAGAACGTTATACATTTCAGATTATACAGTGCTACAGAGACTTTTCAAGCGCGATCAACTCCTCTACCGTGTTCGCATGCTTATTTCCTACCATAGATTCTATTGCGAGAGGCTTCAGCGGACCTCTGACATTCGGAACTCCATATCCGAAATTCTTGGAGACAACGGCCTTGACCCCAGAGATCCCGCCTAGCTTTTGCATCGCCCAGTCTGCGTGCCCGAGCTTCGCCTGGAGCTCCATCGCCTCTTTGAAGTTGCCCTCTCGGTGGAGTTTGAGGAGTCGGCCGTGGACCTTGGGCAGCACGTTCACGAGCGCGCCGATGAGACCGGCGCTTCCGCAGACAAGGCCGGTCAGGAAGAAGTCGGAGCGGCCTGCAAAGACAGCAAATTCGGAGGTCGGGAACGTCGAGGTCAGGCGCTGGAGTTTACCTGGATGCACGTGAGATGAGATGGAGTAAGATATGTGGATATGCCTACCGATTTGCCCGCAAGAGAGCTTGGTCCCTACGATGTTGGGATGTTGGGCAAGCGTAGCAATCGTGTCCGAGTCCAAGTCTATTCCGGCGGTTACGACCGGGAAGTTATAGATCATATATGGTAGCGGAGACGCGTCTGCAACCTTTTCGGATGATTAATTTCGGGATCGAGAGAGATAGTCAAGCTAGGTTATACCTCTCGATGGAATCGGATGATATTATCCACATTCATTTGTGGGGGCCACACGGAGGGAGTGAGAACCAAAACATGGGATGCGCCCGCCTCTTTCGCGTCGACGCACAGCTGAAAGTAAGACAAAGTGAGTTCGACGATGGCACGCAAGATTCTACTATATACCTTTTTGGTTTCGCGCGTCGATTGTGCGCCAGTCCCCGCGATCACAAGGACGTTCTTGAACCCATGTTCATCAAGCGTCTGACGCGTCAATCGAATCGCCTCTTTCCTTTCATCGTGCGAAAGATGCTGAGCCTCTCCGTTGGACCCCTGGACGAGGATACCTGTGACGCCTCCCTGCGCGAGCCTCAGGACATGCGATTGGATCGCGGGGACGTCGAATTCCTCGTTTTGGTCGAAGAACAGGACCGCGGGGACGTAGTAGCCTGGGGGTGGAGGGAGAGACATTTGTTTATGGAGGCGAGCGTTCAGAAGGGTAAGAAGGAATCCCGATCCGTTTATCTTGATCCCGGGCCGGCGTCCCGGGTACACGTTCTGCGGAGTTCCGATCCAAATATAAACCTACGCGTTTGGATTCACAGTTCGGAAAGGTGCGAGTCAAAGGCAAGGAACGACGAAAGACAAGTCTAAGATGAGGATGCATGCCTCCTTAATAAACATGATACAGTTACAAGTGAGCGGCAGAAAAAGAGAGTCCTGCACGGCCAAACTATTGCGAGTGTAGCCCTAGAGAAAGACTGTTCGTCGGTCGAAGAGCTCGAATGCACTATATTTCACACACTACAACTTGACGTTCATTAATCGCGTTTGAGGTTCCTGCGCACGATGAACTGCCGCTCGCCATCGGCATTGGTCGTGACCTCGGTAACACCGGGAATCGCGTCGAGGCCCTGCAGCGCAGTCCCCTTTGCGAGCACTACGTACATCTCCAACCCGTCTCCGACCTACAGCGCAATGAGCACACGCGTATGGAAAGCGTAAAAAGAGAGGAAGGTTTACTTCGATGTGGCGCTCTGTTGCGCTTGTGAAGGAGTCGATGACGAGCGAGAGCACATGGTTGAGGGGGAGGTGCTCCGGGTGCGACGTCCCTGGTGCCGGTGTTTGATTCCGGAAGTAGATCTGGGTTCAGGATGTGAGTAAACGCCATATGATGAATATTTGAAAAAAATGAAACGGCAGGAATAACGTCGGAAATATCGGCTAAGAGTCGGAGAGTATTGCAGAGAATGAACACGCCATCTCTTCTAGAGCGCGCCGTGGGTGGGGGATGCAAAGGGCAGGAGAGGAGGGCAGGAATGGTAGTGCGATGTGTGTTGGGTAAGCAAGGGCGACAGAGGCACTGCGCCAATTTTTTGGGGGGAATGATGTGCCACAGAACCTCGGGCCGTGAATGAAGCGAAGGGAGGTCATGGAGACCATTAAGACGCGTCGCGAGACAGCTGACGAGAGAGGCAAGTCGCGTGCAAAAGAAACCGCGACTTGAGGCGGAAGCAGGGAAGAAAAAGGACCGGGAATCTGACCTGGTTATCCAAAAAGGGCTGCACGAGGGAACTTGCTGCACCGGCCGCGCGACAGGCCTCACGCTCGTACGAGCCGACAGGGTCAAATGAATAGACGGCACCGGACCCTGAAGGGGTCAGAGTGCATTCTGTGAGAGGAAGCAAGAGACGTACCGTCCTCTTCGATTCCGCCGAGGATGTTATACACGTAGTACGGGAAGAACCGGCGCGCATACAGCATCGTCTGGATGAGACGCGCGATGGCGCGTAGCGGCATATCTTTTGAGTGAGCATGACGGTACCACTGCACAAGGATTAGATGTGCCAGCAGAACGACTGTAGACCCAACTTCAAGACGTTGCCGGACTTTCTTGACGAACATGTTGCCGTCTGCAGCGAATCCGTTTGTAGCAAGCACGGCCTTGTCCGTCCTGCGGAGAGCGGTATTCAAGCTGCAGTTGACAAAGAGAGCGAGGACACGCACAGACGAAAGACCTTGGGGGCATATCTAGTCTGAATACTGTATCCTTCGCTTTGACGCGTGTCGCCTGCAATGACACTAAAGTTGGCGCCGGCGATGGCGAGAATGGTGCCTCCGTTCTCGCTATAAGGATTGAAGTGGCGTTGTTGGGGCCCGTGGCCAGATGTAGGATGTTCCATTATCCAGACGCGTTCCTCTGTAGAGCTCACGGAGTAGACAAGCAAGACAGAAAGAGGCAAGAGTGGGACGCGTCAGCCAAAGGGTGTTGGCTAACAGCGTCAAATCTTGTGTCCCCTTTGGCTTCCAGTCCTAACTTTGCCAAATCCAAGTTGAATTGCTATTCTGGTGGATACCAGGTTGGATGGCACAAAACCCGCCCTTTCGCTCAGGATTCGTTATTCAACCTCCCCAGCAGCAGTACCAACAGCCATACGATCCCCGCCACCAATATCCCCAGTACCAGCCTCCCCGCCACCCGGGATATCCACAGCAGCAGGCGCCCCCGCAACCGCAGTATTACCAGCAGCAGCAGCAACAGGCACCTGTACCCCAACAGTACCGGCAGTATGCTCAACCTCCACCGCATCCTCAGTATGCCCAGCCGCCCCCTCCACGGCCTCGGTCGTCCCTAGGGCATGCACATTCGCATTCAGTCCCTTTTGCTCCAGGGCATCATCAATTCGCGCACCCGCCTCCATTGTCCCCATCGGCGCTACAAGCTCAGGCGGCGCAAGCCCAGTTACAGGCTCGGGGACGGCCTTTACCTCCTCCGCAGCGTGCAGAAACGCTGCCACCCGCTGCATCGTTTGGGCGCTCGCCGGACGTGCCCCAACATCCTCAGCAACAGCAGTTCCACCCGTCCCACGCGATCCCAAGTCGCGCCCCTTCCACTTCATCCTCTTCCCGCCCCCTTCCGACACCTACTCCATCTACGGTTATCCCTCGGAGTCCCGCCAAGCACCAGTCTCTTGACCTCGGTCGCTTTCCGACGCAACCCTTTTCGCCTCCCGCTGTCAAGCCAACCGCCCCGGCAGCACAACCCGCCCCGCCTGAAACGGCTTCGCAGATCAGACGCCGTGCTTCTCCTCCCCGATTCACCGGTGGCTCAGGATCGTGGTCGGAAACTCCGCCGCTTCCATCACCAACGGTACCTCCAAAGAGTTCGAATGGGTATAAAGACCTTCTCTCCGGTGCAGGCTCCACTCTGGAGAGCGGAAAATTCGTTCCATTATGGAAGCGTGGTTTAATAACCAATGGAGAGACCAATCCAAACGCGGCTACCGGCCGGCCTCTCCCAGTTGCACCTACCAAAGGAGAATCTGCCACAGGCAGCGGTCTTAAACGTGGGGGCTCGTTGCATGTGCGGGCGCCGGCGACTACCTCTGTCGCCAAATCCCCTTCTCCTTCCCCGGAACCGTCCGACGACTCTGAATCGGAGTCGGACGTTGAGGGAAAGGACGTACAAGAGGAATCGGAGGATTCAGAATCAGAATCAGAAGTTTCTGCCTCGGAAGAGGCAAGCTCGGATGCCGGGAGCGCCAGTCTGCCCTCACCGCAGTTTGGTATCCGAGATTTGCCCAGGCCTCCTTCCATGGATGCACGCTCAACTAGCCTCCCCCAACCACCAGAAATTCGGGGCTCAACTTTTCAAGCAAGAAGTTCGCCGGGAATTATGGAGGGAGCAGGGAGCAGGACGTTAAAGTTTGCCGCTGCTTTAAATGGTGCGCCCGTAAGGAATGCTTGGCCTGCTGGTGTCCCGCCGTTGCCGCGGACACCCGGCCAGGAGAGAGGCGATCCTTTAGAAGATTCGCCTCCCGTTTCGACTATCCGACGGGGCATTGGCACGGCTCCTTCGCCGACCCCGAAGTCTCCTTCCAATTTCAACGGGCCTTCCTCGCCGCTCTCTAAACCACCCTCTTTCAGTTTCAATGGCCCTCCAGCCTCCACAGCGTCCTCCTCATCTCAACCCCCCTCCTTCAGTTTCAACGGCCCACCCTCCCCTTCCCCTCCTACCAAGGTTCCATCTCTCAGCTTTACCGCGCCATCGTCCACACCCCAGATTCCGACCATTTCATTCCCCGACGATAGCCCGCGAGCTGCAGTACCGCAGATCAACTTACCCGGAGTCCCCCAAATCAACCTGCCCGGGGATGACGACGACGATGGTGGAGGGCCGATGATCAATGTTCAGGATGTCGACTCGAAACCTGCGGCCCCACCCCAAATATTTGAGGTTCCTGGAATAAGTTTCGCTGGTGGTGCACCTTCCGCACCGTCCCAGCGTTCGCTGCCTGCCCGACCACCGACCGCTAGTCAACGCCGGGGGCTCGCTTGCGGTGCTTGCAATGGCTCCATTGTTGGCCGCATTGTCAATGCAATGGGTCTTCGCTGGCATCCCGAGTGCTTCCGCTGTAATATTTGCAACGAGCTCCTCGAGCACGTCAGCAGTTATGAGCGGGATGGCAAAGCGTACTGCCACCTGGATTATCACGAGGTTCGTATGATCCCATTCGTTATTAGATTTGCCTTCCGACTCTTCTCCTAGAACTTCGCGCCGCGCTGCTACAGCTGCAAGACCGCGATTGTCGAAGAGCGGTTTATCTCGCTCGACGACCCACAGCTCGGCGGCAAGCGCACATACCACGAACAGCACTTTTTCTGTGCTGAATGTGGGGATCCGTTCCTTCCGCCGTCGCTGCCCGCAGCAAAGGGCGAGCTCGCATTTTCGGGCGATGGAGCATTCGTCTCGGATGATGTCGGTTTCACCGTCTACCGGGGGCATCCATATTGCGAAGCATGCCACGTACGGCTGAGGCTTCCCAAGTGCAAGAAGTGCAAGCGGAGCATTCGGGATGGTGATGAGGCCGTCGAGGCGCTGGGCGGGAAGTTCTGTTGGGGGTGTTTCTGTTGCGCGGTGCGTCTTTTGGAATCGATATCTTGCCCTCGGAAGCTGATTTATCTCAATACAGGGATGCGAGAAACCCTTTGACGACCCATCCTTCTTTGAGAGGGACGGGAAACCTTGGTGTGAGCCCTGCTTCAGCATCATACTACGGAACGAGCTTTAAGAGGAGGTTGATTCAATGCTTTGCACAACTAATGTATTCCTGTAATTACGCTCATGTAACGACGTCAGAAATGAAATGTAGCATGTACGCAAATCCCTTGGCGTACCTTCCTTTCTGAGCCACAAGCGTTTGTTTGTTTGTACTTATGGACTTGCAGTCGGCTATCATGTTGCCGATAACCGGCTCAAACTCAACCACCACGGACAATCGCCTGCTTTACCCTTTCATTAGGTGCAACCACCTTTCACGCCTGCGAAATGTCTCAGCTGAAGCAACGCCGACGGAAAGACTACACGTACTTTCTTTCGTACCGCACACGATGGCAAGTTCCACTTTGAACTTTAATAACTGCCTCGCTTTCACGAGCGAGCAGGGGTGACAACGACCAGTACATGCACGTCAACAACGCGGTGTATTATCTGTGGTTCGACTCGATCGTCAACACGTACCTCATCGAGAAGTGCGGTCAGGCTCCCGCGACGTCCCCACTCATCGGACTCGTGATCTCGTCCTTTTGCGAAGTAAGTTGACTTCGCCGTTCCGCGATTCTGACATTCACCATTTTCACGAGTTCTTCGCTCCCCTATCATTCCCCGAAGTCGTTGAGCTTGGTTTGCGGGTCAACAAGCTCGGCAGCTCGTCGGTCACGTACGAGGTGGGGGTATTCTCAGAGGGGCGAGATGAGCCGGCTGCTGTGGGAGGGTATACCCATGTTTTTGTGGAACGAGTCGGGAGGAAGAGTACCCCCATGGCGGAAACTACACGGGCAGGGTTGAACAAACTCTTGGCCGCTCCGTCAAGTACGCCTGCGCCGAAACTGTGACGGCAATTTTACGGTGTATGTGGTTTTCTCTTATGCCAAACGAATAACAACGAGAAAGATACAGTGTCTAGCCGCTCAGAAATTTAACAGTGAGGAACAGTTCTTTGTTTTCAAGCAGCCCGCTGTGATGAATTCAGAGGGTAAGCGGCCAGGAATCTCGACTTCACGACGTCTAGCATTTAATTCTGACACAATCAAATAATACACCGCAGTCCCAGTGTATTCCGAATTCCTCAATTAAACTTCTGACCCACAAGTTTCTCCCTCGGGACCCACAGCTTTTTGGCTGATTCCTACGGGCAAATCAGGGTTCAATCTACTGCCAGTGATCAACCACCATTCGCCTCGCCTCATGGGGTAGATAATCCGCGCCTCATATTCGATAGTCTCTCGCATTCGGACACTCCAGCAGATGACGCTCGTACCTCGCTTGTTGCAACTTGGTACTTGAACCTCGGATTGAGGATCGGATCAAAGCAAAACCGACTCGGAGCATGCTTCCTTATTCGTTCTTCATACACACGTCCAATTCGCCAAAGGTAGAGATAACTTCGCGTTGGAGATAATGATTTTTGATTTTGGTCACAGAATACTCTAAAGTATAGAGCAATATGCCAGAGTCAGATGAAGCCACAGATGTTAGGCTTTCGGAAGTGATAGAAGAGAACGCGCCGTTGTCTGGAGCGAGACTCGAGATGGTCGTCTTAGCAAAGAGGATGATCTCTTGGTTTTGACTCCGACGCTGAGGCCTCCGAGTCCACGATTATTCCAGCGTCGAACTTGTACCCAGCAAGTGGGCGGAACAGAGGCTTTGGTCTGAGCGAATGACCACGTAGGATAGACGTGGGTGACCAATGCGCTCCCCATAGCGGGATTGTATAACCCGCAAAGATTATGGGCGTGAACCGAAAACTCTGTCCCCTCAACGACCCCATGAACGGTCCCCAAACCAATCCGAAGCAGCTTGGAATCGGCTGCAAAGTCCACCTGGAAGTAGCGTGCATCTGGAATGAAGGGCACGCGATCGAATAGCGGACGTTTGACGTTCAACCCCGCCGCAAAAGGACGTTGCCCGCCTCCCATCTTCGAACGAACATGCTCGAGTATGCCTGCGCAAGACATATTGTGAAGAGGCATCTCTCGGACTGTTTCCAGAAATGCCGAGGTAAACCTGCCTCCTTCCTTCGCCTCTAACGCCTTCTCTCCACTACCACATGCGGCGAGGAACGTGTACGATTCGAGGGCGCGGTGGAATCCAACATCTCGGGAGTCATCTCGCCCGGAAGGTGTTGGCCGATCCGGGGATGCATCGCGAGCAACGATTTTATCGGACGGTGCCCAGCGAGTATTCCGCCGATCGCGAATATTGGCTGGAGACTGGAGAGGGGAGAAACAGGAATCCAGGATGACGGTGATATTGTCCCCCTTGGCCTTCGAGAGATCGAGAAGCATGGTCTGCAGGGCGCGGTCTGATAACCCGACCACCTCTCCCTGCCCGAAATCGTATGTGCACAGGACCTCGGTGCCCGGGCCCTCGGGTGAGCGGACAGTGCTGCCATGGCAGGAGAAATAAACGACAATGGCGTCGCCGCGGTGTATTTTGGTGTTTTGGATGAGGTGGCTCGAGAAACTCCGCTCGATGTTGTCCGCGATCGCCTCTTTATCCAGGAGCATGCAGACGTGGTCCTTGGGAACGCTCAAATCTTTGAGAAGCCAACGCTGAACTTTCTTGGCGTCGTCCACGCAAGACTCGAGATTCCAGATCGTCCCTTGCTTGTAGGAATCAATCCCAACAATGAGCCCAAAGAGGCGGATGGTGGACTGTTGAACGGTTGGTGCATAATGATCAGGGCTGATTTGAGACTGACCTCCATTTTTGCGTTAGAGCGCTGGACCTATGCGAATGCCCTCATCTCCTCTGCGCTTTTAACTGCAACGCGAAGAAGTCTGACAGCTTGCACAGAATATGACGCAGTGAGAGATAAACAGACGTGAGGGAATTTTGCCCACCCTCATTTTTATAAACGGGGATCCGATTCTGACATGTCGCGACTTTCGGGCGTTTTCGAAGAATAGAAGGCCTCTGGCGATTTGACCTCTGTCATTAATACGTGGCAAGTGACGATTCAGAGTTTAAACCGCACTGCGGCCAACGTTTTCGGCAGAGTTCAGATGGTTGGCGCGATTTGATTTCTTCCCACGGTTGAAACTTGGAACACAACCACTGCCTTCCTTCCAAAAGCTGTAGGCCGAAGTCGGATGCTGTCAGGGCGTTCTCTTGCTTCTAATTGAGGCAATCAATGCCTATATCTCCCTGTGCCTTGCTTTTGCATTCGACGAGCGGGACGCATAGAACCCCACGTTCAAGAACACCGCCAAAGGGGCGCGCAGGAGGATTCATGAAATCTTCAACCGCGCGCGCCTCCTCAACTGGGGAATTGCGTTGGCACAATCCTCGGCGTTTTTTGCGGCGGGCACTTACAGCTATCGTCTCGACCCCCTCGATGCCTCGCGCAAGCCGACACACGAGCTTATCTCTGAGCCCTGAATTGCAGGAAACGGGATGTTAGCCTAGCACATCAGACAGAAAGCCGCATGCGTACTATTATTCCGGCTTAGCAGCAACACCCCCACCGCAGCCGTCATAAACAGTCCTAGAGAAAGCTCGGGGTACACTGTTAAACCGCACCAAGTTATTACGCTACGACGAAAGAATGGTCCCAATCTATTCAGCGGATGCAGCGGGGAGGAGTGTTGTGGCTGGCCACGCGGCGTATCCACTGCATCGAGGACTTTGTCAGTTTGAATACGGGGTTGTCGAATGACTACCCCGCGATATGAGTTCTGGGTTGATTTTCCGAGCTGACAGACTGTTACTTGAGGTGGTTGACTGTATTTATCACGGTGAAATACAGAGGGCGGAGAAATCTGAAGAGACTGGCGGGTTAATGATACAATTTGTAGGGAACTCTTTTCAAAACGACACCATTTGAATTTTCTGCTTTTTTTTTCTGCGAAAAGCTCCGCGTACAATTATTTCCCGGGGAGGAATATATTGCAGGAGTGGGCGCAGCGCGAGAATCTGTCCAAGAGGTGTCGCTCCGGATGAAACTTTGGCATGGGCAGCCTGAGGGACGTCGAAGATAATTATTTCCCGAGATTTAGACAGCATCGTCGTCTAACTTGAGATGAGGAGTGCCAGTGGCAGATGGGGGGAAGGAAACAGTGCTTGCGTTCAACCATTGTTTGCAGCCAGACAAAGAATTTAAAGTTGACAAGAAGTTGATGCCGGTGAATTCGGACTCGATACGGATAATCTTTTTGGGTTGGAAGTCTTTGGCAGACCAGCTTGAACGGATTGGCGTCGCCGACAACAGCCGGCAACGACAGAGTCGCATTCGCAAAAGGTTACCCGGAAGTTGCCCGGAAGCCGCTGCCAAGCTGGGTCAAAGTCACACTCTCGCACCGAATGTCACATCATCGACAAGCCAGAAACGACCACCGTGTCACCGTCGTGTCTCACTGACGCCCCCCTCTTCCTTCCCTCAACGGCGGAGGAGCCTCAGCAGCAGCCATCTAACGACGAGCAGCAGCTGAACGACGACGAACCGTCTGCAAAAAAAACGCACCCCCAAGACACGTTCCCCGATCCCAACTTAAATCAGAACACCGAGAATAGTAGCCACGAATCCACAGGAATGCCCGCGCAGACACAGACGCAGGTACCATCCCAGAGCGACCTCGAGGTGCTCCAAAATCTCAAGGAGATGATCAAGGCCGGCCAGCACGAGTTTTACCGCGCCGTGCCCCAGCCCCAAGCCCTTGCTGCGATATATCTCGGCCCAAACGCCCAGGTGAGCTTGTCTCTGGATCTGTTTTTCCACCCCTGGATGCGAAGAACGTGTTGGGCGGATGTCGGTTTTTTGGGCATCCCTTTTCGGCTTGAGGGACCGGCCTGCGTTGCAGAAGTCGTTCAATGGCGACCGTCCTTTGAAGGGCCTCTTTTGAATTTCCTTTTTTGCCACTTTTCGGCTGGACGCTACGATTCCTAGGCTCCCTCCTTGTGATGTCTCATTCTGACCACTCTTCAAGCCCGCCCAACCGACCCCAATGGCCGTTGATCCTTCCCTTGGCTCTTCTGCCGCACCCGCCCCGGCCCCCGCACTCACACCCGCATCCGCAGCCCCAGGCACGCACTCCTCTTGGGACCGTCCCGCTCCTGCGTCTGCATCTACTGCTCCAGCTCCACCCCCCTCTGCGCCTGCCTATCACAGCAACAACCAAAACCAAAACCACACCCGTGCTCGTCATGATTCCACCGGAGGCGTCGATCGCCGTCCGCCCGACCTGCGCACCCCCGCTGCTGCTCCCGCTTCCGCTGCCCCCGGGCCGCGCAGCCGCAATTCGCTGCCGGGTTCAGGTCTCCAAGCTCAAAATGCGCATGTATCTACGGGTGCTCCGCCTTCTAATCCTTCTACGGTTACTGCTCCTAGTACTGCTACTACGGCTGCTACTACGACTGCAAATAATTCTGCTGCTGGTGCCCCCCTCGGGCATGGAAACGGACAAACGCAGGGTCACGGACAGGGACAAGCCCCGCCGCAAAGCCTCCGGGACAGAATCGCGCCCCCAGGTGCTGCTGCTCCGCCCGCAACTGAACCTACCCAAAATCAAAATCAGCAAACTCAAAATCAAGCCCACGGACCCGCCTCTGCTGCCCCCTTGGCTCCTGGCTCAAGCTCAGCGCATGTTGCGTCAAGCACCGCATCAAGTACCCCCGGCCCCGGCACGGCAGCGGCCCCGATTGCGGCCCCTCCGACGAACCCGCGCTCGCTCGAGGAGCGTCTGTCGACTCCACTGTCGCTGCCGTTGCCCCCACTCAACGGGCGTTTCGAGGACCGCGCGCCGCTCCCGCTGCCACCACCGTCGTCTGCCTCGAGGGACCGTGAGCGCGACCGATACGACGCGCGCGACCGCTACGACAAGGACCGGGACCGTGATCGCGACAGGGAACGCGACCGTCTGACGCCGCCGCGCGGAGTAGGAGACCGTTATGTGCCAAGCGACCGGTATGCTGCAGACCGCGACCGCGATCACCGCTATGTGCCCCCGGCTTCTGGGGACCGCTACATTCCGCCTGGTGTACAGCCGCCCCCGCCCCTTGCTCCAGGCGGGGAGCGCTATGTTCCGTCGAATGCGGACCGGTTCCCGCCGCCGGTTTCCGCGGCTGAGCGAGATAGAGAACGCGAAAGGGAGAGGGAGAGGGAAAGGGACAGAGACAGGGAACGTTTGGCTGCAGCAGACCGTGAACGCGAAAGGGACCGGGAACGTGAGCGCGAAAGAGAAAGAGAACGCGGGCGCCCCGCCTATCCACCTACGGCCCCTGCAGCGCTCGACAGGCGCTACCCGCCGTATGACGAGAGGGAGAGGGAACCGGAGCGGCGTGCCGAGTACAGCAGGCCCGAGTATGACGATCGTGACCGGCGCTACTCCGTTCCTGCGCCGATTGCCCCTGCGGCGACGTATGATCGGGAACGTAGCGTCAGCGCTGGTGTTCCGCGGCCCGCGTCGGCGGCGGGTACGGCTGCGCGCGAATGGCCGGCGGAGTATACTGGGGATAGAGATAGAGAGAGGAGGAACGGTGGATGGGAAGCGCGGCGGACCCCACCCTTGCCCACTGGCCCCGCTCACCATCAGCCGACGCACCATGTGCAGCATCCACTCCCGCTGCACCCACCGTCGCACCCGCACGCTGCGCATCCCGTCGGCGTCAGTGCTGTTGCGGCCGCCTCGCTGCACGCTGCGCAGGCTCCGCTTGCGAACCCCGCGCCGCGTTACCGAGTGCGTCCGCGCAGCCTCAGTCCGCCGCGCGGTCCTGGTGTAGTAAGTGCTGCTCCGCCGGCGAAAAGACCAAGAGGTGAGGAGTATCCTGTTGGAGGTGGCGGAAGGGACGACTACTTTAGAGCACCGCCCCCGGACTCGTTGGCCGCGAGGATGGACGGTAGGCCGGTGGTGCCTGCAGGCAGGGATGTGAGGGATAGAGAACCGGTGCGAGATGTCAGGGACATGTCAAGGGACGCGAGAGACCGCGCGCAGCTTCCCCCGCCGCCTGTGCGTGATGTTCGAGACTTGCGTGCGACGCCCCTTTCTGCACGCGACGCACCACACGCACCACTTTCTGCGCGTGATGCGCCGCATTCTGCTCGCGATGTTCCTCCTCTCTCTGGACGCGACTCGCGCGACGGCCGGGATGTGCGTACGCCAGCGCCAAGGGACCCTCGGGACACACTTCCTTCGGGCCCGGTACGCGACCTCCGTGACGCGCCTCCTCTGCGCGACACCCGTGACCTCAGGGACGCGCCGCCGTTGCGCGACACCCGCGACCTCCGCGATGCACCTCCACTGCGTGATAATCGCGATGCTCCCCCGCTCCGTGACGCTCGTGACCTCCGTGACGCGCCCCCGCTTCGTGATGTGCGCGATCTACGTGCCCAACCCCCGCCGCCAGTGTCACCGCTCCTTCATCGCGCTGCGCCGATGAGCTCGCCGCTTCTGCCTACGCCGATGTCTGCGCGGGATTCGCGCGTGATGCCGATGTCAGGACCACCAAGGGATGTGCGGGATCTCAGGGATACGCGCCTCCCACCTCCTCCACCGGCTTCTCGTGACCCGCCTCCGCGCGACCTCCGTGATCGCGAGTCGCCCCGCCGCCCGCCGCCGTTGCCCCTCCCTCCCCACGGCCCCAACCCCAGCGGTGGATATTACGAACGCGATGCGCGCCCCGACCCCCGTCTCGATCCCCGCGATGTTCGCGACTTGCGCGATGCTCCACGCGATCGGGATCCGCGCGACCGCGACCGGGATGTACAAATGCGCGACGCGATGCCTATGCGCGACGTGCGTGACGCTGTGCCTATGCGCGATCCTCGGGACGCGGTTCCGATGCGTGATCCCAGAGACCTTGCACCGTCGTCGATGGCGCGTGCCCCGCTTGATTACCCGCCGCAACACTCGCGCACCCCACCACCCTACTCCGCTGGCCGCGCGCCGTACCGTCCGGATGATCGCGACCGAGGGAGGTATAACGGGCCGCCTCTTCGTTGATTTGGATGAGAAAGAACAAGGTGCGTTTCCTGATTCAATTTTGAGTTTTGCGAAGGTGTTCAATTTATTTCATCAGGTTTCGGAATGAAACAACACTTGAACAAAAATACGATACATAGTATGGTTTATGCATAGGTTGATCTAGCTAGGCGTAGTAGGCGTAGCCAGTAAATGTTTTCTTGAATAGCACAATGAATGTTTTTGTTTTTCTAAACCGACAAGCCATCAGAATCGTGGGAATCTTGTTTAGGCTGATTTGATCCAAAGTCTACCTGCTCTACTCTCTCGTTGACAGACGCTAACAACAAATTACGCTCGTACCTCGCACTTGCGTGTTGTAACCTCTCTCTCCCCCATGTCGACTTCTGCCGAAACCGCCGCCCAGCGCATCTTTCCCGCAAACGTACAGTTCAACTCTTCCCTGACGAATGTAAAGTTCCTCGCGGCATGCTTCGCGGGCGCAGTCGCGGGCATCCTGGGCCTCCAGAACTGGTCCGGCTTTGCGCTGTTTCTCGCATCGACTGTCCTCACGTCGCTCTGCATACACACCATCAACTGCGGCGGGCACCCAGCAAAATATATTCCTGGCGGGTGGACAGGGCTCGTCAATCCCGGACAGGATAACGCGTCCACTTTTATCTTAGTATGGACACTATTTTTTGGTGCGTCCTTCCCCTCCTTGGTTTCCTTACCCATCTCTGACGGGATTCACAGGAATTGTGCATGGTATGACTGAATTGGTGTCGAAGTATTTGCGGCTCATTCATATTCTGCAGTGTATGACTAGCGCACGATAGAGGGAATGTCTGGTGAGTATTGGTTGTTATTATCACGACTTCGCTAATGCAGGACCGACAGGAACGTGTAATATACAGAACAACCATAATTATGCGAATTCGTGCCTGCTTCGGGCTGCTCGTACGGGTTTATAGTTTATAAATACACAACTCTGCTTTAGTTTGGGGATGAACCGGCTAATGTTACGCGGCAGGGTTTCCGTGAGCAGACGAAGTCGACCGGAACGGCTGCCAGTCATGTACCCGATACTTGCAACAAGGATGCGCTCGACGACTTCCAGTTCCTCCTCGTCCCGGGGAGCGTACACAAGCAGGTAGTTGTTCGGCAGCGGGAGAATGCGACGAGTCACTCCGCTCAGAGGATGCCTTTCAGCCCATCCCAAGTCAATCGCTGGAGTATATGTTCAGAAAATCCAGACGAATGGATGCCGTGAAACGACGAACCGGTCTTGCTGTCCGCGGGCGACAAGACGACGTGTAGACTGTGGTCAATTGGGTGGACATGCGCGATTTCCCGGAGCGCCTGCTCAGCGTCCTTGTGCGGCGAAGGAATATCGGGATGGATGATCATTCCTGGGTGCAGCTTTTCGTGGGGCGAGACCGTAATTTGCACCAGCGTAGGATTTGCGTCGGTATGTTTTTCGAAAACGGCGTCCAACCGCTAAGATGCCAGGCTTCAGCAATACTCGCGGTCGATAGATATTGGTTTTTGCGCACCTTGGCTATTTCCTCGGACGGGAGTCTATCGAGTTGGCGGTGGGGAACACAGTGCCAGCCCGTTTCTGGCCGGGAACCACGCCGCTCTACGGAAGTTTCTAGCCAGCGCTCTTTGCTTGCTTCTGTCGATTCGTATTCCGTGGTGCTCACTGTCTCGCGGCCAAATGCCGTGAGCGTCACTGCGACCAGCCAGCCGAAAGGACCAAGAGGGGTAAGGCCGCTTTGACCGAGTGCGAGAAAGCGACGGTAGTTGTCAACCACCCAGGGCGCGCCGAGGGCGGCGAGGGTGGCGAGTATTACTGCGCGTGGATGGCGTTGGAGGAGTGCGTCGCATCTTGTGAGTTGGGCGGACATGGCAGGAGGTAATGGTTCCCAGCTACTTGAAAGTACTCTTTATATATTGAGCCAAGCCGATGGGCTGCGTCGGTCGCAGCACAGTGCCGAGTGCCTTCTGCCGACCGTCCACGTCGTTGAGCGGCGTCATGCTCTGCCGAATCTTGATGATCGGCCATCAGTCTTCCAAGGATAGGGGCTGCTGAGCTTTCTCTCACCAGTCACAAACTGGTCTCTTGAGGTTGACTCTAGATATGTTGTTACAAGTAGGAAAATTCCAGAACGTTTTTTTTTCTCAGTCGCACTCGAGTCCAAGGGATATTCCCACTTGACGTATGTTTTTGACCATCCAATGAAGTCGAATTTCAGCGAGCGCGAATGTTACAACGTCTGGGACTATGGCTCTTTTAATGTCGTTTCTGGATTGACGCGTTTAAAAGCTCCTAAATCTGACAAAATGCGCAGACGCGTTCACGCGATGCTGTGTCCTGTTTGGTCGCCTCATGTTTCCATCAACTTAAACTGGGTTGATGTCGCCCTTTACCACATTGTAGATCGCTCAACCATCGGGTGGCATGCGCGAGCCCGAGCCCATTGTCAGCTCAACGTTCCTCAAACCCACGGACACGCTCAATTCGGACCACGAGCACGACCGGGAGCAGGACTCAAAGCAGAAACGCGTCAAGGCAAAGCCAGACCGACCTGCGTACGTCGACTCAGAATCCTACCATTGCAGTTGATGCTGAATAGGATGCACCCATGAACCGTAGAGGCGTTTACGGGAACAATGGCATAACCGTTGGAGCGACCTTTGCATCTCGACGCGAGCTCTGGAAAGCGGGCGTACATGGGATGTCACAGGCCGGGATCCATGGCAGGAGCGATGCCCCCGCTTACTCCCTTGTGATGTGGGTACTTCACCTCGAATAAGGCGCGAGCAAACCATCTCTGTTTAGGTCCGGGCGGTACGCGGACGATTTGGACGAGGGAGAAACCTTGTGCGTCTTATTCATGCTCTTGGAATCGATTGAACAGACCAACGTCGTCACAGTGTATATTCTGGAGAAGGTACTACACCGATGATTTGACCATCTTCGAATCTTACATCGCATCCAGGCGGGACATCGAAGACGGGCCCCAACGGGAAACCAGTTTGTTAGCGCCGTCCTCCGCGTCGCTTGGCTCATACTTTGACCGTTTAGACTTTCAATGGCAAACAATGTGCAGACCAAGAGAGTAGCAGGGGTAACCTAAGCCTCCAGCTGTCGGCGATGGAGATTCAAGGCAAACGGAAGCCTGTACGCGTTATACGCGGGCATACCCTGAAATCGCGGTACGCGCCTGAGACAGGATATCGTTATGATGGCCTCTACGAGGTGGTTGACGTGTGTATTTCATCTATCCCCTCGCTCTTTCGCTCATATCGTCCAGGTAATTCACGAAATTGGAAAGTCCACTTTTAAGACGTACCAATACAAATTAAAGGTATACCGTGCTGAGGCACTCCTAGGTTCTTAAAAAGCTAACTGTATATTGCCTTCAGCGTCTGCCGAATCAGCCTCCACTGCCGAACGAGGTACCGCGGCGAGAGCCGAGGTTTAAGAAAGAAACGGCGCCCAAATCGATATCGACGTCGTTTTCGTCGTCGTCATCATCTCAACTTCTGGCAAACCACCCGAAGGACGCGTTGCAGCCAGAGCCGACACCCAAGCAGAAATTGCCGCCATCGATATCCCCGTCGCCGTCGTCTTCTCGGCTGCCTCCTCTTCCCAAGAAAAACATGGCGGCGCCCAAAGTCCTACCAGCGCCGTCATCTTCTCGACTACCCAGCCCACTTCCAGACCAAAGGCTCAAGAGAATTATGGCGCCGCCCACATCAATCCCCTCGTCATCTTCATCTGCACCGGGTGGAAGCTTCTCAGAGTGGAGAGTTGCCACGGTTGCAAGCCTCTCGAACTGGTCAGTCTCCACAGCGGCGCCACCCGCTCGTGACCGGCCCTCGTCAGTTGGTGGCTCGTCGTCGAGGCCAGTCACCAGCTGGTTGCCTCCTCAGTCGACAGCGTTCCTAATCGCTTCGAGCCGCGACTCGTCTGGGAGGTCGAGGCCAGTCGGTAGGTTTTCGTCGCAACGACCTAGATCACATCAGAGAATGGCGCCCCCGACCCACCACCCGTCTTTGCCACCAAGGCCAGTCACTAGCTTTCCACCGGGGCCAGCCTCTAGCTCTTCGTCTGCAGCGGTCGGGGGTCTACCGCAGCGCAAGTTTGCCCCGACTCTGATACCGCCATTGACGTGCGACTCGCCTTCGTCGTCGAGGCCAGCCGCTGGCTGGTCGCAATATTCGTCTCCAGTGATCGCATCCTCATCACAACGGACATTCACCTCGATGCCGCCACCGACGCGCGACCCGCCTTTTCAGTCGAGGGCAGCCGCTAGCATGCCGCCGAGGCCGTCATTTCCGTCTACGTCTCAGGGGAGGATGGCGCCACCGGCGCGCGACTTGCCTTCGTCGTCGACGCCAGTCGCTGGCTGGTCGCAATATTCGTCTCCAGTGATCGCATCCCCATCACAACGGACATTCACCTCGATGCCGCCACCGACGCGCGACCCGCCTTTTCAGTCGAGGGCAGCCGCTAGCATGCCGCCGAGGCCGTCATTTTCGTCTACATCTCAGGCGAGGATGGCGCCGCCGGCGCACAACTCGCCTTCGTCATCGAGACCAATTGCTAGCTCTTTGCACAATGGACAAGGCTCGTCGTCCCGAATGGGACATACAACTTCCTCCGGCTTGGCTAAAGGGACGCGACCACCTCTTTCGCCGCTCAAACGCAAACTCTTCTCTTCCATCCACTCGGAAATCGAGCAAGGCGACTACAAGCGGCGACGTGACCAGTGATTTTGCTACATTATGTATTACATATGGATGTGGGTTTGTGTAAAATGTTCCTTCAAATGTTCCTTCCAGGTGTCGTGTCATTAAAAGCGGCAGAAAGTTGCAATCGCAGCTCCGATATAGTGGGTCGGTCATCCGGTTCCACTTCCCAACATTGGTCGAGTTTGGCCCATGTCGTCTCAGGCACCTTGACGTAGCGTTCATAGTCCGCACGTTTTGGACGCAGCCCAGGGATCTGTTCCGCTATTATGAACTGTCGCGCAGGTCGTCCTCGGGGGGGCTCCGAGGTCAGGATCTACGCGGTGATATGACTACTAGCAGGAGAATGAAAGGGTGTACATACTTCAAGAGCCAAGAGGCCAAAGGAATACACATCAGAACTTTTAGTCGTGGTCGGATGGACCTGTTTTTCGGGGTTGTTCAAGACATAAAAAAGCTCCGGCGCCATGTAAGGCGGCGTCCCGACGCTCAACGTTGTGAAACCACGACGATTCAAAATCTTCGAGATGCCGAAGTCTCCTATGCGTGGAACGCCGTGTTTATCAACAAGGACGTTGGCCTGTGGCACGACAATTGGAGGTTTGTAAATGTTGGTGAATAAAGTATTCATACCACTTTCAAATCGCCATGAATCACGTCTCTGTCGTGAAGATACTCGAGGCCCGATGCGACACCGAGTACCTGGAGGATTGAATTGGTTGTTCATTCGAAACTTGAAAGGCAGAGGAAGTAGTTACCAGCGTTTCTCTATTGACGGTAGGATTCTTCCGGAGGAAATTTCCAACATGCCCATGTTTATACAGGGGCGATATTAGACACGGCCACCGGGAAATATCATCGCAAACTCCAATGAAAGGGACGACGTGTTCGTGCTTGACTGATCTCCATAGATTAGCTTCTCGTTTGAGTTGCTGCCATCAAAATAATGAATGAGCGAGATGAACGAAGCATAAAGTGCGGAAGAACCTTGAGAGTATGCTCCGAGTTTCCACTCTCGTGTGGCAGCAACATCTTGATCGCAACCTGCGAAAATCAAAAACGGGGGAGAAGAGACGGAGAGATATAACATGCCCGAATTTTGCGTCCATTTGACCTCGTCAACTTGCCCTTATAAATATTTGAGCTCGCTCCCGCCGCAAACGGGACCCAACTGTCTTGTGCCACCCGGCCATTGAGTGCGTTCTCTACGTCCGTGAAAGACAAGGTCTGGGTATTCGGTGAAAAGCGAGAAGGCCATTGATGGAGTTCAAACCTCGAGTGAATCCTCAGGTCCACTAGAGCTTGCCTAGGACAATTTAGTTTGATGAGCGGAGGGAAAGAGGTCGGGGCTTACTTTGTCACTTTTTCGAGAAGAGCTTGCCTAAGAATGATGTAAAATGTCGGACCAAATTGGATTTCAAGGTCGTACCTTGTCCGACTCAACTGACACAGCTTCCAGGTTCTCCTTTACCCCAGTCTCCCTAGATTGTTGTTTTTCAGAAAAATACACCAAATGCAACCAACAGGGCACACATCTGAATCAGAGTTTGCTCTGCATAATACATTGCAGGTCGCTTGACTGCGTCGTGATGCCATAACTCCTCCAGAAGCTCCCACAAGCGTACTGGTATGGTGAACTGATCTAACTGTGATCGAACAGGTCGTCCACCTTGAAGAATGTAATTCAACACATCGTCCTCGTGTGGTAAATGGTGGTAGGGTTCAAGGCCTGACATGATCTGAGAATGGATGAGAACCATGTCAATGATCAAATGGTAAAGTTGGATCCCCACCTCAAGTGCGACCATGGAGAAGGCATAAACATCGGCTGGTTCTGTCCACTGTGCGGAGGTGGAGCTGACAGGGAAAAATGACTCTGGGGAGGAGAATCGAGCATGGTATGAGGCAATATCGAGGGCCTTTGCAGTTCCGTATCCGCAAATAACTGCAGAACCTTGATCATTGACTAGAATATTTTTCTATTTGCAGCTTTGGTATAGGGTACGTGATAAGAAGGGGACAACCGACCGTGCTTAAACTTCCATGCAGGATACCTTTCGAGTGGAGATACGAAAGGCCACTCCCAACATCAATTACCTATTATCGGTAAGTAGTTGTCGACTGAACAGGTTGAAAGTGATCTTGCCATTTTGAAGCGATCTTTGAGCTCCCGAGTCTCTTTTTGTAGATAACTTGTTGCTTGTCCTAATGCACAAAAAGGTGACACCAATGCCGGAGCCAATCCAAAGTCCAATGAAATGCCAAGAAAAGGCAAAATATTTGGATGCTCAAGATGACTCTAGATTTCGGCCTCTTGGAACAGAAGCTAATAAGACCTTTGCATCAGATCACACTCTATGGGATAGTAATAGAGGAAGAAACACCAACAGTACTTGCTCTTTCCAGTGTTTTGGATTCCGGAAGGCATGCGACGAAATATCTTGAGCACAACCTATCAAATGTGCTGTCAGGTGGGAAAAGCGGATTAATAATATGAATTGCTACTGATGATTTGTGAGGTTGTAAAGTAGCTCGATAAAAGTCTGTAATCTTTCCGAATTCAAAGGGATGCTCGTCCACAGTTGTGATTCTCGCCGTCAAATCCTATTGTCAGTTTAAATAACGGAATGAAGCTCAATGAGAACAAAAGAAACTCACCAGTTCACCCAGGACAAGTTTATATGATGCAAGGCGCAGACTGTTAGACTCACTGCGCTGTGAATGTGGGGCTGAGAGAGAATCAATGGAAGAATCGCTTTCATAGTCAGTGTTAGGGGCGCTCAGATTCAGATCACCCGAGAATGACGGGTTATGTTGAGGTTGAGCAGAAGATACAAGTTGACTTTCGCCGGATACTTGAAGTTGGGTTTCTTGGAGAAACACCTCAGATGTTGCATTGGGTCCTTGATCTGGTCTGCTCAAGGGGAAGTCAAACAAAATCCACGAACTTGAAATCAGGGGTCATACATGCTCTGAGTGTCTGATGTGACTGATGGAATTATTTGATTAGCTAAGCCATGTGCGTTGCCGACAGGTTGGAATTGGGAGGGCGAGTTTGAGTGAGAAACTAGGTGAGACATGGCGAGGAGAGAGTCTGAGGGATCGCCACCGAACCGCTGGTACAACAGATCCTCCTTCGCTGTGTCAGGATGTAATTGGAGCTTGCCCTCCCAGAGGGCGGCAGACAATCGTGAAGGATCAGAATTCGTAGGATCGGAAAGAGAACCGGGCTGAGTCCATGCATGGCTGGCAGCAATTGTCCCCATCATCAAGGTTGGGGCCATTGCCAGAAGAGAACTGAGGAAGATGGTGAGCTCATAACAGGAATGAACGGGGAACAGAAGCTTACACTGGTTGTTCTTTCTCTTGACTGAGTCTGGCCGTTCGGCTCTTGATGACAAAGGAAGAAGACCGAACACGTCCTCCCCGAACATTGGCAAAGGTGTTGAGGTTGTCCTGCACTCGCGTGATGGCATTCCACCCAACGGTATCCGGATTGGGGATGTTTGGTGGTAAAACATCGGGATTGCCCCAAAGACCGAGCCTCTTGAACAAAGATTCAAAGGGATCACTGGGCAATAGCCGGATGACGACACCGAGGGGAATGGATATGACACCTAGAGCAAGGGAGATACCCCACTCGCGGCCACCAATGCGAGTTACCTGGAATGCAGCTCCACCAATGAAAACTATCAAAATCTGGACAGCAATTTCTGGGGAATTGTAAGCTGAAATGGATTATTTTAGGTAGGAAAATAGACTGACCAATTAAAGTGATGATAATAAAATACCAATTTTTAAGGATCCCTTCAAATATATTCAGGTTTCGGTTTAGGCGCCGGCAGTTCACGGAGTTGAAGATTTGGGCAAAAACGAATGCGTTGAATACGAGGGTCTGGACGATGAGGTTGTTCTTCTTGGCGATTGCCGCGTCGGAGGAGTTCCCATATCCAAGGATCCGGAGCCCGGCAAAGTGGAAGACAAGGGTGATAATGATCTGGTATGTGGACTGGAACAAAATCTGTTTGTACATATCCACTGAGAAAAGAGGTGCAGTCTTCTTGTCCGGCTTGCGGTTCAGTAGCGATTCCGTGGCGGGGTCAGTAGCGAGGGCGAGCGCGGCGAAGGTGTCCATGATAATGTTAATCCAGAGCAGCTGGACTGCAGACAGAACGGATGCCTCCTGGTCCGAAGCGACAGCGGAAACAAATGTAATCACGACGGCGGTGACGTTGGTCGAAACCTGGAACTGGAGGAACTTGCGCACGGCATCGTTCACACAACGACCCCACATGATCGCCTTCACGATCGACGCGAAATTGTCGTCCATAAGGATGATGTCCGACGCCTCCTTCGCCACCTCTGTGCCCGCAATACCCATGGAAAACCCGACATTGGCGGTCTTGAGTGCCGGGCCGTCGTTCGTCCCGTCACCGGTAACACCCACAATCTCCCCAATCTGCTTGAGCGTCTCCACGAGAACCCGTTTGTCTTCGGGTGATGACCGGGCAAGGACCTGCAGCCGGGGAACGATCTCCATCTTCTCGGCAAGGCTCAAGTCACGGAAAACAGGACCCTCCATGATAACACCGCCTTTAGAGAAGATTCCGCATTGTAACGCGATAGAGCGAGCAGTCAAAACATTGTCCCCAGTGCACATCTTGACAGCGACACCCGCGAGTAGGCACTTCCTGACCGCGTCCTTCACTCCTGGGCGAAGAGGATCTTCAATACCGACGATCCCTATGAGCGTTAAATTTTGGGCCAAATCCTCGTAGGCCACCTACATAAATTAGTATCTGGGTCAGAAATGTAACTCGGTGCTGTACCTCATCATCTTCATTGTTTACTGTGTCCCGCGGAGGCCACGAGTCGAGGTCCCGATAACACAACGCAATGGTGCGAAGCATTTGGTTGGCGTAGAAGATGGTGGTGCGGGTGATATTGTCCTTTGCGAGTTCATTAATCTCGGCGGTCTCAATTTCGCCGCTCGGTTTCTCAGAGCCACTGCCCTCCTTGTGCACAACGACGTGTTGTATACACTTCTTTGACAGTATTTCGCTCGCACCCTTCAGATAAAGCCGGAATGTGCCCCTGGTCGTCTTCACGACGACGCCCATCGCCTTGCGCTCGCTCGAGAAGGGAATCATCCGGACAACCGTGGCCCCATCCCGAGTTGTCCTGAAGCTCGGCCACTGCAGCTCCTGTGCGAACTGGAGGAGCGCCGTCTCCGTCTTGCTGCCCACAAAAATCGTCTCCCCCGTCTCAGGGCTGGTGTCCTCGAAAGCGGTCGAATTAACGGCAATCGCTTCGTTGAACAGCGTCCGAAGCTGGGGGCTCAGAATCGTGTTGAGCTGCGCCTGGTCGACGGAGAAGTCGTTCGCGTGTTTCCGCACACCGGCCTCGTTTGGATCATTGGCATTGGTGCGAGCCACGTTGCTTTCGATGTGGCGGACGAATTTCCCGTGGATGCCGACGGAGCCAGCAACGACAGTCATGACGTTCTGCGTAAGCGTTCCCGTCTTGTCCGTACACACGACGGACGCGTTCGCCATCGTCTCGCAGGAGCCTAAAATCCGAACGAGCAGCTTCTCGTATGTCATCCGTTTCGTGGCAAACGCCAGTGCGAGGGTGACAGCGAGCGGGAGACCTTCAGGTACTGCGACGACGATTAGGGTGACGGAAATGATGAGGATGTTGACGAAAGCGATGCCCTTCTGGCTGGCCGTTCTGGAGCAGTTGTCATGGTTAAAGGGCCGAACGGAAGTTGTGTTAATGTTAGATACCTGACAGGTTCGCCCTTTCCAAGTTGGACGAAGAACCGGATGAGAAGTGCTATGAAAAGAATAAGACCGGCGGCGCTCCCGAGCTTCGCTATTAATTCTGCCAAGGCGTTTAGTTTGAGCTGGAGTGGTGTGTTATCAGCGTCGCCTCGCAGAGCTGGTGGCAGGGTTAACTGGGCTCCGAAGAAAAGGAACGAGGCACTTACCCATCATAATTCTACCATTAAAGCTTTTGGTACCCACGGCGACGACAACGTATCGGCCGACACCCTCTAAGACTTTGCTGCCGCTAACCACGAAGCAGTCGGTATGAACGTCGGCCTCCGATCCCCGGAGCGCCATACATTCGTCGTACGAAAGCTTTTTGATAGCATCGGATTCACCCGTGGCTCCCGACTCGTCACATCTCACGTTATGCCCACCCAGGAACACCCCGTCGCACGGTACGATCTCACCCGGCTCTAGGAGAGCTATGTCCCCTACGACGACTTCCTGTAGAGTGGCAGGTAATCAGCATGGATGGTAGTTGGGGGTTTAAAGAATGAATTGACCTTGATGTCGATGACCTTCTCGACACCGCCGCGAATAACCTTGACTCCACGTTCCTCTTTTTTATCGTTGAGAGTTTGGAATTGGCGCTCTTTTTGCCAGTCGTTGACGGATCCAACGACCACCTGTACAGCATGAGTTGTCAGGTAGAATTAAAAAAATGCCACACACGTACCACGATGAGAATTGCGACCATGATCGCAACACCTTCAACCCAGTCGACAGGCGGATCACCAGCAGGTCGTGGGGTCCCAAAGTCCTGGAAAAGGCCCAAAGCAAGTGAAACAACCGCAGCGATTGAAAGCAAGACCTGCAGCAGTATTTATGGGCATTCAAGGGAGACAAAAGGTGGTTACTTACCAAAACTTTATCCTTCAAAGCAGTATACATGAGTGAAAGCAAAGATTTAGTGGCTCGCCGTGGGAGCACATTTTCGCCGTATACACGTCGTCGAACATCCAACGATGCGGCGAAAGCCGCGGTCGAGGTCCAGTTTGTCGACTTCTCACCCCCGGGGTCCGTAAGCGTGATGGCGGGGACAGGCTCTTCACCTGTTTCTGGATCATGACGATGTGAGACACCAACACCCGCTCCAGGCCTGCCGTCACCTGGGCTGGAAAGCCCGGTCGTGCTCCGAGCAAGAGAAGCTCCGCCAAGGCCCATGTCAGCCGTTGTTCCGAGTCCGTCAAGAAGGCCCTCGACGCCGCCAATATATTCCAAGGTGTCCAGATTCTTAGGGTCCAGCATCATTGCGAGGTCATTTGGACGGAAGTGGAATGGTGTCGGGTCCGTGTCGGTCATGTCCAGCTCGGTCTGCTCCTCTGGTCCGGCACCCTTCTTCCGTTTCGAGCCCTTTTCGGTGTCGCGTTTGGTGCGCAACGCGGACCGTGAGTTTACGCTGGTTTCATGGGTTGCGCTGGTGGTAGTGGATGTGATTCGGCGGCGTCCGCTAAAGGACGTAGCATTGCTGGTAGTATTGGATTTAACATGTCGAAGTTCCTCCTCCGGTGGTAGAGAGTAGCGCGCCTCCGTCGTAGTTATGTCGCTCGCATTGCTGCCTTTACGGCGATGTGTGTTTATGCCATCAGGCGACGACAAAATCGAAGGGTTGCGTAGGGGGTTGTTATCCCGCAATGCGAGACTTGTGGGTCCGAAATGGACGGAGGAGCGCCTGGACAGCGTAGGGGACGGGGGCACAGACGAATAACCATCGTCATTGACTGCCGAGGAGCCACTGCTGCGAGGTCCTGCTGAACTGTCGAAAGTAAGCAGGCCGCTTACTGTCGTCGGGGACAGGTCCTGGATGGGGGAAGTTGTGAGCGGGGGCGGGGCCGTGTCATCCTCTGCGGTCAAATCGGTGGTAATTATGCTGGGGTTATTGCCACTGAAGACGTCGTCCATGCGTGTTGACAAAAACTCCAAAAATAAGATTGACGATAGGGCCGGTCCGAGAGCAAACCTATATATGCTGCTCTTCCAACCTGAAAAGCATGGTAACACTGACCGCCGCCGACTTCCAAGAAAAGAAAATCGAAAGTTCAACAAACCTGCGAGAAAGAGGGCCGAATATATCGAAGTAAAGGAAGGACTGAATAGTCCGAGCGCCGAGCGGTAGCGTAGCAAAAGAACTTTGATGCCCCTTACACTCCTCTTGTGCCCTCTTGTGAGACGAAAAATTGAGGGAGTAGAAGTTGGTGGGAGTGGGGCAGAAGAGACGAATAACTAGTTGATGCCTATGCTTAGCGATCTCACCGCCTTCGTCGTCGACGCCAGTCGCTGGCTGGTCGCAATATTCGTCTCCAGCGATCGCATCCTGATTACAACGGACATTCACCTCGACACGCGACCCGCCTTTTCAGTCGAGGGCAGCCGCTAGCATACCGCCGAGGCCGTCATTTTCGTCTACATCTCAGCGGAGGATGGCGCCACTCGCCTTCGTCATCGAGACCAATTGGCGACCACCACTTTCGCCGCTCAAACGCAAACTCTTCTCTTCCATCCAGTCAGAAATCGAGCAAGGAGACTATAAGCGGCGACGCGACCGGTGAATTTTTCTTGGGTATATCAATACATTTTTATAACTTGATTCAATATTGTAAAACCTTTTTGCTACCGAACCATCCCCTGGCTCGATTCTCGGGTGATAATTATATATATGATCCTAGAACCCTACGATTTTCAAAGCGGAAGCAAACTGAAGTCGAAGAGCTGATGCACTGGGCCGCGCATCGGGATCAGACTCCCAGCATTGATTGAGTACCGACCATATTTCGTCTGGCACGCTGAGGTAGTCGGTCCGCTTGGGACGAAGGTCCGAAAACATTTTCATTGTGACGAATTGCTGGCGTGGTCTTTCTTTCGGACGCTCAGAAGTCAGGATCTTAGAATTTGGGCGGGTTAACGGGTGTATAGGATTTCATGAAGACCCATACCTCAAGAGCGAGGAGGCCGAATGAATATATGTCAGAGGCTTTGCTTGTGGTGGGATTTATCTGCCGCCCGCTGTCCAGAATGAAAAACAGCTCTGGCGCCATGTAAGGAACAGTCCCGACACTCCGTGTCGTGAAACCAGGTAGATCAAGTATTTTGGAGAGACCGAAGTCACCTATATGGGCAACGCCCTGTTGGTCAACAAAAACATTGGACTAGAATATTCTTTGAGAGACGGGGGGAAATCCAGCCAACTCGTTCGTACCACTTTAAGATCAGCATGAATCACCTCCTTCGCGTGAAGATACTCGAGGCCAGACGCTACACCCAATATCTGTAAAAGAAATTAGTTCGTGTTTTTACAACGCCGAGAACAAAACTTTACAATGGTTTTCCTGTCGGCGGATGGGTTGTCCCGCAGATATGTGCCGACATGGCATTCGTATAAGGGGGAGACCAGACAGGGCCATTTTGAAATATCATAACTTGGGGTACGGGCCGTGGCTGTGCCCGGCAGAACTCGTATTTAGTTAGGTCCCTGTTGTCGTTGGGAGTATGCAAAAGGAGAAAACACAGAAGTATGTAATAGCCAATAGATCTTCGCTTCTTTTTGGAGAGAGAAAAATGCTGCGAGCATAAGTCGCTTGAGAACATGCCGGGCCCGATGGGATCAAGCCGTTACTCGCCCGACGCCCGCTCAACCTCGCCGAGAAGGGGAGAGAATGTTGTCAAGCTCGGCGCGGCTCAGGCCGCTCGACCTCGCCCGACCTGCGGTCGGCTCGACGGATTTTTTTTTTTTCGCTTTTGAGTCTCAACCTCAAGGGTATATACGTAGCTTGGGCCGCTCGGCCTCGCCCGACCTGCGGTGGGCTCGACCTCGCGGGCTTTTTTTTTCGCGAAGCGGCGAATGAGTCTCAACCTCAAGGGTATATACGTAGCTTGAGCCGCTCGGCCTCGCCCGACCTGCGGTCGGCTCGACCTCGCGGGGGTTTTTTTTTCGCGAATGAGAACGTCGATGCCGAACCCTGCCGCGACCAAAGGAAACCAAAGCTCGGGCACTCGGGTAACACTTTACCGGGATGTAAACAAAGGGTACAGCCACTATCGGGGTAACAACGGTTGAAAGTATCTTAAGCACCGCCACTAAATTTCATTCAACACAGCCACTATCGCGCTTTCCAAATTTTCGAGCGACAATGGAAAAAACTTTGCATTCTGACCCCCCTTTTGTTTGTTAAAAGAACGAGATTTTTGATTGCATCAAAAATACTCGTAACATACGCCAATGAACGGAACCAAGTTCGAGTGGTTTAGCTGCACCCAAATACTAGCCTCCCGCTCAAGACGCTACGGTAAAAATAAGGCGCTGATGAGCGTTCAAGTTTGGAACCCACTATGAAATCCGGTTGCCCATCACCATCATCCGAAATTATCATTTTCACTGCGACCTACAGAACTTTAGATCAGAACATGCATCCTCAAAGGTGTTCATACCCGGATTTTACGCCCTGAGTCGGTTAACGTGCCCCGATATGTGTTCGAGTTTCCTCCCTTGGCAAACGGCTCCCAACTGTCCAGAGTCACCCTGGCCTTCCCGGGAATCACTTGTCCAGAAAGAGACGGGTTCTGACGTCTGGTGAGAAGGCGGTATCGAACAAACAATGACTCGGTTCGGGTACGTACGTACGTACGTGGAAGGAATGATTCACACTGCTGGACGAACTCTGCAGACAAGAGTTCTGTTGTAGTTTTGACCTCGCCATCCAGTCCCGATGGAGACGCGCCCAACTACGCGATGTTTGGTCCGCGGGGGTCATGTATTTACGAGAGGCCTGCGGCCGATCTCTTCAGTCTGAAGAGAACGGTCGCAGGTGAGTAATATGTATCTATATCTAATACAGTTAGTCTGAAGAGAACGGTCGCAGCGTGACTCTGAACTCTTGACCTACAACAGGTTATGGGAACCCCGAGCGCTTCGACGCGCTACGCCTTCAATCTGCTGGATGGAAAAAACTGGGATACCTGGTCGTTCAAAGCTCAGTCGAAGTTCGAGGATGAAGAACTGTGGAAGTACATCACCGGGCCATAGGTTTTTCCGACGATGATTGTTCAACAAACTGCGGTCGCCCCGGCTACAGGTACGGTCGATGTGGAGGTCGCGAATCCCGCGTACGCGGCTTGGCACAAAGGCGACGAGAAGACCAAACACCGCATCATTGAGATGGTGGGGGATGACCAGTGGCGTACATTCGAGACGCAGCGACCGCCGTGGAAATGTGGACGAACCTGCGCACAATTTATCAGCGGCAGGGAATGCAGTCCATGATCGCGATACAGAACAAGATCTCGACGATCAAGTATGGAGGCATTGAAAGCGGACCTCTCCAGGCTCACCTTGACCTCATTCTCGGTTACGCCAACGATCTGAAGCGTGGTAACGACCCGCTGTCGGACTACAAGCTCTTGCAGTACTTGCTGCAGAGTCTCCCTGCCGAATTCACTCCCCTCGTTCAGGCGATTTCTCTTACCCAACACACCAGCATGCACACCGTCACACCGGTGCTCCTAGAAGACGAGACTAGGCAACGCGAGCTGTTGAACTTGTGCAAGCGTGAAGAGCATGCGTTGACGGCACACACGGAGAAGCTGACGTTAGCGAAGGCGCATGACGAAAAGACGGCTGCAGCTGCAGTGAAGGCATATATTGCCCAGCATGGTGGTCGTGGCGGACGAGGAGGACGAGGACGTGGTGGTGGTCGTGGCGGCGACGATTGGAAGAAAGGAGTGACATGCTACAGCTGTGGGAACAAAGGTCACATCGCTCGCGACTGTCCGGCTGATGCGAAAGAGAAGCTGAAAGAGAAGCTGCGCCTTGCGCAACTGGCGTACGATGGTGCTGATGACAGTACACCGCCAATCGAGTCCCACGTTCCTCAAACCCTGTGAGTTGAATGTTTCGGGAATATGACAAGGGGCTTCGAAGATAAGAAATTTCCTTTTTGGGTGGGGGGGGGGGAGGGGCCCCTGGGGCTCGAGAATTTTTTTCGGTACCAAATTTCACATTTTGTTCTACAGCCTCAATCCGCGCATAAAAGACCTCAGAAAATATTTTCGGTTTTTTTGATTATTGCCGAGCTTTGCCGAGATGCCGGCAGAGACAGATAAACCAATAAGTACGGTTACCCCACGTGCCGTGACGTCACATGCCCTTTTTGGGACACAGGGTGTTCCGACGGTCCTTTTGAACACTCTTCCGTACCTTTCGCAAAATCGGCTTCAACAGAGTTGTGGGTATTGTCCTTGGGTGTAACCACGAATTTTTACGGGAATTTTAGTGCGAAATTGAAGGACTAGTTCCAGTTATTCTATAGAATGCTACTTTCTGTTGAGATTCCACTGGAAACTGGACCCCCCCAGCGGGGATTTGTTTACTGAGGCTCAGGTAACTGCTGAAAGATACTTTGGGAACATGCCTGGCACATTTGATGAGTTTCACTTTGAACCACCGCTGGTTTAGTCTCGGTGCTCAATGTTGAGGGACACAGTCAGTGGTCCACAGGGCTCTTGGGCAGCAGGAAGGTACAGGGAATGTTGCTCTGTTCCCTTAGAATGCTTAAGGGATGTTGCAGCGGCCGTCAGGTTGCTGGGGAGGCAATGGAAATGTTGGATTATAACATTCTATAGAATAACTGGAACTAGTCCTTCAATTTCGCACTAAAATTCCCGTAAAAATTCGTGGTTACACCCAAGGACAATACCCACAACTCTGTTGAAGCCGATTTTGCGAAAGGTACGGAAGAGTATTCAAAAGGACCGTCGGAACACCCTGTGTCCCAAAAAGGGCATGTAACGCCACGGCACGTGGGGTAACTGTACTTGTCTGACCTCTACCTTACCTGCTCCTTTATCGACTCCTTCGGCGAAGCGGGTTGATCTTGTTATGGTGTGGAATCAAAATTGCCGAATTGCCACTGGCCCATCAGGATTGCCGGCCGGCGGCGCGGCTGTCTTCACTGTCTGATAAGACTTTTGAGAACTTCTGGACTTATCCAGGCCTGACTGTATCATATTTCAAACCAGTCGCCATACAACCCTTCCAGCTGATTTCTTTTGCGGCCATCTTCAAGACATTCCGCCCAAGGTTCCTAATAACTGAGCCTTGGCACCGGCACCGGGGCATGTTTGGTTGACTAGAACATGAAGAGGATTTCCATGTCGGAAAAATCTTTGTTGACTAGTTTGAGTATATTTGTTCATATAAGACCATTTCAGGTCGTCAGATTGGAGGGGGGTATATATTGTTTAGAAATGTACCATTTGTGCATATCAGACAATATCAGACTGGCCAGATAATATCGGCAATATAAGGCCTGGTCAGATGTTTTTCCAGGGAAAGCAAAACTCTGACTTTCCTTTCTACCACTTGAAGGGAGGGCTTGTTGTGATGTAAACTTGACTAGAAGAGCATATGTATGTATTGTAGTGTCGGTAGTAAGTGAGTAAGTAAATCACAACGGTTAGATTCATAATCTTAATAGCCACCTAAGTCAGTTATCGAGGTGCAGGCGCGCGCATACACCCGAGGGACGGAGTAGAAGGTCATGACTTGAGTTATGTACCTCGCTCCGGGCAACGGGTGGAGGCCCCACGGCGGCTCCACAACTCGCATAAGTGCCAAAATATAATTCTGAAAAATCTTCCAGGTGAATGGGTGGTGTTGAGCAACTGCACAGTATAAGTTTGAGGATTCCCAAGGAGCTTTGAGGACAAGAAGAATGAGGTGGGAGGGGGCGTAGAATATATGAACATAAATGGTCTTACCACGCCTGATATTCCTCGCGCCTCGGCAATATCAGATCATTTCAGGTCGTTAGACGGTTTCAGATCTGATAGGTCAACAAAGATTTTTCCGACAGTCATACATATGGGCCACACCTTTACAGTGCATTAGACCTTGTTTAGACACCCTGGTAGCTGTGGTTGTCCTTGGAAAGAAAATTAGCCTTCGGGTATATTTCTTAAAATGGGAATTTGATCGCATCACCCTTACGTAGGGGGGGGGGAGGGGTCCGAGGTCTTTGAAAAAAAAATTGGAAGGTATGTTGAGATTTTCGCGAAAGCAAATCCCCTTGGAATATGAGGCCAAGCATGTGGAATACATTTGTTGAACCTTCCTTGAATGTTCGGAGTAAAGTGTTGGAAAAATGTGCTCTCGATGTTGAGAGAATGTTGCGTGGACACCGGCTGTATGTCCTTGCCAACATTAAGCCAACATGTTGCAGTCCGGCTAAATTATTCAGTGAGTTGAGTGACCAAATTTTTCGGCCCGCAAGTTACTGGTTTACACTGGGTGCATGCTGTCATTTGCGGCCCCTGCAAATTGACAGCAAATTGACAGCAAATTCATCATTTGCCCAGAATTTGCCTATTATTTGCGCAGCCCGCAAATAATGAATTTGCTTATCATTTCCTCATCATTTCCTTATCATTTGCTTGGCACGCAAATCTCGAATTTACCACCTGTGTAAATTGAAAGCAAATTGAAGGACCAAACAACCCTGAGAATTGCCTGAAAAGGCAAATTTTCAGGTCATCTGGTCATTGGCTTTCCGATGTATCCCCGAGCCTCTGGCGTTTCCAGCCAGTTGGGTGCGTGGAAATACATTTTACACAGAGTACTATTTACTTGGCAGACAGATACTTGTAGATTCCGTGCACACGTCTAAGGGAGGAGGGAGGAAGGAGGAGGGAAGCGGTGATCCCGCGTCAAGCCAAGCACGCACACTCCCGCGTCAAGCAAAGCAATCAGCTCCCCCTCATCGCGGTGCCTTCGCGTTAAGATGCAAGCAAGCAGGCAAGCAAACACAATCCCGCCCCAAGAAAAGGAAACAATCAGCTCCTCCTCATCGCGGTGCCTGCGCGTTAAGATTCAAGAAAGCAAGAAAGCACGCGAGCAATCCCGCTCCGCGTCAAGCATGCAAGCGCGCGCAATTTCGCGTCAAGCAAGCACGCAAGCAATCAGCCCCTCCTCCCCATCCATCGATCGCGGAAATCTGTACGGCCCGCTCGAAAAGATACACGCACGACCCGCCCGCGGATGAGGCCCACGTTTCGCGCACATAAACGAGAGGGCATCCGTCCATACACGGCAGACATGACGCTCCCGCCACCAGCAAGCAAGCAACCCGCCATCGACCGTGCACACCGGGGTATGCGCGCGCAAGCGAGAGGCGGTGCAAACACTTCGCACTTCGCACTACGCGCTTCGCATTTCGCAAGCACGCACTAGGGAGGACGGAAGGAAGGAGGAAGGAGGGAGGAGGGAGGAAGCAAGGAAGGAAGCACGCAAGGGAGGAAGCAAGGTATGAAGCTCCTCCTCGTTGCGGTCTCAAGCACGGACGGTATCACGCAGTGATGCCGCGTCAAGCAAGCACGCACAATCCCACTCCACGTCAAGCACGCCCTGCGCACTTCGCACCTCGTACGCACAATCCCGCTCCGCCCCGCCCCAACAAAAAAACGAAAACGAAGCAAGGTATGAAGCACCAAGAAGCAAGGACGAAAACGAAGCAACAAAAAACAAAACGAAAACGCACCCTGCGCCCCGAAACTATTAACGCTCACGATGACGCGCTGCGCGCCCCCCGCGGGCGTCAGCCTCGTTGCCCGCGTCGGGATTATCATCCCGCTCGCGCCCAAATCACCTATACAGAACGCAAACACAATCCCAATCAGCATCAGCATCATCGTATTTAAATTAAATTTTAATTGAGTGAATACACACCTAAACGCGGGTTGACGCGCGTAGATACACCGATGTGGGGGGTGGCGAGGCGATGGCGCAGCATGAGCGTCGCCTTAATGAGCGAGGCAATACCGGCGGAGCTCTCTGCGTGCCCGACGTTGGGCTTTATGGAGGATATGTAGAGCGTTGAGCCGTCCTCGTCCTCGCTTTTGTGGTTACCGTTGTTACTGTCGAAGGACGCGTTGCCGGCAGCGTCGAAGCAGGATTGGGCGGAGGACGCGGTGGTAACAGGAGCACGTCCAAACGCCCGCCTAACAGCCTCCAGATCCGCCCAATCCCCCGCCTGCGTCCCCGGCGCATGCATTTCCACCGCCCTTACCTCCCCCCTCCCCACGCCCGCCTTCTCACAATTTTGTGTGAATAGGGCAGCGAGGGCGGGGACGTGCGGCGCCGTAAGGGTGGTTGCGAGGCCGGAGTGGTTTACAGAGGAGGAGAGGATGAGGGTGTGGATGGGGTCGTTGTCGCGGAGGGCGTCGGCGAGGCGCTGTAAGGAAATTCGCGTCAGTACAATTCCACTTCCCGAAGAAGGAGGAAGCTGACCATAAGACTGGATATACTCCCCTAGAGACCCTGCAACAAACCGCCGAAGGCGCTAGTCTCGTTAACCAGACTTTATACCGGGGCGACCGAGAAGACAATCGTTCTCGGTGACCTATATAAACGAAGGCGCTATCAGTGCTGAAAGGCTGAGGCTGAAAACCCGACGCTCCGAGTATCGCCGAACCGGATTTGGTCGGCTGACCGCCGGCGACCCAAAATGGCAAGCACCTTTGCCTCGCCGTTTCGCACTATCCCGCCATGGAATCGCCTCAAAACTCCGCAAAAGCCCTCCTGGGGCCCCTATGCATCTTTTCTCTCTTCTAGTTTGGCGACAAACCCTCAAATGACTTCGGTATTCAGTTGCTCTAAAAACGCACTTTGTCTGTTTTCTAAGGAACTACCGATGCTGGGCGGATCAAGGACATCACGAAATACTTGGGGCACATAACTGACTGGTCCGTCCCCTACTTGGCACCCAAGGTGATCCGCGCTGATGGGGAAACCGGGTTTGAATCAACGTCAAGGATCTCACAATTATGCAATCCTGTGGGTTGTCTCTTCTCAATAACAAGCTCATTTTTGGTTGGCACAGCTGATTCCTATTGCATGGGTCAGATAGGCGAGATATGACCCACTTCTGGCGATCCGAAATTCAGTTTCACTTATATCTTTTTCCTCAATTGAAATACCCCCACTTTACTGCCGCCGAATACCTCAAACGCAGCCACGTCAATTTCCCACCCTTGCAACAATATTTCTCAACGGTTCTCTGCCTCGTTCCTGACCACTGAAGTCCCAGACAATTTCATGTGTCTTGATCTAAGCTGTTTCAAGCTATATCTCAACTGCGGTGCATGAAAACCCTCCACTTTGTAAACATCTCTGTCCCCCGGATCCCCACCAACCTCCCACTGTCCTCTTGCCGCTGGAGCGAGTTTTCAGCCGAAACCAGTCTCATATGACCTCCGTGAACTCAAATATACCTTTTGCTCGTACACCTTCAACCCACCAACTTCGACCGACCAACTGCCAAACCTCTCCAATTCAAGGTAACTACTAGTACAATCGTGGTTATCTCCAACTGCTGTACTTCAACAGTTTTTCTCTCAATCCATTGCTCTTTCATATTTCATCTCGCCAGTGCTCATCTATTCAATCACTGTAGCTCCTGCAAATCTCATTGCCATATTTCTCCCTGGTCGGTGCCAAATTCAACATTCAACTCAATTTGAGATACGCTCGAGAGAAACCTTACTCAACTGTTCCAATCGAAGTGTAATTACCATGCAATTTCTATTCACTGCGTCTCATTGCTCATTCGTCCATTTCCCACTCAGATTCATAATTTGACTGTCACAAGCGCAATATTCAACCACCCGCGCCGCATCTTCAACTTTAACTCATCCACGGTTCGCGTTAGCTTTCAGTCATTCGTGCCTTTCTGAACGTCTATTCACATAAGATTAACTTACTTCATTCAATTTCAACTCGCCCCACCCCGGCACCATCGAGGCAAGTCCTCGTTGTAAACCATGTTCAACCTCGCCCTTCCCTCGGCACTCATTCAACTTTGCCCCAGATCTCCCTCCAGAACGTATTCGAATGGAGCCCCTGGGTCCATATATTGCTTCTCCTATGCTAATCTACTTCCTCCACGCTCTCCTTCAACGCCTGACCTTCGATTCCTCCCTTTTAGAGATTCCACCGCAGGATACTGAATATATGCGCCTTTTTTCAAGCACCCTTGCTCAGGGACCGCACAAATCAATATAGGTACACTTTATCAAGCCTTCCAATGCTCTTATCACTCACACCTACCCGCTCTGCCTTCAGCGGCTCGAACCCGCGTGTTTTTATGGAATTCCCACGCAACTGATCTTCCCGTCTGCCCTGTAAGTATTCGATTTCGCGACCACCTGAGACTCAATTATTGTGATTTATGGCTTACATTTCTTTATTAGAGGTGCCCAAGTTTGTCCGAGCCTCTTTAGACTTTCCAGCTATGAGTACACTCAATTGCTTGAATCAATACTAATTTCTATAGATGCGGCGCGATGCCAACGAACTCTACTAGGCCAATTTAACAGCGTAGACCCTCTTTCCCATCTAGTATCTCCAATGACCTTATGCTCAGACCCCTTCCGAACTCGACCTCAATCCTCGCCCCCGCCTTGAGGATAGTTGTTTTCACCGCGGTATGTACTCTTCCCAGCTTACACCGACCTTGATTTCATCACTCATTTGACCATCTCCCCCAGACTTTCATCCTGACCACCGCAACGTAACATTCAACCACGTCCCCCAATCTGCAATGTTGAACCATCCCGGTCAGTTCGCGAGTGACTATTCATCCGTGTCTTTCTGAAAGACCACTTACAGACAGTAATCATCCCTTATTGCATTCGACTTTGTCTCCCGACACCATCGAGGCAAGTCCTCCACTGTAATATATGTTTCAACCTCGTCCATCCGTCAACACTGGCATTCATGCAACCTTGTGCCAGATTTCCTTCTAGAAAGCATTTAAATGCAGCTTGCACTCATAAAATGTCCCTTGTACGTTCATCTCCTTCCTTAAACTCTTCATTCAACCACTGACCTTCGATTTTTCCCTTTAAGACAGCGCCGCAGAATGCTGAATGTATGCGCACCTTTTTCAATACCTTCACTCAAAGAGCATACAAACCAATACAGTACAGGTACACTTTTACTAGCCTTTCCACTGCTCTCAGCATCCACACTGACCCGTTCTACCCTCAGCGGCTTGAACCCGGATGTCTTTGATGGAATTCCCACGGCCTTGATCCTCAGGTCTGCCCTGTAGATTTCTTATTTCCCGTTAGTTTGTGGCTAAATGAGGGGAGTTAACAACGTCTGCCTCCATCTAGGATGTCCCCGAGTCACTCTCCCGTCTTTTTTGGCCCTCAAGTGTGAGTAATCTCAGGCTTTCCTTGATTTTTTTGAACGGGTACTAAATTGTAGTTCTCCTCAGTTTCAACTTGTAGCCGTGGCCAAACCAAACCAAAAAACACCGTCCACTGACTACTTCAGGTGTTTCAATTAGATTAACGAACATTTCTGGATCATTTCTTCTGTCCTCCGTAGATTTCAATCTTGACCGCCGCCATCCCGCCCATGGTCGTTCTGTAACCTCGAACTTGGCCAGGTCAGTCTACATTACTCTTCATTCATTTATGTCTTTCTAGACGTCTATTCACAGTCGATTCCGTTCTTTCATTCAAACTGAACTCGTCCAACCTCAACATCCCAACCCATGCTGCAACCTAAACTCCGTTCAACCTCGTTTATCCCTCGGAACCAACTTAATTGTGTCCCAGTCTTCCCTCCAGAAAGCATTAAAATGCAAGTCCTGCACTCATACAATGCCATTCGTACGATACCCTATCCCCTTCAACCTCTCCTCCAACCTCTGACGGTTCAATTCCTCCCTTCCAGGCACCCCACGGAAAATGCCGAATACACGCACCTTATTTTCAGCCTTTCCACTGAAGCACCAGCTAAGGAGGTGTATGCACCCAAACACACCTCCTCGCCGCTATTCCGCCTCGCTCTAATTCGTTCCGAGTCCAGCGGCTCAAGTCCATATGTTTTTGATCGAATTCCCACGGCCCTCCCGTGTAAGTTTTTTTTTGTTTGTTTCTCGTTCATCCGAGGCTCAATTATTGGGCATTTGGCCTTGGTTTCACTCATTCGATGTAGAAGAGTGCGTCTGGAGTGTTTTTTGATCGACAGGTGTGTGTGGGCTGTCGGTTTACTTGGTTTTTTGAGCCGACGTTAATTAGTAGGCAGTTCCAACTTTAAGGATCGTTCAACTTTGACGCAGGATACTGGCTTTGCAGTCAGTAGGGTCATGTAAAATTGGCAGGCGCTCTTTTAATCAAGTTCCTCTCGTAAAATTCCCATTCTTCGGTCAACTTTTATCTTCAACCCAAACTCAACCTCGTACCTCGACTTGAGAGTGGTTTCATTGGATTGTTTGAACGTGGTATGCGTACTTTACACCCATGCTGACCTTCCTTTCATCCCTCACTCGTCCATTTCTCCGCCAGACTTCCATCTTGACCACTACAACCGCAATCTTCAACCATCCCGCTCAATTAACGTCAAATCTTCAATGCAACCTTGAACTTGCCACTGGCAGGTCAGTGAACTTTGATATCTATCATTCCTTTGTGTCTTTTTGAACGCCTATCTCCAAGTTCATTCAAATCACACTCATTCAAACCGCACCGTCCCAGGTTGAACCCACGCTGCAATATAAATCACGTTCAACCTCCTTCCTCGAACCAACTCACCTTGGCCCCAAACGCACACCGCTTGCTCCGGGTCCATACTTTCTTTGTCCCTCGTACGTCGTCTCATCCTCATCCTTATCCCTCCACCCCACGTGCACCTTCTTCACCCAACCACCGCCCTCGAGATTCCGCAATTCCGCTTCCTCCCTCCAAAGCACACCGAATATACTTACTTACTTACTTATCCCCCTCCCCCAAGCCTAAATCCCACACAAACCAATACAGGTCCACCCACCACCCTGCGCAGCGCATGCTTTGGTTGGTTGGTTGATTGCATGGATTCCCACGGTTGCGTTGGGTTGCGTGCAAGTAAGTAAGTAGGTTTATTATTATTATTATTTGGTGTCATGTTCATTCGAAGGCGAAGGGATAGAGCTTTGTTGGACTTAATAATACCAGTCACCAGATACGAGTGCACTACCGTTCTCCGGGCTTTTAATAATTTAATCTGGATTTCTGGCGAAGAGCGGGCGAACGGAGTGCGTAGGCAGGCCGCCTCTTCGATGGTAAACCTACCTAATTAAACCATTCCCGCAGACTCTCGTGGCCCGAGTACAAATATGGAGGGTAAGCCACGAACCAAGCCTCTTTGAATCCTCCTGGGGGTGAACTTGTCCCTCCTAGATAAACGACAACTCCGACTTTAAATTACCCGCCGCGCATGCAGTTGAGCATCAATACTAATTAATGAGTACTACAAAGAAATTTTGCATGGGACCGATGCGACGCGGGCTTATTAGCATTTATTGTCCACAGCTGGGCTCGTTCAACCTCGGATTCAATATGATGATTGACATGATACATGCTGCGAAGCAACATAGGTGCGCAGGTGCAGATAATTCAATTCTGTGGTGAATGAGTCGGTTATTACGCGTACGCATCGTTCAAGCCCTCCGACTCCAGTACTGACTTGATTCAAAGGGGAGGTAGGGTTTCGAGAGCACGATGGAGGGCGTGGAGGAGGATCCGAAGACTAGAACCCACCCGGCTCCTCAAATCCGCTCACCGCCTCTTGCTCCTCACTTCATTTCCACCGCATTCACACTTGATTAATACCTTAGGTTCTTTGACGAACGGAGTACGCGTCGATTCGATCTGGGATTGAATTCGCGCAGAGGAGAGGGAGGTAGAAAGATGCATTCAAAGGAACGGCTAATTACATGGATTGATACATACACCAAGCTACGCGGTTCCAAGTAAGCGGCGCGTGAGGGAGAGCGCGGATATACGTACGCGTCTGTGAGAAGAGGCCAGACAGGAAGAATGGAGGGATGACGACGGCGATGTACCGCGTACCGGGATGCACGCGGAGATGTTTGTTGGTACGCGCTGGGCTTGAGCGCGAGGGGTGGTGGAGGGGATCGTGGACGCCGCGGGGATGCGACACGCCAGGGCGGGGGCCAAGCGCGGTCTTGAGCGTGAGTCTTGATGCACAGTGAGCGGCGCGGAGGGAGCGTGATGGATGAGTGGGGCGGGGTGGTTGCTGGGTACGGGTGCTTGAATTGAGTCGTGGGCGGGCGGGTGTGCGGTGTGCGTTAGGAGGGAGGGTTACTTGACGCGAATTTGGGCGACGGTAACCGTCGCTCAAAAATATAGTCTAATTCTGCGGCGGGCGTTGGGACAACTTGCAATTAATTGAAGCCTCTAGCAGCATGACATCCGGGTTGAAACGTTGATGCTCTCCGGGCTTTGGTTGTCGCGAGAGCAACGAGTTGAGGCAAAGGACCGATTTGTGCGATAAGATAAACATAAAGACGGTGAAGGGAAGGCGGGGGTGACATTTCGTGACGTGACCTGCTCGGAACAGATTTTCAGCGGTCGACGACGAGCACGACGGCGACGACGACAAACAGACTACAAAAGTGCGTCAATTCCACTGCTTAGATTGTATACTAACCATAGCAGATAGAGTAGTCGCTCTATGGCCATATTGGCACCGCCAGACTGGACATACTCCCCTAGAGACCCTGCAATGGACAAGGGCCCAAACCAGCAGTCTGCACCCAATAACAGCGTGGCAAACCAGCAACAACGTCCAACTCAACTGCCTCCACCCCAGCACCCGCAGCAATATCCCTTCCAGCTACAGCCACAAGGCACCTGGACCCGTCCCTCGCCGCACCGCCCTTTTACCCCGGCGCATTCTACCAAACTCGCCCCCCAGTTCCATTATCGCCCGCCCCAGCAGCAGCCATATGGCTTTGACCCCGCCAACGCACAGCTCGCACAGTGGGCTTATCAGCAAATGATGTACGCTTAGATGACCCCGCCACAGCAACAGGACGACTTCTTTGCCCCCCCACCCGGCATGCACATGCATTCAATCCGTTTTCCGGTGGGACGCCCCCGCCGCGGCCAAACGAGCGGCAGTACGCCGGCTTTCATCCCTATCACCGTCTGTCGAGGCAGCAGAGCCACGACCAGCAGGTGCCGCAAGTCCCGCGCGGGCAAGAATACTGGCGCCTCCAACCGCCGTACTCGCGCGGCGACGCGTCCGGCTCGTCCTCTTCTGTCAACTCGCAAGGTCGCGTGCGTGCCAATTCAAACAACTGGCAGCGCGCGCCCAGTTCCCACAAGTCCCATTCCCCGGTCCCCTCGACAAGTCGCCGAGTCCGGGTAGGGACGCCCCGCCCGGTGAGCCACCGCGCATCTCAAGAAGGACCAGGACAGGAAGGGTGGGGAGGAGGAGGAGGAGACAGAAGATGAGGCGGGTGGGGGAGGACGAGTACGACGAGGCGCCAAGGCCGCAGCAACAGCAGTACGGGGGGGGGCTGCAGCACCCACAACAGCAGCAGCAGTGGGCGGAGGACAACGAGGACGAGGGGTGGGACTATTGGATGGAGAGGAGGACAATACAATTCGGGTGGGGGATGTGGGGGCAGGAGGAGGAGGACGATGGGGAGCATGAGCCGTGGGCGGTTGATGTGCGGCGGGAGCGAACGAGGGTTCCTGCACGCGGGATATTGAAGCGTTCGTTGTTTCTTCCTTTCGCGCATCGATACTAACATGTTTCTCAAACGCAGGCATGTACGACCAATCGTCGTATCTTCCCGACGCGCACCCCTCGCACCCATCGCAGGCCGCCCTCTGCCACCGGTCAAACTCGTACCACTCCCCCCCCCACGGGCACCAGGCTGAGCTCGGGCCCCTCGTGCTCGTACCCAGCCCCGACCCGGACCACATCGACAGGCTGCATTGGCATGGGTGCTATTCCAGCGCGCATGGCGGGAACGTCCACGGGCGGGACGCGCTGGACACCAACGACGGGGAGCTTGTGGCAAAACGGGCAGCGTGCCGTTGCTGCCGCCGCTGTCGTTCGACTTGGGACTGGACAGCGCGTTCGGCAGCCCGCAGGCGACGCCGACGGCCGCGACCTGCGCTGCACCCGCCTCAGGCACGGGTGCGGGTACGCGCCCTGCACACAACACCATCTACGCGCACCCCGCGCTCAACTCGTCCGCACCCGCGCTCACCTCGTTCGCTCGCCCGCCGCGCAGAGCCCCATCCCGCGCGCGGCGACAGCGCCGGCGGTGAAGAAGGTGCTGGTGTTGGCGAGCAATTTGAGTTTGGATGATACGTTTCCCGCGAGCATGTATGACCAGAGCAGCGAGTTGGCAACGTGCAGTCAGTTGACGCCGGCGTTGGCGCAGAGGATTAAGGAGAAACTAAATAGCTATACGATGGAGGAGATGGAGGTGTATGCTGCTAATCAGATTCAGTGAGTTGCGCGCGTTTTTCTTCTCCTCAACGTCTATTTATGCACCCCTTTTCATCATCATCTTCTCTTTTTTGGATTCACGCACTGCACCACCCATCCACCCACAAAATCACCCAACTGCCACTCACGACGATGACTCCCCAAGATCGGGGACACACGCACCCGCCCCGCCCGTGGGAAACGCACGCACCCGCCCCGCCTCACCCCGCGCAGCAGCAGTATATATGCCCCCGAGCCCAACTTGCCGCGTGCTTCATTCCCTGCGCAACTCCCCTGCCGCAGCTCGGGCGCGCGAGCCGAAACCGGCGCAAATGCGGACTCGATCCTGCGCGCACAGTCTCGGTATCTACAGGCACATTCCCACATTCTTCTCTCCATCTACTCCCATTTGCGTCCTTCCTCTTCCTGTCCCATCTCTCTGAATCAGGTCGTTTCCCGTATGTACTACTTTGTATGTACGTAGTTCCAATATAATCTATTTTGCCAAAGTACTATCAGAACCTGAAGGAATGGCGCGGTAGCGGGCAGGCAAGGCAATCCAAATCAAGTGGTGGATTCAAAAACGAGAACGCAAAGAAACCGGTACCTCGAATTTGACGCCCCACTTGATTTTTGAATCTATGGCTGGAAACGCCAGAGGCTCGGAGATACATCGGAATGCCAATGGCCAGATGACCTGAAAATTTGCCTTTTCAGGCAATTCTCAGAGTTGTTTGGTCCTTCAATTTGCTTTCAAATCCAAGGTAATGGCCCTCCGGGCGGAGCCTGGATACTCTCGTGGACAATTGAATTTTAAAGACCTCAACTATTTCATTTAAAACAATTCCAAGATGACCGCCTTTGCACTTCGTCTGCCGTGCGTCCGTAGCATGAACACTATCCGACCCTCCACTTCGTCAATGTACAACGTGTTGACCTCCAACGTCTCCTGCATACCCGCGGCATATGCTATGGACCCTCTGTCATCTCTGCGACCCACGACATCGTAGGAAAATGGGTGCAAATCCTTCGATCCTCCAGGCAATCTAAAGGTGGTGAAAACCTGGGAAGTCCAAGGACGGCGGTACAACCCCACGCGGGAACCGGCGGCGATACCCAGGTAAACGGGGATGCGGTCGATGAGGGTACGCTCTGCGATTCGGAAGCGTATGCGGTCCTTCTCTGAAGTCATATATACACATCGAAGATAGCTCCCGCCACAAACAGAAACAGATTTACCGCCATCTGTGGGGTTTGTCAAAACCGGTCCCAAGGGGGGACGGGATAGAAAATCGGTGGAACTATATCGATGCTCCCAGCACGGACGTATCCGACGAACATGAGAGCCCACAGAGGATAGGGTCTTCTCGCTAAGATTGTATATTGTGATTCCAGCAGGATTTGCGAGGAGAAAATGTGTGCGGTCGAGAATAGCAACGGAGGACGCAGAAAGCGATCCCTGGGGAAATGGTTGAGTTCGAACGAGACAGAAAGGAAAGGTCGCACAGGCGGCGATATTTGGATTTCCGCGTTTAACCTAATTTGCACTGGGGTCGTGGCATAGAAAACGACGAAGCTGCACAGGAAGTGAGGCCGGCTGCCGGTGCTCCCGAACACTACCAGGTCGTCGTTCGACAACGTAAATCCAGAGAGGATGGTAGGAACTTCCACAGTCCCTAGAAGGGAGGCGGTCGTTGCCGCCTCGTCTACGACAAACATCTGCAGTTCGCTTCGCAACTCCGGGCTGGAGACAGGATTAGACTGAACAACACGATAGCGACCACATACTTAACGCCTCTCGCTGCCAAATAGACCACAAGAACATTGCGTCCGATGGCATCAACCCAAAAATGCTTGACGGAAGTAAGGTACAAGCAGTCGTCCGACCGATGCGCATGAATTTCGGTAGAAGATCCCGTGAGCCAATCCTGTAGGTACGCATGGTCGTTGCACAGAAGAACAAGGAGACGAGTGCCAGGGATAGCGACCAGATGACGGACATCGTCCTTGAGCGGAACGGAATGCGTGTGTCGGGGCTCTACTCCTCTACAACCCCAAGCATCGAAAATTTGCCATGCTTTAACGACTCTGCGTCGCAAAGCGGACAATTCCATCCGACTGTAGTCCACATCGCCGCGACCAGGACGAAATTGCAGATTATCCATGTCTATATTCGCATAAACCCAGTAGGGACGATACAAAGATGTTTGGTAGAAAAGCTTGCATGTCTAGAGGGCAGTAGAATTGAGATGAAAATTCGAGAAAAAAAAAAAGCCAGAAATAACCTCGAAGAAAGCTAACGCATCAGTGATCGTCAGCAGACGAAGGATAAGGAACAGGACGTCGACTGGTACGGTCAAGAAAGAGCACCGAGGGGCCCCAAAACCCGGAATAGTCAAGAGTGAGCGGAAATTTGCCATTGGGATAAAATCGTCGCCTCGACGGAGGGCATATAAACCGCATGGTTAAAGAGCTGAGATCGAAGAGCGGCGCACGCGAGAGAAGGTACATTTCTGCTGGTCAAAAGTACCTGTACATCATACTAGTAACTCCGTGGGGATACCTATGTTTACCCATGCCTTCTTCGCTCTCCTCCCAACAAGAGGACTTTCGCAAATACAGAATAACGAGCCCAAGTGGATCTCCAACTCTCTCTTGGAGAAATAAGCCCTCAAGCACCCTCCTACGCGTTCGTGCCCCAGGAAAATATAAGACGGGACATCCGAGGATATCCCATACGCATACGCTTCTTCCTTCAACACCCCTTGGCAGCACCACACCTTCCCTTCCATGCAATGAAATGCAACATGAACGCTGAGGTCGGTTTTGTCCAAATTTCTGACGTCTGCGTTGCACAGAGGGCAAACGGTCAGGGTGCCTCTGCGACGTGGAATGCGGCCGAACGTGCCCCAATTAGGCCCACTTGCAAAAAAATTGTTAACGCGGCGACATTTCTCGAGGACATTGACTCACAACGATGCGTTGATAAAAGACTGCGTTACATCACTATCACGGGCAATACGGACGGCTGGAGCGTCGAGGACTCGGGTACGCAGGCTAGGCGAGTGAGATCGTTTGAACGCCGTCATCAGAGAACAAATGGACGTTAACTCCCTCGTGCAGCACTTATAATGTGGACGACCTCAGGTGAACGATCCGCGTGCCCTGGGATGCGGCGAAAGTACCTTGATCGAATTTTAAAAAAATCTGTGGCGAAAATACCCCAGTTGATGGAAATCTTATCCCTTCGGGATACAGAACGCCTCTGGAAGTTCTTCTACCATGATGTGGGTCAATCATCCCCCTGTCCCCATTCAATACGTGAACAGTCAATATAACAGCGCGAGTACAGGTGCTCGTTATGATAAGATGGCGCGCTCGTCTAAGTCACGAACACCGCTGCGCCATTTGCAGCCAAACAGATTATCTCCCAACCAGCAGTGGTCGTATTCCAGTCACCTGAGACCGGACACGAGATGTAGGCGTATCTCGATTCAATATTTTCCACGTTATTACTGACGACTCCGACGAGACCTGCGAGTTTCGGGTGACGCAGGAATCGGTCGATATTCGGAAGTCGTACCCGCACTAGATCAGGCCACCAGCGAGATAGTTGCTGTCAAGATAATACGTAGAACCGGGGAAGATCGAGTCGAGAAAGAACACTTCGATCGCGAAGTACGGATTTTAAGAGAGCTAATGCGTTTGCCACCCTCTTCGATCGCGTAAGTACGTCGCAATTGCATCCTCCGATATGCTAACCCGTTTTAATCACTGCTAGCCGGTTCTGTCAAATCAAAGACCACTTTTCAACGCAGGACTATTTCTTTATCGTATTTGAGAAGTACGGCAACAATCTGGAGACCGTGCTGCTCAATCCCCGCTTGTCGCCATTCCCCCTCTATCAATGCAAGGAAATAAGCCGTCAATTAGTTCAAGCAACAAGATGTAAGATCGACTCAGCGTTCGTCGATGTTTGCTAACACAATCAGACCTTCATGACAACAACATAATACATACTGACCTCAACCCTCGAAACGTAGTATTTGTATCGAACGCCACCACAACACAGCAGTTTTACGGGCTTGATAACGTATTTCGCAATCGGGTGGGTCTAATATTGGAAGAGATGTATCTATCACTGACCCCGTTTAGACCATACTAAAATCGACCGAAATACGGATAGTCGACTTTGGAAGCGTCTTGGAAGACACATCGAGGTCCACGGGAATGATCGGGACGGCAGGTTACAGAGCCCCCGAGGTTTTATTGAGTCCGTATCACCTCCTCCCTTACCTCCCGTTCGTTGACGTGCGACTCAGATTGGCCATGGGATAAATCTATCGACCAATTCGCGCTGGGGTGCATCATTGCCGAGATTATCACCTACAATCCACTCATCCAGCACAATCCCCTCAATGCAATCGAAGACATAGCGATCATGGATAAAGTCTTGGGTCCGTTTTCATCCGACATGGCCGATCGGATTCGAGCAGAATTTCCAGCTGCTCTGGACTACCGGACAACTAGCACTGAGATATCCGACGTGACCAGCCAATACCTGACGACGACCAAGACGATATTGGTACGCTGCAATAAGAACTAAAAAATAGAGAACTGATTAGACTGAAGGATCGGATCGAAGACAAAGACGCCGCCAGACTGATAAAAAGACTCACGGAGCTAGACTCAGAACATCGTGGGGACTTGAAGACGCACGAAAAATGTAGATTTCTCACGACGTACGAAATGTGACCACAAGTAGTACAATAATTGGTAGACGAGTGGGTCGCGGGTCTTTCCGCAAATGCATCTTAGTAATATCACGGCGCGCAGCAAGATACGTTGGTGGATATTTTGAGCACATACAAATGAAAGCCAATTTCTGGCCTTTCAAATAGTCTCCTCGTCCGAATCATAATCGATGGCTCTGGGAGCCACTCAAAAGGATACTCCTTGGCGCGATACGGCGCTCTGAGAACAGTCGTGTGTAATTAGAAGAAGACAGATATTCAAACAACGGTTCGTACGAGTACACGATAGTAGGGAACGGAGGTCCATAGATCTATGCATACCGAACGCGGCCTAGTTAAACAACGCCAACAACTCGGGATCGATCTCAGACTTCGTACATGAGTGAGAGATTCCAGTGGGAGAAGAAAGGCGGCGACTCACAGTTGACGAATGGTTTATCTGGTCTTTAAACATCCCAGCATGTCCATCGTACAAACCGTAGGTGTCCCAGCCCTCCGTCATATGCGCGGTGTAGGCGTCGGAGGTATGACCTGTGACGTTGAACATCTGCTCGGAGAACAACCTCTCTTCTGCGAGGCCGTTTACTGGTCCGAAGATATTGAGAGGATCGCCCATAGTGTCCGAAAAGCGATCGATGCCAGGATCATTCGGTACAAGGGCCTGTGTGCCAAACTGTAGTGCATATTCAAGGTCACCGCGGTCCGTCGTCAACATCGGCAACCAGGTGGCACTACAGTTCTGTTAGGTCAAGACGACGTAGGTGATGAGATGAGACGTACCCAGAGTCCGATGCGCCGGCCAGATTATTGGGCAGAAACCATCCGCCATCGTGCCAACTGCGCATGCAAATGAGCGTGACCGACGACTGGTATGTGCTCACAAAACCTACTCATTAACGACACCGGTGCCCGGAACGACAACCGTATGCTGAAAGTCACTATTTACCGCAATCAGCTGCGTCAGAGTGAAAGGAGCAAGCAATACTTGACAGCGGCGATCCAAGCAACGATATCGCCGTCCGACGTATTACCAATACCGCTGTCCAGAAGAACGGTGTCCGAAACTGAACCGTTTGCGACATCCGTGTCCGGCGTAGCCAACAGATCCCCAGATGAGCCATAGGCAATTTTTTCTTGGTCCGCAGATGAAACAGCAAGATCGGTACCTACAAAGTCGCCAACAACCGGCGCGTCTTGATCGAGGTCAACGAAATAGTCTTCCTCCAGTATCTCGCGCTGAACGTCAGAACCCGCTTCGCTCTGAGATTCCCCCGAGTCGTGCTTCTTGTTCTTCTTGTATTTACTGTTCCGTTGCAACGGCTGTTGAGCGGTGTCCTCCAGAACCGTGAACTGCATATACGAGGACTCGTGCAAACTACGTGCATCGTGTTGTTCCCAGAGAGCAATGGGTGGCGGCGAAATGTCTGCCTTATACGTGCACTAGAAAACCAACTGTCAGTATCAGGGAGGAACGCGAGAATTTGTAGCCCACGTCGTGAGTAAATTCCGTGCAGCTGGAACACTTTGGCCTCCTTTCATCGCACTATATGTTGGTTAACGAGTTATTCAGAAATCGTGAAGCGCAAGCACCTGGTTCCCCGACATATAACACTGTCCGCAGGACAAGTCACGCCTCAAACGAGCGTTCGCATGCATTTGCCGAATGAACGTGATCATGTCCTTTTGGGTCCCTGCCACACTCCCGCGACAAACATGGCAAAGGGCCGCTTTCTACAGAATCGCTCTAAAAGTGAGAAGAGAGACAGGAAGAAGTGACAATTCTCACGTGTTTACCCATGGGCAGGAAGTACAACCTGAAGATTGTTTCTCAGTTGTAAGTATTTAAAAGTCGACACGACAGAACACATGACGGAGGTAGTCTGATGTGGGTCAATCGTACCCAAGAGCATCACGGCTCTTACCCCTTCAAGGTTCTACGAACCTTGTGCAGTGGAAGGATACCTACTCGTGTGCCGATGCACCTAACACCGCCGTTGTGGTTCGATTCCCATAATCGGGTGCTCGTATGCTCGAGATAAAAATCGACTCGATATTGGTTATTGCACAACAGATCGTGGTAGATTTACATTCACATACGTATTTGCGAAAAGAAAACATGCGGAACTCCCGCTATATTTTCAATCAATCGACTTCCTCCGCGAAAACATAATCCGGGAAACCCGTATCAGAACTTCCTCGAGCCCGCAGACAAATTGCGCACGGCGGTTCGCATGCTGTCGGCAGTCAGCTAGGGAAGATATCGCGTGAAGAGCCACATACAATCTTCACTAACGGCGCTTCTAGCATGCATACCGCCAGTTACACCGCTGTAAAGTCTTCTGAGGTAGTCCTTCAGGTCACCCGTCGCGTCCGACAACTCGGGGTGACTCGTGGTCCATTGCTCAAGCTTCTCGGACATATCGTCCGCAAGGCGATCCAGCGCCGCCTTCCCATCCCCCAGCCTGACATGACCTACGCCTCGTCGCTGAAAAGCGCCGGAAACGTCCTCCGGTGAAGAGTGGTCAGTGGAGTACGCAAGGTCGGGCAGAGAAAGTTCAGATGAGGACGGACTATAGACCGATATGAGATCGGGCAGGGAGTCTGGGGTTGATACCCGGCTTTCGTGTACGGGCGAAGAGTGGTCAGTGAAGTAGGCAACGTCGGGCAAAGAAAGTTCGGATGAGGACGGACTATACATCGATATGAGATCGGGTAAGGAGTCCGGAGTTGAGACCCGGCTTTCGGGTACAGGCGACGCAGGAGGAGCGACCGGCTGATAGTCACCGGGAGCGCTGTACGCTGAAGTCAGATCAGGCATAGAGTCCGGAGTAGAGCTCCGACTGCGCGTTTGGAAAGGAAGCAGAGGAGCGCTGATAGAGCGATATCCAGCAGGGACGCGATACCATAGCGCCGAATATCGACCTAGATGCCGAGGTGGAAAGAGGGACTCCGGAACCTGGGAAGGTTCTGTATCCTCGACCTGAGGCAGCTCGATATTGGGGCGACGCCCGTGCTCGGGAAGCTGCGGCTCATCGTACAGCGACAGTTCGTCGTCGGTCGCGTATCCCGATGGGCTCTGGGAACGCCCGTCGAGGGAGGTGTAGGACGGATCTTCGAACTGAGCATCGAGAGATGCCGCATCGTCCTCGAGAGCGTTTAGCGGGCTCACTATGCAAGAAATAAGCTGAGGGTTATCGCGAGCATGAAAGGACACTCACAGCTGCGGGACAAGTATTCTCGCAGGAGTAAATCCTTGTCTTTTGTGGCGTCGGCTAGATGAGGGTAAGTGGTGCGGAGACGACTAAGGATTAAAGTCTAACGTATTTTTGCAGCATACCGCTCGTAGTTCATGCCACCGTCTCCGGCGATAAGAGAAGAAAGGTTGACTGCATCGAGCGCAGATTAGAACGGAATATAAGAAAATCTCATGGGTACGAACTACTGAAAGGACATTTTTCTTCGGCTGGTTGCACAGGGCATGTCAAGGCAATATTGGAAGTATTTTCACCAGTTTGCAGAGAGACGTCGACCGAAAGGCGGTGGAAACAAGCGGGTAAAGAGAAATCGTGGGTCTGAGCATGGACTCCCAGACGTTCGGGAGCGATGGGATGGCCATCCGCGTCAATGGGGCTGTGCGACAAATGGAGTTAATTCTGGACGGTGAACACGTACAAACTTACTAAGCAATAGGAGCCAACTCCAGTTTATTCGGCGCGTCAGGAACGTACGTTGTCATGTTGCTCCCTTCACGTTGTTCCGCAACCATTCTCAACATCAAAGCCATCGGAGGAAGAGGGTGCTGCATCTGCAGGATGTAGCAAAGGTAAGAAGTACGCTCCTTTATATGTCTCCAATGACGCCCATTCAGCACCGATTTGCGGGGGTACAGTTAAGCGAGCGAGCGCAAGACAATCATACCCTGAACCAGATTTTTTGTTGCGCAGTTTTTTTTGATGAGACGAAAGTACCCAACCATCAAATTCAGAACATCAATTTCTATTCCCAGTTATAGGAGCAACAGACACGACCACCTTCCTGTTCAATGATTTCCACCCTCGATCCAAGGGTGAGGCACTGCGAAGCCACCAGCAACATTCTAAGTCGACAATCAGCGGTTCGCCGGTAGGCTCACGGTTTCATATAATCTACGTCCGCTAGACATCCAATAGTAGCGCCGTCATCGGCATCCCGAGACCACCAATCGCGAAGATTCCAGACGAGGTCTTACGCGACGTCTTCGACCGATTACCCATGGCCACTTTGCTGTCTATGCTTAGAGTCTGCTCCGAGCTCCACTTCTTGGTTGCGAGATCCATGTATTCTAGGATACATGTATACGGGCAATCTGCCCGGCATCTTTTCGCTACGTTATCCTCGAAATCTCGCTTTTCATCCATTTACGCGACATTCTTGCGTAGACTCCGCTACACAGTCACTGCCGCATCCGACATGTACCTCACCTACCCAATACTGTGCCAGGCGTTGCTAACCACGGAAAACCTGGTTGCCCTTTCACTTGATATTTTTCCAGGCCAAGGAGGACCGTTAATATCGTCACTGGAACGATATGGGTTAGTCGTAAACCGCGTACTAGTCGCCACCCGATTCCTCGATCTTTCCAGAGGCATTCGACGCACTCCCTTTACTCCCGCACTCGCCTCCCTTCGTGGGCTACGAGTTCGTGGAGACTGGTCATTGTCGGTGCTCGTCTGCAACCGAGCGGTCGACGAACTCGTGCTCTCATCTCCAGTAGACTACGCTGCCCTCAGCGAGGTCTGTTGCCTTGTAGATCGGAGTGTTTATGGCAGCCAACTCACGACGCTCGTTATTCGGCTTGTCCCTCTTCTGAAGATAGACGAGGCGTTGGAAGCACTCTCAGAGATTCTGCCGAATCTGGAACAACTGTCGTTGGACCAAATAGGCCTGATGGTGAGTCGAGACACCCCCCCCCCCCCCCCCTCGCTAGAATCTCTAACGGCACCACAGCCCGTGCTCCAGTCGGTGGTAGCTCCCCGACAACTATTTCCATCGATCCGTCGTCTAGCTCTGAACCCCGTATCGGGGTGGCGAGCAGAATGTGAGGTTACCCGGCAGCAGTTTATCATGGACCTCTGCAGCTGGATGGATGAAAAGATAACAGTCGAATCCCGCCTCGTTCATTTCACGATGGGGAACGTAGCATGGTTCCTCGATCTAACATCCTACACTTGGAAAGCAGAACCCCGCAAAGGTTCCATCATCAGCCTCACAGCTTTAACTCACAGTCTATGATAGTGCGTATAAATCGCTTGCCGCTCGCTGCAAACACCTACATTCGTTCCAGCAGTCTCATTGCATTAGGCCAAAGAGACCTAGGATTTACACAACGTTCTGTACATAATCATCATAAATTGAGGCCGTTCACGGCGTGCGATGGGGCAACGAAGGATGCGACATGTAGTCCGTCACATAAAAGAGCAGAGCAGCTCTGGACCAGACCCAGGGGACGAAATTCCCTAGAGTTCCGAGGTCGCATGGGCCTAGTTTGGACTTGAGCGAGAGGCTGCGATGAACGGATAGCTACATACCCGTGATACCAGAAAGTGGAAACGTGTACACGCGGAAAGTACAAAGAGTATTTCTTAGACGACGTTCCACGGATTTCCTTTCATTGAAAGCGTCCATTGACATTATTCGGTAGTAGACGCAACAAGCGGTTGCGCGGCCTTTTAAGAGACACAAAACTGCACCCGGGGGTACAATTGACACAAAACTGCACCCGGGGGTACAATTGACACAAAACTGCACCGGGGGTACAATTGACACAAACGCTTCATGGGTCTAGTGGTCAGATACAAATCTGGACTTACACCTTCCGCAGGACCGCGCGGCCGCAGAATATAGAGCGTACTACCTACAAGACAGGTAACGGGGAAAATATATTGAGCGACGACATCAAAGAGAAGCGTTCAACAAAGGGGATTCATCTATTCATCTCCTAGGGATGTAATATTCGAAAAGTATTTTCCCAGATGGAATCTTCCGCGGCGGACGCCTCTTCTTCGCCTTGTTGTACGCAGGCCCTAGGTACGCACAAAATTCAATCCCTTTCGCTGAACAAATACGATAAATCACCAGATTTCAGAACGCGTGCCATTAAACTCACCTCGATCCAGGCGCTCACGAGAAAACACATCGTCGTTTTCCGACTCTTCAAGGACGCGGACAGTCCGAATTCGCTCCGTCTTCTGGGATGCAAAGACAGGTATGCAAAATCGTGGACGTGTCCGAATCGGATAAGGGAGCTTGAAGACGTTATGACTGTCTCGGGGAAAATACTTAGACGACAAATGGCAAGAGGAACAGAGGCAAATCAACGCCATTCCCGGACGCCCGGCCCGTGGACCCGCAGACCATTGTCAATGTGAGGATTCTTTTCGGTACATAAGTAACAAGCGAAGAAACTATATTGAGACAGGATACGATCCAGGTCAAGAGCTGCTACTCGACAGTATCACGTCGTCAAAGGACATTTCTCGGTCCGTGTCCTCATCAAAGCTGCTTTCACCCACCGGGTGGCTTGGATACCGCGTATGCAGCCTGAATAAACCTGATTTCAGGCCCATTGACCACGCACGCATCATTAATTCCCCCTATGGGGGACACAGTTAAAATAAAGTTCAGAAACATGATATCTCTTACCAGTTGGTCAAGATCCGGTGACTCCAGATGAAGAGATATCGCCTGTGTATTACACGTGAAAGGAGCGCGATCCAAGGCCAGCTTTAATACGGTCTTCGGATCGATTTCCCACGCCGTTCGATATATAGCTTTGACCTCGTCGGGCAGAAGAGGGATTTGCTGAACAGACCCTCGAGTGTTACGTGAGGATCGACATATATCTTGACAGGAAATCAACTCACCTCGGGAAGCTACGATGCTCTCGCGAGTCGCTTCGTTCCAGAGCCCGAGACCCACCAATTCCTGTACCAACCACGGACATATGACTCCGTCCGCAAGCACATTGCTGAAAGCAGCGATGAGATCGAATTTATTAGATACCGGGAGAGCGTATTCACCTAGTGAACGGGTCGGTAGACTGCGTGAACCCCGTAGGAGTATCCTCAAGCATACCCGGACCGACCGCGATCAAAGTCGCGTTGCGGACACCTGAAGCACGGATCCGACGATGAAGATGGTCCCAATCGAAACGGTCGGAGGGCGTCGCATCCCAGAAATCATACTGGAAGATACCGTTCGCCAGAGGGGAACGCGCAAAGGCGCCGTACGGACCAAACTGTTCGGCGAGATCACAGCTCGACTCCAAAGCCCCGTGATACATGGTCTCAGCTATGCGAAGATTAAGGGCTGCAGCTTCCGGAGACTCGTATCCCATTCGGAGAGCAGTGAAGACGTCCGCGAGACCATGTATTCCTACGGAGATGGCTCGAAACTCCTGGTTGCGGTCCATGGACGCTTCCAGCCTAGGGAGAGATGTGTCCAAGATTTGATCGAGGTTACGGACCGTCTCCTTAACAACCTGGTGGAGTTTCTCGAAGTCGAACGCCCCGTCCTGCGTGACGAACAGCGGAAGAGCAATAGAGGCTCTATTTTTCGGATGAAGCTCGTCATCGTCCGCAAGCAAGTCTATAGTACCATCCCGCAAGTCGGCGTGGCACGAGGCCGGAGTTTCAGTCAGATTACTTTTGCCTTTACTAGGATCAACTTCGGTTCTAGCAGTCGTATCGTCAGCTCACCGTTGATATTATCCCTAAAGATCATGGAAGGGCCTCCAGTAATGATTTGTGATCTCAGAATAAGATTCCACAGCTCTCGGGCTGGAATCGTAACCCGGTGTACGGAAGACGCCTCGTACTGAGCGTACGCGGTCTCGAAATGATGCCCTTTCAGACGCAGTAGGTCCGGGACGTCTTTGGGGCAGAAGAGGCTCCAGGTAGAGTCGTCGTCGACCCTAGCCATGCTGCCAGTGTGTGAGTAGGGCATCGATGAGTACACAGGAGATGCTCACAATATATCAGGCAAAGACAGGGTTATGGTGATGCTTCGCTGATCAGCGAGCTCATGGCGATGCATGTTATTGAATTCTACCACGCTTCGTATATCGATGTGCCACGGCTCCAAGCAGACGTTAACAACGTCCCCTCGCTTGTCGTTCGTACGCCGGGCGAACGATATAGCCATTTCGAGGAACTTCAGCATGGTCCACATGCCCACACTGCTTTCGCCATGGTGGCACACGGCGTTCCTTGAAGCGATTGTAAGACAAGAGGAAGCGGCGTCGAAAACGGGTTCACCTTCCCGCACAAACGACACCCTGAGCCGATAAGGAAATAGTACCTCCCCTCCGAACGGCAAAGACGCATTTAGCAATCGCGTCGTAGAGTTGCTTGACATTGCAGTCTGACACGGATACGGAACAGGAAGAACTTCTGACAAGCTCCGTGGTACCGGAGAACACGGACACGAAAGAATCGTGAACGACCAGTCGACTGGAAAGAAGCTCGTAAGTCGCTAGGACTCGAGGAATTTCCGAGAGGTGCATCGCTAGAGCCATTCGCATATACATATGCTGAGGGCGCTCCAGGATCTGGGTCTCAGAACGCCCAAGCGAACGCTGTTCCAAGCTCTTCAACATATCACTGTCTCAAATCAGTGCGATGTCCACGACAAAAGATAAAATAACACTCACTACGTAAAATCATAATCTCGCAAGTGTACGATGGCCGAGTCGAGGAGCTGGCCGTGGCTTTTGACGACGTCAACGAAATCCTCGTCGACGACGTCCCGACTGGCTCCTAATCAGAGTTCAGCAGAATGAAACAGAACTGCGACGGGTCGCACCGTCACTTATTCTCTTGACGGAGTCCGAAAACCGTGGACTAACGGTCTTGTGTAGCTCGGCGACTGCAAGATGGGCTGCAATCCACAGATAGGCGGGGTTAATATCCGCGGCTTTGAGTGCGGCCTGGATCGCGAGCTCCTGGGTGGCGTTAACATAAAATCCACGGAAATACGGTGTGTATCACGTTGATGTGGGACGTGGTGCGTCCCGTAACTATTTGAGCGTCCACGACATCCGCGAGCCTGCCTAGTAAGTCAAACGAGATGGACATATTGTGAACGTAGTATATACCGTTGAACATCCACTTGGCGAGGATCTATGCCAAAAATAGTCTAAAGTGCAACGTGAGCAGCGCTACAGGATAAGCCGTCGCACGCACAGTATTCAGCCGCTTGACAATCTACTCCAGTCGTCAGTTTCGCATCAGTACGCAGTCAGATAACTGGCCTTCTGTCTTTGATACGGTTCAAGTGATCTTAGGGCAGGAATATTTATCGTAGTTAAATACGTATTAAACCGGTCTTACCCATCTAGGAGGGTCAGCAAAGAATAAACAGGCGCAGAGGGAGAAACCTACCTCTTTTCAGAACGAGCATCTGGACTCTCAACTAGCCATCTCGCCAATCTGAATTTATTAAATACCACGAACCCTCGGGTCGTACAGGTCACAAGCTCGCGCCAGTAAACATGGAAGAGGTGCGGTCGAGAGGTCGAGGGTACTTTTTGACGCAAAAATTGTACCCTTCGATCTTTTTGCTTCCGATTCTCGTGATTGATTTGTTAGAACTATCAGATTCGGTCTGATGAACCGATTCCAGTAAGGACCTAATGGGTTTCCTCTCGGCGAAGCAACAATCGTGATAATGACTGAATGATAGATCTGATACAGGACGCGCCACTGCTTCTCTCCTCACTCTCAATCTTTCATGGACCAAACACCCTCTCCGTTGGAGACTATGCTGGCGTACGGCGATTCGGAATTTCTGCTAGAGTTTTTCAGACATTGGGACCCAGCCACGATTCTCCTTCTGGGTGGGCTCAATTACCGGCTTCTGAACATCGTACGATTCTACCAAGCGGCCGTATGGAACGTTTCCAAGTTTCTGTCGCGATGGTTTTTCCATCCGGATAAGGCTCTCGCAACACTACATTCGAGCCCCGCGATTGCGTGCGGACCATCTGTGCTCCAATTTTTCGACCGTAGCGCCAGAGGCGCAGCCCGGCTGGATATTTGTGTTGGGTATGAAGGGATTTCAGAGATCGGAAAGTTTCTGGACGAAGAGGGTTATTTTTTCCGCCCTGGACCACTACCGGGTACCAAGAATTTCGCATCCGCTACAATGGTGGAAGCAACACGACTTCCTGAAGCTCGTCTGAAGGTTTACGGAGACAGGAGCTTTACGCAGGAGGAACACGCCGGACATGCGTTCAAATTCGTCAGATTCGAGCGCCGAAGACCGTCGCGAGTGATCGTGGTACACCTCGTGCGATGCGAGCTACACAGATACGTACTTTCAATGCACTCCAGTAAGTACGCCGCACTGCGGCACAGCACCGCACCGACATATCACACAGCAGCACTCATGAACTTCATATGCGGCACTCACGCCGTCTCACTTTTCGGCCGAAGCGCGTTTATCCGGAGAAAGACATTCGTAGCTTGCCAGGAAAGGCTCCCGATTTCGGACGAATCTATTCGTACGGAAATGGAGTGGATCGAAGATTACGCAGGAGGCCCTGGCCCATTCCGTGTACTAGGAGCAGTCGTCGAAGTCGACGTGGATGCAGAAGTCGGATCCAGACGGGTAGGGGATTCGAGATGCTGGACGCTTCCCAGTATACCCACAGGTAGTCCCGAGTGAAAAAATTTCGTATGATTAACCACACTCGTCTAGATGGACCCTTTGACACCAATTCCAGGATCAACGGGCCAGCATTCGACGCGTTGGACTGGAAGAGCGGCACCACTCGTCACGGCTCGTACATGCGCATCGGAGAACCATTCGTGTGGAGGTGCGGCTCCTACGACCCCAGGCTCACCCTGTCTCACTCGCAGTCGTAGTTCATGGGCATCAAGCAGAGGCCAGCTTTCCTCGAGACCGTCGGATATATTCGTATAGCCGCAGATAAAACCTACAGAAATCAATTCGTCGCGTATAAAATCCCATCACTGAAGCGTTATCGCTGGCTAGCATTTTCCGACGTCTGATGTGCAGATGGCAACCGTCATGCTAGTCGTTTACTTAGCGAAGGTGTTCGATAACGTGAAGCCTAGGCGGAACCAACAAATCCCTTCACGCGTGCCGAGTACCAATTCCGCGGAAGCAGCAAGAGGGAAAACGTTCCCGCAGAACATGGTAACTCCGATTAAATATTCACGTCGAAAGGCAGTCCAAAGTGGTAGACAGAAGAAATTAGGGTAGATGGTCGCAGAGCACACACGGTCGAAAGGGCCACTAGGGCTAAAAAAGAGAAAAAAGGCGGACATATTGGCCGCTCAACAACAAAACCACCCAAACGTCTAACCGCACCATGACCGCGTGGAGCGGGTCGGGATGCCCTTCATCCGCAACGACTGACCTGCAGGTCCACGCCTTCGCACGTTTAGCGACACTCACGGGACTAGTCGAGCAGCTGAGACGAGCGCCGACATCAGAGAGGAATTCACGTTCGACAGAACCGAGACGCTCGTAGTGATCTTCAACAGCTAGCAAAAGTTCACGGGGCGTAGGAAGTCGCACAAAACAGCTACGATTCCTCGAATCAGAACTACAGTGAGCGTGCGTACATCAGAAAATTCTTTCTTGGAATTACCATGGAGCACATGAGCGAAACAACCAGCTTGGGCACCTGTTCGATTCTGCGCTCCATATAAACTGGGTTCTGGAGTGGAAGCTCGCCGCAACAATTATGCCTCGGGAACCCCCCGACATCCGGGGTGTCCTAAACGTGAGCTTGTCCGCGCCTAATAAGTCCTCGAAGCGCTAAACTGGACGCGTAGCACGCTCCTTTCTACCGGAAGCCCATTCTGCAATTACCGGTAACAAAGGCGGTGGTGAGCGCATTTTCTGGCATGACGCAGATAGTTCGTTTCAAACTTTTTTTTCTGCAGCGGACGAGAAACTGATGTTAGTTGTTTTTAAAGGACGACGGAGCGAAGAGATTTTACTTAATGGCAACTGCTTGCTCGACGGCGGTTCCCATCTTTGCGACTACGCGCAAGGATTATCTTGACCTCTACCTCCCGTTCCTATTTCCCAACGGATACACGAGCATGCGCATTGCCAACATACCTGGAACAAACATGCCCTTACCTAGTGGCTGGCGCATATACGTCGAGTCTGGAAGGTATCCCTCGCCACCAAACGAGGCCATTATGACCGCGTTCAAAACAAGATGGAACGGCAACATACTAATGGTGAAACACCGCCGCAACTCGGACCTAGTGAACTATGTGACTCGCAAAGAGGACGACTTTGCTTACACCATATTATCTCTGTGGGTTCCGAGATCATTGCATAAATCGTACCCTGAAAAGATGATGTCCTCACCAGGTGGCTTGTAGAGTTCGCTCATGTTAGCACTAGGCTTGGGATCGATTTCAACACTCTTTGAGAGCAGGAAGCGACCCTAGATGTACCTTATATGTACGATATCAGCCCCTCACACATAGCAAATAGCTCTGAAAATGAGAACGGTGATTTCGAGGTCAATTTCAGCGATGGCTCAAATCAGAAGAGGCCCTTACCTTGTTAAGGAGACGCGAGCAAACCGTTTGCTAGCTGGACACCCTTCGAGGCCAACAGGATCAAGTATATTATATTCTTGGTCTGGAGGTCTTGGTCCCGATAACCAAAATCGATGAGTGGATCGACGGAGAGTTGAAAGAAGTTTGCCGGCGGCCGGTCCGTCTGGGTGATGTAATCTATAACTCATTCCGTGATAATTGCCCTAACGGGCCGGAACCTACCCCCTTCTTCACAACCCCGCCCGCAACGCGTCTGCCGATCCTGAAAGTAACAAATACCGGAACCGCCACCGTGGCCTGCCTCTTCGAATACGGTATCGTGTTGCGTCCCTATTTATCTTTTCCCCTTTCCTTCCTCTCCCCTCACTTCGAATAACACTAACGAAATTCACTCGTTCCAGGTCAGCATCGAAGCGCGCGGCATCCACCGACAAGGTGGACGCGCCGCTGAATTGCGTGGCGTGTGCTGGGTGTAGGTGGGTGCGTTTCGACTCGGGTTTTTATATATCAGGGGGAGGAGGGGGGGGCAGGGAGAGGAGCGCGATGTTCTGGAGAGGGGGGGTCGGCGTTGGAGCTAGCACTGGGCGTCGTAGGGCTGAGGCGCTGACAGACGCGACGCGTCGATTTGCCGTGGTGGGCAGCCGGCGGGGACGCTCTGTGTCGGTACCGGTAGCCCCGGCGGCGGCTGCTGCTTCCTGAAACCATCTCGGGAGCCACAGCGTCTCGGGTTGGGGGTGGACATTCCCGATGCGAGGCCTTGTCTGTCGCGCGCGCATCGACGGGCGTCTCCGAGAGCGAGAGCTCGTGTATGCCGCTACCTCTCACTCTCCCTCTCCTCCTTTCCCTTCTCCCCCTCCCTATGTCGCCTCCCATGCACTCCGGATGTAACGCCAATTTCTTTTTTACAGCACCATCAGCACGATCGCAGCCGCGCAAACTCTACGCGTCGTGCAGCAGAGGGTCCGATTGTCGCCAACAAGAACTGCGAGAAGGTGCGCGTCGGCTCGTGGTCTAGCTGTGAATCCAGGACTCAACTAAACCAGATTCTGTGTTCACCCATTCCGCGGCATGCGATGCACAAGACCGCCCGTGAGCCCTCCCAGCAAGCTTACTACGTTCTTTTGAAATTGGTAGCCAGAGCAATCTCCAGCACCGTCGACTATGTCGACCAAAAGCAACTCTCCTCGGACGTCAACGCCGTCCGCCGCTCCCTTCGCACCATCCTCTCCATCCTCTGGCAAAACCTGCTCCCGGTCAACTACTTTGCCTCCTTCGCCCACTCCTCGCTCGCTGATGCCGCGGAGGCCATACAAGACCAGACCGGCCGCGCCGCCAGTGGGCTGCGCGACATCGAGAAGGGTGTCCAGGACGGTCACCGCGACAACCTCGGCCGCGACAAGAAGCGCCTCGAGGAGGAGAAGGACGTTCGCGTCGCCTTTAAAAACGACATGGACGTTGAAAGAGGCTGGCTCGAATGTCATCGGTGCGGGTCAGTCAACCAAAGAGACGACCGAGGAACTCTCGGAGCGCACCAGCTCCCGTCTCCAAGCCGTTTATTCCAAGGTTTACGCAGTCATTTGTTCTTTAACACCCTCCACAAGGCGTTCGACCGCGCCACCGACAAATCCCTAACCCTCAACACCTTCATCGAGGACAGCACCCCCCCTCCCCCCCCCCCCGAGCGCTGCGTACGCAAGGCGCTTAATGCGCTCAAGACTTTGGTGGACTGCTTCGCCAAGCCCGACAGTTCCGTCAATGCCATCCTCCTGCAGGCGCAGCACTTCATCAACGCCATGCGCGGATGTCAAGGCGCGGGTGGACAAGTTCGTTGCGCACGCGCACAAGAGCCTCGAAGACCCCGCAGGCGGTGTTGGAGCGGGCGGCGTGGTTCTGGCGCGATCTCTTTGCTGTCTACGCACCGGTTAGTCTTTTACTCTTCCATGCGGTGAGTTTTTATTCACGGGATACTCAAAGACGTACCCATTCCGCGGACGGAGGACTCCGACAACGACATCGACCTCGTCCTCAAGAACATCGACATTTCGGGCTCAACCCCGCGCACGTCTTCGTTCGCAACACCAGCGACGTCGACGTGCGAGCTCCCTCTCCACGGCAGCGTCTTCCTTGCTTCGTTTTGCGGGGGAGGAGCTACTTATGGATGGGGGACTGCTGCTGCGGTGGCGGCGATATGAAGCCGAGAGATCGCGCAAACAGAGGTGTACGATGTCTGCAGACGGAGGGGGTGATGCTGCCGTCGACGAGACCCTCTTCTCCTGTATCGAGAACGTCGCCGCCCTCCACCAGCTGCTCGCAGGACGTCGATGCTCTCCGTCTTGCAGCTGCTCGATGAGGCGATCGAGCGAGGTAACACTGGACTTTGGCGATCCAACTCCCTTCGTGCAAGTTGTATAAGGTTTTGAGTCATTGTATGTAAGGCTATGGCACGACGGTCGTATTTCAGGACAACAAGGGTCGAATCGAAAGTGGCACGACGGTCGTATTTCAGGGCAACAAAGGGCCGAATCGAAAATTGGTAGCTAGATATAAATTGGTAGCTAGATAGTAGAGATGTATACAAGCGTTTTCCTCCGTAAACTGCGCCTTGTTTGTATAGCTTCAAGACGTTTTATAGATCGGCTCGGCGACGTCCTCCCCGTGCGTGACCTCGATGTTGGTGCTGAGGTTAGTGCCATGGCGACCTTGGGCAGCCTCGAGCGCGTGCGTGTGGTCCTGCTGAGTGGCGTCGGCTGCGGCGACCGACTCAGCGTCGGCCTCTCCGTGTGACATCTCGACGTTGGTGAGGTTGGTACCGTTACGACCTTGGGCAGCCTCGGGCGCGTGCGTGTGGTTCTGCTGGGTGGCATCGGCTGCGGCGACGGCTGCGCCAGGTTCCAGAGCGCCATTCGCGCCACTTTCCTGAATACCCTCAAGATCCTCGTACCGTGGCAAGGACGCCAGGATATGCGCCGGATATATCGTATAACTGACGTGCTGCGCGTTGTGCACAACGGTCGCCTCTGCGCTGCGTCCTAATCTAGCATCGTATGCATGACGATATGGCGCGCGCCTTGCTTCATTCATCGCTCTGCGTTCTCGGTCGCGCCGCGACGGGTAACCCGTCAAGACTTCGATTTCTTCTTCGTAGGGTGGTGGAAGGTCCGGAAGGACATCAATCTATCGTTCGTTATAGGATGTTGGTCGAGAGCGGCAGGTTGGCTCACCGCCATCGTTTGGATTTGTCTTTATTTGGGGTCTGGAGCGGCTACTATACGACTAGTCAGTCCAGTTGAAAGTAGACCAGTTCGGTGTAGACCCGCGTACCTTCAAGTGGGTCAATGCGATCGAGTCGTGGGCTACGGGGTGGCGGAACACAGCGTGCGAGAATATTACTTAAGCAGGGCGGCCTCCGGCGAATTTCTCGCATCCTACGGCTCGCTGAACGGTACCCCAAGGCGTCATCGCATGCTCGGGATGCTCAAGGACGTGCCCATTCCGCGGACGGAGGACTCCGACAACGATATCGACCTCAAGAACCTCGTCGTTTGGACTCAACCTCGCGCACGTCTAGGTCCGCAACGTCACCGACATCAACGTGCGAGCTCTCTCTTCACCACCCTTTTCTCCTATGCCAAGAACGTCCTGCCCTCCACCAGCCGCTCTCAGGTGGAAGATCCCAAACGGCGGCGGTGCACCCCGCGCAGGCATCGGAAGCCCCGTAGGAATCGTACAGCTCAGCGGGATCTTCGACGGTGACGATCGTCCATGGTCGCCCACGCCGTTCCCGCCTCGATGCGCACCAAGCACCGCGGGCTTGCTGAAACCATGCCCGTAACTCGGCGTTGTCTCCGTGCGCGCGTGCTTGTTGGGGGGGGTTGGGAGTTGCTGTTGCTGTTTCCCGGCGCGGGACAGGGGTGACGACGCCGTTGCCCGCACGGGAAGCGTACGAGCTCAGCAGGGTCGGCGTGGTTGAGTACGCGGGACACTCGTGGCGCGGCCCCCAGGACCACCAGAGGGCGACGGTTTGCGTTTGCCGCTGTTATTATGCACGTTGGGCCAGGCGTTCTCTTGGTTCGCCGCGCTGACGGTTTGCATGAGGATATGCAGAATGCTCTGGCCATGTACCGGGAACGGTCGTCCCGCCTCATGCTCCCAGGCGGGGATGCTTGCGAGTAAATCTTGTTCCAGCTTCAAGAGCGTTATAAGTACACAATTCATCCGTGAGGAAAGAGATAGCGCGTACCCTAGGCTTTTACTTCAAGACGCGTTTGCGCATCTTCCCTTCACGAAGCAGACGTCCAGGGTGACGCTCCCCGCGGCCGAGGAGTCTAGTTTGGTCAGATGCAGCTGCAGCCAACTCCTTCTCTTCTTCACAAATGTCGAAATATCGCTTAATACTCGCAAGAAGCGGAGTCTTCATCCATTTCTCCTCTTTGAGTCGCCTAATCTCATCTTCATGGATGGTCAAAAGCTCTTCCGTGTGCTCATCTGAGAGACCGAGTTATTAAAGCGCTCAATAAAGAATCGTCAAAACCTTACCATTAAAGTAAGGAATCCACCCCATCCTCTCTTCCTCCCCCACCATCAGCTCGCCCTTGTCGATTTCCTCCCTAGCACTGCCCACAAACGTCCCCATCCGCTCGCGCATCAATTCAAGCATGCGCTTGAGCTCCCCCTCATACTCGCCCACCGTCTCCTCCGTGCTCCCACGATGCGTCTCCACGAACGCGTCCATATCCGCCTCCGCCACGCCCAGCCGCTTCCACAAGCCCTAGCTGACTGGATGTGCGTCTCCCTCCATCGCTTCGTCTCCTCGACGCACGCAGGTCCATAGCCCGCGAAATAAGCGCGTGGGTTGGCTCGACTTTGAGGCGTGGAGGTGTGTCTTCAGACAAGGACAACAAGTGCGCGAACGGTCGTCAGTGGCCAGCGGGCCTGACGGTAGCTGTAGGAGGCTTCCTGATATCGAAGGTATCCGCGGCGAACGCCTTTGCGTCTTCGGGAGAATGCCCGATGCAGATGTTGTCGAAGAGTTATCCTCGGTCATGGTGGATACCGGCACCATCTGCGATACGACTGAGCAGGCGAACGTGTTTTTACTTTATTCCAACCTCCCATCCATCGTCCCAACGAGTTTTCAGGGCACGAGCGCCAGATGCCCATCGTCGAACGTCTTCTTCCGTCCCGCTTAGATCTCGCGTCGCTTGATCTGCAAGCAGTCCAGGTTAATCTTGGAACATATGGTGCGGTCGGTCGAGTCCGCCCTAGACCTCGAGGCCCAACTGGCGGAGAAAGTGTTGGACAGCGAAAAGGATCTGTGTTGTCCAGTCGACGGAGGGTTCGACAGCATACACGCCGTGAGCGAGTTCCTCTGGCGCGGTCATTGGCGCGGGCAGTTAGGAAGTCGGTAAAAAAGGGGCCCGTGCCGAGGATACAAGTTATTATGGTGTTTCTTCTGACTTTTACTTATTTCCGTTTGGGGTCCTGTAGGTCGAAATCAGTAAGTGCTAACGTTTAGAATATAACAATCTAACCTCTGGTGTGATCACTAAAATCCAATGTGATTTGGTTTGGATACGGAGCTTAAAAGTATCCAGGCATTTTTTTAAGAAAAAACCGGGTTGATCCGAAAACACAAATATGCACCGTTCTGCCCCGTCACATCACACATTCGTGACGAGCCGATGAGGTGTATATCATGAATGAGGGAACCTTCTCGGGAACAAACATGTAGTGGACCGAGTGCGTCGCTGGACGCCGATGGCGGCTCGAGGTCCTGGGAAATTGTAGTCCGCGCTCACTGGCCCGGGAACGTCGAGTACACAGTGACCTTTGGTGCTATGCCGAAGATATCCGCTAACCTCGCGAGTAAGTAACAAAGTCGCAACCCTGCGAAAATAAAAACCCCCGCTCACCGCGATCTGCTCCTGACTTCGTATGGATCAGCTCGCCAGCCGTCAAAAATGCGAGGTATAAAGTGAGAGAAAGGCAGTCGACATCTAGAAACGAAGGATCGATATCAAGGACCAAAGCCGGGAAGAGCACGGCTTACCATTCGAGGCGATGGTGAAAGCCAGGTGCATGTTCGCGTGTACTGAGAAGGCAACGCCGAGTGGACCTAACGAGTCACGCTTTAGAGGTGCGATAGTGGACAGGAAGTACGACGCACAGACGAGCAGAGCTCACAAACAGAGCATATACCGACAGAAAAACATACAGGAGCTGGACCGATACTGAGGGACTCCAACTGATCATCGAGAACAAGACCGGCTTGTGCGATTGACTACCGACGCTACAACGAACGGCGGGTGTCTCAGTGACCTCTACCCTCGCGGGAAGCCCAAAATTGGGTGGTCGAGGGTGGTGCGCGATGCGATTCCGGGGTTGGCGTCCCCGAGCGCCCGCCGTAGGTGCATTCCGTACGCAGGGCAGACGTACGAGCCACCAGAAGCGGTTCCGCTCCCTCATGGTCCTACATGCACTACGAAGTGCATGTGGGAGATGTTGCAAAGCAGCGTCGAGCTCGTCGATGACCGTTGGAGGTAGCGTTGTTGTTTGGAAATGCTTCCATCGCCATGATAAGCCAAACAAACAACAACTTTCGAGGTCCTGCACTTACGGCAAAAGAAAGGGTGAGATTGTTTACCGTACGCAGACTGGTACAACTGTTCTGTTGTGTTCTGTTCTATTTCTATACACCGCACCTGGCTTTAAAAGCTACGCAGCGGCACAGTATACTAGGGAATTCCAGGGGATTCTAAGTAATGTAACTACAGTGTTGTTATGGAGCTTTCGAACGTGGATTGCGAAGAGGGCCTGATTGGGAGGTGCGAGAGATAGTAGAGTAGGGACTGTTAAGAGAAAGTAGAGTAAGGAGGAGTCGCGGCAGATAAGTACAAGAGGAGGGAAGGGCTCATCGGAATCTCTAAGTATCTGCGATGAATTGCGACACCGATTTGATTTGAGGAGTTTGGGGTGGCCAAGTAGGGACGGGACATCAACTCGGGCCACACCAAAGAGCTGAGCCCCCCAAGCTGGATTTTGCTCAAATCTGTTTAACAAAACGGTAATTTGGAACCTCCGACCTTGAGTTCTATCTCTTCAGAATAATGTTTATATGGCCCAGAGGCTGAGCTGTGAAAAAAGTGATTTTGGCGGGGAAATGACACCGGAGGAGACAGATTATGATTTCGAACGGCAGACATGAAAAAAAAAAAAAAAAAAGTCAAGCCATCCTCATGCGATCAAACGCGACAACGAAATTTATTCCTAGACACTGGCAAACCAGATACATAGAATAATTCCACTACCACTGAACAGGGTCTTTCAGACGCGAAGCTTTCTTCTGTGCCTTGGATCGCAATCTTCACGAAAGGTTTATTCACCGATTGCGACACACACAAAAACCAGCTTACCTCCATATACCAGGTTCCGCTATTCTAAGGGCGGAATCGTGGCAGGCTACCCCCGAACGCCACGATAAGACCTCAAAACCGACGTCCATGTCCATTCTTCCGTAAATACTACACGCCTCAAACGGTGGTTCTGTCAAATTAATTAGCAATACAATAGCCAGCGACACCACGAACTCACCTTTCAGCTTAATTACCCACGTTCTACTATCACCAGTAGACCGCCTACCTAGCCTGATGTCTCTGTGGACACCCTTAGATCGCCGCCGTACAATCCGGAAACCTCTTTCTCGATATTTGGACTTCCATTGCTCCGACCGTTCGGCAGTTTCTGGAGTGCTCTTCGACACGTAGGATTTGCTTAGCAGAAACGTGGATGTAGGGAATACGGATACCACTGCGTCTGAAACCATGTAATTCATGACAGCAGCTGCAAATGTCAAGAAGGACAAACTCGTGCAGGACAACCCACTCACTGGAGTGGAAGTCGAACAACACATGGTGTATCGGATTCATATCGACGACGACCAGTTGGATCCGCTGATGATAAACCACCTGGGTCGAAGCGACGTAGCGTTCATAGTTAAAAACGCCTTTAACAGTGTTGTCACTCGCGGTGGCGATCGCCAGCCTCGTCGAGAGTCGGGCCACAGTTTGGTGGAAAGGGCCGTAAGTGGAGGAGGAAGACACCAACCGGTAGCCTTGGGTTTCGAGCCATCCTCCCATTCTTTGGATTCCCCCAATGCGGAGGAATATATCCATGTCGCTGTTATCGTACCTAGTTCGATCTAACAGCTGATTGATTTGAGAACCGGCCACGACCGCCCCACAAACGTCAAGTGTAGACCTGAAAAATTTGGGGTCCACGTTAAACCACGGTTTAAAAAAAATGTCGGGGTTCCAGACGACGCTTTTGTAGTAGCGTATGATGTTCAGAATCACAGAGGAAAGACTGCTGCAGACGATGATGTCCTGCAGCGACCAAAAGGACAGTATACGGAAAAGCATAGAGTCCGAGTAAAGCAGAGTGCCCTCCAAACGCGAAAGTTGTAACGAAGGATGCATGGGCATTTGCGTGAAACCTCAAGCCGGACTCAGGTTATTTGGCGGGTCCGAGGAGTGGAAGAAGCGCCTTCAGATGCAGCAAAAATGCCTGTTGAGATGGCAGGACGAAAGTACCAACACGGGGTGAAGTAGCGCGACGAAAAGTACAATCGACAGGTCGTGACGAAAATCCCCCAACAAAACATCCCACGTGGCACATGATATAAATTGAGCGTGCTCACTCCCATATCTCCTATTTCAATCATGTCCACTGAGGTCTCTCAAGTCTTGGACGAGCTCGCACCCTGGAAGCGCAAAAGGTTTCGAGAATATGACTTGTCATGGACGAGAGCGGCAGAGTCGTTAGCCACCGACAAGCCGCTGATAGAGGCACGACCCAACAAGATTGGGTCGAAGTGGACGGTATGCAATTCATTCCTCGTTCTCTTCACCTACTCGTCTAATTCCAATACTGGACCACAAAGATATTCGATAAAGCCACAGACAAAATCGCCATATTCCATCACGCCGGCGTCTGGATGTGGGCCAGTCCTCCATATACAGGAAATCTGGTCCCCGATGGCGAGTCTGCACCTGAAGGCGTTCCCCAAGGCCGAATGTTTGTACCTCTTATCTAAATATCGCTTCTTAGCTTACGGTAGCCGTTCTTTCGTTGAGAGTCTCCGTGTTGGATCGACGGGCCGAAACGTCGTACTGTATTAACACACAGGACGATCCATCCTTTTACACAGCCGCTCGAGTAAGTGATTCTAAAAGGGTCTAAACACACGATAAAATTATTACCTCGAGGCGGTAGAAGATTATGTGACATCGTTGGAAGATTTCAACAAGCACAAGAGGGCCAGACGACCCTGGCAGAGGGGTGAGAGCGAGTTTACGCGACGCAGGTTTATCCTTGCATCTAGGCTAGTGGTACGGAGGACGCCGCACAACACCAAGGATGGGGCGCCCTATTCAGCGCCTTATACACTACACCCATGGTTGGAGGACACACTTAAGGCACAGACCACCCCGACGTGGGTACCCAACCCAGAAATCCCGTCCATCATCGATTATGTCGATGGTAAGCTTAACATGCTCAAGCCCACCACTAATCGGTATTTCGAGGCCGGGGACATCGTCTGGTTTTCGTTCGCACTGACTTTTGAGATCAATGCGAACAATTGGATGCCAGAATATAAGCCGCTAGATTTCGTACGAGTCGGAAAGCTTTCCGCCCCGTCCGATACTCGTGGGGAAGACGAAGTGGGGTCTGCATATCAGTCTCTTACCGAAGGGAATGTCACTATGTTGGACGGTATGCCCACCTGTGTTCTAAAATACAGTGGATACTGATTATTCAAACACGGCAGACGAAGATGAATCGGGATCAGGTACGTTCAACCCGCTTAATCGTCGCATCCGAAAGCGTAACCATCCCCTACAGAGCGAAAAAGTACGGATTACACTGGGAGATATCTCACTAATCAATTTCAGGCAAGCGCCCACGCGATTCAGACGGGGATGACACCATGTCAGACGGAGGGCTAAGCGATATGTCGGCGTATTCGGCGGCTCAGGCTGCACTAGAGCGTCCCGAGAAACGACACAATCCGATCCCGCCGGCATCGACCACGCAGAAACCTGCGTCGAAATCCGACGATACTCTCAAACGTCGAACCGCGGCCAAGGGGAAGGGGAAGGCCAGTTGACATATCGTACCGTATCTCGCGCCAGTGAAAGCACAGCTGCGAAGGTAGCGTAGCACCGCTATAGGAATAACCTGTAGATCTCGTTTCTTCGTTCTTTAAACACATCAAAACCGATGATTATAAAAAAGCATTCGCAGAATTGGAACTACGCAATATCGGAGCAAACTTGAGGCAGAGCAACGTCGACGTCTCCTATCAACCCCATATTGAGACGAACGAGTGTTCCGCAGTCAAGACGGCAACACACTCCTTTCTCTCCGATAGGCACGTCGAGAAGTTGTGATACCACCAACGCACCGTCCTTCCAAGCGCAAGGAGCGAAGATACGGGTTTTTTCTGTGATAAGCACCTGTCCGGTAGGATAGAATATGCGCATAATTTCATACGTACCACCTTGTCTAAGGAAAACGGCACAAAACACCGTCGAGACATCCGCGTGAATGACGATTTCGCCATGACGCGGGACGTAAGGTGTCTGGTCCAGTTCCCGAGACGACACGGTCGTCAGCGCTTCACTCTTCGACGCAGGGGCAACAACGAACGAATTTATCGGCTTTCCCGGATCGACGCCATCAGGAATAATGAATCCTTCAGCTAGATACTCGAAACGTCGAAGAGCGCGGAAGGGTGCAATTGACCGAGGGAGGAATTGGAGATAAACGCGCCGCTGAAACTCGATGACGGAGTTTGGTGTGAATACGACCACGGATAGAAAGTGTTCGACATTTTCGAGCTGCAGCGGATGAAGGCTCCGATGGAAGTAAAAAACGCCCAGACGATCGGGGACCCTTCCCAGGCCTATAATGTCACTCCCGAGTCGATGTGCGAAGTATTCCGAGTGACTGCGATGGACGCAGAGGGGGTCGAAGATCGTGTGGGGAACTTCGAGTCGTATGACGTTGCCACACCCAAGTCGGCACAATAGACGAGTTCTGCCCGGAGATACGTCTCCATGTATAGCGTAGACGGTCGCAGCATCTTGCCACACGCTCGGGGCAGAAATGGTAAAGGCGTCCGTCGTGTTCTGTCGTTTTATGTAGTGGATGACGCTGGCGACCTCGTATGTACCACAATCTTTCAAGAATGCGGTACACAGGAGATTCGACAACCCTGTTTCGACAATACAGTCTTCTTTCCATTGCCGGTGCAGAGAGTCGGAAGAGATCCCGGCGATTGCGTGGTCGGCAGTACGGGGAGGTTCAATGAATTCCGTCACGGCCGCAGAGGCACCGAGCTCAGGAAGTGCCGAGTCAACCTGCACGAGTGCGGCTGGATATGGTGTAGGATAGCCATAGCGCAATACTCTCTGCCAAATCAATCTCTCTTTTCCGGAATAGACTGTGACCTGAACCGTGCGCAGCTCGTCGTCTCGTCGGTCCCGAAGGTGAGACATGGGACTCGCACCAGTGAAATGTGTGCTGAGCTCACGGGCACAACCGCCTGGCACGATACTAATACCAGGAGATCGACGGTCGCGGTCGAAAGAGTAATGCGCCTACGCGAGTTAGGATAGAATCAGACAATTTATGGGACAGGCTGATAACAAAAAGAAATTACCGGCACGGACCTTAGCGAGGAGGGAAGCTCCGCGTAAGAACGAGTTCGTCGAAATGGGGAAAATCTTCAACTCACAACCGATAAAAACTCAGAATAATCACTTTTGATTCGGTTCCCGGTGCGGACAAAAAGGAAAGAGAAAAGGCAAACTGCGAGAGAGTATAAACAAGGGACAAACACAGGAGTGACTCACAGAGACGCGCGCAACACATCAACATAAAGGTAGCGCGTCGTAATGGGGCCAATCAGATTCCTTGACCCGATGGGGATACTACGTGGGTCCAAACGATACTTCTCGAAAAGGAAACTTGATCGACGAACTAGAACCCATATTTGGCGTATCTCAAGAAATCGACAGTCGCTATGCACCACCCGAGATGAGAAATAGCCTGTGAAGTGCGGAGTAGGTAGAACGGGGGAAAGATAGTAGAACGGAATTCATTTGAGGCAACACTATATCGGTAGTACAAGAACATTCAGATGTAGACAAAGAAAAAAACGAAGCAGATTTGGGGAGGCAAAAAGCCGATACGGAAATCATCTAGCAAGATTTCAGAATTCAATAAATTCAATGCTACAGGAATATTTACGCACTCTGAAGATTCCGTTACAGAGAAGGAACCGATCCAAAGAGGAAACGTCGCTGGGAGGAGAGGAAGGCATCCCCCACCGAATCGGAAAACCTGTAAATCATCCGCCGAAAAGTGCGAGCGACTCTCTGCACCAAGGAAGTATTGATATCCACAACATTGGATCCCACCACCACAAAAATCTTTGTCCCGAGGCTGTTGACGACGGCGCGAAGGTAAGTTCTATCACCCTTGGTGAACACAATCTTCAGGACAGTCGCTGGGCCCTCCCAGCAAGCACGCGCAAATAACTGGGTGCCGACTGTAACAACCTGTGGACCGTTTGAGGTCGCCTCGAGCACCATGAAGCGTCCAGGCCATTCTGGGGCCATATATGCAACACAATGAACGGCGGAATCGGAGAGAGCTTTCGCCTCGCCGAAAAAGTCCTGGGAGATGTTGGCTTCCAAAAGGCAATCCCCAGCGGCACTGTCGCACTTGGTATCGGTCGCCGACAGAGGAGAGGTCTCCATGCAGAAAGGAAGCTGATAATCGACATAGCTCTCGAAACTGGCTGTCGATGGGGGTGGCATACAGTAGTGCCGTTCGTAAGCCTCGACAGCATCGCGGGGAGGGCATATTTCCGTGTGAAACGAAAACGAGGTGGGATCGAGAGAGGTGTCGAGAAGAGGAGGTCTAACGTTCAAAACGCCAGAGAGTTGGGGATAGTAGTGCGCATGTGTTTTGATAAGTTCCCCTCGCACAATGTCGTGGTAGGTGTGGTGGTAAGGAGAGTTCCAGCAGGCATGCAGAGCCATGACAGTAAAGTCGTAGAGATGTTCAAAACACTTGTCAGACATAAATGGTTTTATGTGACCTGCAAGAAGATCACGTGAATAGCACTGAACCAGGAAAATGGCGAAAACCGAACATATTTACAGGGTAATATATTATTCTTGATTTCCTCAGAGGGTTCTTGTGAGCAGGCTTCCATTCTATAGAACTATTATGGAATCGACACCACACTCGTTTTGGCCGAACATCTGCAATCGATAATAATACAAAACCTTATCAGATGTCGCGTTAGACGATAAAAGCAGGGAAATCCACGCGACAAATTGCCTTGACCAAGAACTTGCCCCCTCCCCCCCCAAACCAGTGCAATGTTGACTTTATAACACAACGAGAACCAGGATTGGGAATTGCTAAGTGGCATGTATGATTCCTAAAACAGTCGAAATGACCGTAAATCGCACACACGCGGCCGCGAAGGACCATCATCAAGAGCTGTTCTGGAAGAGACCCACAACGGCTATTCATAGGAGTGCCAAATTGCTAAGTGGCATGTATGATTCCTAAAACAGTCGAAATGACCGTAAATCGCACACACGCGGCCGCGAAGGACCATCATCAAGAGCTGTTCTGGAAGAGACCCACAACGGCTATTCATAGGAGTGCCAAAGAAGCGAATTTTGACCGACACGGTACCAATAAGGAAACGGGTCCCACATACTAAAAGCCGACACCAACCTGGCCGGAACCTGAACGTCCATGGTGGAGTCATTCCAAAACGATACGACAACATGCGGTTCTGCAGACGGCAAAGATGAGCACCGGCTAAACAAAAAAGTGTTCAGGTCGTCGTTCCCCTCAACCTAGATTGCTCGTTAATGCTTCGATTTGCATCCGCAAAGGCGATGATTACCTCTCGATGGACCAAGACTTTGACCACGGCGGGATTGGCGGGGCTGAAAAAGACGTGTTCCAACTCCGCACGAAGGAGAGGGTGTTTCGCAAAGAAAGACATCGCGGTACAACAAAGAGCTCTACATCCGAACCAGGTAACTGAAACACTTATTTACCGCATTTGCCACGCGTTATGTCGGAGGAGCTCGGCCAGCCAACCCTGGAACCCAATCACAGTCGTGATGCATAGGTATTAAGACCCAAAAATGCAGCCTTTAGGTTTGATTCACTCATCATGTCACAACCCGAGTGGCGCACGTCGAGATACGCGGTCGGCAAAACCCGAGTGGTGTATTTAGGGGCAAGGACCGGTGTCAAGTGAATCCGACGTCGTGATTCTATATCACGGAACGCACCGGGGGAACTGATAAAGCGAGTAAGAAAGAAAAGTCGGAAGAGTAGGGATCCGAAATCGCGATTTAATTGAGGGACACCGCGGAAGGAAAGAAAAGGATAGTTGTGGAAGGTCGAAGTCCGGATATGGTTGAGGTTGGTAAATACATGCAAACAGTCCGCAGAATCTCGATGCACACCAAAATTTGTTTCTAGTCTCGACTTCAAATTTAGATCTTCCGGTTAACGCAGAGCACTAACAGGAATTCCACCGCGCCTCAGATCAATCGCGAAGCCTACCACGTTTGGTCCACGTATTTTGCTTTAAAAATTTAAGTATCGCTAGTAAGTACATACGCGTGGCTCCAGGACCCGAGCACAGAGCGGAAATACACTTGTAAACACCAGACCAACGCGCTGCGTATTTCAGCACGTTTTGTCTTGGTCCCCGGTCTCGCAGAACTCCTGCGCCCGTTTTTCAGTTTTGTGGAACCGATCACGGAAGGATAGGAAATGACGGCGAATGGAAACCAATTTATAATGCACGACCCAAAATCACGGTAGTAACCCACGCTACGAGGAAGAATTAATACGTGGGGGGCTGCATGCGAGGCGAAGAATATGCGGCGAAGTGTGGGGTGTCGGAAACAATTTCAAAGGCGGCCCGGGTTGATAACGGGATACGAAATCACCAGGTGCTAGCTAAAGGTGTAGGGCGCGGCGCGAAGGGTTTGAGAATCGCGATGATTACGTGCATAGATATCGTGTCATGCAGACAAAGCGTGAGGGTGAGCAGTACGAATGCTACACCTTGTGTGCCAAACCGCGATGCGGATATGCAGCAAATCCCACAGTCGGGGAGACGATGGACCTATGTCCCTCCACGTCCTGCAGGTACACAGAAAAAAGAGCGGAGCCGTCGTCCGTGTGGGGATTTTCTTGAGATCATCGAGATCCTGGTGTGAGAAACCGGCGGAAGATGTTGGCCACGATTTCTGGCGGCAGCGTAAGGACCGGATACACGATATGATTCAGCGCCCAAAGATCTTCCGGTTCCTTCAGTCGAGATGTAAGATCGTCAGCCGACGTCTGCACTTCAGCAAGACGTGAGCTATTTGTTGCGAGCATGTCGAGGCGAGAAAGACGTATAGCACAGCCTCGGGATCGGCCCCAGTGGCCCGGGAAATCGTGATCGTTTGCTAAACTCCATTGGGAAAAATTACTACTACTACAACGACCGTCAAATAAGTTACTACAACGACCGTCAACCAACCCATTCACCAAGAGAACAACCATCCGGACGGGTCGTTCCAGCCGCCCCCCTAAGACTCACCTCCCGGGCGGGAGCCCTCGACGATGTACTCCCCATCATCGTAGCGATGTTTGGTGAGAACGTCCAACGCGGATATCCTGTCAAGCTCTGCCCGCATTTCTTGCGAAACGCGCTGATAGACCTTAGTCGGAGGGAACCACCTTAAAATGGCCAGTCCCCTCAAACTCGTCACCCGGGAGAGCATGACGTATACACCCTGGCCGCGTGCGGTGGCAAGATCGACTATGGCGTAGTCGAGTGTTCTTCCCTGGCTTTTAAAATCGGTGTACGCATACGCGGGTATAACGGGAATTTGTTTCCTCATGAAACTACGAGTCGTAACGCTGCCATCGGCGGCCCGCATTTTATATTCTATTCGAACCGACTGAGGAAATAGTGGCACAACATCTTCTCCTAAACCATCGACCCTTATGCCACAACCGGGAATGAAGAGAGAAATCATGGTGGCGACTCGGTTACCGTTTGCGTCTAGAGTATACTTAATATCTCTAACGATACCTTCAGCACCGTTGACGACACCTACACTAAAAGCAACATTCTCCAGAACCATGACGCGCATTCCGGGAAAGAGCGGGAGTTGCCCCAGAAAATCCTTCGTCTGACCTGCGGGAAGCTTCCAGACAGCATCTTGAAGATTATCCGAGAGAGGCTTACGACTAAACGCGTCGGACGAATGATAGAGATGAACGGTTTGCGCAAGACGTCTCCCGTGGTAAGCAATAAGCATGGTATTCACGGCGTCTCGAACGGTCTTACTTCCGACGATTACAGGTGCATCGTTGAACGCGGAAAGGGAAGCGGGGTCATGGGAAGAAATATAGGAGAGTTCCCTGGTCCGCAGATAATCCAAATCGCTGGTAATGCCTCCTTGCGCTACATGATGGTATCTCATCAAGCACTCTCCGCGTCGCATCCTATCCAGAAACTCTGCATATTCAGGATCTTTCCCATGGCGCTGATTTTTCACGAGCTGCACGACGGTACTAACCTGTCTCCACAAGAAAGCCCCGTTCAGACCATTAACGCCTTCGGCATTTCGGGCTTCCTCAAAGGACGGATGTCGGACGAGTTCGTAAGCGAAAAGCGAATGCTGGCGGGGAGGTTTCAATTGACCAAAATCACCACAGAACACGACATTTACTCCTCCAAAGGGAAGAAGCCGATTCACACTGTCTTCGCCCATGGCCTGCTTGAGCCGCGCAGAAAGCTCGCTCATCATGGTCGCTCCTACCATCGATATCTCGTCCACGATTAAGTACCTGACACCTTTCCATAATGCGGCTAGAGCGTCCATGTCTTTAGACTTCCCAACCGGCGTGGTCATGGTCAATGCATGCAAAGTATATCCCCCTATCAAGACGGCGGATATGCCAGTAGGCGCTCCGATTTGAAGAGCATCACGAATACCGAGACGCCGAAACATCAAAACGATGGACTTTATCAGATGCGACTTCCCTGTGCCACCCACCCCAGAGACGTACATCAACAGTTGACTTCCACCGTCCAATACATGTTTCGCAACTATTTGTATCGCTCTCAACTGTTCAGGGTTATCGCGAAGGTTCATCTCTGTCAACACGTCCTCTACCACGGCGCGATGTTCGGCCGTGCTTCGGGGTCCACTGAACACCAAGGACCCGGGCACTATGTTTCCAATGTACGCGGTCGAGTCCAGAGATAGCTTCAGCCTCTTGCTCGCTCGCGGAGGGTCTTCCGTTTCTGCGGTTCGGTCTGGACGACGTCTTTTACGGAGCAATGTCATTGTTTGGGACCAAGTCTTAATCACCTCTCTATCGCTGGCACTCACCTCGAGGGTATTCCCAGGACTGGACGCGGACGTAATTACATCATCGACCAAACACATCCGCAAACCCGCCAACGACTGTGCCCCAACAAGCGACTGAACTACAGACTCTCCTATAGGCGCATAGCCAGGCTCGATGTTATCGAGATCTCTATAAGGATTCACGTCGTCCATCAGGATATCCTGTGTCGTAAGGAGTTCGTCCATATCCGTGGACACCATCGCCGCAGCAGAAGTCTCAAGAGTGCGTCGTCGTGGATGCTCCTTTCTAGCATCCCTGCATTCCGCCAACACGTTCATGTTCTGTACAATTCGCATCTGCCACGGCCGCATCTCACTCCAAAGGACAGCAAAGGCGTCACTCCACGTTTCTTCCTCCCCTTTCAAATCTGTCGGGACCCTCCAAGGCTTAAACAGCAGCACAATATCTTGCGCCCATAGTTCTCTCTCTTCGGCAGAGCGATCGGATCGATGAATATTCGGACCTAGAATAACCGGTATGCACATATCCCTTCTAATAACCTGACGATGTGTGAAGAATTGAGGGTGGTCTTTATCTGAGAATTGACCGGCCCATTTATCGCCTGGAATGCGTGGAGTGAGCGATTTTTTTCTAACTCTTTTGTTCACTCTACTAATAAACTCGTATAGCGACAAGCTATCGAACTCAGGCGCCACACATCGACCCATGTAATCAAGGAGCTGATTAGAAGCAGATATTACACCGGCACCGAGGGACAGACTCAAATGTAAATCCCTACTGGCATGGTCGGTCGACTCGTCCGCGACCTGAGAAGGATCTATCTGGCGGAAAAAGCTGTCAACATATCGTCTTACAACCCCCCACCACAAGACCGCAAAATTATCGGACGTATAGTGATCTCCACCTCCGATCAGATAACTCAAAACCTGAGGATGGGACATTTCCTGATGAGCCATCATACTGTTGACCGTACTAGTTATAGCTCCGACATAATTGTCCTGGCCAGAAACCGATGGTTCGCTAAGACCTGGGAACTTGGTATTCGCAACGCTTATCGCATGGATCAACGCAGCCAACCCAACATGCAAGGGAAGAGGGGGCTTCGTAATATAATCGGTGATATAATAAAGAAAAGCCTTGGCAGCCTGACCGGATCCCACAAATTTAATATCCATGTTACACTTCAACAGAAACACAACGAGATCATTGTAATTCGCGATATAAGGATGCAAGCGTCTCAAGGAAATGGCAAACGTTTCAGGATCAACGACAGTTTCGGGATTCGTCTCACCCGTCATTCCCATTCTGCAATTCTCATCCGTCATGGACTCCCCCCTCCTAAGATACTTCCAGCAAGAAGATTGATGCATATGCCAATTATATTCCCGCAAAAGCTGGTCTACGAACTTCGCAAATTCCCGGTCGAAACTGACGTCTCCAGGAACAAACACGGGCGCGGGGATGGTTCCAGGATGAGGATCGCCAACAACCCGTTTCGGCTTCTTTGCGGTTTTAGTTAACGTATTGCACTCGGGATCCATCAACTCGCACCTAATCGTGCTCTCCAACCAACCTATCATTTTTGCCTTGAACTCATCCGAGTCCGCAAGTCTGTCTCTCAACGACTGAGGCGAAAGATGTCCCTCTAACCAAATCAAACCGTGCGCGTGGAGGGTGCCCTTCCCCTGAGTTTCAACCATGAAATAGTACCCTGTACATTTACCGAACAAGCCTCGACCGGGTCTATTCCATCTTAAGACGATCTCGATAAATCTGGTAATCATTATATCAAAGAATTTGGCACAAGCAGCTGGGTTCTTTGCGGCAAACATCTTCCTCTTCCAAGTATCTATGTCTTCCCCTCGGACCAAATCCTCCAACACAATGTCGTCGCCCGCGAGAAGCCGAACAATCGGATTGTCGACGTCGGATGGATTCAGGGTTATAAACAGCGTGGGCGCGCCCCGATAAGTGATCATGCCTCGAATTTCGTTTCTCAATACAAGCTTCTGTCCGGCACTTCCAGGCACCTGCTGAGCTATTAGTCCCACAGATCCTACCAACGTCATAATGCGTCTATCCTCCTCATCGACCGGGACGAACATCGGATCTCTCTTGCACTTCATCCTGAGAGACGTTAAACGGTCAAGATCTATACCCAACATATCGTCGATGACACGCTTATACGTGGACTTCTGTGCTCGATAACGCATGCTACGGGAAACTAACTGTTTTCGCAAAACATTGTAGTAGAAGAAGGCAAACTCAGGATGGCGTTGGAACCGACCCCCATGGACGGTCAGCAAATACGAAACTTGTTCTTCCACGCTGATACGTGTCCTCCTAAACGGATGCAGAAATCCGCCGATTCCCCAGGGATCTTCTTCAGGAAAAGCCATTGAAAGCAGATACGGATTGTCAAAATCGGCGACCATACTAGCACTCTTGCGGTACCCCAGGTAAGACTTGCCTGCTAGGCACCGTTCCAGCGCGATCATTTTCATATCGCTGAAGCTACCCGGTGAGTCGTCTCCTAGCGTATAGCCCACGTTCTCCATCAACACTTCATCGGACATGTCAGTAGATTCGACGGCTTCATCCAAGTTTCTCCCAGTATAATCCCCAGTGGCCGAATCAACAGCATTATTTGCTGGTAAAAATCCAACATGCACGGATCCCGGGATGCAGTCGTCACTCCCGTCAAAGAGATCATTCAAATTCTTTTCGCTATATCCACCAAAACCTTGCAAACGAGAATAATAGGGATTATGCTCCATCAAAAAATCTAGCATAATCTTAACCCTACTCTTGCGTACCAACACAGGATGAAGGCGGTGCAACGTTTCGCGACTGGGAGGAACGGAACCTATGAATATCACGGACATCGTATCACGGATGGTCTCTGGAGGGGGTGGGAGAACCTCCTGGAGCTTCCGAACGTTCAAAGGTGTTACTACCACATTTCCCCGTATACCCTTTCGAGCTTTTCTGAGTGCTTGGGTCCGATAATCCACCTCTTCAGTCGGATCGTACTCGGAAGCCTTGAACCTACAAGACACGCTGTTATACCTCACCCGAGACACAAGCATGCGCTCAAATATAGACGAAGAATCGAAGGCCTCCCGAACAGCATCAGGCAACGCCTCACGACCGTAATAGAGCCAGTTGGCCAGGGCAAATTTGGGCATGACGTTTCGATCCAGATATGTCTTGCAATCGTCGCAAATCAGCATTTTATCTGGAGCGTTCGTATCACTCAAACCAGCGGAACAAAGCAACGCCCTATCATAGCCTATGTAATTATACGTTGAAGGCCATACCTTCGAAGGCAACTCGTCGTTGCGCAGTAAGGAGAAATTTACCGCAGACGCGTCGTATTCATGCACACTTCTCGCACACTCTTCACGCCCGCAGACAGCACACGTTCTTAGTCGAAGTCGATCAGTGGACACTTCTGCCTGCCATTCCCTGATTATATCCGTCCGCAAAGATTCACTGGGTGCATCCAGATAATCGAGAGACTCGGGGTCGTCACCTCGCATTTCATCAGGCGCAGACTGAGGCGCATCCCCGGACATTTCATCAAACTCGGTGTCGTTGGCAGAGGAAGATGCGCTGCTTTCAGAGGAAATCTCCACTCCATGTCGGATCCTCCTGCCTGCGACGCTAACATTCGACCGAGGTCTCGCCAGCACCTTAAAAACGTAAACAGTGCGACCGCACCCCCGATTACACGAATGGGACATCAAAGCGCGACGCTTGTCTCGGAGTTTAGCCGCACGAACATCTCTAATATTGTGATGTACGCATATAGCATCTAATTGAACCCGGGTAAAGTACAGGAAGCTGTCCACCACCGATGCCAATTCCGCGTGAAAAACGAGGTATTGTGGATCAGCTATGCGCCCAGCAACGACGTAGGGATCTAGCACAAGGTCTCGCAGTTCATAATACGCATTAAACCGATGGACAGGTACGATCTCTCGAATGGGTTCAGAAGAATCGGGGGTAAACCGCCGGATTTGCAAACCTAGTTGAGGAAAAGATCAGGACACGCCAAAACACGGTGGACGAGACTCACCCGAATCCTCCGGGACGCCGCCGTCAGAGACAGGCATCGATACTGTGACGCAGAATTTTTAGCGACGCAAAGCGTGAACGAAAACAAAGACTGACGAGACAAGGGACTGTGTTGAGTCGTCGACGCACGATGCTCTACTGCTAATGCAGGAGCCGAACGCGCGTCCTCAGACCGAGATCCTACACGAAGAATCATCAAGTGTAAACCGCAACGTGGGATCATACGGACCAGCATCTTGCAACCCATCGTAGCAGGTGACATTCGCCCCGACTGTTCCAGCCAAAACGACATGAGCGAGGGGGGGACATACAAGCACGAAGAAGGAAAGATACCTTCAGGAAGCAAAGCCCCCAAAAGACGGGATGCGGCACCGCCGCCTAACGGGCAATTATAGAGATATAAATCGATGAACAGGAGCAGACTCTTACCTCCCGCGTAAGGGGGGCCATTGGGGCTAATGTCTCCTACATCAGGGTCCGCGGATATACGGCCACACGCCGCAAGTCTCTCCTCAGCGGTCTCGATGACGCCAGACAACCCTGAACGAAACGTAAGCCTGAGATATGACCATGGTACACATTTTTTACCTGATAATACGAACTGGCCGACGCCGTCGATGTGCTGGACATTGGCTGCGAAAGATCAAAGTAGACGTCTCGAATAATACTGTAAGATTACTTTGTGAAGGAACGGTCGAATTCCGAGGGTCTAAAGGGTGCATGAGTTGCGATTTAGAAGTTAACGGCACCCGAAAGGAAGAAAACATTGGCCTTGGAAGGGATAGTATGCGGGCTTTTATACGGAGCACAAGAACGTGAGAGGATTGAGGTAGAAGGTAGCTCCGACCATTGCGAGACGAAAATCCCGACCGAGAAGGTGTGACGAAAGTACCCGCGGCAAAAATCGCGACCAAAAGGGAATCACCCGTGACAACAGTACCCGTGAGAGTCACCATATGCCCATATAGAATGATGGTCGCACGGCCCTCCTTTAAATTCAACCTTGGACATGCAACTACATCGACGCGGTTGAAGGGAACGACGTACTCCCACTCAGTTCGATGGGCCATAAAACACTCCCGGTGAGACATTCAACCCCGCGACTGATATGACTAAAGCTTCAAAGTTCGCGAATTTCATCGAAGCGTCCAATATATCGAGGTGGAAAGTGGACGACCACCTCATCTCGCAACCCAAGCTTTACGTGGAAAGGTCGGAGGACGCCAACGCAATAAGATGTGTACACCAGCTCCTACAAGACCTTGTAGCACACTACGATGTCGACAATTTGAAGGAGCTTTCTTTCGATGTCAGGAATTCGGAAGCGGCGAATTTCCTCCTCATTCAATCCGCATTGTACGAAAAGACTCGTTCCAACCCTCCCTTCTCACGTCTCACAGACGCGACACACACCTCGACGCATGCCAGAGCATTCTACACCATATTTCTGGGTTCAGTAACCCGGTTGACACAGAGCACGACGGGCACATAATGCGCGCCGCCAATAAGCTACGCTCGACGTGGTACCACTCCAATGCCCCGGTCAGCACACGCGACATAGGAATCCAGCCTGCACTGACCATACAATGCGCCACGGCTGCATGTTCGGAGAAGATTTTTTTTTCAGCACTTGGTGCGATATCCGATCTAGTGGGGGGTCTACTACCCGCTGCAGTCGAACTAATCGGAAAGATACGGGCCGATAAAGACCGCACAGCGTCGTTTCTGCTGAATTTATGTATATATCTAGCAAACGACCCGCCTTTTGCAAGCGTGGAGAATTTGATTATGGATGCCCTCAAGGTGGAATTGGCCGCAATAAAGAGTCTGTAACCAGACATAAACGAATGAACACGGACTGATCTGAATAGGCATACAGCTAGAACCCGCGAACAAAAAACAGATACTCAAGCTTCTGTTGCAGTACACGAAAACTGCCGCACAGGAACTGTACCACGAGACGCGCGCCATCATGGTCAAGGAAATGGTGGGTCTTTCAATCTCCTGAGGCACCAATCGATCCATAAAATACGTTGCAGGATGGCACCTGGCATCCGACTGTCCACGATAGACTTCACATGACACACACGAGTTCAGGATGGACTATATGAGACGTCGTCACGGAAGGTTCGGATCCCAGCATGCACGCCCTCACCCAATAATATTTTCTTCGCACGTTAGCAATCGCTAGTTGAAGGAAGCCACATTAGAGTACCACGTTGAGAAAAGGGAGTAAGTCACCGATGTATTTTCCATAATTCCGGGTCCTCAATGCATCCGCTTCCGAGAGAATGATATGCTGTCGGAGAGGACGATAAAACAAGAGTTATCCAAGAGCGTAACGAGGTCGAAAGGTTTCGCAACGCAAGGGGGTGGTGTAGAGAGATGACGCTGTAAGTGTTCAAGTGAAAAGAGACCGTTCGTCACGAACCAACGAGCTTGTACTACGTGAGATTATCTAGCTACCGCTCATACGTCTGACCTCAAAGGTTTCATAGAACGACATGCTACATAACGAAGGAGAAAAAGCGGGTACGACAAATGAAATCTCCTCAAAGAGAAGACACTGCCGAAGTTTGATAAGTACCAATAGGATTGCCCGGAATCCAGTCTATCTCGTTCATGTGAGGGAGAGTGAAAATCTGAACCCCTACTGCAGCTCCAGTATATAAAGTGTTTGGTTCGCTCTCCGCAGCAAAATCCAAATGGATCAAATAATTCGGGACGAGCAGCACGACCGAGGAGCGGTCGGAGTTCAACAAACACTCGACGACGGTACACAGCGGGCGCTCGTACGCCACCCCATGATTTTTGAAGACACGGGCGGGATGATGCAGCATGCCGATGAGGAGAACATCATCGTCCTCCCTCAGGCAAGGCCCTCGATTTGGATCGGTGACTGCGTATCGAAACGCTGTGGGCCCCTCCGAGAATCCTGCGATGTCCGCCATGACCACCTCCACCAGCCGACGACCCCGATAGTCCAAGTGTATATCGGGAATACCACCATCGCCAACGGCATATGTTATCTCTGGTGTCCGCATTCGATCGACGGGCTCGGTAGCGGACACAGAAGACGAGCGGAAGGAGGACGAGATGGGGGACCGAATCCGTTCGGCCGGCTCGGTAATGGTAGGTGACTGCGACCGAAACCCAGTCGCCCCGAGCACAGAAAGCATAGGCACTGGAACGCCAGAACCACGCTCGCGGTGCATGGATCGACGTTGGCGACTTTCGGCTGCGGCCAAGGTTTGGGCGAGGGCTCGGAGAGGATACGACCGCGGATGTCGAGTGGGACCGAGGGTCGCTCTGTAGGACTCTCTCTCTTGGTCCAGCAGAAAGCCGAACATTTTTCTCCCCATGATGGCGGTCACAAGAAAGAAGTATGTGTATGTATTTACAGTTCCCACATTTCGTTGAGACTATAATGACAGGATGGAATCGAAGAAGAACAAAGGATTCGGCAACGATAAACCTCCCATTCAACCGACACCCAAGGTGATTCATGATCTTGGTCTCCACAACCCCGCCAAAAACTCCGCAAACCACCTACATACCACATGAACCATATGGACGAATCGGAGGCCGTCGGAAGGGAAATGGGAAACAAGTCTCTCATCAGCCTCGACGCAAATGACTCGGCCATCCGAAAGATCACATTCCAGAAGGGTCGGGGAAACAATAACCCGAACCATGGCCCTACCCCTCCATGCAGAAGGGGCCACCAGGTACATCCGTCGCCGGATCGGACCATCGGAAAACAAGCGCTCGAGTTTGTCTACGAATCGAGGAGGCTCAAACGTCCGGTCTTGTTGAACGAGGTAGGCAGCGCACAGGATATCGCCTTCCTGCAATGCATACTCTGCGCGACCCCAATTGTCCGGCCGTATCCAGGTAGTGATCGACCGCCGGGGACCTCCAAGCCGAACAGACATTTTGCAGTCACGCCTGCTGAACGGAGGGACGAGCAGCCAGTGAATGACATGTCCGTCTTCCTGCTTGCTGAAAGTACAGCCTTGGCCAGGATATATAGTGAAAGTGGGAGCAGAGGTCGTAGTGGGATGGTAAGACAGATCGGGACGAAAGTCGACTCCCCAGAGATGACGGACATGAAAAGTTACGTCTATCCCGCGGACGACGACCACCGTGAATACGTGAAAATAATGGTGTTGGCGCAGGTCCATAAGACGGGCATAAACAAACCAAAACATATACCCTGCCTAAACGGGATAGTGGGAGTAGCATTATTTGTCCTTGTGTACTTTCCTTCCTAACGGATAGAGAGAGACAGATAAGAAGATAAATGGGTACCCGTCCTGAAGAACGCGAGTGAGCCAACCTGCTGGGAAGCGATTGAGGGAACACTTAGGATGCACCTCCACAGACACCCCTCCGTTTCACGAAACTTCAAGCCGGGGTACCACAGGGTGCGCGTGTGCATGCCGTAGTGGGTGCACAAGCGAGGAAACATCAACAAACGCGGTCACGGTGGGAGCCCAGACCAACGAACACGTCGCGTCGGCGACGTCGTCGGGAGTTGAGGTGGGAGATGATAGAGAAAACCTTACTTGTGGAATCGTCGCTGAAATGCTTCTGGAATTTGAGGATTCGAGCCCTTTTTTGTTTTACTACGGGCCAACCTTCTTAAGTTCGTTACCGCACACAGGGCAACCAGTGTCCATAAAGATAACTACCGCCCTTATCGATTCCCTACACCATACCACAATTTTCTGATGAAGATTTATACTCGTCGATACGGTCTAGCTGTAGTTTGAAGGGTGCCACACTGTAGGGCCGACTCGGTAAGGATAACGATTGTAGCTGGATAGTAAAGTAAGGTACGTACTTGGTCAGCTGCTCGATGTTAAGCACGATCAACGAACGCGCGCGGTCGGCGTTGATGCCCCGCCGTACCTCGAGCACCTCGTCGATAAGAACAGACGCGTTCTACTGCGGCGAATTTCCAGAGAAATATATCACATCGAAGTACGTTAGCGGGCCATGAGCAGGGCGGTCAGAGAGGAATGGAAGATAGATGGAAGGAAAAAATATAAGCACGATACGCACCGATACATATCTACCTTATGCCCAACACCGCGTCTCCTCGAAAAAGCCACAAGTTTGCTGTGAAGACTGCTACCGTGCTGCATGCGCAAGCTGCGCGGGATCCTAAAGTGGGGTCTTGTAGTCGCTCAGCGAAGTGTGCGGAGTCAACGAACGTATCCGCGTGTGGGCGGAGAATGCTTGGGTCCACCGGTCGCAGAGAACGTTCCATACAGTCACCGATCAGACAGCTCCCTTTTTATTGACGAAAGGAAGAGGGGGATTGAGGAGTTTGGGTGTGATGCTGGGTTGCCGTAGCTCGCTCGGGACAAAGATGGGATAGCCGACGAGGTGGATCGACGGAGAGATCCAGTGGGAATGGGAGAAGCGGTCGCAGATAAGATGTAAGAGACCAATCCGGGGAACGCCTTTAGCGCGTGTAGGCTTGGTAGACTAGACAGTGACGAATGTGTTATTAGAGAACACCCTGCATATCACGGAGTATTTTGTACAGGTACGTGGGACGCGGCCGAACGTTGGAGTACTGCGTGGACTGGCGTCGGCCGCGGCGCCGCGACAGGATCCGGACTTCGGTTCGCAATCTAGTCTTCGTCGGCAAACGCTTCAGTGACCGAACGAAGACGAGATTGCGTCGTTGTAGCGTCCTGCGAAAATAATAATAATTAATAACCATCGATTGAGCATGGAAGGGGAGAAAAAGGACACACCACGACCACCGCAGCCACAGTCGCACAACGATACGTTCCATCTCAGAAGGAACGACGGCTACGTAACTCGGAGTTCCTCCACACACACTCGGAAGCGCAAAGGGCGAGGTGTCTGTACGAGAACAACGGCAGGTCAGCATGAGACCGAGGGAACACGGGAAGAGAACGATATACGTACTTTAAAGATCACAGAACAACTGTCTCAGAAAATCGCACTTTTTGGCGTGGACATGCGCAGCAGGTGCCCGAATATTTATGCGAGAGCTCCTCGTTCAATTCGAGGTTGGGCCTTGTGTCGTCCATGGGAAAGTATTTTTCTGGTATAGTGACCTTTTTGTTTTGTTTTGGTTTGAGGCTTCTCTAAATTACGGGGATGTAAAGCAGAGATTATTGGTCTCGAGTTTAGCCCCGGCTTGGCTGGGCAGTAGTCCAAAATTGTCGGCTATGTTTTACAGTCGACGCTACGTGGCCGTGTTGAAACCGGCCCGGCCGCTTTCTAGACTGGCGATAACATGAACCGTAACAATCAGAGTTCATGAAGTCGGTATATATGACGGGTTTTGTTTTGGATCGGGAATTTCCAACCCCAGAGGGATACGATAAGAACTTGCTATCCCAAGAGTATCCGCTAACATCGAGAGTAAGTAACCAGCCTACGAAGATAAAACCGTACTCACCACGATCTCCTCAAGGGCCTAGCTTGAGTTGAGTTGGGTATCGTTCAGAGTCTGTCGAAGTCTGCGAACAATAAAGGGTATATATTAAGGACCTAGAGCGATGAAGAAAGTGCTTACCATCGAGGCGACCATTGAGGCGACGAAGAAAAAGCCCGTGAGTACTGCACCGACGAAGAAACAACACCCATTGAGTCTAACGAGCCGCACATTAGAACCAGCGGCGGATGAAAAGGAGGGCGCGAACTGCACACAGACGGAGCCGGGCTGTTGCTGAACCTGAAGCCGATGTATTTACTAGCGCAAAAGGTCAGTCAGCGCCCATGACGGCCCAAACGAAAACCAGAAATCTACTTGAGATGACCGAGAGGCGGGTACTCCGAAAAAGTTCAAGTCATCAGGGGTGTTGGTGACTGGCGCCAACGATAGGGAAAAACCTTGACGCCGCGTCCTCGACGAATAGAGGGGTTGCGGGGTGCCGAAGAAGAGATATACAAAGGAAGTTCAGCTGGTCCACGAGTGCATCCGCGGTCGGTGTTGGCAACTGCTCGCGGGTGGGCCGCGAGGACAGTCCTACAAAGGAAGTAGGCCCGTCGAATGCTGAATTGCGGAAGGGGAGTTTACTACATGGAATACAGGTGGCGACAACGCAGCCGACGCTGTCGACGAAGGTCGATGGCGCCGCGTTCCCGGTGTAGGTTGCGGGGCCTGGCGTAGAGACGGTCTACGAAGCAACCAAGCTAGCGCAAAGGTTGGTTCGTCACCGTTCGTGTTTATAACCATGGACTGAAGGAAAACACACTTGAGATCGATTTGAGGTATTATGCACCCTCTCCTGTAGCGGAGGTCTTTTGGTAACTCTACCCCGCAGCAAACATACGCCCTCACCGCGGCCTGTAGCGTTTTCACTTGAGAGATCGAACTAGGAGGTATGGTAGGTAGACGAGAGTATGTACACATCGACGGCTACAAGTAAACGCGGTCCGAGTCTTCCCCACACAATTGTGGAAAACATTGCCAGAGTGCGTTAACATGAAGGTTAGTGCGCGTCAGGGAGTTGCTGTGCATCGGAGCGTATGCCAGCACATGAGGTGCACACGGAGCTTGATGCTATACCGATGACAATGACGGGTAAGTAAACGAGATACTGACTTTGGCACAAAAAGGTCGGCTCACTACGATTCGTTCCAAGCCGGCGTTTTATTATCCAGTTCGCTGGGTGTGGAATGCGAACAAAAGCAAGAAGGTAACCTATAGAATCGATGAAGGTCAATATCGAGCACTACAGCCGCGAAGAATGCTTACCAAAAGGCGACGTCACGGTCAGGTATACCCCGCCGACGAGAAACGACGCCAAGTGCATCTAACGATGTCGCTCGTGAGTGGTGACTGTGACTAGAAAGGACGCCTCACGTACGGCGACGTAAATGAAGCCAGCATAAATCGCAGATGCTAACTCCAGGGCGGTCCTGGATGTGGACGAAGACCGTCAATGCGGGCTATACCATAACAGGTGAGTAGGGAAACAATGGGGACGGCAATACTTACGGGTTCGACCAACTTAAAGCGACGTCGTTGTAGAGGCTCATGACAGTTCAAAAAGTCTACGGAAAAATTAGTCGCAGCAGGAGACAGGTACGAAAACGGCATACTGCACATATCGCGAGGCTCCCGCGGACGGCTTAGGCGGCTCAAGACTCCTAGGATCGTTGTGTAGTCCGCGCTCGTTGGTCCGGGGTCTTCCAGCCACAGAGGCATACATATGGTGTTATCCTACGCTAACGTCGCGAGTCAGCAACCAACGTCACCTGCGAAAAAGAAGACCGCACTCTGATCTGTTATTCATAAGTTCTTTATTATCGTCACGGTCTGCTCTAGGGCCCGGCTTGATTCGACCTTCGTATTGTTCAGCTTGCTGAGCATAAAAAACGTGGGAGAGAGACAGAGTCGGTCGACGCCTGCGATCTGCAAAGGCTAAATATTAAGGCCTAGAGCTGTGGAGAAGGTGGCTTACCATCGAGGCGATAGAAAAAGCCCGTGACCACTGCACGGACGCGAAAGCAACACCGATTGAGTCTAACGAGCCGCACGTTAGAGATTGGCTGAAAAGGACGCGGCGGACGGCGCACAAACGGAGCCGAGGCTACTGCTGCCGATAGTTGCTAGCGCAAAAGGCAGTCAGCGTCCACGGCGACGTACTAAAGACAAAGACATACCTGAGATCGATTGAACGTGGGAAAGTCGAGTGCAAAACCGCAATGGATCATCGAGAACAAGGCCGACCTGTGCGATCGGATGCCAACGATACAATCTCAGTGACCTCTACCCTCGTGGGAAGCCCAAAATCGGGTGGTCAAGGGTGGTGCGCGATGCGATTCCGGGGTTGGCGTCCGCTAACCTCGCGAGTAAGTCACAAAGTCGCAGCCCCGCGAAAATAAAAAAGCCCGCTCACCGCGATCTGCTCCAGCGCATAACTTGAATAGAACTTCGTATGGCTCAGCTCGCTGGCGGTTAAAAATGCGAGGTATAAAGTGAGAGAAAGGCTGTCGACATCTAGAAAGGAAGGATCAATATTAAGGACTAAAGCCGGGAAGAGCACGGCTTACCATTCGAGGCGATAGTAAAAGCCAGACGCATGTTCGCGTGTACTCCACAGACGAGAAGGCAACACCGAGTGGACCTAACGAGTCACGCTTTAGAGGTACGATAGTGGACAGGAAGGACAACGCACAGACGAGCAGAGTTTACAAGCGGAGCATAAGGCGGTTGCCGAACTTGAAGCTAGTATATTTTGCTGGCGCGAAGAGAAGGTAGTCAGCGTCTATGAAAACATACTGACAGAAAAACATACAGGAGCTAGACCGATACTGAGGGACTCCAACTGATCATCGAGAACAAGACCGGCTTGTGCGATTGACTACCGACGCTACAACGAACGGCGGGTGTCTCAGTGACCTCTACCCTCGCGGGAAGCCCAAAATTGGGTGGTCGAGGGTGGTGCGCGATGCGATTCCGGGGTTGGCGTCCCCGAGCGCCCGCCGTAGGTGCATTCCGTACGCAGGGCAGACGTACGAGCCACCAGAAGCGGTTCCGCTCCCTCATGGTCCTACATGCACTACGAAGTGCATGTGGGAGATGTTGCAAAGCAGTCAAGCTCGCGGAGAGCGTTGGAGTGGCGAAGAGCGACGTGGCGTTGGCCTTGTTTGCAACCGACGCCATCGTCATGAGAGCCAAATAAACGCCAGAACTTTGCCGGTGAGTCGTGAACACAATATTGTCTCGGCCTGGTCTTGGCGCTCAATTCTCTCGCGCAGGCTTGACCGCCTCAAGCAGTCGCTACAGGCGAAATGCCGCCAAGACATCCGGCGGACGAAACGGCCCCGAAAATAGAATATCTCAGACTGTTCCCTCTTGTTCATCCACCATTTTCCGAAGACATCCGTCACGAGGATAAATTCGAGGTATACTGACCGAGACCTAGCACTATCTGTATGCTAAGCACTTCAGCATGTCCAACAATACCTGTCGAATCGCCGCACCCCGGCACAAGCTAAAAAAGCAGCCCAAAAGCTCTTTCGTGCCGCTCACGCAGTTTCGAAAGGACGCGTCGACGATGTCTGCCAGGTACGCATTGTCCTCGAGGCCCGACGCAACTCAAGTATTCCAACAGGACTGTAGCGGCAACTCGGCGAAGATAATTTTGACATGTTGCGAGTTCGAATACCCATATCATCTTGTAAGTGATTGAGCCAAACTATAATCTGCAGCTCAAAGCCTTTAGCACTGCATCCGCCGACGACATTTCGACCAGATGTATCGCTTTGAAGAACTATTCCTGTGTAAGGTCTACCGCCTGATATAACTATCTTATCAACATCCCAGCAGGCCGTTACTGCACAACACGGTCCAAGCCAATCAACGTAGAGTGGTTGATAATGCCGAGAAAAGAGCAAGAAGATCGCCGCCGCCGCAAACACAAAGCTAGCAGGGAGCGCAAAGCCTTACAGTTGAAAACGAATGCTGAAATGAAGACGAAGGAAATGGCGCGCAATACGACTAGGTTGCGCCGCAGACGCGCTAAACGCAAGAATCCTGATAACTAGCATGTTTTGTGGAATTTTCGTGTAGAACTTGAACCCTGTCTCCCGTAACATAAATGTCAAAGTTGAGCCCAGAAATTGCGTGTACTTTTACTTTAGAGGCGGTCGCAATATCGCCCCATCAAAACTACAGTATTAATAACTCAACTTCAAGCCACAAAACGTTGACCAACACGCAGCAACTTAAGTTCACAAAATCGACACAATGGTATGTTTTCCTTCTTACCTACCGTTCGCGATTAAATACGTGGACAGTATTGGATTGCACCGTTAGTGCAAAATGTTCACGTTAACGATGCCAGACTCGGACATGATCCGATCAAGTTGCTTCTCTTTCTTGAACGTCCACCTTAGCAAAATTCAGCACTTCTCTTATGAGACCACGGGCTCTCGGGATCCCGGAGATCGTTGGTCTAATCTGTGACCAGATCTACAATCAACATACAATTGACGACACACCATGCCTTTCAGCCGTTCTGGCTCGTACAGCGCTCGTTTCTCCACTCTTCGAGAACGAATGCCTCGCCAAGTTGTGGTTTAGCCAATACAGCCTTATAAACTTCCTTCGGTTATTGCCAAATGACTGCTATAACATAGACGAATCTAACCTGGAAACAATGGTAGGTACCGAGATATTTTTTAACCCCAACCAGCGGTCAAACTCAAGAGCAAAATTAGACCTTAAAGAGAGCCATAACTCGGCAAGATCTCGTACGGCCTATGATGTACGCACCACGCATAAAAAATCTACAGTGCAAGAGCTTGCCACCAGCGTGCGTGTGCGACGCGCTTGCGCGTTGCGTAACTCACGGAATTGCACTGCCCTTTTTGAAATCGCTCACATACCAAGTTCCCTCGACACCACACAACGTGTTCCCCTACATATCCATGTTCCTGGCGGCTAGCCTGGAATCTCTGCAACTCTTTGCGCGCGGAGATTCGTCCTTATTCCTTTCCACCTTCGGCGCACAATGCGCCAACCTGACAGAGTTCAGCATATTCACCACGGACTGTGCAAGCATTTCTACAGCTTTTAACTCCTTCTTGAGTCATTTGACTCGGATTAAATCGATCGACGTCGACGCAACGAGCTGCAGATCCTTCGGAAATTTATCTACCCTGACGACGCTGCAGACGTTGATTGTCCGGAAAAACAGCCGGAACAAATTTGAACTACGCGATCAAATGCAGTTCCCTTCATTGGTCGACCTCGAACTCCATTTCTTCAGTTTCAAAACCATTGGACGAATGCTCAATTCGATGAGCACACCGCAGCTGAATTCTATCGATCTGGACTCTGTCTCCTACTCCAAAGCGCACGTCATTCGTGCATTTTTTGACCGCTTGCAAAAGCGAGTACCCGTCAATCAATGGCACGCGATTACGATCGACACGGATGCGGAAACCGTGCCAATTGATTTTACCCCTGACGACACTATCACACTGCATACCTTCCAACCGCTATTATCGTTTGCTAATCTCGCGCATGCGAATATTCAGCTGAACGCGGGGTTCCAACTCAGCGACGAGTGCGTAGCACGTATCGCAGAAGCATGGCCTCTCATCGAGACTCTTCGACTCACGCTGCCGTACGAAGCGAAACGCGCTGTTGCGTCTTCGATTACCATCGCTGGCCTGCAGGCTTTCGCGCGGCATTGTCCGTTGTTGCAAAGTTTAGGTTTGACGCTAGACGGAACGATCCAACCACCTAAATTCAAAAGTACTGTCGCGGTTGCACATCAGGAATTGCTTCGATTCATCGATGTCGGTGTTTCCATCCTGTCCTCTCCCGAGGACGCCGCCGAGTTCCTTTCGACCGTCTTTCCGTCTTTATCGAAAATCGAAACGTACTGGGAGTCCTACAACTACATACAAGACGAATTCGACTCCGCCACGGCATGGAATACAGTTCAAAGCCATTTGAGACTCGGCATAAAGGTTCGTACAAGGGAGCGTAACTGGGGTCGATTGCACGGAAGCTCGTTACCGCCTATCGACGATGGCTCCGACTAGGACTAGATGGAATCGAATGCTGTACAACACAACTCCAATGTTCGTATACGATTCGAGGATAGAAGTGCCAGCTGACGATGTATCAGACCGCAGGCCCCGAAACGGTGGGGTAATAATCACCAGAAGAAACAACACGTTGGAGTACAAATTACCGAATAGAATCAAATATTCTCTGCCAATTTATATCGTGACAAAGCCTCAAATCGTCGCTGGACTCCATCAGGTCAAAGTTCTCAAACGTCGAAGGAAACCAGGCGTTCAGCAGAAACAAGTCACGCAACGATTAAACAACTAGACTGCTCCAGTCAATCCTTTACCCTTAAAAATAATACAGCGCTTCGTGTCAGACCGGATAGTACCGACAACACCAGCGACACCATCTTTATGCCGCGACCATATCTTCTAAAAGACCTCGCGGCAGGGTCTGGCCAGCGGCGAGACCGATCTTTCCTGGCTACAATTCGCGACATACCATTATCCATTAAAATACACCGGCTTCAAGCCCTTCGAATCAGACAAGAACAGCGTCGACCATTTGTCAATTTGTGGCGAAACATTACGGCTGCGTACACCATCTCAGGACCAGAACCACATCGTCACACAATATCGTCGTCCAACTCCTCACCTACGCCAAACTTGAAGTGGTTGATAGTGCCGATGGTCACAGAATTCCGTCATGGGAAATGACTGTACGAAACTTGTGTCAGTGCAAGCTACAACTAAGAACGCAAGCGGGAAAACAAACCAGTAAGTTTATTCTCGGGGCGAGGTCAATATATTTGAGTCGTCGGCATATCCAACAAAAGACTCTGACCATTGTACAGCCGACAACGAAGGCGGCAGCAACCATCCTGGTCTACGACCCCGATATGAACGATCTTGGCAACCCCACTCCAAGCCGCGGACGAGTAGAGAGAGTGTCGCGGGCGACCAGAAAACTCCTGTTTCCCCACATCTCAGCGACTCGGTAGACACCGTCTCCGCACGAATATGTGCTGCAGTAAATCGCCCCTCGCGCAGATTTCACCGCCTCGAGAGACCATGGCATTTCCCCCGGGACAGGGATGGTGTCTGAGATACCCATGGTCTTGGTGGATTGCATCGCAGAGGCAAAAGATGTCGGAGGGAAAATGGTGATAGTGGGTTCGTCGCGCTCGGTCGAAAAGGTCAAGTTACGAGGGCGAATGTAGGCCTGAAAGACAATCTTGGTGTCGAAGAACGATACGATGGTGATGTGAAGGAATTGCATGGTTCGGGGCACAATCCGGGACCGTGAATCCTGCCGAAAGCAGCCACCCGGCTGATATTCGCAGTTCACAGACGAGGCGCCGTTCGACAATAACGAAGGACTGAGACGTAGGTCAGCATAACTGGCGCTAGAAGACATGGCAGAGCTAAGCAATGCGAAAAGAAAAACTGCAGCAAACATCATTTGAACGACTCGCACCGAGTTCACACAGATCTGGCTTGAAATCTGGCAGTCAGGTGATATTCTCATTGATACGAAAAAAAAGCTCAAGTCAGTGTTCGGATCTAGGAATCAATGCAGGGTAAAAAATCAGTAACACTGTCAACAAACGGGAAAAAACTAGCGCGTTTTTTTCAAGCATGATCGAAGGCTCTCAAACATAGACCACGTTGAACCGAATTCTAGACTGTGACATAGGCATTCGGTCCGAATTCAACCTGATGTGCTCCCAACACTGTACATAGCACACATCGTTCACTCATATTACATCTTTTACTGCTGGGGGCACGGCAGCGGTAAATAACTTCAGCATTGCACTCAACGTGCAATTCCCCCGAGTCAGACTTCACGACGTTACGATAGTCGATAGCTTTACTCAATATCGTCTTCCTCATTGTTCGCAACTTGCTACCAGTCCTAAGTTACATTGTCCACTATGCACATGTTATCGCTACTGTCTTCGCCGAACCTGCTTTTTTTTCATCGTGTTAGATTTGAACCCTCCGGTCGACTGAGGTCGATGAAGTCCCGGGACCGAACGAGGGTAAACGTCCTCATGATGCGGGTTTGACCCCTGTGGTAACGCCCGTGTCTTGAGCGCCCTATCTTCCGCGGCGACGATGGGAACAAGATCGCTGTCCAGGTATTCGGACTCGCCAACGGCGCTGAACTCGGCTCGAACGAAACGGTGGCAAAATTGCCATGCATCGTCGGCGTCGACCACAGTAAGGCCACGCTGTTCGAGGAGAGACGCAATGTCTTCAACCGCCAGCAAGTCGACCGCGTCTGCTGCGTCGGGGAACGCGCACGGTTCCAGGACGGGAGTTGGGTGGATGTGAACACCTCGCGCGTTTGTCAAGGCTTCGTACTGGCCAGGCACGGTCAAGACTCGCAAGATGGCTAGCACACACCGGCTACGACGCCGTTTAGGTGCTGGGTCGCTGCCGTGCGATTGGTGAGGAACGCGCGTGAACACCTGTTGGTAACCTCTGGCGTCGCGCAAATCGACTGTGAAATGGGGAGGCGCGAGATGGATGCCTCGAAAGTCCACAACTTCCCGATGCTGAAGCCATTGGGCAAGCAGTATGTAATCGTCTTGAGGTCTAGGTCGAGGCATATTATGCAGGCGACGCCACACCGCCTCCGGATCCGCTAGGTCCTCAGCGCTCACGGGAAGCATCGCGGTTGGTGATCCTTCGAACAACGTGAAGCGCTTAAAAGCGCGTGGGTCGACGACCTCTTCAGCTGGCCTCTTTTGCGAAGTGCTGGACGATTGTGAATTCAGCTGGCGGCGCAGCGCCTTCAGCTGGCCTTCTAGTTGCTTCTTTTGAGTTTCGGCAGAGACGAGCCGGCGTTTGCACGACGCTAGCTCCGTCGCGGCATCGACACCCGCTAATTCCTCCATCGTGCTGAGAGTGTCTTGGTACCCCAGTACCTTCTGCAGGGTGAATGCGACGTCGATTGCGGACTCGCCGATCTCGAGAGCTACGGTGGTGTTGCTACCTACGTTAGACTCCGGATTTTTCCTCTTCTTGTATCGTCTGGCGTCGATATGGTCGTAATACGAGTTGCAGTGGCGGCAATCCTTCCCCACGCATTTTAACGATCTGTAGTCCTTATGGAGGGTCATCTTCCTTGCGATCATCCCCGCGTATAGCTCGGGCGCTTTGTCGTGTAGGACGGTGACAGCGAGGGGCAGCTCCGAAATAGCTTCTTGGGCTCTGCGGGTCTGCATGGCAGCTCCAATTTTCTGCAACGGAGCCATGTCGCGAGGGTCCGCGGTTGGCGGTGGCTTGTGAGGTTTTTTCTGCCGATTTTGCATCTACTCGGGTGATGATACAACCTGGTGGGTCGAAATAAAGCTGAACGTACCATCGTGTCGAAATTCAGTTCATTGGACGTGTGGGATTAAATGTTGCCGAATTCCGATCAAGTCGGATCGAGATACGACCACTGAACTTCTTCCAACACCACATCTGCGAGATGAATCGGTGGTCTAGGGCTCGCGCGAAGCCCTTTTGAAATTCAAGACTCTTCGGGGCGCGAGCACTAACACTATCTTTCGGAACATCTCTATCATCTTCGTGTGTTGTTTCCTCCTTTTTGACGAGTAACAGTTCGAGCCATAGCATATGATCACGTCCTTCATTTAGTACCTGCTCAGGCGACGTCCTACATCGTCGTGCTCAACGTTTACACTTTCTTTGCGGTCAAGTACATCGAATGAAAGTTTTTTTGTTGCGAGTGGATTAAAATTGGAGACATTGCCCGAGTTACAACGGGTGCCCATCTAGCACATGAGACGAGCACACACACACACAAAAAAAACACACGGAATTACGCCACGCGGTATGAACTTGGTGTACCTACCAACCAGTGCATGGCAAAGGCGGATCAAATGATCTATGAGATCAATATCCCTTGAGCAAGATATCCGGATTTCTGCAGCTGAACACAGACCGGAGGATGGTCATGCGACGCGCTACCTTCCGGTATCCAGTCTTGCATCTCTACACTATTCAGTTCATGGCACTGTCGGTCTGCCTCTGCTCAGAATGCCACATTGTATCCAGATTGTTTCTCGTCAAGATAAGAGGAGTGGGTCGAAAGCCTCTGTCCTTTGTTGCGAACACTGACACCACTCGAATGCCAGCGGACACCTGCAAGACTTCTGGTGACTCCCGAGAAGAACCAATCTAGTATTCGTCGGCAAACGCTTCAGTGACCGAACGAGGACGAGATTGCGTCGTTGTAGCGTCCTGCGAAAATAACAATAATTAATAACCATCGATCGAGCATGGAGGGGGAGGAAAAGGACACACCACGACCACCCCAGCCACAGTCGCACAACGATACGTTCCATCTCAAGAGGAACGACGGCTACGTAACTCGGAGTTCCTCCACACACTCGGAAGCGCAAAGGGCGAGGTGTCTGTACGAGAAAGACGGTAGGTCAGCATGAGACCGAGGGAGCACGGGAAGAGAACGATGTACGTACTTTAAGGATCAACAACTGTCTCAGAAAATCGCACTTGTTGGCGTGGACATGCGCAGCAAGTGCCCGGCAGCCCAGAGAGGTGAGGCAACTGTACAGGAACTACGGTGGGTTAGCCTGAGACCGAGGGAACGCGAGAAGAACGACGTACCTGCTTTAAGGATCGCAGAACAACTGTCTCGTAAATTCGCACTTTTGGCATGGACAAGCGCAGCGGGTGCCCGGCAGCCCAGAAAGGCGAGGTTGGTGCGCGCGAACTACAGTAGGTCAGCCTGAGACCGAGGGAACACGAGAAGAGAACGACGTACGTGCTTTGAGGATCGCAGAACGATTGTCTCGGAAAATCGCACTTTTTGACATAGACATGCGCAGCAGGTGCCCGGCAGCCCAGAAAGGCGAGGTTGGTGCGCGGAAACTACAGTAGGTTAGCCTGAGACCGAGGGAGCACGAAAAGAGAACGACGTACGTACTTTCAGGATCGCAAACAATTGTCTCGGAAAATCGCACTTTCTGTGACATGGACATGCGCAGCGGGTGCCCGGCAGCCCAGAAAGGCGAGGTCGCTGTGCGGGAACTACGGCAGGTTAGCATGAGGGACACGGAGAAAGGATGATATACACGCTTAAAATATAACAGAGAAAACGGCAGTCTTCTCACTGGCAAGAGGAAGGTTCCACGTAAACCCATTCTGGAAATACAGGGGCTAGGAGGGGCCGCAAAGACTCTACGACGACCGCAAAATCTTCTCGATAGCATATAGGGCTTCAACGAGACCGCCAAAGCTCTTGAGGAACCCGACTTCAAGCGCTGCAGCAGTTCTCGGGTTTCTGGGTGTAGGCCTACGTGCGGATTAAGAAAAGAATTTGGAATCCTGTGACACCGTCCAGTCCACGCGCGTGCGACCACATTGACGGGAGGAGGAGGCTGGCGTGGATATGCAGTAACTGGGGATAGCTAATACGTGGAATCCGAGCGCGCCATGGATAATGGAGGCCGTCTGAATCCCAAGTAAGCGAGACTGCAGATCTAATTGGAAGCCAAGCCACTTTACCTCGGCACAAACGCGTAGTGGCTGAATTTCGAGGAGTTGAAGCTGTTTCGTGAAAGAACGCTGTCGACCGAGTTGAGCGGCGGTCGTGATGAAGAAGAGCAGAAAAAGGTTGGGACCTGAAACCGGAATCGATTCGATTAAAGCGACTGTTCTGAACAAAAACCAGAGGCGGAACAACGCAGGCGGATCCCGACTCCACCGCCGCCGCTATGAATGCCGATATCGGCAGCGGATAGTGGTACATTGAGGAGGAGAAGGACCTTGTGTGAGACACGCAGCCAAAGCCGCTAACCTACCAGCCGATATGGCGGATAGGCTCTGCGATCCTTGCACCCCATCTCAATACGCCACCCAAGCCATTGGGTAGCGGTCGGTCGAGTTAGTGCGATGCGTTGAGCCGTAGTTCATGCCAGAGAGCCGCAAGAAGTTGGGAAGTAACAGTCACGCGTGGTCTCGTCCATGAAAGGCACCCATTCGATCCCACTGAACGATGTTCAATTCAAGTCGCTCACGACTGACGTCGCTCTAATATCCTCGACAGCAGGCGGTATAACATGGGCACAATCTCCGAAAAGTAATAAAAAAATTACTTGGCGCGCAAATACAAAATAGGCTATTTTTCAAGACAGGGATGCTTTGCGACGACCCTTGGGGACGATCTGAGTTGCTAAATATTGTCGCCTTCCCCATCTTCTAAAAAGTCCCTCGAAGAACGCTGGTGCGCACACTCAACAATAAGTGATTCCAATCGTCGCGAAAAGACGCGGTCAGCTCCTCAACATTACTGTCAAAGCGCAGCGTGAGGGAGGTTATAGCCGCTCCTGGAGTGTACGCCCTAGCATCGACAAACGCACTGACACCATCCAACGCGGACGCGTGGAGAGAAAGGTTCCTCAATCGGGGGAGTAAAACGCCCCGCGAAAAATCCAGCCTCTCGTCTGTCACCGTCAACTCGGACAATACAGCAAACACGCCATAGTCCGCTTGGAGGAGGTCGATAGATTGAACGGAAGGGAAAGCTTCGTAAAACCGCCGCGGAAGGTGCACCATCGGAGCTTTTCGGATGTTCCTCACTGACAAAGAGGAAACCGCCGAGAAAACAGTTTCCGATCGAAGGAGACACGCATCGAGGGCCAGCATATCCTCGACACGTAACTCGAGAACCAAATGGCTCAAGAGCGGCATCTCCAACCCCCCTAGGAACATCCCGAAGCCAACGGAACCGTTAAAGCAGGCTTCCAGGCTTGCGAGAACAGGGAGGCAGACTCGATGAAAACCGGCTGGGATTTCACCGAGAAGGCTGATGACAAGATGCTCCAGGCACATAGCGCTGTTTAACGCAGATACGAAGACGGCAAAATCCTCTGGCCTAGGACACCGGATGTCCACCAATTCCAGGCCAACAAGACTTCGGAAGCACCCCGCTACCGTCCAACTCGTCGACACTTGCGTCAGCGACAGAGTTAAAAGGCCGCCGCCGTATGAGAAGATGCCGAACGGGAGTGTGTCCGCAAATGAGTCGCCACTGGAAACAAGCGAGGTGTCGTCGTCGATGTGGATTGGGCAATTTAGGGCAAACAGCCGAACGAGCGGACAATGGAGCCGTCGCAGGCTATCGAGCAGAGATGCACCGCACGAAGAGTCCTCGATGTCTGCCTCGAAGGATGACCAGCGCGGGGACAATGCGATGAGGATGGGAAAGGTTAGGCTTGAAGACGCGAGGATACGCGAGGAGGGATCGTTGGGAGCATAATAAGCAGCTAGATCACGGAAGACCACTTCCACACGGAGGTCCAGAGTGCCGGAGAGGGTCAGCCAGCTCTCGAGAGTGAACGCCGAAACGTGCTGTGAAAGAACAACATGCACCCAAAAGGCGGGCACACTCTGTACAAGTCTGCGCCAGTGCCAGTCTACGCTACAGGCAACGTTCCGCCGATGAACAAATGTGGTGAAATCGGCCCGACTCTCTCCCAGAAAGTGCGTCAAGCACTCTAGGACGCAGTCGTCGGGCAAATCTGCGACGGACATAGTAACCAGGAAGGTTGTGGAGGAACTTATCGATACGCTTTGACACCGCTTAAATCGCATCGGTGTCTGGCCGAACTCCGACCATCATCGTCGACGCGTGCTACACAAATCTCGAAGCAGAAGGAAAAAATGTAGCCAAAAAGTGCATACCGCAACAAAATAACGACTAAATAATAACCGTCTCAAGGAAAATAGCCCTGGAATTTCCCTTGGAAAAACCAAGTGCAATCCTTCAAAGACCAAGGAACAGATTCGCTTCTTATGCTCCTCTTAATCCTAGTGGCCTCACCCATCCTGGAATCGAAGGAATACCACCCAATCGGAATATCTCTGGAAATCCTCGAGGCCTTCAGATCAATCTCAACGTCCAGCCTCTCGTACAATCTAAGAGCCACAATAGCATCCGTAGCAGCATCTATAAAACTTCAGCACAATTCCAGACCGCGAACAAGAGCGGCTCACATCGAACTTGCTCCTCAGAGAGCGTGGCACTCCAATCGCTGACCTGTTCACCTTTATCGACGCGAAATCCCAAAAATCGAACAGCGCAATCTTCCATCGACATGTTGGAGTATGGTGCATCCGGGAACTCTTCACAGAGCAATAATCTAGCCATCATGCCACAGTCCACCAAGGACTGCAGCTCCGTCCGCAGGTCGTTCCACACGACCTGGATATCACTCAAAAGACCTACACCCACCTTGGTGATGCGAGGAGACGACAATACGCGTCGCAACTCCTTAGGAAACCCTAACATTCAAACCGTCAGCACGGATATGCCGAATAACGATGCTTGCACTCACCCCTAACCGCCCGTAGGTTGATAACCCAGACGGTATTACCTCTTGCAATCTGAACGATACAGAGACCCATTGTATCCCATGCATAAGGGAATGGGGTACGAGTCTTCAGCTCGATCATCTGCCAGCAAAGAACCGCAGACTTCCGGCTGCCACCGACAAGATCAATGGCTTCGTCAATGATCTTCTCTTCCCGTGTAGGCAGTCGTTTGACGAACTCCGTGTCAAAACCGACGATGCCATCGACTATCGAACTGAGGGCAGAATTAACGGCACCCTCCGTAACCAAATAATGAACGGCAAAGTTTTGTGGAAAAAACTAAACGAAACCAAATATGAGAACGACACGACGAGGAGGAACAGGGCTTACCGGTCGTTCCATAGAAAGATGCGATTCCCCCACCGTCGGATCGTCTGAACTCATCTAAAACGATATCTCCAACCCGGCAGTGTGTTATATAGGGAAAGGACAGACCGTACTCGATTGCTCCGGAAGATATGAACGAATACCGGGTTTAAGGCGCAGTGACCTTCTCAGCCTGTCTTGGACGCGGACGAGCATTTACTGAACGATGGATCAACCCTGTCGTCCTTTTATACATCCGAAGCCAGGGACCCAAACGGGGATATTGAAACGGGACATCATACCCAAACGACTCCTCAAGACATCATACCCAAACGACTCCTCGGGACAATCGTACCTTATGCCCCGTTGAATATCGAATAATTGTACCGAAACATCAGAAGAATGATACAGAAGCAACTATACCTCTCGTGTCGAGACGCTCCAACCTGGAGACTGATCAAGAGAGATGGACTTCGAAGACGTCAAAGATGCTTGCAGAAGTAACAACTAGAATTCACACAGCTGAAACGTCCTTAAGCAGGTACAAAGAAAAAAGGCTAGTTCGTGACATCAACCATGGATAATACTGAAAGAAAAGAACGACCGCGGCCTCGTCATCCGTCTAAAGCTTGGGCTTCTGTCAAGCGGGAATGCCAGGCGAGCACCCTGGGATCGGCCATGATCTAGTTCATAGGCATTGTAAGTGAGAGATCGAAGAGGGAGTAACCACACCACCTTGGTCGGACTGAAATTTAGCACCCGCAAACCGTCGGCTGACACCGCACGCGATAGCGCCACGTAAGCTTGGCCTAACGACGGCGATGAGCGTGGTACATGGAAGGCATAAGTTTAAACTCACCACTTTCGAACACTCTCCTCAAATCCACAACCACCCGGTCAAGGGTCTTCCCCTGAGCCTTATGAATACTCATGGCCCACGCCAAAATCAAAGGAATCTAAAAATGATCAAGCTAGAACGATCGCACTGTTAGCACAAACCTGGAACCTCGATGCTTGAACATCTCCAGAAGGACGCTCGACGGTGAAAAAATGCGGGCGGACCGTTATAGATCGGGACCGGCCATCCGACTGCAGGAACTCGACTACAGGCCATTCCTCTGCAAGCTGTTCTCCGGCCGAATTTTGGAAACCCTCCAAGTACCCAGAATCGAACCCCGTGACACGACCTACACTGCCGTTCACCAGCGTGCGATCGAGATTCTTGACCAGCATAACCTCGAAAATAGGAGCTAAAGAATGCTCACCGAACTAAAAGAGAATACCATTACCTGCGCTCCGACGCAAAGAGAAATAGTTTTCGGTACAACCACGAGATCGAGCAGACGATCCCGCTTCCCCACATCCAAAACATCCCCACCATCAATAGCGTTGAACACCCGCAGGGGTGCGGAGAGCAGAGTTAGTCGGCGAGAATTAGCCAAATCAACCTCATATCGACGAGGGAACCTAGCAGATCGTAAATATGACCTCAAATTTGCGGGAAGCTCGCTCACAGTTCAGTAGGCTCAGGACCGGAAGTGAAGATCAGCGGCCTCGCGAGAGTCACAAAATAGTCCGCTGTCAAACCATCCACAATACCACGCCGGACGTTGTTCAACATCGTCGCAAACACTGCAGGGAATGAGAGAACGCAAGTCAAGGAATAAAAGCAGACCTGGATCGGATTGCCGAAATGGGCTGCGAAGGAGAAAAACGGAGTTGAAGACTTTGTCCCAGTTCGTGGCCTCAAATGCGAACTTAACCTTGACAATCCCAGATGGGCCCACGGGAGGCAACTGCAGGAAGTCACCAGTGGCAACGATCTTGTGGAGCTTAATCACCCAGGATAGTCAGCAAAGTGAAGCGCGAACCTGTATTCCTCCAAAAGGATCGGAATTCTTTTTCAACAAACACGCCATCTGCGAGAGCTTGTCGAACAGTGTCCCGTCAAGCATGGAGACTTTAAAGAACTGAGATAACCGTTGAAGATGAGCAGAGGGCACACCTTCATCAATGATCAACACTTTGACCCTGCGCCAACGAAGATAAGCCGCAGAATTATGGCGAACTCGGTCCAAAAGCGCCGCAACGGGTTCCATCCCGAGACCTATGCCCGCAAAAGAATGCAGGGTAACGCCACCAACCAAGTACGCAGCGCTACCTATAGCCGAAGGTCAGCCAATGCCAGCTTCATGAACCACGCGAACCAGTGGACGCGGTGACGACAACGGCGCCTGGAACCTTTCTGTACCGTACACGCAGACGAGCTATAATCTCCCTCAAAAGAAACGATTTTCCGGTACCTGCAGACCGAGGACTGAGCGGTTGAAGTAAAGTCTGGCTACACATACCAGCACTTCCCGTGTAAAACAGGTTTCTCCCGCCAAGTGCTAACTGCAGGAGCTCCTGCTGCTCGCTGCTCAACGAAGCCGCTGCAATAAAAGTGAGGCGGGGCCACAAAACTGAGCGGGGGGGACGAACGCGAATCCTCTGGAATGGACTGGTTAAAATACAGCTAGAATAATTATAAGCTCAAGATGAAAGCGAGAAGGGGTACCATCAGGGCGGAATCAGGTTCAGTTACAGCATCCGGCAAATTATCGACGCCAGTCCGATTGGATTCTGAACGAGGGACTGAGGGAAGGGTTGACCAGAAACGTTCGAGAACCGATTGCGAAGACATAGGAAACAAAAGAAAGTGTGCATAAGTTTGAATTTAACCAGACGCTAACCGAAGACGAGTCAAAAGTACCCTGCGAAAATTTGGAACCTAACTCCATACGCGCGTTCTAGAATTTCCCGTTCACGGCAAGGGCCGGACCGATAAATCCCGGCTGGTCCGGAGTTCTGCACAGCCCCCACATTGAATCGGAGAACCCACGAGTTGAGAGCCCAGTGGAGTCTGAGCCGCCTCGCGGCCGCCACTTGGGTCGGAGAAGAAGCGCAATGCACAAACTTCTTGGGTTATCTGTTGCGTTATCTTCGATTTGTGAATTCACCGTATACGCCAGAAATGAATCGATTAGCCTAGGATAGGTCGTACATGACAATGTGCCGATCATTGCACCGTGAGGGCGAGAAATGCTAAACCGAAGATGGGATGAAAAATAAAAAAAGTCCGATATCAGCCATTTTGTGGGAACGCCGTGGCAAGGTAGGAAAGGAGGGTTGTTGCTTAGAGGATCACACTATTGCCCGGGAAAACTTCACACGGAAACGAAAGAGCCAGGTTCCACTGAAGATGTTAAAGCGGACCGCTAGTCGTACGAAGACAGACACCAGTCAGCAGCGGCAAAAGGTATCCTGGACGAAACACACCTCGCGCGGGGACGTGACAAACACGACGTCGGACGTCGAGGCGTCTTCGACAGCAGACGTGAACTCGCAGTCGTTTGGAAGAACTTTATTCCGCATATACTGACGAGTGTTAAGCCTAAAAACAGTTAATCGATAGCTAAAGAGATTGGCGAAGAACACAAACGTAGCGAGCAAGCTGAGCATGTACACTTCAGTAATATCGATCAGGAATAAAAAACCACTAGGAAGTAAAAGGAGTTGACGCACATTTGGAAGCCGGTGCGATTGACAAGAAAAACCAGAACGCATTGGGGAACAGTATGAACTGCCGAAGAGACGTCTGCTATAAGCACAGAGACCGCCACAGAAAAGCCAATAAAGCGCGTACGAACCAGCACCAGTGTCGTCAGCGACGACAGCGCAGTGACGACCCCACGACTTGCGGTACTGACGATGATAGCAGTCAACAATTTTTGGGTTCTTAAGAAGATTAGATCCCAGCGGAACGAGAAAGGACAACGACATACCTCAGCAAACCATCCCTATGAAACGCCAGGAACAAGCAAAAGTAGACCATGAGCACAAGATCGCTAGCCAGACAGGCAGAAGCTTGAAGGGCCATTACAGGCTACGAATACAAAATAAGCATAGACTGGCCAGAAAGAGGAAGGGGACGCAGTACCATCGTTCGATAAAGCTCGGAAAAGGAGCGCAGTTGGTAGCTAGAAAAATAAGACTCTAAAAAGGAAAGCTTCCCAGAAACACCCACGCCAACACCGTCTGCGCAGCCCCTGCTACTGAATAAACAGTTCAGCAGTATCACTATAAGGTGAATAGAGAGACAGACAGATCTGAGTGATGGCCAGGACAACCTGCCAAAAAACAGCAGAAGTAAGAGCCAGAAAGCTTCGGAGACCCGCGAGCGAAGATTCTCACGTACCGCGAAATGGACTCCGAGAGCAGACAGGTTTGTAGACGCAGGATGCGTACGGGTGACTGGGCATTGAAGATGAGCAGGCGCGACGGGAACGCGCAATACTCACGACGGTAAACACTGCTTGCAAAATACCTAGGCTGCGTTGAGAGAAAATCGACGAGGAAGAGGGAAAGTCACACATCTGCACGACGAACACGGAAACATACTGCGAGAAGAATGTCAGAGAACGCGGAATGGAAACAGTCGGCACACGTTGGTAAACATTTGAACCTATTAGTGGATCGGTAAGTCGGGGAGCAAGGCAGAAAACCGCATTCACCGTGTCCGTCCTGGATGATAAGTTTCACATCAGCTACCAAGAACAAAATTGGGAAAGTTACGTCTAATACCAGACAAGATTGTGTTCGACCACTCCGAAGTTGCTGACGAACCGATGGTAAGAGGACGCGAAAAAGAATGACAACTGAAGGGTCTCGAGTAGCCTGTCGAAGAGTATAAATCAAGTCGGCACAAAACCGGATTTCTCACATAACAAACGCGACCTAACGGGAAGAAACGGATCAGCGAAACATGAAGAGTGGAGAGAGCAAACAAGAGATCACCGTAGACTTGAGAATCCGACTATCTTGAGGCCACCAGATAAAGTACAATAAAACTTGCGAAGCGCCGAATCCATAAAGGCTGCAAAGGTGGGATGAGAGTCCGGACGTCCATACGAATGGTCCCACACGAACACAGTCTCCGTAAACAATGCCGCCAACCACGGGCCATAGGTGGAAAGGACTGTAGGGGAGTTCATTCCCAGAATCTAAGGAAAGGTCAGCACGCTAGACTACTTATATATTATGGACGCGAAAGAAGCCCACATATAGTCACGACACAGATAACTGCATTTAGAAGAGTAGTGTGCGACCAGGCACAATTCCGTTCTCCGATTGTTCTGCAGGGTCCTGGCGAACAAAGCCTATTCCAGATCTGGTGGTCAAGAAACCCGGATCTAAGAAAAAGGGATAAGGAGGAAACAAACTAACCTGTAGGGCCCATCTCGATTCGTGGACGTTGTAGTCGAAAAAGAGCAAGCAAGATACGAGCTTGCCAAAAGACGGTCGCCGACGCCCAGACGAAACACATGGCGTCGGGCCCGCTTCGGGGAAAATCAGTATAGGAGATCATGAACCAAAATTTTAATCGAGGTGCTTCTAAACCGCGAGGAGCACCGAAAAACTGCACTTCCTCGTCACAAGACACAGTTGAACGGAAAAAAGAAAGCTGAACGGACCTGATGAACCCGACGAAGCTTGCTCTAATGCGTAGGGGTACGTCAGTGAGCTAACCTCGGCAAAAACGAGCGGAGACAACCTCCTATGACACTAAATACATATTTTCGCCTTCACGAGAAACTGCACAAAAGGGTTTTAACCTAGAAAGTCCTACCAAGAGGTTTGGCTCGATAACTGCAACCTGATGATGATCCCACAAACCACAATATTCCTCCTTAAAGAGCAATAATTGCAATGTCACAACTGCGAATGTTCAGTTAAAATGGACATAAGCGTAAAGGGAAGAGAACAAATCTCACGGACCGCACGATTAATCTCATTGAAAGTGCGCAAACAGCCCCTCCCCAAAAAACAGCTTATATTCAACGATGTGCAAACGAAGAAGGGCAGGGGAAAATCCAGCCCAAAGAACGGACGAATCTGGAGCAGACAACGTCGTAAGATGACGGATCAACCAAACTGCCGAAACGTCAGTCAAACAAACGCGGATGCTGGACCCACACCAAAGGGCAGACGCGACACGGCCCTATCGGGAAGAACTTCGAGGAAATGGAAGCAAATTTACATGTGGCGTCCTAACTAACCATAGGAACTTCGCGAGGCATCGATGGAACTGGAAAATAACCGATATCACCACCACCATCCAACTCAACGGTCTTCCTAAGGCCGAAAGATCCCGACACGACGATTCTCAAGGGCGACGTACGCAGTGAGGACAATGGATGACGATCGCAGCGAAGCACGGGTCCTGAGGCTTCCTCCAGTGCTCATTTGCGACCTATATTCCCTCGGTGTTGCGGCATTCCTCTATCTGGTCCCGAACATTCTCAAACCCCTGGAGCGCGTTAATCGCACGCAAATGCATCACGGGATGCTTTTGCACGACATCGCTCAGGAGAAAGAGGTGGCGATCCTGCCAGCGAATGTTCGTATCGAACGGGACGACTTCTTACTTCCTCACCCTCTGGCAGTCCGACGACATTCACCGGCACCAGAGGAACTCAGTCGTAAACACCCAAGGACCCAGATATCACACATGCAGTCTATATGGTCTATGGCTACATCGTTTCCTTACTTATAAAATGACTCCCATAAATACACCTCCACGAAAGCTGCCCCCCCCCCCTAGTATAACTACCATAGCCGGTAGGCCACATTAATTAGGGGAAAATCCAAAAACAGGATTTACCAAACCAGACCAATTAATTGAACAGCGTAAGACGGACAAGCATAGTCGAATACGGCCACTGTACACGAACAACAAAGGCCCAGTGCGCGGGAAAGCCGAACGATCTAAAGAATTCACAGTTTACTTCTCCCCAACATGCAGGTTTACATTTGCGTCACAACCCTAGAGACGAGGATTAGATGGAGAATGCGTTCAAAGCGACTGACCAACCGGCATGAGGAGCGTCGGGGGCGACGCCCGAAAAAACGATGATTTTATCCGGATGACGCACCACGTTCACAGGAGAAAAATGGGGCGCAGGGCCACCAGGACTCTGGCGTACAAGTAGGGCCACGAGCTCACCATCCAGCGGACTAGGGGGGTCATCAACAAAACGCGGAATAGATTGAATGTATGCGCTCACTACAAGAACCAGCAAGCAACACCGTCGACAACTCCCCTTCCCCAGCCATGGTTACCCTCGAGGTACTTGGCGAGGTCTATACCGGGCTCGGTAGTAAAAGACCCTGTAGCAACGATATCCGAAAGCGAGGGAGGGAGTACAGACCAAGCACCTGAGTCCGTAGCACCGCTCGTATGTTCGCTAGACTGCGAATCCGCTGGTGCAGCCGAGAGAGGTCCGGCCAGAGTCATCACCTCACCTACGAAAGATCAGCATGCGTGTCAAGACACACCAATGAGTAAGAGTAACCGGCAAGAACAACAAGGATGGCGGCAAAATCTCGCAACACTAGGCAAATCACATCAACCTGCGAGCAAAACCGACGGCCAAGGAGAGAGGACTAACCGTTCGTACCTCGCAACTCCGAAAACTTGGTCTGAAGCTCGGTTATAATAAGAGGGACAACGCCGGAGAGCCTATCTGAAATATTAAGCACCCTGCGAACTTCTGGAGACATCCCGACGTGGACGCCTGGGCTGAAAGATGTGGTACGAGGGACAGACTGAAACTGGTGGTACGTGATATGGCGAGGAGCGGAGAGGAACTCGTAGACGAGGCACGTATCGTGAATCACAGCCGGTACAAATCCTTTAGCACGCCGGGGCACATGGTGACCAGAGAGTGTGGGATCGCCCACGGGAACTTTCGAATCAGAAAGCCGGAACCGCAATTCGCGAACCTCGAAGGGAATACTGGAAGGATCCGCATAAGAGTAGTGGGTAGCAAGACTGGAAGGATCCGAAGTGAAGCGGATTGGGGGAAGGTCACAATCCAAGGGACTAGTATAAAGATCAGACAAAGAGCAGCACGGAGAATGCACTCTTACTAAAGCACGTCGAGGAACCAACAATGTACGCCACCCAGATAGGACGCCATGTCGATTCCAGGATCGCAAGTCCGAGTTCGAGACCAGTCCAGTCCAGCACCGCTCTGTATATAAGGAATACACGTCGCCTGTCTCACAGGCTCGGCGCAGAATTCGTGCAGATTAACATGCAGCGGAGCAGAGAGAAATTCACTAAGCAGACGAGGAGCGTAGATCACAGAACCTACAAAATAATCAATCACGACACAACAAATCTCAAGACCTTGCATCGACGCACCCAACGGAATTTTCTCGTTGATAACCCTCTGGCGCGCGAGTAGAACGTCGAGAGGGACCGATAGTGAATCGGAAACCGCAAAATACTTGAAGCCGTCGCCCATATTTAGGCTAAGAGGAGGAAGCTCGTGAGTAAGCGAGCTATAGGAACGCGTCAACGTAGAATGAGAGAACACGACATTGATCGTACTGAAGAACATAACCATCCCAACAGTGAGGTCCACGCAGATATCTCCCTAGATCCACCTCGGCAGCCGCTACAATCTGAAACGACTTGCTCAGAAACCTCTCCACATCAACGCCAACGACCACGATGATTCCCGGGGAAGCTGTTGAAGAGGCGGATTCAGACATGTGGTATAATCCAGAGTGCTCCTTTCTCTTAAATACCATTTGAAGAGCGCCATGGAGATATCCGCCCGCGACAATAAGTCCTGACGATACCGAGGGAGAAAAGTACCCGTGGGACTATCGAGAATAAAGCGGAGATACTAACCCGCAACGAAAAGTACTACCGACTAGGAGGAACAAAAATACCCGTGCGACACTCTTGTCCTTCGACCTGCCAGCCGGGACAGGCATCTACAGTGCGGGTCGTTCGAAGAAACGCTCTGTGACTTGGCTCAGCACTTCTTCTCTGGTATCTTGATCATCTCGGCTTGCTGATATCATCATTCGCGTCCTAACCGTCTGCCGATCCATCCTCGATCGACTCATCAAACTGCTGGACGGATCAATTCCACGCCTATATTGCGACGAACTTGCTTGCAAACTCACAAGGAAGGCATCGTTGAGACCTGGCGCGGGAACACCAGGAAGTTGTTTAGGTCCCTTCCCAGCATCCGCCTTGTAGAAAATAATCGGATGCACCGAAGCGTTATACCTGCCCGCTCAAGTCAAAATCCAGCTATGCACAGAAGAAAGTAAACCTACTCCTTTATCAAACTCGTCTTTGTGGGGGCAGATATCTTCTCGAGCGTAAAAAAGACTGTCTTAACATCGAATCCGATCCCAATCCGCCTTCGCAAGGTAATCTAGATAAAATCCTCGACGACGCTTTGCAAAACCATGCATGAGAGACAACGAACAAACAGAAAATAGATTACTCACCACCCCGAACTCCTTCACAACGTGCGGAAAAAGAGCAGGGAAATACGGGTGTCGGATGTCCGACTTGTCGCCGGAGACTCAAAGCCGCATCCGAAACTGCAGCTCACCCGGCTTGGGATTCGACTTTTATTGCTCGGAGTTCTGCCCGAGACATCTATCGCAGGATTCAGCGGCGTCTACAAAACCATGTACGGTGGTACTTACGCAGGGAACGACAACGGACTATTCCCTCCCCAACGGACGCCCATACCCCATACGCACATGAGAGACGCAGGACAGATGATCGAACATACCGCATGAAGCGGCATCAACTCCCAATGTTGTTCCGGCCTGAGTCCACGTCAAATACTGAAAAGAATTGGAGAGACAGCCGACGCGTGTATTAACACGTCGACCAACTCCCCAGCGGATATCGAGGACGCAGCACCGTACATCAACTCAATCGATCGCAGGAACTTCATGGGACCATCGTAATTCTTGAGACGCATCGATTCCGAGCTTGTTTTCCTATGCGTATTCGTCGTCAGATAGTATCCCAAATCGGAGCGAGCAGACGTACTTGAATCGGAGGAACCAAGGAATGGTCCTTCGGTCAGCTTATCATACGCGCATACGGACGGACGTCAGAAACATCGGAAAGATGGACTAAACTTAAACACAGTTTTCTCGAACGGCTCCATTCTGGGCTCTCCCGTCGTTGGCGATGCAGATTATGGGTACCTAGGACATGCAAGTCAGAATGGGAGAAGATCGGGACGTACAACTCACTTTGCTCCTCTTTATTAGAGCATTGAAGGCGCCACCCCGCCACGATCGCCGGACGACATCCCATCCAACTCGTCCACACTTAAGACAGTCCGGTCAGTGATAGCGCCTCCGTATCGTTCCTAAGATAACGGTCAACGAAAGGTTTCAAGAGAACGCGGTGAGCGTACGCAACTGCCCGCGATGTACCCATCCAAGCTACGGTCACCGCTCGTGTTCAGCTTAATCGGCGTGAATACATCCAACTTGGCTACCATATGCGCGCTCGTCGTTTTGCCGATACGGAGCGGCCCGCTAAACAGAACTGCACAGTAGACGTTCATGCCATTCGAGCCTGGCGTCTTAAAACCGGACCTGTAGGTATATGAATGAGAGCTTCGTCTATAGCCGAAAGGCGAAACGTACCAATCTTATAATCACTGCTGGAGTCTCGACTTGCTCCCGCAGATCTCCTTAATGTTCTGGGGCGCATAACGCGTCGTCGAGAGCTGCGATCTCGGTGAATCTTGGAGGAACCGGAACCGCCCTCGTTCGACTCCTTCATCGCCTCCGCGGCCGTCTCGATGGCCTCCTTATCATTCTGTACCTTCTTCAGTATCTTTTCGTCGAACTGCCAAGAACTCTCGCGCACCGCAAAATGCTTCTTGAGAACAGCCAACATTGACAGTCCAGAGTTGTCCCTGAGCACGATGTCCCTGAGCACGATGTAGCCCGTCTTGCTCGACGGCTGTGCCTGCAACGAATTCATAATGCAACAACATGATAACCCACAGCACCTACGCGCCATAAATGCGCAACGTTTAAGAATCTCAGAGTCGCACAGATGGCCTATAGGCTGTAAAGACGAGGACGAGGTCCAGCAGACGATCGAGTCTGGCATAGGGAACGGCCTTTGAGCTCCGCGCGCTGGAGCCGGGAAGTATCGCGATCCTAAATGCGGGACCAATGCGAGAAGGATGTAGAAACACGCACCCTAGTTTCGACTTTCAAGGTGGCAGGTGGAAAGTCGAGCCCAGTCTGATGAGAAGAGACGAATCATCACATTTCGGAGTTATCGGAGTCGACTCGTAAGCTCGTTCTTGCCGTCACACAACTCTGCGATATGGCGCATGGATGGTTTTCCTACACAGCCGGAGCTCACCAATTCATGTATACCATCGTTCGTCGCACCACGTGGATTACTCTTGCATCTAATTTCTTTCCCGGGCCTTTTTTTCTTTTCTTCTGGCTCACTAACACGGAGCAGATTCCCATCCCCGCCCTCCTCGCGGTTCGAGTGCGAGAGTCCCTCTTTTCGGGAAACGCCCCATAACAATCAACCCCTTCCTCGACTCTCCTTGTAGCGTGTTGTTCTCGAAGGCCCGAGAGGGAACGAACACTTTCTGGTAGAAAGCGTGTTCCTGATACAAGCATCTTCGATACTTCAGATCGGTACATTTGGAGGGCATTCAACTACGAACCTTCCATTTGTCCTCGGTTCCGTTCGTAGCAAACCGAGAGAATCTGGGCGACTACTACAACTTACAATTCTTCCCTAGACAATGTTTTAGACTCCCTGCGAGTGACTTTATATTACACCAAGGCGGCACACGGTAATTTAGGCCTGGTGGTCGAGGCCGATATTCGACAGTGCCGGAGCGCGTGGGGGTTTCGTGCATATTTTTCGATGCGGAGTCGCTGATTAATTTACTAGCCTAAGTAACTGGAAATTGGTTTCTGAATCTAGCATTGTCAAGCATGCATTTGCCTTTTTTGTCTCTGGAGGTCGATTTCAGCTTCGAACGCGGTTCCCTCAAATTTCTCAACGTTGGTCAGGTGTGAAGTATCTGGTTGGTCTGCCGTTATGAAGCTGCGCTTCGAGGGAATGGGGTGCTGTTTTGATCGATTCCTTCATGAAAATATCCACGATCATCACGCTCCCCCGCCACCCGTGCAGTTGGACCGGCGAACCACGTACCGACAGTTATGTGGCCCTCCAGAGGCGCGAACACAGAGGGAATCGAGAATGAACGACGGTATTCTGCTAATGATGTGTGCTGCGCAGACTATGTCCAGTGCCACGAAGATTTCAGCGTTTTATTTGTAAGGTGTCTTTGTGTTATCGGTGGTGGTCGGCGGACAAGCGAGTCAACCGGTCGGATGGAACTTTCTATCATCGCGTATCCGTAGACGGGAGCGACGTCTCTGTCCTCACTTTCACATACCACAATCAGAATCTGCGATACCGCCTTTCGACCATAACCTCCGATTTACAACGACAATTCCAGAACATAGTATGGCGGTAATGCTTTGAATGGGACATTCAAGGTCCGTTAGCTCAGCAGATATGTCGGACCGGTCTAACAAGCGTGTGTGGTGTGTTTGCTTGACTTTGCCCCCGTCTTTGGCTGACCAACTCCAGTAGTCTTGAAATCCTTGGTCGACAATTGTATGTTCAGCCGGAGCGCCGTACCCGTCTAATCTGTTCTTCAAAGGTACAGCCGCCCACCAGAGATCGGCTCAAAACCACGATACCGATGGGACGTCGGAAAACTTACGCCACTCGGCCCAACAATGCGTATATGCTTTTCAGGTTCGTCGTCCTTTGCTCATCGACCATTATGTTCAGTATTTTAGGTCCGAGCTCTCCGCTGCGGTGAAGATCGATAAGCAGAAGACAGGAGTATCCCGCAACCTCAGTACAATTGCTGCCGAGCAGTGGTCAGCGCTGTCCGACAAAAAAAAACGTGTTTACTTTCTGAAGGCTGAAATCAAGAAACTGGAGTACGTCCAAAACCATCCAGGTCGCCGCCATCAGAGGACTTTTACGACCTCACGGCGGATGGGTTGTGATAAAGCTACACTGGCTGGACCACCTAACCCACCGGTCCAGATATCAAGCGAAAAGGCGCAGGAAACCTGGGTATGCGAGGACATTACGATTCCAGTAATACCTGGATTGTCTACCGCATCGATTTTCGACTCCGAATGTGACGAAGGTACGTCAAATACTTCCACCACAACTCTCAACGTCTAATAATTGACTTCGCATTGGCTATAGACTCTTTCTACATCCTACCATCAAACTCTGATGTGGTACCTTGGTTTCCCCCTCACCTTTTGTTGTCTGCGACGAGCTGCTTCGTCAATCCTTGTCTCCTCGAATTTTAGCGTTAAAAAATTCTTCGCCGGATTCCCGACGGTTCACAGCGCAGTTCTGTTGATAAATACAAAAGCAGCTAACTTGTAGAGCCTACTGGTTAATATCGAAAGTACCAGCTACCTGCTTGATTTGGTGCATGTAAGGTTGGCACGACGGCAACGATTTTCCTAAATCGGTTTCACAAGCAAATTTTTTTTTTTTTCGGTACGCTACAGACAGAAGACGTCCGCGTGTGCCGCGCACAAAACGTTGTTTCAATAGTGGCAATACCATCATTCCGATCGCCCGATCTCGACTCAACCACGTGACGTGAAGCCCGATTGAAGTCAAAGCTTAGCGACCACGGCATTGGGACACCCACCAGAGGAAAATCAAGTACACGAAGAATCCCAATCGCGTAGACGGAATTCCACAACGCAGTCCCAACACATCGATGAACTACTATGGTCTCACAGTTCACACACTATCCGCATCCTTTCAAGCAGCGTGAACATATTTTTCTTTCTCAAAAACATCATGCAGCCTTCTCTGGCCCCGACACGTCCGAAGAAAGGAAACGGAATTCGTCCGATTGTATAACTCCGGACTCGTTGATTGAAAAATACACGAACAAAAAAAAAAAAAAATCATCGGGACTGGAAGCTCGTGTTGACCGCCGCCATTCAAGTACTATACCGGGTACTAGGCATAAAGGACGCCGGTACCACTGACATTTCGCAAAAGGGTCCGCTTCGACAACCTCAGAAGACTCCAAGACGAAGAAATTGATTTGGACAACAAACAAGCTGAGCCGGCAACGAAGAAACAGGCAGGTGCAGGCGAGGGAGTAGAGACTATGGACCCGAACAAAATGTTCACTTCACGCCTAGCACAATCCTGGAGAACGATTTGGCCAAGGTCGATGCCTGGCGACGAAATTCGGGAACCACAGGCTCGACCCCTCAAATACGCTATGGAACGCATAACGATGTAATTAAGCTGAGGATGAATTCAGACAGTTTCGAATGCCTGCTGAACCCGCGCACGACTTCGCGATCGATAAAATCGGGTTTAACACTAGACTTGGAGCAAATTCGAATCGTAAAGGAACAGTTCTGCACACTTCATCACAAGGGGAGTCAGGATCGAATTATAGATAGCCGAAGCATCAGCTTTTTCGATTCAAAAGAGGAAATCGAATCTAGATCTACGGTCCATTCCGTTACCGACGTTCCAAAACACAGTGACCTACTTCCCCAAGCACCCCATTCTCGACGCACCAATGGACCAGGACACACCATATGCTCGAGGATTATCCGATCCTCTCGCCGCGAGGACAACAAAACAAGGCAACTACCCACCAATCCATAGACCGACCAGGGAGGAAGGGGCGTCTTTTCCTAAAGCACTAGTTAGAAAAGAATCGGCCGGGGATGAGGTGTCGACTGAATGCGGGTACGAGCGACATTTTTTATGCGCGCATTTGGACGATCCTGATGATACGAGATCGGTACATAGACCAGGAGTAAAAGTGACGACAAGCGTGTTCGACCCAGACCCCCTACCTCACGGCGCATTGGAATTCAGCGGCCCTCTACCATGCGCGGTACACACGATAGACACCACGGCACCATGCTTTCGACTCGACGCCGTTTTTACCTGCGGAAACACCGTAAAAATACGTCCAGGAATTGAACTCATCGCCCCCGCCTCGTGGAAAGGATCCATGCGGGTAATTGCGGTCCGCCCCAGCTCAGAGCCCGAAGACGCAGTGATTGTGGAAACGAGATTGGAGACCGGAACGAGAGCGTACATCGAGGCGTCTCCTTCCACCTTGGAGATAATAGCACTGCCGCCAAACGAAATATTATGGGGACCGTCCGAGTGCAATTACCAGGACATTCTCTCCCGCATAGCAAAAGACAACAAACGCATTCAGGTACCACACAGCACAGGTTTGGAGAATTCCGGACTAACGTGTACGGGTAGAATGTCGACTCCCATTTAATGAAGCAGTCGAAGTTCCATAACACGTCAACGACGATCAGTGCAGAGGACCAAGGCCAGAATCTATCGGTCGAAACCAGGGACCTGGTTAGACAACAGGCCAAACTACCCCTAGGGTCACCGGTGAACCTATGGTCCCTCCCGAATCAAGATGAAGACAAACGCCCGACAACCACGATGCCCGTACTTATCAAGCTTGCGATATGCGGAAGCAGCTCGAACACACTCACCTACCGTGACATTTGCTTCGCCATCGCCGAGAGATTCGAATGGTACCGAAAAAGTCGGGATCCGAAGGCATGGAAGGTCAGCCACAAGCGCAAAACCGACGAAGTAACTAAGCATTCCTAGGCGTCCGTCCGTCATGCTCTATCTTTCCACCAAGCATTCAAACGACTCCCAGGAAAAAACGATAGCTCGCTCACAAAGGGAGGACCTTGGACCGTTGATTTATCGCTCGGAGACGGTTTCAAAAGGGCAAAAAAACGGCGCAGTAATCCGTCGGTACAAGGAAAAGGGATAAGTCGGCGTCAGTAGATCGCTGGCAAGGGAAGTTCAGCGCAGAAACAGGGTTTTCGTTAGACATAGTTACACTGTGGTATCAAATAGCAAGCCACATCCGACAAGGGAATTGAGAACAATGTTTACATTCAAGGGAATCAACAATAGTATATATTATCCATCACCGCATCGTGGAAAGAGAAGGGATAGTTCCGGTATATTCAAGTGGGACGGATACGTCGCTTGACCAAGCGGGTAACTTCGTCCGTCCAAGCCAAGTCTAGAAGAGTAACGTGAACAAGAGTAGAGGAAGGTAACAAGATTCTCACACTCGTGATGCCTATAAGTTCTCGACGGAAGAGATCCTTTTCTACACAGGCCAGCCGCATGTATCGTCCAAGACGCGATCCTGCAGCTCTTCCGCACAACGCCCGGGCAGGGACGGGTAAGGGGAAGAGTCGGGAATGGCAAAGACAGGCAACCGCGATCGGAAGTTGTGCGCCATGTAACCGGACAGCTCCGATCGCGCGAACACTTGTGATGAAAAACCCACTGAGAAGCAACTCGAAAGCCGTTCTGCATGCCACTGTGGACAACGTCCCATGCATTTCGCCGAGCGGGATCGCTATAAAGAGGGAGGCGATCTGGGGAGGTCAAAGACACGCCCGCAAACATTGCCCTTGGATAGGGAACAAGAACGCGATCCAGCGTCCACACATTCATATCTGAAGTGGAGGGTAAATGAAGGATGGCGTCCATAGGATTGTCGGAGAACGTCTCGAACACCCTGATGTCTGGACACCCGGGCTTGGTCAATGCGTGCACTTCTTGAACAGCTCCTGAAGGATCGAAAACATCCGTGACGGGTACCACAACCCGACCGGTGGCACGGGACAAAAAGGTAGCGGCGGCGACCGCTTCGAATCCTGAGCAGTAGAAATCGAGGGTGGGGAGTACAAGGGGTGTCGGATCGCGTGACCCCCACGACGGCCAGCGTATATCGTCGCCGGAAAAGATAAGGTCCCGCAGAGCCGCACCTGTCACCAAGGCGGTCACACTGCTCTGCAGAAACCGAAGGTCGATAAACGACAAGGAATAAACCCCCAGCGATCTAGCAGCAGAGGTTTGGAACGCCATCCTTACAACCGCACGAAAGAGCCGACACGTCGCCTCGAGGGTGACGCGATCGCGCATCGAAAGCTGTAACACGACCATTTCCAACAATTCTGCAGGTAAAGACTCGAATGCGCCACCTCGAGAGATCGGGTAGGCTCCTGGAAAATAATTAGAAAGATTCGAGGAAAAGAAAAGAAAGAGGAGGAGCACCTCCCGCATCTCTATTGGGTAGAAGCTGCAGAAATGAAGACACAGCTCGATACCCCTCAGGGGATAGAGAGAAATGAAACAGCTCCGACGGAGACATACGCTCTAGCGCATTCATAAGACCAGCACCGACGAGTCCCGTCGCTAGACAACGGACAGAGGGACAAAGACAGACATCATGGTCTGTGGCGCAAACGCACTCCTTGAAAAGAGATGGAAGAAAAGCCATGACCCCAGTCGCACGGGGACCAGCCAATTTAAGTATGCAACCTAGGAGAATTTCGGAAGCAGAGGCGTAACAAATTCGCAACAATCGCCGGAATGATAGACCAGGAAGGGATGATTGACCAGGAAGGGATGATTGACCAGGAAGGGATGATTGACCAGGAAGGGATGATTGACCAGGGAGGATGATTGACCAGCACGATCGTCCAGAACCGCTAGTATCGGCTAAAGCTGACCATCAGAACCAGGCCACATCACGAGTCGGAGGACGAAGGGGTTTTGCATGAAAGCGATATGGAGGTTGACCCTTCCTCCGTACTATTAGGTACAGACAACCCACAAGTGCCGAAGTAGAAGCATTACTTAGCGGAGTCGATGAAAATTGAATAGCGATAGAGTCAGAACCAAACATGTCACATCACCCCACTGTTTGAATTCGCCCACGAGGCGACGGATAATTACAAAAATTCAGAACACCCTCCAAAACACTACGGAATAGTCCTATACGTCGCCCTAAGAGCCACATAGACGATAAGAAATCCAACACTTACCAGGAATCCAGGATCACAAGTAATACGCAGAAAAACTGCTGGGAGGAAGAGCACAAGGCCAATCGTGTCTCAAAATCGTGGTCTCCCATTCAGCCGCATGCGAGCGGTACAAATCAATCTATCTGCTGGTTCAATGCCTTGGAGTATTGGTACCCGAGGAAGACCAACGGACAGCAACGCGGGCGTTTTCGATCTATTGGGAAGACTCATGAAAGGTGACACGCCTACGGAAAGACTGACCTACAGGATCGAGGAAATCATCTTGACAACGTCGGCGCATAAACTCCCAGCACAACGTTTGCAAACCGACTATCTGGTTAGGGGACTTCAGCGCATTTTGAAACGGCTGGTACTGGATGTCAGAAGTGCCTAGAGGTCATGTACGACATACAAACCCGGTACAGGGCAACGTCGCGGGTGGAGGCGGCAGGATGCGGAACACCGGTAACTATAAACGCATCAAAAAAACAAGAACGGGGTTGGTAAGAGCCCAAGAAAACCAGAAAGATCCTGCCAGAGGCGATGTCCGACAACGATCTTTCCGCCGAGCATGTCCGCAACACGTCGCTGAAGCTGGTCGAACGACACAGCATCCTCTAAAAAGGAACGCGTTTGCAGATATCAAAGGCCGAAGACGGGCATTCGCGTACTCGAAAACAGATGACGATCCTGTAGGCCAGTGATTGCTTTGGGGAACTCGATGAGTCGCGTGATCGACGAGAGTTCGGTAGACAGCGCGCACCAGCTCTATAATCTGTGACTTGCATGGTGGGGCGCACGAACACATCCAACAGAGGCTCCCCCTCGATACAGATTATACGCGTGCTGGGCGAAAAATGGGAACGACCCACCTGAAAGTCAATCACTGAGCAGATGAGTCGGCACGCGTTGCCCAAGACAAAGAAATACGCACCAGCAATCCTTCTGCGAAACAGTGAGCTTGAACCCTGGTCGCGGAGCAAAGAAGACGAGGAAAAACATGGTTGCCAATGACAAAGAGACGCACGCGAGCATCGAAGTACTGCCTGCAGTCCCGACTCCTACACATACGGTGGACAAAGAGACTATCTGGTCGGGAGTGGGATACGACATCGAGAAATAGTCAACCAGCGTCCGTCTGCTTTGGACCAGGCGCTTGATTCTTTCTGAGCTGGGGGATAGAGATTACACCAATCAAACGAAAAAACCTCTACCAATGGAAGAAGCTGGATCGGTTCTTTGATAGGAAATGTTGCTAAAACCCACTGGGGTTATAGTGCCCGCTAATCACTCCGAATCAGAAAAACAAATACGCTACCCATAGGTTTACGCAGCATAACTAGTGAACAGGTTCGGAAAGATCGAGCAGGATCGGAAAGACAGCTTAAACCCACGATCTCGAACCATTTAAATTTTATGCTAGACAAGATTTCGGTTAGCCAAACGTACGTGGGTGTGACCGAGATTCGATCCAAATATCAATACCGCGACTGGAAGGCGACTGAAGAGACGACCAGTAAATCGTTAGGTAAGCCGACATCGCAAGGTAAGAATTTGGTAGATCCTGAGGGATTCGGACATACTAGAAGATTCGGACAAGTAAAACGCACTTATCATTATACACACTCGGACGGATAGCGTCGACGTCGCCTACACGGACTCAAAGCATGTGGTATAGATCCAGTAAACTCTCGGGCGCATTGTCTCAAAGACTTGAAGAAGGACGAACAAATGACCAACTCGGAACCGAAAGGAAACCCGATGGGATGTCTTGTGTAGCGAATTACTAGAAAATGTCTGAACCGGGTGGAAACAACACGCGAGACCGGCCTGAGACGCCAGGTAAGTTGGAGCTCGAGCAGGTCACCGCATCCTCAAACCATCATATCGTATCGAACGAGTTATAACCTACCGAAACCTTGGCACCCGCCATCGTTAAAATTGAGCGACATCGGAAATTGAAGAAGAAAAATGAGCTTTCGCGGGCCCCGGGAAGCTTCCGCCAAAGCTTGTCCAGAAAAAACCTCGAAATGGGCCTCAAAAAGCCACTTTCGGACAGGGGTCGTCACGGGGGGTTAGAAAAAATTTCGGCCGCGCCTATGGCGCGGCGAGGAAAACAGGTGTAGCTGACGTTTGGACGGCCTGGGCGCGTTCACTGTCGGCTTGGCAATAATTTCTGTTGACACAAGCCCCGCCTTGGTCAGGGATGTTCAGCACCTGGCCGCAAAAAGTTGAAACCTCGCCTGAAAAAGCCACATCGTGGACAAGGGTTGTTAGTTTTGGGCCTCAAAAAGCCAAATTTCGGACAAGGAAAACACCAAATTTCGCCCTCAAAAAGCCAAATTTTCGGACAAGCTTTGGCGGAAGCTTCCCGGGGCCTCAGGCTTTCGCAGGGTTGGGGGGTTTCGAATACGATAGAGTAGTACGATGGTACAACTCGCAGCGAAGAACCTCCTAACTCGCTTCGGCAAAGCGGACTCGGACATATTCGGCGGTATCGGAAAGTGCTCATCTGGACGAAAAGATTCAGCCAGGACGCCACAGCCGACTTTGAACCTCTAATTACTACGACCACACGGATCGCGAGAAAAATAGCTAATCTCGCGACTTCGAAGAATATTAATCCTGGCAAACAGACAGCAAACTATTAATAATCCCGAAGACATAGACAGAGGACGAACATCGTACCAGAGGGGAGAACTATCGGTACCACAAACTCCACAAAAGCGCTGTCTGGAATACTAAAAACAACGTCTAAACCTGGAAGAAGCAATAAACAGAACCCGTAAACCTTGAAACACGAAGCGGTAATGAACTCCGGGGAGTCGACGACTCGACTTGTGGAGTCCAGCACCTTTCGAATAGTCGAGAGTCTTCACTTTGCTGCCCTAATTGCCTTGACGAACAAAGGAGTAAATGCCTTGTGGGAAGACGGTCTTTGCATGAGGAACCATAGAGCGCAAACACGCCTCGCACTGTTTTTCGGTACGGCTCAGTGCGTACCCCGGAAAGGCATGGATTGACCCTTGATGCAGCTCCTCCAATGAAAGAGGCCGTCCCTCGTTCCTACTCAGCAAAGAAGCAGGCAACATCGGCCGAGCATCGCGCAGCCTCCAATCAACACAAAGAACGATCGGCGTATCGTCCAGGTTTCGCATAGACCTCGCGGGTGTATGCTTTGAATTGGATCGGAGGCTGACATTATACTGCTCAAGATTGCCTGATGAACCTCGCCCGAGATAGAGCCTAAAGATTTTTTTTTACCTGGACTAGTACTGCAGCGACGGGCAGGGGACACCATAGTGTCGGGTCCAACGTGAGATAAACAAAACAGTCCTCGAGCCGCGCTTCCGCAACAAACAGACTGGAGTGCTGGTCAACACAGGTGACTATAGCGACCAGCCCATACAGCCGGAGACGACCCGCAAAAATCTTGTTCGACAGACCGCAAGCAAAGGATGAATCGACGACGAACGACGGGCCTCTTTCGACAAGGTGAGCAGCGCATAGGATGTCGTATGTCGCGTCGGCGAGATCGGAATAATTACAGGAAGCCGTGTGGACACCAGCCAAGGCCTCCGCGCAACTCACGGGGTGGAGCAGACGACTCCAAAATGGATGCGCAAGTCTAAATCTACTCTTCGATGTGGTAGAAAGCGGGATCCGTATTGCCTGTCGACCGCCGAGCAAATAACACAGCGCTCGGTACAGAATAAACCCACGAACGACAGAGCGAGGCGTGTTTGAGAGTGAAAAGTGCCCGGAATAATCCCAAACACGACAAATCAAACCCCGACTTAGTTCTGCGACGGCGAGCGTGTAAACGCAAGCGCAGATGGATAATAACCTGTACCAGGCCAGGCCAGTGCGTCGACAACGACCATCGTAGCTCACGACCAATAATCTAGCTCACCCTTCCCTCAGCTTCATCTGCCAGGAGTCGTACTAGCGGGGCCTACCCCAGACCCATACTGCCACGTCCTCGTCCTCCGCGATCTACCCCGCCCGGACACGGACTTCGAAATCCATACAACCATCATCCGCGTTGCTGTCCGGGGAACTAACATGGGTATCGAATTTACCCGAACAACCTGTTGCGAGTTCTTCCCGCACACGGGCGACATCGATGGACACACGATAAATTCGACGATACCAGAAAACCAGTACATACTGCCCCCCATGAACTATGATACGGCAATACGCTCCGTTGAACGGGCTGCCTCGTACAGACCCGCTTGCTGCACCAGGATCGCACTTCGCCGAGGGCAGCTCACGACCTCGTCTTGGACCACTAGAATCCAACGGGTCGACACATTCGTGGACCTACAGAAACACTTAACCGACGTATTTTGCACCGTGTTTCTCAACGATAACATGGAGTACGAAGTGGTTCAGGTCTTCTCCTCCGACGGGGAACGTAAAATATCGGATACGACCCTGATATTCGGACCATCAGCGTGGAACGGAGGGGCAGAATTGATAGCAAACGACACCCTCTTGGCTAATGGCAAGGCCAAGCTGCGATGCCGCACACTCGACGGCAAAATTTTGAAGCTTAATGTCGACAGCAGAAGCGTCTCCACACATGTGGGATGGGTCAAACACTTCGACTATAATCCAAACTAACACACTCTCAGAGCGCCATCGATGCGTTCACCGTAAACACAGACCAGAAAACCGATTCGAAGAGCTCACCCGCTATGTATGTTGTTTCCCGAGACAATTGAATCCTTCGTTGTTCATATCTACACGCGCACGTCCTGATCTAACCACGGGGTTCCATACACATCCCGCGGTAGCGGGACATCAAAACGAAACCATTACCCATCCGGAGCACGGGAGCCGCACGCTGATTCGAAAGAGATTCCCCATGTTTGGATATATATAAGAAAGGCACGACTGTCAATCCCATTCATCGCAGTGCGCCCTCAGGGAAAGCATTATAATGAAGAATTTCGAAAACCAAAAGCACAACGAGCAAGTACCCCGGTATTATCGAATTCACACATCTAACCTCTCCGGGAGAACAGTAGATATATATCCTACCCTTTACCGCGCGAAGTCACAGGCCGCGACGATGCCTGTCTATTAGTGAACCGGTCCCGCGTACACTTGGATTTGGACTATATCCTCACCACGAGAAGCATCCTCGTCGGAGGGCGATTCAGCCGCAGGGGCATAATCTTCACCAAAACAATACGTCGCGAATACCTTCCCCAGCCACCCAGAAATCTGGACGACTTCATTATACCGGGAGATGTCGATCCAATTTTCCCCATCACGGCTTTCATCGACCCTCCATTGAATCGCGAAGTTGCCAACGCGTCGTTTACATACTCATGGGGCGTTCAACCACTCTCTATAACCACCATCAAGGTTCGCCGGGGCGCCGACAGGATAGTGTTTCCTTCAGAGGTTCCCCTGGAAGAGGAGTTTATCGACGCGGCCGCACATCCGGTTGACGTCTTCTGCGCCGTTTTCCTAAACGAACGTGGAACGTACGAAGTCGCTCAGTTGTTTTCAATGGACGGACATCCACTCATATATACGTCGACGAAGATATTTGCGCCAAGCGCATGGGAGGGAGGGGCGTCTGTCATAGCACACGTCGGAGAGTGGAGTGGGGGTACGACCACAGTGTTACTTTGCCGGTTACCCAACGGTAATCTAGTTGGTGTCGATGTCGAGAGCATGTATGTCGCAATCGAAGACGGGTGGTCTACATGACACCTCGCATGTGTACTATGGCTACCTCGATAGCACTATCTCCCGCTCTCTCCTTTCAATTCGAATGCTTTGTTTCGTGGCTCGGCACTTAAAATACACATCAATATTGTTGGGATCAATGATATCAGGTTGACTAGAATCCCAATCGGACCACAACACGTCTGACGGAGGCAAGCATCATTTGCACACCTCGTTGCCTCCCGGAAGACCTGTACACACCAGACAGTCAGTGGGCATATCTCGAAAGACCAAGATCAAGGGAAGCTTGCATACATGATTACGTGTCAACAGGAAATCGACACCACACTCGTTTTGGGGAGACGTCTCTCGTCGATCAGGTCGGATCTTCACACAATACCACACCCCTGTATCGGATAGCAGAACGACAAGTGATTGGTGAGAGGCGGCTCCCCGAAACGAGTGTGGTGTCGATTTCATGCCGTCATGTAAAAGAACCGTGCTACATTTAGTGATTTCATTCTTCACACGTGTGAGTCGGATGACCACATAAAATGCTGCTGATACAAATGGAAGCAGAGGCACCGAAACACATTTCCACCGGAACTTAGAAATCTGCATAACATATTCCAAACCGAACCGGTTTGACTCGGTAAGGATTCTGAGTTATCACTCGCTACAGAACACCTAACAAATAAAATCTCTCATGCCACTGCCCAGCATACCAGAAGCATATTTTGCGAAAGAGGTATAAGGTACAAGCAAAAAATGATGTAGCATTTGTCTACGAGAGACCAGGAGAACTTTCAAATACCACACAATCAACTAAGGCAAATTGACAACCGGTAACCGATTACGAAGAAGCAGGTCACAGAAAGGGCTATTGCGTGTGCGCGGGGACTATGAATACCATTGTACACACATGCATGTCAAAACTACCTTTGCCGCCCTAATCATTGACAAGCCATTAAGAACATACAAGAGGAATGTCCGCGCATGAATCAAACTACCAAGTCGGCAGGTACATCCACCAGTATAATATCTTCACTCTCGAGGCGAAGTCTCAACCGCTGAGAACCACCAACAACTTCGCCCAGGGAATCTTCCACCGACCCACCGCCCCTCCAAGCAGAAGGTGAGAACACCCGGGTGGATGGGTGAATCAGTCTGGAACGACAACATGGAACAACATCCACGACCTCGTAAATCCCTCCGGGCTTCCGAAAGGCAAGGCAATACAGAACATCGGCTTCGACGTTGCATAACGGTCGCTGGGGCCAACGGGTGAACTGGTACGACACACTCTTTATGGCTTCCGCACGTGTTGTAGGCGGCATTAAAAAGGTGTTGATGGGAGCATAGGGATCCACCGAGGGAGGGATAATGAAACCGTGGAGAAAGTAGTCGAGGATTCTCTCGGCGTGCGTGACTTTGAACGACGGGGGAAGGTACTGCTGGCAGACCACAGAATGGAAGATAACGGCCTCGCTGGACATGCGCAGAACGGCGCATTGAGGTACTAATATCTGTTCTAGATCCATGCCGGTGCGTCGTTTATCCACGAAAACGACGCCTTCAGAATCGGGAATGCGTCCGGGACCGATGATTTCACTGCTAAGACGGAACCCTGTATATTCGGGACTGGAACTGTGATCAGAAAAAAAATCAAACATAAAATGATCGAAGATGCATTACTTATGAATGAATGGGAGAATGGGGCCGAGTGACGATTCCATGGATGAGGGAGAGAGCTGAATGTCGGCTTGTTTGTTTGTCCCACCACTAGTAAATAACAGGGTAGTCCTTTTTACACCTAAGAATTAAAGATAAAAATAACGACGCGAAAAAAAAGAGGGAAAAACATGTGTGAAAATTAGGCGCAGAGACCGAACATGAGTCAAACGCCAGGATCTTACAACCAAGAGCGCGATGCATGCGCGATGCCAGTGTCAACGAGCGTATAATTCCTCGATCAAACAAGGTCAGTGTTCCTAAAACGAACTCGAGTTAAAGCAAGCGGGATCCGGTAGACAGACGATTGATATCCCAATACCATACACACATATCGAATCGCGTTCGTCGTCAAAAAGGGCAGAACCAAGTTGACCCTATTCTCACGTGACCGAGTGTGACAGTCACTTCAAGTTCCTACGCGACCTCTGGCACAAACCACGACCCAACGCATCGCACTAACTCGACCGACCGCTACCCAATGGCCTGGGTGACATATTGAGATGGGGTGCAAGGATCGCAGAGCCTATCCGCCATGTCGGCTGGTAGGTTAGCGGCTTTGCCTGCGTGTCTCGCACAAGGTCCTTCTCCCCCTCAATGTAACACTGTTCGCTGCCGATTCATAGCAGCGGTGGTGGAGTCGGGATCCGCTCGCGTTGTTTCGCCTCTGGCTTCTGCTCGGATCAATCGCTTCAATTAATTCCCTCGCCGATTTTTCAGGTCCCACATTTTTTCTCCTTTTCTTCGTCGCGACCGTAGCTGAACTCATTTAACAGCGTTCTTCCACGGAATAGTTTCAACCCCTCGAAATCCAGCCATCACGCATTTGTGCCGAGGTAATGTGGCCGACCAAGTCTGCAGTCTCGCTCGCTTGAGCCAGCCCCCGTTATGGCAATCTCCGAAGATGGTGATAGCCAACCTACTTCCAGAACGGACAAGATGGCGAGTCTTCCGAGGGCAGCACTAACTCGACCGATCGCTACCCAATGGCTTGGACGACGGATCAAGATGGTCTCGCACAAGGTCCTTGTCCCCCTCAATGTACCACTGTCCGCTGCCGATATCGGCATTCACAGAGGCGGTGGTGGAGTCAGGAACCTGCGTTGTTTCGCCTATCATTTCTGCTCAGACCAGTCGCTTTAATCGAATCGAGTCCTCGCCGATTTTTCAGGTCTAACCTTTTTCCTTCTTTGGACACACGACAGTCACCGAATCCGTTCAACAGCGATCTTTCCTGGAACGGTTTTACCCCCCCTCAAAATCCAGCCACTACGCGTTTGCCGAGGTAAAGTGACTTGGTCTGCAGTATCGCTCACTTGAGATTCAGTCAACCTCCGTCATCCGTGGCACGCTCGGCTTCCACGTGTGAGCTATGCCCAATCACTGCAGGTAACATGCGTTTAAATCTTAATGCATGCGACAGCCCTTCCAAGTCGGTACGATGGGCCTCGATTCCTAAAGTCGGCTTTCTCGGTCCACCGCACACCGTACTTCCGACACGAAGTCTTTGGCCGCAGACGAGTTTAGCAAGAAATGCGCGATCTTTGAGACCTCCGCCTCCGTAAAGGCCGCTGAACCGAGGAGCATGCACACGTACGGAACACGCCATCATCGAGTCAGTAACGTCCCGGCCGTTAATGATGTGAGACCCCTGCCCGCATCTCGACTCTACCTGTACTGACTATTATCTCGGACCATTAATAGCATATGCCGGATTTGGAACTCAACGCCCTCTCCCTAAAAAGGTAACAGACAGCTTCGACGTCCCGATTTGGAACTCAACGCTCACTCCCTAAAAAGGCAATTCCAATATCTGTAACAAACTCACGCCGAAACACCCAACACTGCTTCGACCCGCCACCCCATTAATATGATGTACGCTGCAATCCAGCTTTTAAGACAAATGCCGCCCAGAAGCTCGCGCATCAATGCACCCTCGGATATTCACTCCACCCATCTACGGATCGCAGCTCATCTTGCAGTCTCAGCCTAAACGATCCATTGCGCGCGGAAGACCTCAACTGCAACCCTCCCAAAGATAATGTCAATTTAACCCTCGCAAGAGCCGGTATTCACTACACCTCCGACGAAGACGCAAACCTAGAGCCACAGTCGCAATCACATACCAAGTAACGCACACTACTATCAACCCGCCGACCGATCCAGGAATACCGACGTGACAGAAGCGCGGCGTCGCCTGAAACGTCCCATTTGGGTGAGTTGGATTCTAAACTTATAGGGAACGAGCAACTTAGTGGAGGGAAGTTTTGGCCTCCTCGATGACGACGGTGGCAGAGATCAACAAAACTCCCGACCCATCAACACCAAACAGTATTGCCGACACCGAACAACGACTCGATCGTACAGACGAACTCGAAAGTGCGTGCCCACGACCAACATCACATTCACAAACTAAATTATCGCACAGAAACCGATTCACACAATCGTACGTTAACCAAGTCGACGGCAAATTCGTAACAATAACGGTAAGCCACCTTCTCAGCCGCCCTCACAAACATCCTAAAACGAACGACTAGACTGACGCAAATGACGCTGTATCGGAACCTCTTCCACCCTACGAATCGCAAGACGACCTTGTAGCCCGTGAATCCCATGATATCTCGTGTCGTATGCACGATGGTCAGCAGACGAGAGACAGCACGGAAGCCCTTGCGGAGGATCATAGCACGACGCACGAGTCACAAGGAAATCTCGCGGTGGCCTACGAATCCCATCGCACCTCTACAAGCCAGCAGACACATAGAGCTACCGGGGATCGTAGCACGATGTATGCAGGCTTCTTCATCGAAGATCATACCTATTGTAGAAACTGTGCATCGGCAGGTGCCCATTCCCGACATTGAGGAGTATTTAAAAATGGAAGATCCAAAACAAGTGTGGTGTCGATCACATAAAGCAGACCAGTCGTCTGATACAGAAGCAGCTACCCTGAAAAGTTACGAGAACGGAGGCTTTTATAAAACCGCATCATATCAAGAAGACAGAGGCCCCAATCACGTTGGACCTAGTCCACATCTGGAACAACCAGTCTGGACTGTGTGGACGTGGCTTCAAACTTAAATTTTAGGTACCACAAAACGAGTGTGATGTTGATGTTGCAAATTTGAACAAATATCTTGAATTAATCATGAAACCCACGCAAAAAGATGACGGGACTCAGATGACATCAAGCTACAAAAAAATAAGGTGGTACCAGCAGTCAATGCAGAATACAGTTCTGCTAATAAATTGAAGCTGGCATTCCCACAAGCAGAAAATCGGCGGGCTATTCAAATACACTTGTTTCTACCTCAGCGAGGACTGAAAGTTTCATAAGGGGCAGTCGGCATCAGTGTAGGTTAGATATTAGGTGATGGACACCCACAAAAGCGACATCCACACACCTAAGCCTAACTAAACAACGATCGGTACTGAAAGAACCGACCTGACGCGCACACACAAAGACGCAAGGTGAGGGCGACAAAAAGGAACACCTGGCGCGATCATAGTTAACCAGCAGAACCCAGAACAAGGCTCCATGTTCTGCAGAAACCAGTGCAAGAGCTTCGCGGGTACAGAAAAGGGTCGACGGACCTGCACGCTATGGAACCTCACGTTACATATGGACGTACACGGGCACAACAGCACCAGTTTAATCTGTCCTCCAACGAGCATGGCAGAGGCAGTGAATGCAATGAACGTGCACCCGAGCAGAAAATACCGCCCTCCCACAGCCGTCGTATCCTCCATCATTTCCGGAGAACACAGTAATCTCTACGACATCCACATCACCCGCAGAGCCCAGGAGCCGATAGACGTCGTGTGTATTAGCCACCTGGTCGACGAACACGAACCGTCATTCGAGGTGGACAGGATCTTCTTTCCCAGTGTGAGCACCGACATAGGAATCGGGGCGCGCTTGGTGGACCCAGCAGCATGGAATGGTGTCCTAACAGTCACCGCCGTGCACCGAGAACATAACATGATTATCCTATGGGCGGCATATCTTCACCAAATGGTCATCCTCACGATAGACGTCGGGAACCGCACCATATTCAAGCACGTTGATGCACTGAACGTTAAGGTCAACAACGAGGTATGCCGCTAGATCCCGGAACAGACCGTATCTAATACTTGCGGAGTTTCTCTTCCCAACACCAGTGTTTATAGGACCACCTACGTCCCAGAAAAAGTTATACATCATCAATGGAGGAAAAGTCCCGTCCTGGGCAGAACTGGTCGCACATTTGATTCGGAGAAGCGATCACCAGGCCCTGGATCGCAATGGCATTTACGATGCTCTGCTGGCCATGTTCCCCTGGATTCTTGAGCATCGCACCGAAGCTCACTGGAAGGTGCGAAAATACGTTAAGAAGGGGCACTGGTTGGTTGACAGGAAAGAAAGGTGGTGATCAGCAGGGCGATGAGTCAGTACAAGCAGTTCATGCCATGCTTCAGAGAACCGACCTCGCTATGCAAAACATGGGTATTGGATTTTTCCGACGGCGAAGGAAAAGTGGCGCGCCCGACGGCGAAAAAATCGAAGGACTCGGGGAGGGCGCTGCACAAAGCATAGTGAATTCGTGGCAATAGGTGAATTAAAGTTACGAGGAAATGCCAGCCATATAAAATTGTAGACGTCGAGGTGCCAAACTTCAATAGAACGAAAACTGCGAACAGCAGACGACCGGCAATAATCAAAATAACATCATCATGCCTCGCCGCTAACAACTATCAACAATCAGTAGAAATCGAAAATCCCCGACAGTCTACTGCCACCCATGCTCCGCAAGAAAAAAATAATATGGAGCGCGTGTTAAAATATGCGTCAGCCAAATCGGCCCCGTCACTGGGATCTGCAAAAAGAAGTAAAAATAAACTTAATTTAAAAGCTACATCTCGTCAAGACGCGACAGACTCCAGTCGAAAGCCATAGGGCCCGGAACGTTCTCGTTCTCCGTAACATTCCCTACCCGAACACGGACTACCAAATACACACGACCAGCATTCGCATCACTGTGCACGGAACGAACACAGGACTTTAATTCACCAGAACAACATGCTGCAGGCCTCCGCCACGGATGCTGGACGACGCCGTCTTGTTCTTGGGCTGAAGCATCTTGCCCTAATCGTCGCTTTGCGCCGGCGTAGTTCAGGGATCATGGCTGACCATGGACTCGCTCCCGACAGTGATCTCAATCCTTTCGCGGTGCGGTTTGGCTCGGGTGCAGAGACGGCGAGAAGGTGAATCGTTTGCGGCGACGGATAGCTTTAGAATAAGATTGGTTCTGGGTAGGAGTCGTCGGCTGCGCGGCGGGTGCCGTCCAAGGGTCATGAGAAGGCGTCCACTCGCCGACAGCTTCGACTTGAGCGATCGGGCGCACCTCAACTCGACAACTGGGTGCGTTTCGACGGGTCGCAGGCGGGACGCTTCTGTCGCCTAGCCCGAGGAAGAGTCGGCAGCTCCCGCCATTTCTGCCGTCTCCAAGCCTACGTTTGACCGCCTGAAGACTCCGGACACGACTACAGGCCCAGCCGCGACCACAAACGTGATGGCCAAGGAAAGGACAGGTATATGGCCGCCGCCAGAGCTCGGGCTACGGTTACGGGCAGAACCACGAATCGACCGACGATGCATGGCAATTCGGGCAGGCGGCAGAGGCGGCAACCACAACGATGGTCGTCGTTAAAGATGGCGGTCGTGGCTCCCAGCACGGCGGTGGCTTCGAGCGAGGCCGGGACCGTGGAGACGACCGCTCCCGAAACAATGATGGCTTCGAACGAGAGCGCGAACATGACATTGGGTATCGCGAAGGGCTCGTCGAGCGATCTGGCGGCGAGTTCGGGGTGGGCGATCTAGAAGTCTGGGTGATTAGCGAAAGACGACAGTGCCGGTGCGGTTGGAAATAAACTAAGTCAAGCGCGTCGATTAAGCGAACGTGGACAACGAAAGGAAGATAACTACATTCACGGAGTCGGGGTAGACCTCCTTGACCGTGTTATCGAGTGGTACAAGGTCCAGTTCGGGATAACCGGCGAGTAACTTCAAAGAAAAAACGTCAGCAAATTGTGAATTAATTTGATAAGAATAAATACAAGGTAAAAACCTCTTCGCGGACGAGCTGGCCACCTTAGATGGATACATCGCAGTTCGTCTCGATGTCTAGCCCAGAGGCTTCCCTGGATTGGTCTGCGGAAGACACTCCACTAGATTTGTTTTCAAACAACGTATCAGCAGAACAGCCTATAAGGCTGAGCATTATGGGCATTGGTTCGAAAGACTGGGGCCCGGATGAGGACGGGAACGAACGGGCTTTGGGGAGCCCATATCGCGTCAAGGGCCTCTTGAAAGCTCTGCTTTTCCTTTTCGGGGCCAACAAAAACGACTGGGGAAAAAGATGATCATCGATGAAAGCGGAGAGCAGAGAAGAGGAAACGAACCGCAATTGATGCCTGCGACCAACGGTCTCCACACCCTTCCCGCCTCCAACCCCAGCCGATTCAGCTGATCCCGCTCATCGTCCTTGCTCCGCAGGCGACTCGGGGAACTGTCGCCGGGATCAGGCGTCAGCAGCGTGCCCTCTCCATGATCATCGAGCTCGCTAAAGCCAATCTCATTTCAAATATGCAGGAACGGAGGACGCGTTAGCCCGGTCCGAGCGACCTAAAAAGTCGCATTGCGCGTGAAACAACGTGAAAGTTGAAGGGCCCGGAGCAGTGCGTAGTTCATTAGACAGGATCTACGGTGCTTTTGAGTTCCTCGTCTCGACAATGAGGATTGCTCTACGGAGAGAAGAGGGCGACAGGATGTACGCATGCCCGTGAACACCCGCGCGAGGAGAAAACCGACCTCCACAAGAGCCAGTTAGGGGCCAGGATCGGCTGGCCAGCCTGCATGATCGAATTGAGCGAGGTAAAGTGGTTGCGGAGCACTCGTTAGAAATACCTTGGAGGAAGAGCGCCTCTGAGACGGCCAGGAATCGCAGCTCGCACTCGGGGGACGTGATGGGATCGAGTTTGCGGTGTGATTGAGGGATTATGTAGGGTCATCTGAATAGAGGATCGCACGCGAGAAGGCGGAGGCATAGGTATACTATCACATGTTCGGCTTCACGTCTGGATGGAAATGTAGACACAAGAAAATGATAAGGGCCCAGCGCTACGCAGCGCTCGCCGCGAAGAACCGCCCCATATGCACTTACGCCTCCCGGGATCTTGACGTCGACGCGAAAGTCGACGCGCGAGAAGCGCGAGAAGGCAAAGTAGCACCCGTTGGGCACTCCAGACGGGGGTATTGGAGAGCCACCGATCGCGCAGGCGAGGGATTTGCTGTACGCAGCGAGGTACGCAAAAGATGAGGCGTCGACACTAGAGACGTGATACGAGCGGAGGTCGCGCTGACACATCTTTCCGTTACTTTTCACGACACGGTAGAGGTCTGGTGGCCCGAGGTTCCTGAAACTCACTGCGACGTGTCAGCCTGAATTTCTATTTGAAGGGCGAATATACGGTCTCACAAAGGAGTTCTGTGCGCGCGGCAAGTTACTTTCCGAGGTCGACACCAAAAAGCTCGGGGACGTCCTAAAACGTCGCGGTTGATGGTGCCAAGGATGGGGCCAGAGATGAAGCAGTTCAGGATCAAATTGGGTGCCCAGAAGAACGCCTGAGAGATCTAGACGAACAAATTGGTCGGACCGGGTGTACGCCTGCTTGTGAGATGGTTGTCGAATTGAGAACGTCATAAGGATAAAATAAATAGCCAGTATGCATTATCCACCGACGAAGACGAACACAAGAAACCGAAACGAAACAGATACGTTCCGAACAGCTAGCTTTTCATTCCTAGTAGCAAAGCGTCGAAGGAACGCACAAAGCTTAGAACAGCGAGTGTGGTAAGGCGCCGGATGGGCATACCTCGAGCATCCTCTACCGAACCAATTCCAGTCCACAACGGTTCCCGTGCGGCGGGGCCGTGCTTCTTGGACCAACACAACAGAAGAAGTCACGGTGTACAGCCTGGGGAAAGAGATCAGACAAATGAACGGCAATGCCATGTGAACGCAACACAGACAAATAACATTTCCAATTCTTACGTTCGCAATATGAAAAGATCGGCCCGTTCCAAAGCACTGAGTACATTACTTCCGAGGACCGCAGACCGCCATCGTCCAACCGTACTCTCGATCCACCAACAGTCCAATCCTATCTGGTCTCCTCCGCCTTGCCTCGACCTCCTTCAAGTTGCAAGAGGAGAGCCGTGATACAATTTCTGAGATTCATCCCTACTCACCATCCACGTCTGCAACTATTGGTCTGTGTTGCCCGCGAGCGATGGCCACGAACGGCAGCGCGGACAGCGAATGCGCAGAGATATCGAGTCTCACCTCAACATTCCAGGTCGAGAGTGGCACCGCGAGCTTTCGCACGTTAAGGTAACAATCGGCCTCGAACTCGCGATCGCACTCGGACTCTGCGTCCGTGGTTGACACTACACCAAGAACGGTCACGGATACCAACAAACGACTGCCGACCAACAAGGAACGCGAATATAGAAAGAGGCTCCACCATAGAAACGACGCCATCAACTGCCCCGACGTAAGCTCTGCACGCTATCGTCTCGTATCTTTGCCAAGGCACGACCTTCGATTATGGCCCAAATCTCCGCACTGAGAGCATCTACGCACGCGCATCGGGCATTGCCTGTCTTTGTGCCCTGTTAACTTGCACTTGAGACACCGAACGTTGAGCTGAACGTTGCGTCTCGCTACAGCGGTTCCGGCGATCCGGAGGCACGTAGTCCGGTTATGACCGCGCATGTCGCACAACCCGCATCGATCTATTTGGTATTTATCAGCACACCAAATATCGAAAGCGAAAGGTAAGCACTGCGTGTCGACATCCCTATCATCAACGACCCGCCCTCCAATGTTGACACTAATAGCACTCCCTAGATTCTGTTAAAGCACGTTTATTGTGCAGAAAAACAGCGTTTACCGGCCCCCTCATCTCGGGTATTTCGACGGCCGTCGGGTCACCTCCTCGCCAGACCTGCAACCTCAGACGGTCATCGACTCCTGCGTCGCTTATTTCGTTGGTAGTCGGTTCACGACTGCTTTCGTTTGAACTGTCACACAACAGATGGCTGATCATCGTTCTCGGGTCTCTACGCCGGTCTAGCGTTGTGAATTCGTTAGCTTACGATTCTCTGAATCGTGACGGGGATCATACCGGCCGGGGAAATCGCGGACGGAAGAGTCTCGATCCGTTCAGTTTGGACGACCAGTTCGCGTGAACCTTCACATAGGAGCTGGCTGATCTTCATCCCTACGCAACGGTAAAGAGTTTACCTCGGACGTCCTTACCTACGTTACGAGGTTTACGCGCGCATTTATTCACTTTGAAGCTAAGGAGTCGAATTGCATAAATCGTGATATCTTCCGTGAAACAAATCGCATGTTTAAACCGCAGCTACGACAGAATACAAATGGTCCGTGGCACAAGCCACCACTATTCTCACGACACAGAAAGGACACGAGAATTAGCTCGAACTAAATGGGCCGAGGAGAATGGAGTAAGCCCGAAATTCCGACGGTCCACCTCCGGTCTAAGACAGAATGAGAATGTTAAAGCTATCTGCAGAAAATGACCCACGTTCTGCCCATCTGTACGACCGAACGGATGCCTGCCGATTGATGGCGCAAAGAGTGAGCGCCCCAAGGGTCCAGGAGACGACCTGGTCTGTGTGCCACAAATAGCCGGTTTCGGACGATTTATAGGGAAGATGAGGGAAGCGAAGGACGAGGCACCCCTTGTCCTCAGTGGTGCGCCAGGTGAGAGGACAATCATTCGACTCGGAACAGACGTGCTTGTCGGTGCACTGGATGCCTAGATGGAGTCCGAGGTCGGACGGTTGGTGCAGAACATCCCACGCCCTCTGCCGAGCCTCGAGACTGGAAAGAGGAAGAAGATCAGGAGTAGTGATCGATTTTCCCTGAAAAGCACCGCGAGGATATGCCACCCAAAAGCAGTCCAGCATCCACGCTACCATATCGGCGGAGGTAGGAAAGTGAAGGACCGCGTCCAATGGATTGTCGGAGTAAGTCTCCAAGACACGGATCATAGGGACGCCAGCATCGGATAGCACGTACGCGTCCTGAACGGCGCCGGTCAGATCAACGTCGTCCAGCAGAGGCGACACGAAAAACCCCGTGGCATGACCGAGGAAAGTGGCCACATCACTGCCCTCCCACAAACCACAGTACACGTCGAGGGTCGGAATACAGGGAATTCCCGGACGATGCAAAGACGGCGGCGAGTGGTGTGCTGGATCGGCAGAAAAGAGAATCCCCTTGACAACTTCACCGGTCACAAAACCGCTAGTGCAACTCTGCAGAAAGCGGAGGTCAACCAGAGACAAGTTGTATGGCCGAAGCGACCTTCCAGCCGCGACGAGGAGGGCTCTCCGAACAATAAGGCGGTGAAATCGACTAGTAGCTCCAAAAGAGATCCTGGCGACCATTGGAAGAAAAAAAACAATCATCTCCACAAGCTCGGTGGGAATGGACGCGAATGCGCCGGTGCGACAACCAGACGGCGAATCTATGAGCGACGTAAGCGCCAGTACAATGCGGCGCACGGCAGCAAACGAAAGCTGGCTCACCAAAACATTCTCCCGGTTGAGTTTGAAGGAAGGAAGAGATCAGGCGATAGTCCTGCTCAGACGAAAGACACTGTGTGTAAAGCTCCTTCAGAGACAACCGACGAATACGACGTTCCAAGGCAAGACCAATGGAGTTGGAAACACGACACCAAGAAGATCCGCAGACGTCGGCATGGGCAGGCACCCGACAGACACATTCCTCGACACAAAGGCTGCGCGGTCTCATACGCGTCGAAAAAGTGAGCGGTGGGCGCTGAATGTTCACCCTCACTGGAACGGCCGTTTAAGAAAGGATCGAAAAGAGCCGTGATAGGGTCTGGTGGGGTACTTTCGTTGCGACAAAAGTACCGTGAGAAAAGTACGCCGCGACGTCGCTTAAATCACCCGGTGACCACGATTTGCACCTTGTGACCGCGATTTGGCACTGGGAAAAAAAACTCTAATGGGAAATTCCCCGCGTAAGACGGTTTACCCCATTTGTAGAAAATTCCCATAAAAGGGGTAACTTGCGGTACTGAAGACCTCGGATACTAAAAGTATCCAGGCATTTACCGGGCCTGTAAATTCTAAATTTGGGTGCCAAGCAAATGATAAGCAAATGATAAGCAAATGATAGGGAAATTCATTATTTACGGGCCACGCAAATGACAAGCAAATTCTGGGCAAATGATGAATTTGCTGTCAATTTACTTTCAATTTGCAGGGCCCGTAAATGACAGCATGCGCCCAGTGTTACTGACCCGGAAGCAGAGTCACCTTAGCGTCGAAGTAAAAGTTTCGTGTTCGCCGAGCGTTTGCCGGATTGTTGCAGGGCCTGATAAGATGACATAAAAAATCAAGCGAGGTTCGGGGACCTGTGTGAATTGTAACAAAGTTCTCGGGTACTTACTATTTAGGCCAGCCTGAGTGGAATGTGTACGACCACAACACCAATTTTTCGTTCCGTGCTTTTGCACATGAGAGCCAAAGAGGCCCGTGCACATCAAACCAAACAAAGGCAATGTTGGTGGACACACGTGCATCACAGCGTGTCGTGTCTCTTCCTTCCTCAGCACCCTCGTCTCTTGCCCTCTAGGACCCTCCCCACTGCCTATTGACGCTACCTCGTCAGCCCCGCAGCTTCCTCGGTGTCCTCCTCGAAAAGGCGACGCAAACTCGCACCGCCAGAATGTCGCTGCCCTGACTTGCGGAAGACCGTCACAAAGTTGTCGAGGCTTGTCGTGCAAGCTCTGGGCTCGTAAGATGGATGCAAGTCCCTCCTCCTTCATGTTCGTCCAATCCGAATACGCAAGTCTCCCAAATCCTGTTCCTCCATTCGTCCGATGTATCCGTTGTCAACCCGCGCAAGATGCAATCCTCACAAAACTTTGCAATACCTCGCAAGCACCACCCCAAAATCTCAAGTACCAAATTGTCTTGCTCTTTCAAGATCGAAGCAACGTAAGATCAAACCCATGCAACCCTCAACGGTGCCTCAAGCGCGAGCGCAACTTCTTGGCCTCGACACCCTTGTTCGGTGCCACCCGGACTTGGAGTGTGTACCTGTCTCCGTACTTCTTCCCCCTGGTCTTGCAGGCTTGTCCTCGCACTGAGTGTGTCTCTTTCCTTTCCATAGTCTTGACACGATCCACGCTGTATTAGAACCGGAATAAAATTGTTCTTTTACAAAACTTTTGGCGCCATTTGAGTTGAGGTTTATTGAATATTTTTGAAATGCTGAGAGAATGTTGTGTGAGATGTTGCCCCAATGCCATATTTCAGAAGGCTTGAGGGATTTGATGATTTATGTTCTGGCAACGTTTCGGCAACATTTGGTGATGGTTGATCAATGGTCTATAAACATTTCCGCCGAAACCTGCCCAAAACATTTCATCCAACTGGCGGTGTAGCCAGCCAAAGGTTCTCCTCACAAAGAGGGCCACCAGCAGTCTCCGTGTCGACGCGCTCTTTGTCGACTCCGGCGCGTCGCGTAACCTTACCTCCGAGCGCAATTCTTTCATCACATACACCGTCCTCAACAAGCCCATCCCCATTCAACTCGGGGATAATAGCGAGATCCACGTGATTGGGAGTGGAACGAGTGCGCGGCGTATCAAGAGTCCGACCGGAATCCAGACAGTCCACTTCACACGCACGTTGCACGTTCCGAAACTCGCGGGCTCGCTCCTCTCTGTCGGACAGTTGACGGCCATCCCCGGCGTCAAGCTGGAGTTCGAGGGCCAAGTCTGCTTCATTAAATTGAATGGTATTATTCTCTGCGAAGCGATATTCAAGGAAGGCCTGTACACTCTGGAATTGGCTGACTTCCCATCTGCAACCGCTACCGGCACCCCGTCTGTCCTCAAGGCAAAAACCCCTGTGCCTGCCGGTAAGCGCCTCGACATCCTCACACTACACCGTCGACTCGGCCATCTAAATTTCTCCGACCTCAGGAAACTTGTTTCTTCGGGTACGGTCGATGGTGCGGAAATGGGTCAATGGGATGACAGTGTGTCGTGTGAAGCATGCCTTCGAGGAAAAGCCTCGCGCAAGCCGTTCCCAAAGGATGGGAGACGGCACGCTACTCGTGTTCTAGAGTTTGTACACTCCGATATAGTTGGCCCGCTCCCGAATTCCATTGGCGGCAATCGCTATTTCATTACGTTCACGGATGACTTCACAGCCCATCTCGACGTCGATTTCATGAAGGAGAAGAGCAGCGCGCTCCACCGGTTCCGCACGTGGAAGGCCCGTGTTGAGAAGGAGACTGGCCAGAAACTCGGAATGATTCGCACCGACAATGCGGGTGAACTTACTTCGGACGAGTTCGAAGCGTACCTCAAAACCGAAGGTATAATTCACCAGACGACTGCCCCGCACACTTCTCAGCAGAACGGAGTCGCCGAGCGCGCAAACCGTACACTTGAAGATAGCGCGAGGGCAAATTTAATCGAGGCAGGACTCCCAATTGGATTTTGGCCCGACGCAGTGCTCTACGGCGCCGTGACACGAAATTTTTGTCCAACGCGTGCGTCACTCGACGGGCGCATCCCAGAGGAGGCGTGGACTGGGCGGCGTCAAGATATTAGCCATCTACGGCCATTTGGGTGCGAGTGTTACGTCCAGGTGTTGCCGGAGAAAAGCCGCACGACGTTGGCAGACAAAGCAGTCAAATGCATTCTTATTGGTTACTACGCACTCCCTGGGACACAGTCAAAGGCCTACAAGTGTTACGATCGCACAATGCGCAAAGTCTACAAATCTAGGGACGTAACGTTCATTGAGCGCGGGACAAGCTCCGGGTGGACTGAAGTTATAACGGACCTTCGAAACCTTCCACCCATTATTCCCAATCCTCCTACTCCTGGGGCACCTTCTACCCCCAAGAATGCGACGCCGCCCTTGCCTACAGATACCGTGGATGTGGTGGATGTTGTGAACGAGCCCGAGGATGAGGAGCGAGAGGAGCGTCCGGATGTGGATGAGGAGGGGATAGCCGAGGTCGTTGTCGAAGCGCCGCTGGCGCCCAGGACGCGCAGGCTCCCGGGCCGTTTCGAGGGGATGATAGACGAGCGTGCAAAGCTGCCGAAGGGTTAATATAAGCATAAGTTGCCACCAAAAGTCGAGCACGCACCTGAGCTTGAGGAGGAGGAGGAGTTCCAAGCTCAGGGTCGTGCTGCACGAGTCCCAGCGCCCTCGACTCAGATTCCCGTCCCGCTGACGTTCAGACAAGCAATGGCGAGTGCCAAATCCGAAGAGTGGGCCAGCGCGATGACAGCGGAATTCAGCTCGCTTGTGGACACCGGGACCTTCGAGTATGTGGATCTTCCGATGGGGAGGAAGGTGGTAACGTGCAAGTGGGTGTTCAGTGTGAAGACGAACCAGTGGAATGAGTTCGAGAGATTCAAAGCTCGGCTCGTGGCACGTGGCTTCACCCAAATATTTGGGGTTGATTACAGCGAAACCTTCGCCCCTGTTGTCAAGTTTACCTCCCTTCGCGTTATGTTCGCCGTCGCCGCCTACTACGGCCTCACCATCTACCAAATGGATGTTGTAACCGCTTTCCTAAATGCCGAGCTCGACGAGGAAATCTACATGTCCCAGCCGCCGGGTCTTCCACCAAAACTCAATGCGCGCGGAGATGAAATGGTTTTACGGCTTCACAAATCCATCTACGGCCTCAAGCAGGCTTCCCGGCAGTGGTACCGTCTCATAGACTCCATCTTCAAATCCCTTGGCTTCACGCGGCTTCAATCCGACCACAGTATCTATCTTTGCCCACGCGGAGACATCTTCGTCGTCATTGCGCTATATGTTGACGACCTACAAGGAGCTACCAATGACAAAGCTACCTGGGATGCCATAAAATCACAGCTGTCAGCGCGTCTGAAGATGAAGGACCTCGGTGTTGCCTCCTACTGCCTTGGCCTTGAAATTGAACAGGACCTCGAGGCGGGAACCGTGCGTATCTCCCAACGAAAGTACTTCGAGAGTCTCCTGGAACGGTTTGGGATGGCGGACTGTAGGCCTGTGTCCACTCCTTTCCCCGTCGGCACGAAATTAACAAAAGAAATGTCGCCCAAAACGGACGAGGAGCGGGAGCTGATGGTCGGCAAGGATTACTTGAGTCTACTCGGAGGTGTAATGTATGGCATGCTGGGTTCGCGCGGGGACCTGGCTTTTGCCGTGGGAGTCTTGAGCCGCTACAGCTCGAACCCCGGCATAGAGCATTGGAATGCACTCGTCTACCTCCTGCGATACATCAAGGGCACGCTCGGTCTTGGCATCACATATCGGCGTGCACCTGGACGCTCGACGGCGCCAATCTCGCAAACACTCGCCTGTTACACCGATGCTAATTGGGCAGGGGACAAGGATAAATTGCGCTCGACCTCAGGCACAGTGATTCTGCTTGCTGGCGGCGCAGTATCTTGGATCAGCCGTCTGCAGAGTGTCGCCGCGCAATCAACCATGGAAGCTGAATATGTTGCAGGCAGCCATTCGGCCCGGGAGCTCATCTTCGTGCGCAATCTACTTGGGGAACTGATGGGTAACCTCAATCATCCGTCGCCCGTGCACTGCGACAATCAGTCCGCCATCTCAGTTGCCGAGAACCCCGCGATGCACGACAAAGCCAAGCACATAGCGCTTAAGTACCACAACATTCGCGACTTCATCGAAAAGAAATTCATCACAATTCACTACTGCCTCTCAAGTGCTAACCCCGCCGACTTGCTCACCAAAATTCTTCCCCGCGACACTACTTCCCGGCTTCGCCGCCTGATCGGGCTGGACTTCACTGATGCTACTGGATAGCGCGGTCAGTGGGAGTGTTGTAGTTTTGACCTCGCCATCCAGTCCCGATGGGGACGCGCCCAACTACGCGATGTTTGGTCCGCGGGGGTCATGTATTTACGAGAGGCCTGCGGCCGATCTCTTCAGTCTGAAGAGAACGGTCGCAGGTGAGTAATATGTATCTATATCTAATACAGTTAGTCTGAAGAGAACGGTCGCAGCGTGACTCTGAACTCTTGACCTACAACAAGTTCAATCAAAACCAGGCAGCCAGAAAAACACGAAGTACCTCAGCGTAAACAGTATCAGCGGAGAGGAGATCGCCGGAGATTTGGTGGAAGCGCTGATTATGATTTGAATAGTCAAGTTCAAAATTGGTGGGCACGTAAACGCCATGGGTAGTGGTAGGCGGGGTAGGTGGGGCCGACAAGGGAGAACTGAAGAGAGGGTTAGCTGGAGATGAAGTTGGATCAGGCATGATAAGAGGCTTACACTGGTCGCTCTTCTTCTGGACCGAGTCTGGTCGTTTGGCTCTCGTCCGTTGGTGGAAAGTCTGGATTATACAAAAGACTGAGCTTTGTGAGTAAGTTTCCAATATCAAGCAGCAATCGGACGCAAACGCCGAGGGGCATAGGCCCGAGAGCCGACGCAAAAAGCGCGCCCCATTCTCGACCGCCAATGCCGGTTGCTTGACATACTACCCCACTGATGAATATGAGCAGGATTTGAACCGCGATTTCTAACAAGATAGAATTAAGAGGGTTCGGTCATGTCAAAAGAACCGTGAACCAATCAGCATCAAAGACCAGTCGACGAGAATTTCTCCAAGGATGTTCGAAATACCAAGGCCCTCCGGGCAATCCTGATACCGTCCGGGGAAGAAATTTATTAGCGCCCTCTGGGCGAGCCTACAGAGCCTGGAAAAAAATAAATTGGTGACCACCGTGACGACACTTTAATAGCTGTTGACCCTATGACCTACATGGTGACCTTTCAGCGCCATGGGCTCTCGACTCGGACACCGTTTACTTACTTTCACAGACGCAGAGCTGATAGGAGTTTTGATAAATGAATTCAACATCAATTGATGGCCGGTACAGCCGCAGGGAAAAAAGTAGCTTTCAATTACGGGTTTCAGACCTGATCCCTAGTCGGTATCAGGAATGAGCCAAGGCAAGGAGTGCTTTGCCCACTTTGGGTGTACCTTGCCGTATGCACACCTCCGAGCATCCAATGACGCCGACGACATTGCTTGGGGATTCCGATTTGTTGACTTTTGCCCTTCTGGTGTTGTAAGCGTGATGGCGAGGACGGGATGACAACGGGAGGAGACATTGACCCCCACTCCGAGGCCTTCAGACGGAGGCGGAAGGGTGCTGGGTCGGTGTCAGTCATGTCCAGTTCGGTCGGCTCGTCTGGTCCAGCAAATTTTGCCCGAAAACACAATGTTTACCTAGTCTAGTGTTTACCCGCGGGGTCCGATCGCAGTAGAACCTTATTACGTAATCATTTTTTGAGCACATTCTTGCATCGTTTTCCTCTCAGTAATGACTAGGGTGTGATCCCAGGGGTGTTTTGTCCGTGCTCCAATTTATTTGGATTTTCTGGCCTTCATTTGACGCCGCTATAGGCGAGCCAAAATGATGTGTTTTTGATGGCAGATCTTAAGCCAGGTCGAGTTTGACCGTTTCCGGCGCTTTGGGGAAATTCTGAAGCGGCAGATCGTCAAGGAGGAGGACAATTAGGGTATATCCGTCGAGATACTGCCAGCAGGGTGGCCCGAGCCACGAGAAACAACAAAGTAGGGATTTTTGAGATTACATAATAAGGGAGCACTGCGATCGGACCCCCGCGGTAACTAACAGACTTCAACAAGCGAGTTCCGAGCTTGATCGTTGAAGCGTCTGTCTTTGAGAGACTAATGTTTACCCCTGTTTTATTAAAGGGGCACTCTGACCGCCATATTGGTGTGCCAACCCTGGTAAAGGTTTCAGATAAATTCTCGGGGTGAGCCAAGAGGATAATTCTATTGAGAAACCCCGGTTGCAGGCAGAAACCCCCCTTCCAAAAATAGATTCTATGCAGAAACCCAGGTTTCTGCCGGACATACTCTCCGGGACAGCGGCGGCACCTACCTAATTTGGATTTGGATCTTTTTTTCTACTGAGCAGTAGACAGAGTGCCCAAAGTATAGATTATTGAACTAGCAGCACGCCCAAGGCGTCCCTGGCTGCGGTTGTCCTTCCCACCGCCGGATCATTTCGACGTGTCGGAGTGACGCGGCATGGCCTCCTGGGCATGAGTGTCGATGTTGCTTAACTGTTAAACTGCTACGCCAGGGCTTGCAGAGTTGCTAAAGGGTAACATATGAGCCTAACAGGCCGCCCAATTACTCTCCCGAGTGAACGCTGCAGTGCCGCGGCCTCACATCAACGACCCGCACTCTGCCGCAAGCTCGGCAAATTCGGCTTTATCCAGCTCGCAATGTCGTGATGCAAACTACCCCAAACCCGTTAAAGGCTTAAGCTTAAGCCTGGTGACTTGCCCGCTGAATACGTATCCCAATCAATTCAACAAAGGGCGGATCTCTTGTTCAGAAATACAACCGAGAGAAACGGCAGTGCCGGGTGACTGAGCTTCGGCATCTGCTGATTAGCAGGGGCACTGACCACTGTTTATGGGGCCGGCATGATCCTCAGAGTAAGTACATACCACTCCGAGTACTGCAGGTGAAAGCGACTTACGATCCGGCGAGTATCGGCCGGAGGCCCGGATCACGAAGAAACCCCCAAAAGTTCAATAATTTGTGGGCTTCCGAATAAGCGGGGGTTTCTGCCTGCAACCGGGGTTTCTCAATAGAATTATCCGAGCCAAGATGCCTGGTTGAATTTGGATAAAAACTTAGCTTGGCTTCGGCCGAATTGCGGCAAGCTGAACTTTGGGCGCCATTTGCCGCCCTCGGCCGGTTCAGACGATGAAGATTCCGACAAGAAAACACACCTTGGATGTATCTCGATGGTGTAGAAGACACAGCGAGCAAAAATTTAGAATGGATATGGAGGCCTGGCAATTTTGTTCGGATAAAAACTCGACCCCGCCAGAGGCCTAGGTTAAATTCTGATGAAATCTGCTCAGATTAGGGTCCGGATAAAAACCGCCTCGCCTGAGAATTTTTTGGACAGGCATTATAGTCAATTTTCGGGGGTCCTTTGAAAAGTTACTCTGACCGCTACTACATAATGATGGGACGTCAAACAACAGGGGGCCCAGCCGGTCCCGGTTGTTACGAGTTCCTCATCACCGGGCCGGCTGGTCACGAGCTTACGACCATTAGTTCATGGGGTGTCACCCGTCACCACAAAAGTTCACTGGAATAAAAGTTCACGCCTCGGCAATCAGCCAACAATTACCATAAAAAGTAATCCGGCGAATGCCGGAGCGAAATTTTGCGTTTTTTCTACCCTATTTGGGCCAGGAAAACTCATTGTCCAAGTTCAATTAGGGCCTGATCGGCACCCCTGAACTTTCCCCCTGAATCTGGCCTGAATTCCTTTGTGTCGAATCTTCGCACATATTTTGTCCCTAAAGTGCCTCAGAGAATAGAAACCAAGTGAAAGCTTACACAAGTTTTGAAGAGCCGGGGTGTATGCGATTGAAGGAGGTCAAAATGTGGCCACCGTCCAAGGGATTTCCATGAAAGCCGGGGGAAACTTGGCCCAATATTTTTTCTGCCCCCTCCTGCCCTCAGATTCTCACAAGTACACCTCTTTGAACACCCTGAAGTAGTTTAGGGACGGGCTTGATACCCCAAAAAATTCAACCAAGTACATAGAAAATCCAATGGACCGAATTGGCTCCAAGGCTGTAGCGTTGATTTCCTCCATAACACTAATTGCAGGCATAGGTATTAAAGTAACGCGCTTTGAACTTGGGCGTCTCTTTCAACAAACACACGTACAACTAGCAACACAAAAACCCGACCACAGTCAACCCACAGTTGCGATTCTACGAAAGTGAATGTCCAGATAAGCGAAGGTCAATATTTTGCTGAGGCTTGGTCACCGGACTTAGGCAGGAGGGGCAGATGAGGGCCGACTTGCCGACTTGCCGACTTGCGACTTGCTATGACTGTCGGTCATCGTGGTTGAAATGAAATCTCGGTGTTGGGGACTTGACAACTCCATGAGGCAAGAGGATTGCCTTAGTTGGACATGTGTTTGTTGAAAAAGACGCCCGAGTTCAAAAAGCGCGTTACTTGCGCGTTTGTGCCTTGACAACTCCATAAGGCAAGGCGATGGCCCGAGTTGGACGTGTAATGTTGAAGGGACGCCCGAGTTCAAAAAGCGCGTTACTTACGCGCGCACAGCCGGACCAATTTTAGATTTCATATTTGAGGGCCGAATGTTCCTCCCAACTTCCTCCATCTTCCTCCCAACTTACATCCGGATCCTTGCATACCGCCATAACAACCCTAGAAATCTCACGTCATGCTAAACAGTGAAAGAGAATATTTCGACCTGCTTTACCGCGCAACGAAGAAATATGCAAGCTGGGATGCAGAGGTACATCCGTGGTCACTGTCCACCTTGCGCCGATTTGAATTCTTTTCAAGATATTGTTGAAGGCGGAAGACTGGGGCCGAATAACACAAGTCCCACGAGGTTTCGCGTTCTGGCGCAAGAGGAATTCAGCCATGATTCGGAAGGGCAGACCTGGGTGACATCTGAGAACGCGAGGGAGGTGGATGTGTCTGCGTCGGTGGGCGGGTGAGCCAGATGCAACTCGATTCGAGCTCGCTGTTGATTCCCGTGATAGAAATAAGCCCACTGTCGGACACTGCAAAGCCACAGTGGTGTTCAAATTTTCCTCCGGTCGTGGAGCCATCCTCGCGATGGAGAACACCACAACGACGATCATAGACCCACCAGGCGCACTGAAGCAGCTGCTAGACGATCCCAGCATGTGCAACACTGTCGTCGTATCTGAAGTGCACGCTTGTTCTTCTTACGCGCGTCTGCTCACCACGAAGGCAGACAACACGGTTGTGCTTGACTTGACCGTCGAGCCCGCGATATCAGGTGTTGTATCCAGTAGCGCAACCGCCAAGTGGGTTCGGCATGGCACATCGGGCTACTTCAAGTCCCAGGTAAACAAGCAGGGCGACCGCACATTCTATCCGTTGTTCCGTCTTGTGTCTCGTTCAGAGCAGTCCACGTCGACAGGGATAGGGACTCCATAGATTAGTTCGGCTTGGGTCGCGTTCTTACACCAGTGACTGATCGCATATTTGTGCTAGACTTGTATACCTTGTTGAACAAAGACGGACAATGTTTCAGCAAAAAGCATGGAGTACGCGCGCAGAAGTGTTAGTATGGCCACAGGAACATGGAGTCAGAGTGTCAAGTCGAGGTCGACGAGCAAGCCCCAAATGGTTATTCAGACCCGCAGGTTTCCAGTCTCTTCAACCTGATGGACGAGAACCAAACGAGCGATTGTGGTGGTAACAGACGAAAGGGGAATCAACAACGACAAACCTTATTCTGACGTTTCCAGTCAAACGATGTCGGTCAATCTGTGCCTCGCCTGTTCCTCTTCCCTCCCTCCCAAGCCCACCGAACCAATATTCACCACACGATGCTGCACTCGCCCCATCTGCCCGTCGTGCATTTCCGCAAATCCGCGTCTCGCGCGATACGACCCGTGCCTTGCGTGTCTCGGCGGTGTCGGCGTCGTGGGGGCAGCTACTGCATCTAGCAGTGGTTCCTGGAATGCTACTCTAGTTCAGCAATCCAGTCGGAATGTAGACGGCGCGGTGCGGGACGAGGATACGTTTGTGCTTGTCAATGGGGATGAAGATGACGAAGAAGTAGAAGAGGATGACGGTCAGGATGGCTCGGTACCACTCTCGGAGGTCGTCCAACCGTCCCCTGCGACGCTTGTAGAGAGCCGGGTGCCAAAGAGCGAGCCCTCGCCCAACCCGCCGCCTCCGGGTCCACCCGAGACGCCATCCAAATATTATATCAAGGGGTGACACTCTGCAAGGTATTGCACTGCGCTTCGGTGTCGACGTAAGTCCTCAAAGGTGACCACGATTTTCGGTTATTTTTATGGAGAAATTGTCGGCGACGGAGAGGGGAGAGTTGGGGGAGAGGAAAGGAAGTATAGGAGTGATGTTTCGTCTACATCTCAGGGGAGGATGGCGCCACCGGCGCGCGACCCGCTTTCGTCGTCGAGGCCAATTGCTAGCTCTAAGTACAATGGACAAGGCTCGTCGTCCCGAATGTCCTCCGGCTTGGCTGAAGGGACGCGACCACACCACTTTCGCCGCTCAAGCGCAAACTCTTCTCTTCCCTCCAGTCAGAAATCGAGCAAGGCGATCATCAGCGGCGACGCGACCGGTGATTTTTTCTTGGGTGTATCAATGCATATCAAGGCCCTCCGGGCATCCCTGGTACCTCTTCCCAGACCCTGTAGCATACAAAGTTACAAACATTCATACCTTTTTTCTCGGCTCGCGAGTCTCGCACGGCCTCGTTCCTCGGCCTACTCGCCTCAGTCTTGCGCCATGAGAATTGAGGGATTTCAGTCTACCCCTAACCCTATCCACATACCAACCAATCAGGGAGCGACATCAGGTTAATCGATTCATTATTTGAGAATTTAAATTTATCCTGAAAAGGAAGTGCTACGATCGGAGGCATCAATCCATGATGGAATTTCGTGTTTTAGACCTGGTAATGGTACCAGGAATTTATAACTTGATTTAATATTGTACAACTTTTTTGCTACAGAACCATCCCTCGGGTGACAATTATATATATGATCCTATAACCCTTCGATTTTCAAAGCGGAAGCAAATTGAAGTCGAAGAGCTGATGCACTGGGCCGCGCATCGGGATCAGACTCCCAGCATTGATTGAGTACCGACCATATTTCGTCTGGCACGCTGAGGTAGTCGGTCCGCTTGGGACGAAGGTCCGAAAACATTTTCATTGTGACGAATTGCTGGCGTGGTCTTTCTTTCGGACGCTCAGAAGTCAGGATCTTAGAATTTGGGCAGGTTAACGGGTGTATAGGATTTCATGAAGACCCATACCTCAAGAGCGAGGAGGCCGAATGAATATATGTCAGAGGCTTTGCTTGTGGTGGGATTTATCTGCCGCCCGCTGTCCAGAATGAAAAACAGCTCTGGCGCCATGTAAGGAACAGTCCCGACACTCCGTGTCGTGAAACCAGGTAGATCAAGTATTTTGGAGAGACCGAAGTCACCTATATGGGCAACGCCCTGTTGGTCAACAAAAACATTGGACTAGAATATTCTTTGAGAGACGGGGGGAAATCCAGCCAACTCGTTCGTACCACTTTAAGATCAGCATGAATCACCTCCTTCGCGTGAAGATACTCGAGGCCAGACGCTACACCCAATATCTGTAAAAGAAATTAGTTCGTGTTTTCACAACGCCGAGAACAAAACTTTACAATGGTTTTCCTGTCGGCGGATGGGTTGTCCCGCAGATATGTGCCAACATGGCATTCGTATAAGGGGGAGACCAGACAGGGCCATTTTGAAATATCATAACATACGCCAATGAACGGAACCAAGTTCGAGTGGTTTAGCTGCACCCAAATACTAGCCTCCCGCTCAAGACGCTATGGTAAAAATAAGACGCTGATGAGCGTTCAAGTTTAAAGCGCACCACGAAATCCGGTTGCCCATCACCATCATCCGAAATTATCATTTTAACTGCGACCTACCGAACTTTAGATCAGAACGTGCATCCTCAAAGTATTCATACCCGGGTTTTACGCCCCGAGTCAGTTAATGTGCCCCGATATATGTTCGAGTTTCCTCCCTTGGCAAACGGTTCCCAACTGTCTAGGGTTACCCTCCCCTTCCCGGGAATCACTTGTCCGGAAAGAGACGGGTTCTAATATCTGGTGAGAAGGTATCGACCAAGCGATGACTCGGTTCGGGTACGTACGGGGAAGGAAAAATTCACAATGCTGGACGAACTCTGCGCACAAGAGTTCAATCAAAATCAGGCAGCTAGAAAAACACGAGATTATAGAAGTACCTCAGCGTGAACAGTACCAGTACCACTGGAGGGCAGATTGCCGGAGAGTTGGTTGAAGTGCTCATTATGAGTTGAGTAGTCAACGCCATGGGTAGTGGTAGGCGGGGTCGACAATGGAGAACTGAACAGGGGGTTAGTTAGAGATGTTGGATCAGCCATAATGAAAGGCTTACACTGGTCGCTGTTCGTCTAGGCTCAGTCGGGTCGTTTGGCTCTCGATACCGGACGCGTCCGTTGTTAAAGAGTCGAAATTATACAAAAGACTGAGCTTCGTGACCAAGTTCCCGATAGCAAGCAGCAATCGGACGAAAACCGCAAGGGGGATAGGCACAAGAGCTGACACAAAAAGCGCGCCCCATTCTCGACCGCCAATGCCGGTTGCCTGGAATACTACCCCACTGACGAATATGAGCAGGATTTGAACCGCGATTTCTAACAAGATAGAATTAAGAGGGTTCGGCCATGTCAAAAGAACCGCGAACCAATCAGTATTGAAGACCAGTTGGCGAGGAAGTCTCCAAGAATGTTCGAAATGAGCGAAGACAAGGAATGCTTTGCCCAGTGAGGGTGTACGTATGCACACCTCCGAACATCCAATGATGCCGACAACCTCGCTCGGGGATTCCGGTTTGTTGACTTCTGCCCTTCCGGTGCCGGAAGCGTGATGGCGAGGATGGGATCATGACGGGAGGAGACATTAACCCCCGCTCCAGAGTCCTTCAGACGGAGGCCGAATGATGCCGGGTCGGCGTCAGTCATGTCCAGTTCGGTTTGCTCGTCTGGTCCAGCACCGTGCTTCCGTCTGGAGCCCTTTTCTAAGATAGCCGTGGTAGCTTCTGAGTCCGGGGCAGTGTCGCGTTTGGGACGCGACGTGGAGCGCGGGGTCACGTGCGTTACGCCGGTGGGTAGAAAAGAGCCTGTCCGAGTCTTGAAAAGAGAAGCCTGCAGGGATCCTTTTGTCTAATAAGTGCGCGCCTACGGTGCTATAGAGGGCCGTAAACAGCGCGGCCGGAGGGAGGGAATGGTTTGGTTTACGCCAAGACACACAGCCCCCATCAGGAAAAGCTGTCCAGGGATTTGTTCCCTGGGTAATTATGTTGTTCGGAGTTGTACGCAGTAGACCTGAGGGTCGCATACGTAGCCGCTGTAGTCAACGGTAGTTTGGCAGGGATCTGCGTAGCGGGCTATTGATCCGCAGTGATGATATGTTGGACAATCACGCCGCCGGCCAAGGCTATGTTCGGCAACAAAACTACAACTGACTACAACTCCTACCAAAACAGCTTTGCATGTGAAAGCACACAGCATAATAGAGATAGTTCTCCTGCGCAAATTTACCTACTAAAACCCAACTAAAACCACACCAAGGAGTCCCGCCCGCGAGTCGAGCTCGCTTGCCGAAATCACGGCGTTGTCAAGGGAGATGGCGTGATTGATGGTAACATTTGGTTCGTTTGTTGTCAACTTCCATCATCTCTCTCTTCTTCCCCCCATCTTCCTCCATAATCCTCCTCGCAGTCATCGTCGACCCCGCGCTGGTGTTCTTCAACCTCCTCCTTACCCGCTCAACGGCGTACTCCAATCCCAAGAGCACGAAGACCTACCTGTATCCCTCTGCAAACGGTCGCAGAAGCGCTACCCAAGCGCCTTCTCTCCAACGTCCAGATCTCCCCCCCGCTCCACAGGCCAAATCCTAGTCTACGCCTTCAAGCTCCCTCAAGCGCCAAGACATGCCGCCGCTGTCAAGATCCCAAGTCTTAAGTTTGTCTCTCAAGGCATTGGTTCCATCCTCCGTCAATACTCATCCACCGCTCGCGCTCGATGCTCAAACAACATCAAACTGCCCGCACCTCAGCACCCTCAAAATTATTTATCAATGACGGTTATATTCGAGACCCGCATGCGCACCCCATCGAAGTGTCCATGTCCGTCGTGCGGTGCGTCCAGTTTTCATCTCGACGAGTACATCACTAACTTTTGCGATACTTGTTACAACCAGTCACCTCTGCTTGCTCATCCAGGTGCTTCTGGCCCCAGCACCTCCGTATGTAAATTTTGGCCCTGATTTCAAGTACTATTAGGTGGAAGAGGAGACCGGGCGACTTTTACTTAGTCAACCATGTATTCCTTTATGTAAATTTACATTCATTCCATTCAATTGCGCCGGAATACGTCAAGTGAAGTCAGATATGATACACTACCTTGGACTACCTGGACCTACATCGACTACCCGGCTATGGTGCTACAGCACTACGTAGATCAGGCACCGGCTATGATAGCCCGTTATAGTAGTCGGTAGTTTAGACGGGTGACTACAACGTCATATATTTTGGGGGGGTAACGACAGCACTACACCAGCTATGTTGACTACATTGGCCACGGTAGTGACCTGCATTTTTCCTGATGCCCGGCCATCAAATATTCTACATAGAAAATCTAATGGACCGAAATTGGCTCCAAGGCTGTAGCGTTGATTTCCTCCATAACGCCAATTACAGGCATAGGTATTAAACTAACGCGCTCTGAACTTGGGCGTCCCTTCCAACAAACACACGTCCAACTAGCAACACAAAAACCCGACCACAGTCAACCCACAGTTGCGATTCTACGAAAGTCAATGTCCAGATAAACGAAGGTCAACATTTTGCTGAGGCTTGGTCACCGGACTTAGGCAGGAAGGGCGGATGAGGGCGGACTTGCTTGCCGACTTGCGACTGTCGGTCATCGTGGTTGAAATGAAATCTCGTTGTTGGTAACTTGACAACTCCATGAGGCAAGAGGATTGCCTTAGTTGGACAGGTGTTTGTTGAAAAAGACGCCCGAGTTCAAAAGCGTGTTACTTGAAAGAGATATGGACCAATTTGGCCGAATGTTCCTCCGAACTTCCTCCATCTCCGCCCAACTTACATCCGCCATAACATCCCCAGAAACCTTACGTCATGGTGAACAGTGAAAGATAATATTTCGACCTTCTTTACCGCGCAACGAAGAAATATGCAAGCTGGGATCCAGAGGTACATTCGTGGTCACTGTTCACCTTGCGCCGATTTGAATTCTTTTCAAGATATTGATCAAGGCGGGACACTGGGGCCGAATAACACAAGTCCCACGAAGTTTCGCATTCTGGCGTAGGAGAGAGGGCACATTCGTGCGGGAAGGCAATATTTACACGGATGGAAAGGCGAAGGAATACGGAATCGAGGATCCTGTCGAATTCGGCCACGATTCGGGAGGGCAGACCTGGGTGACCTCTGAGAATGCGAGGGAGGTGGATGTGTCTGCGTCCGTGGGCGGGTGAGCCAAATGTAACTCGATTCGAGTTCACTGTTGATTCCCGTGATAGAACTAAGCCCACTGTCGGACACTGCAAAGCCACCGTGGTGTTCAAATTTTCCTCCGGTCGTGGAGCCATCCTCGCGATGGAGAACACCACAACGACGATCATAGACCCACCAGGCGCACTGAAGCAGCTGCTAGACGATCCCAGCATGCGCAACACTGTCGTCGTATCTGAAGTGCACGCTTGCTCTTCTTACGCGCGTCTGCTCACCACGAAGGCAGACAACACGGTCGTGCTTGACCTGACCGTCGAGCCTGCGGTATCAGGTGTTGTATCCAGTAGCGCAACCGCCAAGTGGGTTCGGCATGGCACATCGGGCTACTTCAAGTCCCAGGTAAACAAGAAGGGCGACCGCACATTCTATCCGTTGTTCCGTCTCGTGTCTCGTTCAGAGCAGTCCATGTCGACAGGGATAGGGACTCCATAGATTAGTTCGGATTCGGTCGCGTTCTTACACCAGTGACTGATCGCATATTTGTGCTAGACTTGTATACCTTGTTGAACAAAGACGGACAATGTTTCAGCGAAAAGCATGGAGTACGCGTGCAGAAGTGTTAGTATGGCCACAGGAACATGGAGTCAGAGTGTCAAGTCGAGGTCGACGAGCAAGCCAGATGGTTATTCAGACCGCAGGTCTCGAGTCTCGCGATTGTGGTGGTAACAGACGAAAGGGGAATCAACAACGACAAACCTTCATTCTGACGTTTTCCGTCAACGTCGATGTCGGTCAATCTGTGCCTCGCCTGTTCCTCCTCCCTCCCTCCCAAGCCCACCGAACCGATATTCACCACCCGATGCTGCACTCGCCCCATCTGCCCGTCGTGCATTTCCGCAAATCCGCGTCTCGCGCGATACGACCCGTGCCTTGCGTGTCTCGGCGGTGTCGGCGTCGTGGGGGGAGCTACTGCATCTAGCAGTGGTTCCGGGAATGCTGCTCCAGTTCAGCAATCCAGTCGGAATGTAGACGGCGCGGTGCGAGACGAGGATACGTTTGTGCTTGGGGATGAAGATGACGAAGAAGGAGAAGAGGATGACGGTCAGGATGGCTCGGTACCACTCTCGGAGGTCGTCCAACCGTCTCCTGCGACGCTTGTGGAGAGCCGGGGGACAGAGAGCGAGCCCTCACCCAACCCGCCGCCTCCGGGTCCACCCGAGACGCCATCCAAATATTATATCAAGCGGGGTGACACTCTGCAAGGTATTGCACTGCGTTTCGGTGTCGATGTAGGTCCTATTCTACCTCTCAATTTTTATTCAGGCTAACAGTTGCCCAGGGACGCCTCCTCTGCCGCCTCAACGCCCTCCCACCGAGCACCCTCACAACAACGCCGCACCTGTTGCACACACGCAGCTCACTCACCCTCCCGCCCTCTGCACGAGCGAAACTGCAGCCAGGCGATGCTCCGAGTGCCGAGGACCGCACCCGCGAGGTGCGCATCGCGCGTGAACGTGCGGGGAAGCGCCTGCAGACGCTGACGAAGGAGACAGACTGGCGCGTCGCGCACGCCTATATAGCGCTCGCAGACGACCCGGGAGAGGCAGCACACTACGCCTTGAAGCAGAAGGAACTCGGGGAGCCGGTGTCGGCGCCGCTAGAGGCGCGTGCAGTCGGACAATATATGGATGATTTGGAGTGGGAAGCGGAAGAGCTTAGGGCGGGACGCACAACCGGAGTTTGAGGCAAAAACGCGCCGCCAGATATTCTGCCAATACAGGGCATATTGGCAGGATATTGGCAGGATATTGGACAAATAATGGTGTCGCCAATATTCTGCCACGATAGGCTCTATTGACAAAATATTGGCCAAATATTGGGACACATATTGGCCGAATATTGGCCGTTCCTTTTTTCTCCGTTCCTTCAACCCAATTCAAATATTAATGGAAAATCATGAACACATCACATTAACAGACTAGTAAGCAACATAAAGTGACTACAACCCGCTTTCGTGCCAACATACTGAATGGATTCCGAAGTCGACAAATCAGTCGAGTTGGTGGGATGTGGGCAGAACGTTATATACATGCCCAGTCGACGTCGACGACCCATCTACGACAGAATGAATTGTTGTAGTTAAAAGATAGAGACACCTGCACTTACGATTGCTGGAGCTTCTTTGTGTACTGGTTTAATCCATCAGAGAATGTCGCGCCGCGCCGCGTGCCACAAGAACATCGGATCGGAATTACTACGAGTCAAGTGTGTCACTCCGATTCACGAGGAAGATGAGGTGGAATTCAAATCACGTATCTGGCTTCCTGCTGCTCGTCGCGTCCCAGTACTAGTGTCGGCGGCATCGAAGCCTGAGGTAAATGGGCTGCAAGTACATGTGAGCGAGCAAAAGGTAGGACAAGTAAAGTGGACATACCAGACAAATGCGCGTGCAAGACATTAGAAAGACCAAGATGTGAGCATAATATAAAAAAGTATTGCAGGGACACTCACGTCGGAATTTTTTCCGTCGGCGCGCGCAGAGGTGGCGGGTCAGTTTAAAAGTAGAGGGACAGTTCGACACCGTACGCATGCGGAACGACGTCGATTATCACCAATGTCAAGTTGAAACCTGCCACACCTTGCACGCAGCGCGACGGGAGCACATATGTGATGCGCCATGCGCGCAACACTTAGGGTACAGCGATGTGCCGCGGCAGTCCATGATCATGAATGTGTCGATACCGAAGTAAGGTCCATAACGAGTCCGAGGGAGAAGCAGAAACACTCGCTAACGCGGTGGCTCTGTAGAAGATGAGTTGCGTTCGGTGTATGTAGCGGTGGAATGTTGCACCGAGTTTCCACAGGGGGTTCCAGTGATAGGCGGCGGCTCGGGAGAAGAGTAACTACACTTTGAAGAGACATCGTCCGTTAGCAATGTGCGATTGAGGAAGCAGAGGAAAATATAAGACTACGCACTGGCTCTCGCGTGGTCTTCGCTCCGAACCTCGCAAATTCGGACATAATGTTTGGTCGGGGGTCCAACGGAGTGCAACCGGCAGGCCAGGACGCGTCAGAGACTCCGGAAGACGGCGATCTTGGTCGAGAGTCCAATCCTGTTATTGCGCGGGCAATTCGAATGAGATCGACGAGAAAACTTGGCCAGGCAGCGATGACAACGGCGAGGACAGAATCCCAGAATTTGAAGAGGATCGGATGGCCGGTTGTAGAGCAATGGGTGCCGCGTCACCGCTACATGAAGGTGGAAGACAAGAGGTGTGCTTAGGTAAGTGGCGGCCTCGCCGAAAAGTCGTTGTGAAGTCGTGAAGTCAAAAAGGCGCGGCAAATATTCGTCTAATATAGGTGATATTGTCGGAATAATGGCGGGTCAATATTTCCGCCCAATATTGTGCCAATATTCTGCCAATATAGCTCATAATGGCAAGATATTGGGCGGCGCGTTTTTGCCTCAAACTCCGGTGCACACCGCGCATCGACCCATTCCCGATTCCCAGTCAAAAGAGCATTACAACGGGCAAGACAAAGGCTGGCTGGTGGTAGCTAGCTAGCTACAGATCTCCTTCAAATCGCCTCCGCATTCCCATCCTTCTTCACCACTTCCAGCGCCTTATTCACGGCATCACGGTCGCTCTGGAACGTCAGCCTCTCCGCCGCCTCATCAGCAACCACCCACTCGGCGTCAAATGCCTCCCACGCCTCCTGTGTCCCCACAACCCTATCTCGCGTCGTTGCACGCGCCACAAACCACCACACGATCTTCACCCCCTTCCCCATCGCCAGTTCCCTGACTACAACCGAAACCGGCTCCTTGATCCCGTCGACGATATTCACGACGTCGAGCCCGGCGTCGAGTCCGGGGAACGGCGCACGTGTGGCCATGCGCAGCGGGACGAGCGCGCATTTGTACCCCGTCTCCTCGAAGGTCTCGCGCACAGCCGCCGCGGCGACGTCTTCTCCGCAGTCCTTTCTGCCCTTGGGGAGCATCCACTCGTCCGGCTTGTCCTTCGTGCGCGAGCGGAGGATGCAAATCTCCAAACCCTCCTCCGGTGCCTCGCGTCTCCGAAACAGCACACACCCCGCCGAAACGACAAAGTCGGGCGCGAAATACTGCGTCCATGGATCCGGTTTTGCAGCCATAGTTGGGTGGTAGATGTATTCGATGTTAGAAGTATCCTAGTGTGTGGTAGTGGTAGCGGAATGAATCACAATTGAATGGAAGCCGAACCGAACGCGCGAGATAATAAACAAAAAAGAAAAATCGGCGGTCATCGGGTCACCTTATAGCCACCTTATCCCAACAGCGACTTGACATAACGTAACAGCTCCTTCCCTCCCCGGCTCTTCACACTCTCGACCATCGCCTCTACGCCGTCCACGCTATCCCTATCTGTCCCCGCACCCTCTCCATCAACCTCCATCGCACCATCCCCACTGGCACTCGCCTTCCGCCTCTGCCGCGCGCGCTGGCCCATTCCATAGCGTAGCAGTACTGCCAGCACCGCGCGCCACCCCTCGAGTACCCCTGGCGCCGCCGCCTGAGACGGCGCAGGCGGCTCTGCAGACGGAAGCGTCGGAACGACCGTGGAGCGCACGACGTACGGACAAAACGAGCGATGCTCCTTCAACAAATCAAAATGCCGCTGCGGGGGCGGCGCGCGCCCAGGAGGCGGGGGTGTAGTTGGTTCCGCGGGGGGAGGGGCGAACGCCCACAGGCCGACGCGACGCTGAAAGTCGTTTCAGCACCCACAACTAGCTGATAACTTCGCAACACGAACCTGACAAAGCGCACAATGTAAAAGGGAGGTATCCCGTTTGGCGAGCGTGAAGTTGCTCGAGATACGGCGCAGGAATTGACGCGGGGGCGTACTGGGTGCGGTGGGCGCTGAGGCCGTCGCCGTCGTCCCCGCTGAAGTGGACGCAGACCCGGCTATGGCGAGTGAAGCTGCGCGTGATAGACGCGGCGGGGTCGACGGGAAAGGTGAGCCTGCGCGGGAGGCGGCGCGCGAGGAAGGGCGGGAGGCGAAGGATGATACGCGTGGTCGTTCGGGAGGGGGTGGGGCGGGGCCCCAGCCGAAGAGTGCTGTGAGGATTGCAGTCTCGGACGGGTCGGTGGGCGGCGATGGGGGAGGCATGTCATCGCCCTCCGGCGCGGGGAGAGTGAACGCGCTCACGGTTGCCCGGAGAGAGGCAAGTTGACTAGCGGTCTGCGATAGTATGATAGTTAAACACCGGAGAGTGGAATATATATTGACGCGACGCACAAGCGGGTGCTTGACCTCCATGTTCTGCATGATGGGGTCGAGCACGGTGGCTGCAGTTTTAATCTCGCGAACCATAACGGCGGGGGCCTGCAGCGGTATGCGATATATTGAAGCTGGGAGAATTTAGACCGTTGCAGCACACGAGCAGTTGAACGACGCACGATCGCACTGACGCGTCTTCCACGGACAGCCCGTCTTGTGCATCTCGACTAGAGATACGCGCTGTTTCTCCACGAGCGAATTTGCTGCAATTAATTTATTAGAAACCGCTGTCCAATCCATTTCAAGGATTTTACCCACCCGCATCCCGAGACATGCCTTCTCGCCCACCAACGACCCAAGAAACAGCACACAGTCCACAGACAAGGCGGTCCTTTCCGTCATTCGTCCACCCACACTTGGCCGCCGCCACCGCGTCAAGTTGGGGGGGCTTGTTCGCATACGTCGCGAGCTTGAAGGTCGCCAGACGCGCAAGGAACGACGGAATCGACGACGGCCGATACTCTGCAGTCGCAGGCAACAGCGGGGGCGGGTTATTCGAGGAGGCAAACGGGAGAGCCTTGCGGGTGCGTGTTGCGGCGCGTGCAAGGATGGCGGAGAGGTGGGGCGTGCTTTTTGAGAGCGAGGCAAAGTGGGGATTCGGCTGCTTGGGCTTGACACCGTACTTTGCAAGGGTGGCGTACAGCGAGCGTGCGGTGTGCGGTTTCTTTGCAGGTGGCGTCGACTCGACCGCCGCGTCCAGCGACTGGAACGCGTCTGCGAGCTTGCGTTTTGTTGCCCGCGTCGCGTCCGTCGTGCGAGGGGGCTCCATGGTGCCTGTAGAGACACCACTCTCTAGACGAGGCTCAGCGGCCATCGCCGAAGACTCAGCGTCCATCGTGGTTAGGTTCAAAAGTTCAAGTCCTTACTTCTCACGTCAACACGCCAAAATACAAAGCAGAGGGTTATTTTATTTTATTCACAGCTAGTTTAGTCTTTTTGCGTTTAATCCCAGCCAACCGCGCCCGCGCCCGCTCGTGTCGCCGCGCCATCACCTCGTCCTCCACGTCGTGCAGGATCCCCAATACCACCCGCGCCCCTTGGTGGTCCTTCTGCAAATGTAACGCCTTGATGAACATCCTGTACAGTGGGCGCACATGCCGCTGGAACGAGATGAACGGCGACAGCCTCTGCAGGTTAACCTCGGCCATAAAGCCCGGTTGAGCTCCCGTGGTCCCAAAGGGTACCCTGCCCCTTTCCCGCCATCGTGCCGGCACAGGATACCCGCCCCTCACCAAATGGTCAAACAACATGCGTATCTGCGCCCCATCCATGACTTTCCTCCACCGCAGCAGCATTTTGACCAGGATATTCACCGTCACGCGATCCTGCAAAAAATCTACATTCGCCGCGAGCTGCTGGTGGTTATTCAGCACATGCCTCACGGCGCGCGCGTTCTTGCTCTTCGTGCGATGCAGGGCGCCATTGAGCACGGTGTTCCCCAACCACGTTATTGTCCTCTGCTCCATCCCCATCCGATACGCACTCAGCACCGCCAGCTTGGCAGCCCGGATCCGTCCCACGCGCGCGAGGAGTGCAACCCCATATCGCGCGGTCGGCACATCTCGCCTTGCGCGCCCCATCAGCGCCTTGATCCTCAACGCAAGCCGTCGTATCGGCGGCTCCTCATCCCGCCGATTCACCCGGAACCCCACCGCGCGCGCAAGCTGCTCGCGCACCGTCCGCGGCTGCTGCCGTGTCCCGCCGAAACGGTACGCCGCGGCCGCGAGGGTGTGCGCACGGGACCGCGCGAGCTGCAACGCGAGCTTGCGCCGGAAGTTCTGCCGCGCGCGCGCTGGGAAGCGGTGCACGATGCGTAGGAGCTGCACCGCCGCACCTTTGTGGCGCCGTACGAGAATGCGCATCATGCGGAGGTAGAAGTTCTGGCTGAAAAACGAGGGCTGCCGCGCGTCGAGGATGCGGAGCAGCTGCACGGCCGCGGTCGGGCGCTCCGAGTCCGCGAGGAGCCTGAGGGCGTACCGAAGGGGGAACTTGGTGCTGGTTGCGGGCGTACGGCCGGTCTTGAGATAGAGGCGCTGTGTGGCGGGGAGGAGCGTATCCGCGAGGGGAAGATCGCGGAACGTATGCCGCTCGCGCAAGAGCGTGCGGAGGATGGCCTCCAGGAGCACCTCCGTCTGGTCCGGCGAGAATTGAGCGTCGTTGAGGAACATTAGTGCCTCCGTGGGATAATACCTGCGCGCCAGCGCAACCGCCAACGCATGCCTCGAGTCGGCCGGAATAGTGAGGTTACTCTTCTCGCAAAACGTATACAGACCGTATGCCACCATGACGTCGCGCGATAAAAGCTCGCGGAGGAGCGCATCCGCAACGCGCGCGCGCCATGCTATAACTGAATCAACCGGCAGCGTCTCGAAAATCTCAAGCCAGTCTTTCGCCCTTCCCAATGTCGTATACATCGTCGCAAAGACGTAGTCGACGAGCAGATTCGTCGTCTGTACCACATCTCGCTGCATTCCACCCCATAGGTGATACTTGACGCAGTACCGCACGCAACCATCCTTGAGTGGTCCATCCCGCGTCCGTGCAGCGAGGCGAAAGAACGCGCCAACGACGACGCGACGCACGAACGGCGGCGGCTCCCCCTGGGCGTCCTTCCACGCGAGCCAAAGACGCCGAACAGCGGTGGCCACGCTGTCGGACGCCCCCTGCGGGACCGTGCGCTCGAACATCGCCAGCGCGAACACCGTCCGCCAGGTGGTGTGGCCGTCGTATTCGCGACTCTCCCTGACCCCGACTGGTGCACGAGAAGCGGTTATCCCAGTGCTCGAGAACAACTTCGGGACGGCGCACAGCGCTAGCACCACCAAGCTATCCCAGCGCGCGGCGGGCGGGCAGTCCGGGCTGAAGACCGCCCTTGCTTCCTGTGCGGCCCACCTTGAGAGTTCCGCCGGGAAGCGACGGTTAAAGTGCGGGAAGAGGGCGGTTGCGAGGGCGGCGCACAGGTGGGGGATGGTCAGCGCGCGGTACGGACGGGGGTGATAACTTGCGCGCATGTAAAAAACGTTTCGGAGCAATTTCGTGTCGCGCGGAGGGGAGGGGTATGGATGCCGTTCCAGCCGCGTCCAGAGCATGGCGAGCACGCGTGCTTGGATTGGCGTTGGGACGGCTGCGCCTAGGACAAGGTTCCACAGCAGGTTGGTGAGCCGGTGGTCTGCCTGGGGAGCTTCGAGCGCCGCACAGAGATCGCCCACGATTTGGGGCAGGTGAGTAGGGCGCCGGAAGGCGAGCATTTTGCCGAGGTACGGAAAGTGCAGCAAGGGTTGGTTGGTCTTGCGGATGCGTTTGTAGTGCGCCCTCGCCAGATCAGCGGGGTCCTCTGTGATAGTAGCCCGTTTAGAATGCGATAGAATACAGTCGGACGCGTAAAAACGTGCCTTTAACACCACCAGGGGATTTCCGCATGCTGGCAAGATACGCACGCATGACCCAGTAGTGGTGCGCGCTTGAGCGCGAGGCGCGTTGCGGACGCATGCGAATTTGTTCTGCAAGTTCGAGCACCAGCGGCCAGTACGTGCGAAAGGGCGCGGGCGAGAGACGCGACACGAAGCTGTGGACGTGGACGGACGTTGAACGCGGCGGAAGTACGGAGAGGGAGCCAAAAAGGACGAGAAGCTCGTTGAGCTCGTAGACAGTGAGTGGGTGGCCCTTTGGGCGCCGGGGAAGGGCGTTGACTGCCAAGTAGAGCTTGTGCAGGGCCTTGGGGGTGTATGTGCGCGGTTCGGCGGCGGCTAGGTTTGCGGGCGCGAGAAAAGCGTGGAGGGCAGCGAGTGGACCTGCGCTCAGCGGGTTTTTTGGAGGAGGGAGAGGAATGGGCTCGATTTCGGGCTTGGGCTTGTGCCTAAAAAACCAGCGACGAGTGCGCTTAATGGTATGTGGAGGTGGATGGGTATTCGTGGCGTGTCGTGCAAGAAAAGGGCGGCCCAGCTGGACGACGGGCCGCCAACAGCATCGCAACATTCCATTGCAGGACACACGTAGAGCAGACAGATAGCTGTTGGCTGGAGCAGGGTGCTCAGCGCCAACTCAGCGCTGCATCGCGTGAAGCAACCTGGGAAAATCACAACTTCAAAGTCCCACGGTTCACAAAAAGACAGTACAAGAGACCGTAAACTATAGAAATGCAGAACACCGGGATTTTAGTACAGCTCCATATCGCCTGCGTTCTTCCACAAATAGTTGTTCTTCGTCGTGAACGACGAGTCACTGAGGCCAATGCCAAACAAAATAATTGGCGCGTTGAATCGGTCCTTGATGTGTTGGAAACTCGAGACGAACCACAATTGGGCATTTGTCGACCGAATGATACTCCACGGTCAGACAAAAAGTGAATTATGGACGCAAGAAAGCTGGCCGCACTGACCAAGTTGAACCAAGGCCGGGCCGAGGCCGCAACTGCATAGAGTTCCCACGACCGAGTGCCGTAATCCACACAAACTTCTCTTGAGCAGTCGCCTTGAAAAATCCATTGGCACTACCAGGCAAGTCCCTTGCGCCGCAAATTATGCGTTGCTCACGTCGCGCAGAGGTCAATCGGGAGGCACTGTTACCCACTAACCATCCACTTTAATTCCCACTAAAAATCCCAAGCAATGGGTGCTACTCGCGCGGACAAGGAAATCTACTTTGAGAAGCTCAAGGAGCTCCTCAACAAATATCGTGCGTTGCCTCGCTATCCCGCCAGCATCCCGTTCATTTTCCATGAATTTTAGCCTCCATCTTCATCGTCAACGTCGACAATGTGGGCTCCAACCAGATGCACCAGATCCGTGTCGCTCTCCGCGGCAAGGGTGTCGTGCTGATGGGCAAAAACACCATGGTCCGCCGTGCGCTCCGCTCCATCCTCGCCGAGTACCCCCAGTTCGAGAAGCTGCTGCCCCACGTCAAGGGCAACATCGGCTTCGTCTTCACCGCCGGTGACCTCAAGGAGGTCCGCGAGATCATCATCGCGAACAAGGTCGCTGCCCCCGCCCGTGCGGGTGCCTTTGCGCCCAAGGACGTCACCGTTCCCGCCGGGAACACCGGTATGGAGCCCGGCAAGACCTCCTTCTTCCAGGCGCTCGGTATCCCCACCAAGATCGCGCGTGGTACGATTGAAATCGTGTCGGACGTCAAGGTCGTCGTCGCGGGGACGCGTGTCGGGACATCCGAGGCGACCCTGCTCAACATGCTCAACATCTCCCCGTTCACGTACGGGATGAGCGTTGTGCAGATCTTTGACAGCGGGAACGCGTTCTCGCCCTCGGTGCTCGATGTCGACGAGTCGGAGCTCATCGACCGCTTCCTGTCGGGTATCAAGACCATTGCGGCGATCTCGCTCGCGCTCAAGTACCCGACTCTTGTGTCGGTGTCGCACTCGCTCGTCAACGCGTACAAGAACCTCATTGCGGTCTCGCTCGCGACCGACTACACTTTCGAGGGCTCTGAGAAGGTGAGCGTCGTTCTTGTTGTTCTTTTTCCACAAGATTACAATACAATACACACACTGAAAATCCTGAGCGTCCTCGACGCATTGCTGATTCATTTCTCATGATGGACTTTTTTTCTGGCCTATTTTCTCAAAACCTTGGCGCTGACATAATCTTCCAGGTCAAGGAGTACCTCGCCAACCCCGACGCGTTTGCGGTGGCCGAGGCTGCCCCTGTTGCGGCTGCTGCCACTGAGACCAAGAAGGAGGAGAAGGTCGAGGAGCCCGCGGAAGAGTCGGACGAGGACATGGTGAGTGCTGGCTTGTGTTTCTGTGTACAATTGGCTAACGGCGTCCATCCAGGGCTTTGGGCTCTTCGATTAAACGAGACCCGGGATGACCCGTAGCGTAGCAGTACATATGATACGAATACGATTTTTTTTGTTACGCGCAAATCGATGGGGCAAGAATCCAAATCAAGCAAGTCGTCGTCATCTGTGACCACCACCCAACTGGAATTGCCCCGAAACGCAGCGCGTCCTTTCTTGTTTCCAACGTTCGTGAAGGCGATCCGATAACTCCCCGTTCCTGCTCTTAAAGTATCTTATACTTTACTTTATATATCCCTCCAAAATGGCACCGCCCCATTCCCCCTCCCCAGAGCGAGACACCATGTTCGAGAACGGCGGCCACCTCATTGTCGTCTCCAACCGTCTCCCAGTCACCATTAACAAGGATGCCGATGGCGAGTACCACTTCAAAATGTCCTCCGGCGGCCTCGTCTCTGCCCTCTCCGGCTTCAAAAAGTCTCTCAACTTCACCTGGATCGGCTGGCCGGGCTTTTTCATCCCCGTAAAGGACCGCCCCATCGTCGACAAGCGCCTCATGGAAGAGTACTCGTGCCAGGCCGTCTACCTCGACGACGATGTCGCAGACCGCCACTACAACGGCTTCTCAAACTCCATCCTCTGGCCGCTCTTCCACTACCACCCCGGCGAGATGAACTTTGACGAGGAGAACTGGCTCGCGTACCGCCAGGCGAACCTCAGCTTCGCCGAAGTCGTGCGCAAGCAGATCACCCCCGGCGCGATGGTCTGGGTGCAGGACTACCATCTCATGCTCCTTCCGATGCTCCTGCGCGGTCTGCTCGATGGCGTTACCGGCGGCGAAACGACCAAGCGGGAGCTCGCGAATATCACAGAGGGCGTCGAGGGTGACGACATGACGGCGTCAAAGCCTGCCAAGATACCCGGCGTCAAGATCGGCTTCTTCCTCCACACGCCGTTCCCGAGCAGCGAAATTTATCGGTGCGTGCGCAAGTGCTAACTGCGTACATTGATTTATCTATCACCAGTATTCTTCCTGTGCGGCGCGAGATTCTGCTTGGCGTCCTCTACTGCGACCTCATTGGTTTCCACACCTACGACTATGCGCGCCATTTCCTCTCTTCGTGCACGCGTATTCTCGCGCTGCCGACAATGCCCAACGGTGTCGAGTTTGAAGGTCGTCTTGCGCACGTCGGTACATTCCCTATCGGTATCGAGCCCGCTTCCTTCATCGACGTGCGTGCACTCGCGTTATGCGTTCATTTCGCCGCTAAATATATCGCAGAACCTACAACGGGAGCCGGTCAAGACCCGGATACGGCAACTCGAGTCGCGCTTCAGCGGCGTCAAGGTCATCGTCGGTGTGGACCGTCTCGACTACATCAAGGGCGTCCCGCAGAAGCTGCACGCGCTCGAGCTCTTCCTCACGCAGCACCCCGAGTGGATCGGCAAGGTCGTCCTCGTGCAGCTCGCTGTGCCGTCGCGGCAGGACGTCGAGGAGTACCAGAACCTGCGCTCGACGGTGAACGAGCTCGTCGGGCGGATCAACGGCCGTTTCGGGACGGTCGAGTTTATGCCGATTCATTTCATGCACAAGAGCTTGAACTTTGATGAGCTGTGTGCGCTTTATGCGGTGAGCGATGTGTGTCTGGTGTCGAGTACGCGTGATGGGATGAACCTTGTGGGTCTTTTGGTCTCAATTTCCTCCTGCGTGTAACGTTAACGTTCCCGCAGGTCTCCTACGAGTACATTGCCTGCCAGCAGGCGCGCCAGGGCGTCATGATCCTCTCCGAGTTTGCCGGGGCGGCCCAGTCCCTGAACGGTTCCATCATCGTCAACCCGTGGGACTCGCAGCAGGTCGCCGACGCGATTCACGAGGCGGTCACCATGGACGCCCCCACGCGCGCGGAGAACCACCGCAAGCTGTTCAAGTACGTGAACAAGTATAGCGCGGCGTTTTGGGGGAGCAGCTTTATTCGGGAGATGGGCAAGATTGATGTTGGGGACCTCGATACGGAGGGACAGGCGTCGCTGAAGGCGCGGGGGGACGCGGTGGGGGCGGGGAGCGAAATCGTGGACGGCGCGGTGGTGGGCACGCCGGTGACGGCCGCCACGTAGAGAAATGTATTTTTCGTGTAATCTTTAGACGCCTGTACATCGGAGACATACAAAAGTGCGTAGCTAAGCAAATACATGGCTTTTTACAACGGTACTTGGGTGTTCGTGTGTTCCGTATGGTTCTCGATGCTTTCGACGTTCAGAACCCGGCCGACAGGATATGTTTGGGAATATACGATAGTCGCACACAATCTCAATCCATCCTGCGCAAAGAACGTACGGCGAATGATGCTTCCTATTACTCTCCTCGAAATTCCTCTGCTCCACTTTCTCGGCGTTTTTGTGGAGAGTTAGGGGCGTGTCCCGAAAGGGAAATATTCATTCCAAATCGGGCATCGGATCAATTCGGGTTTCCAACACCGAACCACGACCTAAACGCATGCCCTGAGCGCCCTGTGGGCGCCTCCGAGCGGCATCGCATCATGGCAAAGAAGAGGATTTTATTCCAGCTAGTTCTGGCCTGGAAGTAAGTTTGTGCAGCCTCACAGCGACCAATTGCTTGCAGGCAACATGTCGAACTTGAACTCCGAGTCCTGGTCTCTTCCTTCTTGTCTTCGAGGTCGGAGCTATGACGGCTGGCACTATGCTTTTAGGCTGGAGGCATATATAGACTTTCTCTCGGACCGGCCATCTGCCGTCGGCGTTATTCTCCTTCGAGTCCCTGTCAGTAACAACTACCATGGCCTCCAACGACCCCAGTGTATTCTCTCCCCCAGCATCTGGATCTCGCGGCTCCCTGGACGGTGCTAGCTCTCAAAGCCACACAGACGACAGTACTTCGTTTGTGACGGTGCCACCGTCCCCCACGCTATCCAGGCACTCCTCTTTTCACTTTCCCCCCACAAGTCTTGCTTTGCGGGATAACAAACCCCAGTTGTGCGACCCGTCAATTTTGCTTACGCCTCCTGCAGTTTCCAGCTCCCACCGGCGATTTGGCACGATGACCAACGATAGTTCGTCGTTTGTTACTGTCCCACCGTCTCCGGCCTTGTCCAGTCACACGACAGCTCATCCTGACCCCTCGGAGCACCACCCGACGGGCGAAGATGGCGCGTCCACTATCAGTATACCACCCTCCCCCACCCTCTCGACCCGCTCTTCGATCCATTTCAACTCCGCGAGCCTTGTTTTGCGGAATAACCGGCCCGAATGGCACAATCCCTCGATTTTACCATCCCTGGATGGCGGAAATCTGAACCCGCGAAGAAGAAGCACTGCTACGTTCGCCACGACGGCTGGCGACACGGCAGAGCTGTACCGTGGCCCACAGCAGGACGAGGAGCTGGGCCTCATCAGAGATCCCACCCCAACTGCAGCGGTCTCCGAAAAACGCTGGAAGTGCAAGAACGGTGCCGGAATGCAAGACCCAGCTGCGTTGGACATGCAAATTGACCCGGCGCCGTTCCGTTTCCGCCCCAATGATCTCGCGATGATGCTAGACCCCAAGAATCTGGACGCACTCGAGAATATTGGCGGAACCGATGGGCTTCTTGCTGGGCTCGGGACAAAGAGTGATACAGGTCTCGGTGGCGCGTCACTTACCCGCTCCACGACCGGAGGCTCCAGTCCGGGAGACGGCCGTACTGGTGTGGGTGAAGGGCCGGCCCCAGCTATCGCGCTTACGGATCCCGACGACGAGAAGGGGGATTCAAAAGGAGCGTTCGCCGCTTCGCTCGATATTCGCCGGTGTGTATACGGCGAAAACGTGCTTCCTCCTCGCGCAACCAAGTCCCTGCTTTCGCTTATGTATACTGCTTTGAAGGATAAAGTTTTGGTACGTCGACGATTTCTTTTCGTTCCCTCCTGATAATAATCTTTCAGATTTTACTTTCTGTCGCCGCTGTCGTTTCCCTCGCCTTAGGTTTGTTTCAGGACTTTGGACCCTCGAGGCCTGCTGGTGATCCACCTGTCGACTGGGTTGAGGGCGTGGCGATCCTAGTTGCAATCCTCATTGTGGTATGTGCTGTCTGTCTCGTCTGGTTTATGACTAATCTCGTTTAGGTGATCGTTGGATCTGTCAATGACTGGCAGAAAGAGCGTCAGTTCCAGTTTCTGAACGAGAAGAAAGAGGAACGTGGAGTCAGGGTTATCCGCTGCGGTGTCGAGAAGGTCATCGACATCAAGGTCATTCCACTCTTCTTCGAATCCCTCAACTTCAATCCGTGCTGACCTCTCACTTTACAGGAAGTCGTCGTTGGCGACATCGCTCTTCTGGAGCCAGGCGAGATCGTACCCTGCGACGGTGTGTTCCTCAGTGGCCACAACGTCAAGTGTGACGAGTCCGGCGCGACTGGCGAATCCGACGCCATCAGAAAACGTTCCTATGAGGAATGCGTCGCACTTCGGGGCTCGAACGGCGTCTCCAACACCGCCTGTTTCATCGTAAGCGGCAGCAAAGTGCTGGAGGGCGTTGGTACATACGTTGTTGTCGCAGTGGGCACCAAAAGCTTCAATGGTCGAATTATGATGGGTACGCGCGTTGCCTCTCCAAGTCACTTATTCTATCGAACTAAGTGACTTTAGCTCTGCGGGAGGAATCCAACAGTACACCCCTTCAGTTCAAGTTGAATGCGCTAGCTGAATTAATCGCAAAGCTTGGGAGCGCCGTGGGTCTCATTCTTTTCGTAGCCCTCCTCATTCGGTTTTTCGTTCAGCTCGGGGCGAGCGAGCCTGTCAGGTAGGTCACATTTTATATGGTAAAAATTACCGCTATAACCTCTACCAGGACGGCCAGTGAAAAGGGAATCGTTTTCGTGAACATCCTCATCATTGCGGTGACTTTGATCGTCGTTGCAGTCCCGGAAGGGCTCCCGCTCGCTGTCACACTCGCGTTGGCATTCGCTGCGAAACGGATGTCCCACGAGAAGCTGCTCGTGCGGATTCTAGGCTCCTGCGAGACGACTGCTAGCACGACGGTCGTGTGCACGGACCAGGGCACACTTAGGCAGAACGCCATGACGGTCGTTGCTGGCTCCGTCGGCATCCACGGGAAATTTGTCCGCCACATCGAAAGAAACGTGGCTCGCACCAACGCCAACGATCCAAACGAGGCCGGTGTGCGGAAACACGCGAACGACTTCTCCGTCGACCAGGCGCAGCTCAACACGATTCTGAGCCCCCAGCTTCAGACGCTGTTCAACGAAGCGATTGCCGTTAATTCGACCGCTTTCGAGGACACCAGCCCTGAGACGGGGGAGACGATTTTTGTGGGCAGCAAGACGGAGATGGCGCTCCTCCAGTTCGCACAGGAGATGAGGTGGCCGAACTTCAGGACAACTCGGGATGCGGCCATCGTCGTCCAGATGATCCCCTTTTCGAGGGAGCGCAAGGCAATGGGCGTTGTCGTGAAGACGGCCAGCGGCAAATTCCGACTTTATCTGAAGGGCGCGAGCGAAATACTGTCGAAGAAGTGTGTACAACATGTCATTGTGCACAAGGAGGGCAGTGGCTCTGAGAAACCGAGCGGCGAAATTGAGACCGCCGAGATTGATGAACTCGCAAAGGACAATATCACCCGCACCACCATCTTCTACGCCAACCAAATGCTTCGCACCATTGCGTTGTGTTATCGGGACCTCGACTCGTGGCCTCCGCGGGACACAGTAAACAACGGAAATGATGAGGTAATGCGCAGCGCTCGCCGTCTGAAAACATACTGATTTGTGTAGGTTGCCTACGAAGATTTGGCCCACGACTTGACTCTAATAGCGATTGTTGGGATTGAAGATCCTCTTCGGCCTGGTGTCGCAGAAGCGGTGAAGCAGTGCCAGCGTGCCGGAGTCACTGTCAAAATGTGTACTGGGGACAACGTTGTGGCTGCTCGCTCTATCGCGCTACAATGCGGAATATTCTCTCCCGGCGGTATCATCATGGAGGGTCCCGTCTTTCGCAACCTGAGCCCCACAGAGAAGATCGAGATCGTTCCCCAGTTACAGGTCCTTGCTCGGTCGTCACCTGAAGACAAACGGATCCTCGTAGAGACGCTAAAGCAAATTGGGGAGATTGTGGGCGTTACTGGCGACGGGACGAACGACGGCCCGGCACTCAAGAACGCCAACGTCGGCTTTTCCATGGGTATTTCGGGCACCGAGGTGGCGAAAGAGGCGTCGGATATCGTCCTTATGGATGACAATTTCGCGTCGATCGTGAAGGCGATTATGTGGGGTCGTTGTGTGAACGATGCAGTGCGCAAGTTCCTCCAGTTCCAGGTCTCAGCCAACGTTGCGGCCGTTGTGATTACTTTCATTTCCGCCGTTGCCTCGGTCCAAGGGTCTTCCGTTCTTTCTGCAGTCCAGCTCCTGTGGATTAACATCATCATGGACACTTTCGCCGCCCTCGCCCTCGCCACTGACCCCGCCGCGGAATCGCTGCTGAACCGCAAGCCGGACAAGAAGACTGCACCTCTTTTCTCAGTGGAGATGTACAAACAGATTTTGTTCCAGTCCACTTACCAGATCATCATCACCCTTGTCTTCCACTTCGCTGGGCTCCGGATCCTCGGTTATGGTCGCTCGTCCGACGCGTCCACTGCCAGGCAAAACGACCTCATCGTCCAGACTCTCGCATTCAATACATTCGTTTTTGCCCAGATCTTCAACTCTTTCAACTGCAGGCGCTTAGACCGCAAACTGAACATCTTTGAAGGTGTCCTGAAGAATTGGTATTTCATTGGTATCACTTCAATTGGTTAGTTATTTCCACGAGTCTTGGTATTTGGCTCACAGTCCTCTCAGAGATTGCCATTCAAGTCCTGATCGTCTTCATCGGCGGGGCTACATTCCAGGTAACTCGCATTGGTGGCCGCGAGTGGGGTATCTCCCTCGCTCTAGGCGTCGTTTCCATTCCCCTCGGCGTCGTCATCCGGCTATTGCCCAGTGACCCCTTCGAAACCTTGTTCAAGAGGCTCGGTCTTTTGGGCAATCCCGATGTTTTGCCAACAAACGCCCCCAATCCGGATACCGTTGGGTGGAACGCCATCACGCGGGTGCGGGACAACCTCAACACCTTTGCCAATGTTCGGGGAGGACGTGTTCGGTCTTCTTCCTTTGTTATCAAGAGCCGAACGGCCAGACTCAGCCAAGAGATGCCCTCAACCTCGCTACGGTCAAGAGTCGGCAAATCCCGAATCTTTACCTTACGTAATGAAGTGCGCTTTTCGACCGAGTTCCTTCGCGTTTTCATTGCGTTTACGCCCATTTACTTTAGCGGGATTCCACGCAAAATGCCTCCTTCAATGTAATCACATCACCTACGTTCTCTTTCTAAGTCTCTAACAGGAAGGACAGAGTCCTAGGGGACGTGTAGTCTTAGACAGCTGGGAACCCTTTGCAAGGGGGGGTAACTCGAACATATATAGAGGCACTTTGACTCGCCAGGATGGAAGTAAAGTTCGGGTATGTTAATGATGTTAATACGCCTAACAGTCTACTAAATACACATAGGTTGCGATCAAGATGATACTCTCCGATGACGGCCTGGGGCAACCGGATTTCAAGGTGGGTTCATTTTCGTCTCATAATTATTCCTCTGATTCTTTCGTACTGTTTGATAGCGCCTCGAGCGGGAGGCCGAGCTCTGGGTACAGCTACAGCACCCGAATCTCGTCCCGTTCATTGAGGTATCCCATGATATTTCACGATGGCCCTGCTTGATTTCTCCCTTGTATGAATGCCATGTCGGGGCGTTCCTTAAGGACAACGAAGGAGCTGATAGGAAAGCTATTGTAATTTTTTCCGGTTACTGCAGAAGACGACAACTAATTTCTGTCGATACAGATATTGTGTCTTGCATCTGGTCTGGAATATCTCCACTCCAACAACATTATTCATGGCGACTTGAAGGTGGTAGGACCATTTCATTTACTGCATTCTCCAAGAGTTTTGAAATCTTGCAGTCCAATGTCCTTGTTGACCGGGACGGAAATGCATATATAGGCGACTTCGGTATCTCGAAGATACTCAACCGTCGAGGTTACACAACACGGAGCGTAGGGACAACCCCCTACATGGCACCAGAGCTCCTGTACATCGTGGATAGCGGAGTCCAGCAACTTCACCCGAGTACAACTAAAGCCTCTGACATATATTCATTTGGTCTCTTGGCTCTCGAGGTCTGTGTGGTGCACATCTGATCAAACATGTTGAATCTCATCACTGTTTTCTAGATCCTGACCTCCGAACCTCCGAAAGGAAGACCTGTTCGACCGTTCATTACGATGCAGACGCTTCCTGAGCTCCAGCCGAACCAGGCAGACTACCCCAAAGTCGCTGCCGGAACTTGGTCCGTTCTCGACCAATGTTTCGCACTCAATCCGGCCGCCAGGCCCACTATATCGACTCTTCGAATTCAACTTTATTCCGCCTTTTATTACGCGGCATAGTTTGACGCCAAGTTTCAACGCCACTGGTGTTCAACCTTGTTGATCCACACCTCTTTCAAATATTATTTGTCACAAAAATCCGATTTGTATTATACGCGGGTATAAACACCTATAAGACTGTATAACTTATAAGCCCGTAAGATTTCCGAGGGGTCTATAAGACTCGGAAAGGTATCATAAGTAGTTATAACTGCTTACAGAGGTTATAGGGACTTATAAGCAATTCCCGTGGAAGTGGGCAAAGCCTTTCACCCTCGCACTGGAGGGCTTAGCACCTTGAAGTGTTCTATCGTGGTAGTGGGTATATTTTTACTGGAAGTAGTGCTAGCATATTGTATTCGAGTTCAAACTATGGTAATTATTAACCTGCAGACACGCGCATACACAGGTGGGGCCCACTAGAAGGTCGTGAGTTGAGTTATGCACCTGGTTCCGGGCAACGGGTGGAGGCCCACAGCGGCTCCACAGCCCTAGTCTGTTAGTTACCACGCCCACTTACCCGGTATCCTGCGTTATGAGGTAAGCATCACTCACGTGCACACACCCGGAACGCGACTCGGACGCGCCGGGAGGCAAATGACGCGTCGAAGGCCGATATTGAGACTGTATTCGGGCCATAAGTAATACAGGAGAGTTCTTATGGTTTCCTTCAGGCATCTAATCCAGTAAATCTGAAAGTGAATATCTTCTGCCTATTTTCGTTGCATTTTCCATGAACTTTCCCAGGAAAGCTCATTCAAGCAGGAAAAATTGGTGGGGTCACTCTAATTGGAGCCCCAATGTTCTTGAGCAGTTTTGGTTCCTCAAGTCAACGCGAGACAGGAAAAACGCGTCCAGACGCGTCTCGCTAAGGCTTTGTTTGTTCAAGCATTTGTGATGCTTACCTCATAACGCAGGATACCGGGTACTCACACCGCCGGGGGTTTAATTAAAAGGCGATTTTAGTTGATCTTAATTCCGATAGTATGGAGATCGGAAAAAAGCGGCCCGATATGTAATCCGATATGTTTCATTTAAGGCGTGGCGAAATCTAATCTCAAATCTAATCTATCCAATTCCAAAAAAAGCCCCACCAAACTTTGAGTATTGTCATATGTTTCGCAAGCAGGAAAATGTATCATGAAACGAAACAAATAAATAGTCTTGAAATGGGTTCCGAAACTCAAGATATGAAGGTCACAGAAATCCTTCTCCATACTTTGAATTTCGAGTTACATTTAAAGAGCGCTGAAATGAGAAGGATAAAAAATCATTTAAAAGTGGATGAAACTGAACAGGAAACTTGAAGTTTGAGATGGCTTTAAACCCATCTGCAGATGGTCTGCAGATGATCTGCGGATGGTCTGCAGATCATCGGCGTCAATGATTTTAGGGCCAAAAAGAGGAGTGCCGATGATCTGCAGACTATCCGCAGATCATCTGCAGACCGTCTGCAGATGAGTTTACCGAGGTCTTAAACATAAGGTTTCTTGTTTAGTTTCACACTGCTTTAAATTAAAACACATGCCTCTCATTTCAGGGACCCTTAAATGTAATCTGAAATCCAAGGTATTGCGGCAGCTTTCTTTGGTCTTCATAACTTCAATCTCAAAACTCATTTCAGGCTGAACTATTCTTAATCTTATACGTTGAATTCCTTGGCTGGCGAAATATATGGCGAAACTCGAAGTTTAGTGTTGCTTTATTTGGAATTTCAGATATTAGATTTGAGATTAGATTCTGCCACACCTTAAATGAAACATATCGGATTATGTTTCGGGCCGCTTTTTTCCAATCTCCATACTATCGGAATTAAGATCAATTAAAATCCCCTTTTAATTAAACCCCCGGCGGTGTGACTGTACCATTTCATTCAAATCATATGTCACGGGTCACAGAGGCCAAAATATACGAACTTTTTCGTACTTGTCACGGGTCACCGAGGGGATTTTCGAACTTGCAAAACAAGTCACAAAATCGGCGAAAAATCCAGATTTTGCGCGTGCGACGCGAAAAATGTGCTATTGGTTCAAAAAACCACTAAAAAAGGTGAGTATCAACCGATGCAGGTTGAACTTACACTAATCTTCCCTGCCACCACCATATCTGCTCATTTCCTCTCTACCTAGAAGCTTTTCCAACTGCAAGGCCTGTGGGAAATATATGAACTTTTTTTGGTGTCACGGTCTGCCTGGCCCATATACGAAAACCGAAGTTTGAATCTTGCGGTCACAGGTCACAACCAGGGAGAATTGAACGAAATAGTACAGTAAGTTACGCGGTAACCAACAGACTCTATCAAGCGAGGTACGAGCTAGAATTGATAGAGCGTCTGTCAAGAGAGACTACCACAGCCCACAGAAGTACCGTAATCTAATTGTTAAAAATAGTTCAGATGAGTCGGTAGAGTACGGTTTGAGAATCCTCAAACAGATCAGAGAAGAAGAGGAATGGGGGGAGGGCTGGAAAGCGGAGAGATTGATAAATACCTGTAAGTACTTATAAGCCATCTATAAACCTGTCGTAAGCTAGTTATAAGGTACTTGTAAGGCTGTAAGCCTTCCTAACCCCTTATAACCCAAATCGGACTTTTGCGACATTATTATAGTTGGCTCTTCGCGAGTCACGGCTATTGAGTTCACAGTCGACAAGGCCATAAGAAGCCGAAACTAGCCTTTCTCCGCTAAGCCGAACTTCGGCATGTGTGATTCGTGCTCAGCTAGATTCCGGCATCAGGCTCAATATTGGAGGCCGCTCTCGATGGCCGGTTCGTATTCAACCACCGATTCGGCATTTCTTTGGGCCGGCCGCATAGCCGGCCCGAGTTGTGACTGCCGAAGATGACTAGACTCGTAACCAGTCTGCGCTACGGCAAAAAAGATGTTTGCCGTAGGCAGACGACTGGTACGACTCGAGGGCTGCGCCCGGAGTGTGAAAAATTTCCCCGAAGCTGGATTTTGCTCAATTTACAAGGTCTATGAGAACTTTTTGAAAAATCGGTAATCTAAGAACTTTAGGTTTGAGTTCTATCTCTTCAGAATGATTTTCCATGAGCCAGAGCTTGAGCTGTGAAAGTGTTGATTTTAGCGAGGAATTGATGGCTTAACACAGCCACGCGTTCGGCACCCTCGCCCCCGCCAAAAAATTCAAACTCCGGGCGCAGCCCTTTGGCGTGGCCCGAGTTGTACCAGTCTGCCTATGGCAAATAACCTCATCACTTTCCTTTGCCGTAGCGCAGACTGGTAACGAGTCTAGAAGATGACGGACTTTGAATATCCTCACAATTCGCGATATATTTTATAGGTACCACGTCTTTCTCCTAATCCGGCGATCCTTCGTCCCAATAGCAGCTGCAGTTTGACTTCGGCGAGTAACCTCCGAGGTTCAACAGCAAAATTACTCCCCCGCGATGCTGCATATAGGAGCCAGTCATTCGACAGCGCTAATTGACGTCGACCTTCTGTCTTTGTCTTTGTAGCGCTTCCTGCCCACCATCTTGATATTGCACTGTCGGTCCAGCTGTTTTTAAATCCACATAGCTCTCAGATTTGCAGGAGTCTCCATATCCAAATACACTGCAGACAGTGCGCCCACGAACACTGCTGTACTCAAATTAATCAAACGGTACATCAGAGTGGAGACTCAAGATATCCAGATCGACCCGCTCTCTTGACGACCAGTTCCCGAAGCCTATCAAAGCGGACCTCCTTCCCCCTGCTGTGAATTTCCGTTTTCGTTCAAAATCAAGAATACAACTTTCGATTCAAAATTAACCATCGATAGGCGCCATCCCCACCGATTGCTCTTCCAGCGCCAATCATATCTTACGGCTACTCTGAGTCGGCGATTTATCTACTCCCTGGTAGTGTTGTTTTCTCAAAAGGTACATAGTAAGTAGTTCTTCTTTTTACGCCCACACATCAAGTCTCCCAGGGCCGCCAACCCGATCTGGATCACCGGACTTCAAACATATTTTGGTCTCAACTTGACTGCCTTCTTTCGCTTATTATCCGCCGAAGCTCGTCACTTCGTCCCAGGAATCCAAGAATCCTATTCGGGAAGTGGCCAAATGGGGTATGTTCATCATCAGGGCGCCTATTTAAGCGCTCTACTGTAACACAGTCCGAGACAACCCCGACGCGAGGCACGAGCGGCTTGGGTTTGTCGTAGGATACGGTAAAGTAGAGGGCGGAGCGGGATTCGAGGGTGACGCGGTGTGACAGCGTGACTTCGCGTCTCGCTTCACCCGCTCACCTCGCCCCCGCTCCCCCGGGCCCCGACTTCTTCTCTCGCCCGCCCTTCCGCTTTCCCTCTTTTGTTTTGTCGTTAGTGCGTGGTAGAGTTGGGCTTGCGCGCGAAGTGCGCTTCCCCGCTCCCTTCCTCTCTTCCAGCCACGCGCTCAGAGCCCTCTGCAGCTCGGGGCGCGGGTTTGATTCGTTGACGCGTCGAGGCGGCGGCGCGCGAAGCGCGCCCCCCCTCCCTTCTCATCATCCCGCTCCCGCCCAAAGGGCGGTCCCAGCGGCAGAGCCGGAGGCTCTTCCCCCACACCCCACACTCTAGGTATCCACCTTGAGTTTGGGCCCGCGCTACTCACCCGTGTAGCGACGACCGTTTACCGTATCATCAATGAGCTAGTTAGAGCAAGTTTCGTTACAATTGCTGACAATTTACATGGGATTTTGTTGGATTACAGAAAAAAATACAAAATTTAAACCAGTGTTTTCCAGTCGAGCCGCGGTCCACTACTGGTCCACTGGTTCACGAATTTGAACATAACGATGTTGTGCATGGTTACTACGTATATGTGGGACAGAAGGGAAATTGCGATATAAATGAGTGTTGGGTCTTTGTATACAGCACTCGACGCCTACGAAGGAGATGCAGATGGGTCAGATACGAATTGAAGCGGAGCTGGGCGGAGCTCGAAGCGGTGGTTGAATCTTCAGCTGTTGAAACGCGGCACGAATACTACCCGCACTTTACTGGGATAGTAAGTATAAATGAACGAACCCGAACCAAAGGACGCGCTGGCTATTGCTAGATGTCGAACAGATGAGCCTGGTGCCTATAGTATTGTCGTCGGGCGATGTACTGTCCTACGCTCGACTATTGCTTGGAGATCATCCAATGGTTTTGGCACGGTTTGGGGTTAAATGGACGGATAGTTGGGTTCGTCGGGCCCTCGAGGACTTAGGGGCGCAGTGGAGGATCCATTGGCAACGTGTAGCAAGCCGGACGCCATAGTGAGTCATACATAGAACTCATCATTGATTTTTGCGGTCGCAGAGAAAATTGAGTTAGGGAGGGGGGTTGAGGAGTCAGTTCTCCTCGAGTGCTCAGTATATCGAGAGAAAATGGGAGCTGAGAATAGCACACATTCCCATTAGTTCATCCGCATGTTACCAGTGGTTCCGGAAGTCCGCAGTCGCAATCAATTTGGCATGATAAGTCCGGCGGGCCGAAATTCACGAGCCATCTCCAAGAGTTCTTGGCCGCAGACGGGGTGCTTGAGGTTGAGCTAGCGCCAGGTCCGATCTTGAACGTCCCAGGCACGGTAATAGCCAAGCTAGAGCTCCTCGTGTAATCTGCTTCGTGTTTGGTAAATGAAGACCTCCGACTTCGGTCGAATATCAGAAATTACCGAGTTTGGAACCAAAGCTGTAGTATGGATGTGATCTTGGTAAAGACTAAACCTTAATTTTATGTCCACCCCCCATGATTGAGACTTTCATCGCACGTAGCGCCCCAATCCATACTCACGAGAGAGCATAAAGAGTGAACCGGCGTGTCTGAAAAACCTAAAATAATCGCGCGGCTGACTGTGGCCCTTGGTCGCCCAGAGAGAAGCGCGAGTGAGAGTCGAGCAAGTGACCATTAGACCTAGTGGTACATTTTGTTCGGTAAAGACCGACAAGGCTGTGTGTGTGTCAAGGGAAGGGCTGGCGACGCCATTACGCATATACAACAGTGCGATTGCAACGAAGGTCGATAATATCCGCGGAAATGGTTGACAGATATGAGAGAATGCCGACACAATGAGGTGGAGGTTGCCCGTTTAGCCATAGCAATTCGGGGAGGAGTTTAAAGCTCGAGCAAAAAAGAAAAAAAGGCGCCATAAATACGCTCAAAAGATTAAATTTTGGGGGAGAAAGGTCGAAGGGTTTTGGAGCTGATATAGACCACAACTATCCTCCGGTTGACCGCACCGCGAGCTGTAAAATCAAGAGGATGGAACCATTTTGAGGGATTGCAGGAGACCGCGCGACGGAGAAAACTGCGGTCTTCAAGAATTTATTTCCTCGAATAGTCCGAAGGCAGGGTGCTGTCGCTCCACGATAGATTGACCCTGTTGGAAGTTCGATGCGGGACCAGTAATTTGGATTGGTTGGGCACAGGATATCGAGATGTAGCCAGCCGTTAAGTGGGATGTCCAAAATTGCAGGAAAACATATTTAGGCTAGTGCCGTTCCGGCAGGCTGAAGGGCGACCGGCCAGAGGCAATCTGCCGGTGGTAGGGGGGGGAATACGACAGCATTGGATGCCTTTAAAGTAATTCTCTGTGGCGTCCCAAGGCGGATATAAGTTGGCGGGGTTAAACTTCGCAGGCTCGGGTCTGGGTACGACAGCTCAGAGATAAATGCATGCTGTGAGGCCGGTGCGCTTGAGCTGACTCAAGGCGGTCCCAGTGGTCGTCGGGGATGCGGGGGAGTGTGTCATTCAATCTGTACAAAAATGCCCAGTTTCCATGGCCGAGCTCAGCCGAGCCCCGACGAGCCGACGCTGCGTCTTGGCCGGGTAGATCTTGTCAAAAAGTTGATTTTCTTGGACGCGCGAAGTTCGCGGGAGAAGGATATCCGCGCCGAAGACTCAGGGCAGGAGGAAAGTTGAACTACAGCGGAGCCCACGGTCCGGTTCGGCGAAAATGGGCCGAGTCACGCATCAGCCAAACATCGCGCTCTCAACTTCAACAACGACGAGACTTTTTCGACTATGTCGCAATTTGCCACCCTTCGTCCCCCCCAGATCGACCTTTCCGCGGTGCTAGCGGACCCAAACCCGCGCATTGACCTCAAAGTGCAGTCCTATGAGACTTCGACGCGTAACTTCCTCAAAGCCGTCGCAAACTACAAGTCGCGCACCATCGCGAATATTTCCGACAAGCGGGCGGCGCACGCGGCGGATAAGAAGCGGACCGTCGAGAGAATAACGAATGTGGAGGCGGAGACGAACCAGTGCAAGATGCTCGAGATTCAGTTGGTGGCTGGTATGTGTGCTCCTTTTGGACGCGTTCATATAGCCAATATGCGTGTCATAGACTTGCAGCGGGAGCAGGAAGAGAGGAAGGAAGGCGAACTCGCGGTAGCTGCGTTCAAGAGACAGCTAGCCACGCTTCGGGATCGTTGCACAGCGATCGACTCTCAGATCGAACATTACCGCGCAATTGCGGCCAACCTGGAACGAGGTGAGTTCGTTCGCCGCAAATGGTATTGCCGTGTTCACAATACGCCATAGAGAAGAAAAAGGAACGGGAAAGCCTAGGCTCCACGGCTACCTGGGTTTCGTCCCAAGTCGACTCAATGCAGAGTCGACTTTCCTGCGTTGTCGAGGGCGTAGATAAGGACCAGCTCCTCATCCGGATGGCCAAGATAGACCCCTCCGATCCCGAGCGCGAGTTTACATTCGTGCTTGATGTGTCGGGCGACTCGTATAAAGGTGCGTTCACCGAAAATTTGCAATATCGCTTCAAGCTCACCCAGCCATTCATGCTTTAGTTCTCACATCTACCCCTTCACTCGCCTCACTACCGCTCCTGGTAGGACGCCTCCGCGAGTCCAAGGATGTCCTTGCTTTCATAAAGAACGTCCGACAAGAGTACGTAGACATATACGGACAAGTGGACGGTCTGAGGCAATGAATGTACGGTTTGTTGTACGGTTTGTATTTGTGAAGCAGTGTATTATATTGCTTTTGTGAGGTGTTGCTGGTCATTCCGTGATTTACAGTAACACAACAGCGGGAAGTCAACTGGCATGTGCTTGCGTGCAGCTGATTACCACGTTAGACTGAAACGAGCTACACGCTTTTTTTGTATCTGCAATGAAACGCTGTAGCTGTATTCAGTGTGCTCAATAGCCATTTCCTGTGTCCTGCGGTTTTATTCTTCTTGAGCATCCCTCTACGTAGCTCGAAGACCCAACATGGCAATTATTTTGCCATAAAAAGTAAGTTTGCCGCCGGCATCGGACACGGGCTAACATTGCTATCTGCACTCCAAAGGGGCCGCAAATGAACCCTCAAAATGAATACCGTGAGCTACGTTATTGGTTCGAAGTGCTGTGCACTCCAACTTCCGCCGTAAAAAATCACACTGTGAGTATGTAACTGCGGTCAAGCTTTTTCTGCATCCGGCAAAAAACGAGGACTAGGGCTGGGGCGAGGAGCTGCGGTCATGTTTTACCTAGGGTTTTTTATCGATCAGGTGGTAGCAATGATCTTATCCAACAGATTATCGCTTGATAAAAATTCATCGCACGGCGGGAGGGCGTGTTGTTCGAACATGTCAGGTACGCGAGCGCTGGAGCGCGAAGCATGTCTCTACAGCTTTTTCGCGATTTTTCCCCATTGAAAACGACTTCTGAGTCGTTACCATGCTGCGGTGAGTCACAATTCAATACTTGTGAGAATTTGTTGAGGACGGCGAAGTCGATGGGAGTTTTGGGCAAGTCATATAAATGAGAAACGTACTTTGCATCTCCCGACGGCACCGCAGGCAGGTACGGGGTATATGACCGAACCCGGAAACTCCTCCCATATGGGGCGTACCAAGTCGCTCAAGGGCCTTGATCCAGATACCAAGAAAAATAATTCGGAACGCTATCCGAGTGCTGGTATCATGCCATGACAATGCCCAGCTGAGCGTCGAATGCTGTTGGACCAGAGTTTGGGAATTAGGGTTCAGGGGGTGGAGGAGTGGGTGGGATAGCATAGCGGAGCTGCAGTGCCCTCACTCCATATTCCGAACCAGCGCTCCGCAGACAGGAGGAGGGGGCATGGCTGGGCTGGGCGGCTACTGCGTCAGTCGAAACTCAAGTAAAACCAGTGCCAATCGGTCGGTGCCCCTCGCTTCCGTAGGAGGCGCAGGATTCAGAATTCGAAGACAAGAAACGAATTTATCTGTGGCGGGGCGGTACTTAGCATGTTGGGGGTCCGTCGAGTGGCGAAAATGGATCGTCGCGGGTCTTGTCGCTGGTGTTCAGGAAGGTTAACACTGAACGATGTCCGGGTGCTGCGTGAATTATTGTGGGTCCGGCAGGCGATCCGGTCCGAATCATAATGTATGGATAGAGCCAAAGGTTATCATCCAGAGGTCTCTTGATCCGGTGAGAGGATTGAGGACTCAGTACCGAGTCTCCAGTCATTTCACGTCTTCTAGCTGTACAAGCAGCTGGCACATCACATTCAAGGACATCTAGGTTGAAAGGGGAAAAGAGTAGATCGCGCAGGCCAGGAACATCAGGGAAAGCTGTTGAGTTATACGTGAAGGGAATCTGCACCATCCGTCGGGAGCGCAAGGGAAGCATACCTTAGCAGCCGTTAGCGAGTTTTAGCGCTAGTAAGCCAAGTAGCGCTGGTAAGCCAATTAGCGCTGGTCAGCCAATTAGCGCCTCGGTTGAGGCAACACTTTTAGTCGGGGCGTCTCTTGGCCTCCATTGCGCGCTAGCAGTCGAGATTGAAAGAGTCGGGGTTTGAAAAAAAGAAATGCTGTCACGGCGAGCGACGTTGAACAAGGAAGCTGATGCCACGAAGCTCACATGGCGTTGCTCCTACCGTTTATGGCGAGATGCTTTTGAACTGGAAAGACAATGGATGGCCATTGTTCGACATATATGGGACGGTATCGTGAGTTCAACACACCATTTCAAGTTGAAACAAAAATCATTGGTCGCGCAGCGCTGTGAAAGACCCTGGGGATTCCCATCGCTGTGAAAGGGTTCGTTGCTTCACGAAGACCGAGTTACCGACAGGTCTCATTCTGACCGAGTTAAGGAGGCCCGAGCCCGGCCCAGTGCACTGCCAGACGGTGGAGTCTGAGCCGCGGCACTTTCTCCCGACCGTCGGGGAAATTCAGAGCTGCGGAGTGGATGTAAGGGCGGATGAGGGGAGGGCCGACTTGCTGTGCGACTGTCGGACATTGTTGAGACGGAATTTCAACTTGAACTTGTGCAGAATCACCACTGTTGTGGGGTGTTTGTAATTTGACAACCCCATGAGGCAAGGGGATTGCTCGAGTTGGACGTGTGTTTGTTGAAAGAGACGCCCAAGTTCAGAGCGCGTTACTTGAATACCTATGCCTGCAATCGGCGCTATGGAGGAAATAAACGCTACAGCCTTGGAGCCAATTTCGGTCCATTAGATTTTCTATGTAGAATATTTGATGGCCAAGGCTGTGCGGCTTGGCGTGAACCAAACCATTCCCTCCACGGCCGCGCTGTTTACAGCCCTCTACAGCACCGTAGGCGCGCAGTTATTAGGACAAGAGACTCCCTGCAGGCTTCTCTTTTCTACCCGCTGCTATTCATCCTCCCGTTATGCCTTCTGACGACCACAATATCCCCTCTATCATTACCACCGATTTGACCGCAGAGGATGACACGGCCCCACCCCAGCTCACAACGTCCCCCGTCCACAACCTGTCCCCGACAACAGTAGGCGGCCTGCTCGCTCCCCACAGTCCAGCAGGTCCTCGCAGCTCCCTGGACACCGCCTCCTCGCCAGTCAATGACGACGGTTATTCGTTTGTCACCGTCCCCCCGTCCCCGACGCTGTCCAGCCACTCCTCCGTGCATTTCGGTTCCACAAGTCTTGCCTTGCGGGATAACAAACCCGAACTACGCAGCCCTTCGATTTTGTTGTCGCCTGACGGCGTAAACACACATCGCCGTAAAGGCAGCAATGCGACCTTTGTTAGCGACACAACGACAGAGGCAGATCACTCTCTGCGACCGGAAGAGGAACTTCGTCATGTTAAATCCAACACTACCAGCGTAACGCACGTCGGCTCGCGCTCCGCGTCGCGTGCTAAGCGCGACACCGCAGACTCGGAAGCCACCACGGCCATTTCAGAAAAGGGCGCTAAACGGAAGAAGGGTGCCGGACCAGAGGAGCAGACCGAGCTGGATATGACCGACACGGACCCGACACCATTCCACTTCCGTCCAAATGACCTCGCAATGATGCTGGACCCTAAGAATCTGGACACCTTGGAATATATTGGCGGCGTCGAGGGCCTTCTTGATGGACTCGGAACAACGGCTGACATGGGCCTTGGCGGAGCTTCTCTTGCTCGGAGCACGACCGGGCTTTCCAGCCTAGGTGACGGCAGGCCTGGAGCGGGTGTTGGTGTCTCACACCGTCATGATCCAGAAACAGGTGAAGAGCCCGTCCCCGCCATCACGCTTACGGACCCCGAGGGTGAGAAGTCGACAAACTGGACCTCGACCGCGGCTTTCGCCGCATCGTTGGATGTTCGACGACGTGTATACGGCGAAAATGTGCTCCCACGGCGAGCCACTAAATCTTTGCTTTCACTCATGTATACTGCTTTGAAGGATAAAGTTTTGGTAAGTAACCACCTTTTGTTTCCCTTGAATGCCCATAAATACTGCTGCAGGTCTTGCTTTCAATCGCTGCGGTTGTTTCACTTGCTTTGGGCCTTTTCCAGGACTTTGGGACCCCACGACCTGCTGGTGATCCGCCTGTCGACTGGGTTGAGGGTGTTGCGATCATGGTCGCAATTCTCATCGTGGTACGTGTGTGGCATTTTTTTAATTTTACCTGACAACTCATGCTGTACAGGTGGTTGTTGGATCCGTCAACGACTGGCAAAAAGAGCGCCAATTCCAAACTCTCAACGATAAAAAAGAGGAACGTGGAGTCAAGGTTATTCGCGGCGGTGTCGAGAAGGTCATCGACATCAAGGTCAATCCATTCTTTAAACCCCCAACTACCATCCATGCTGATTATCTGCCACTCTACAGGAAGTCGTCGTAGGGGACATAGCTCTCCTAGAGCCGGGTGAGATCGTACCGTGCGACGGGGTGTTCCTCGGTGGGCATAACGTGAGATGTGACGAGTCGGGAGCCACGGGTGAATCCGATGCTATCAAAAAGCTTTCGTACGACGAATGTATGGCGCTCCGGGGATCGGAGGCCGACGCTCATACCGACTGCTTCGTGGTTAGCGGCAGCAAAGTCTTAGAGGGTGTCGGCAGATACGTTGTCGTCGCCGTGGGTACCAAAAGTTTTAATGGTAGAATTATGATGGGTAAGTGCCTCGGTCCTTTTCGTCGGAGCCCAGTTAACCCTGCCACCAGCTCTGCGCGGCGACGCCGATAACACACCACTCCAGCTCAAACTCAACGCCTTGGCAGAATTAATAGCGAAGCTCGGGAGCGCCGCCGGTCTTATTCTTTTCATAGCGCTTCTCATCCGGTTCTTCGTCCAACTTGGAAAGGGCGAACCTGTCAGGTATCTAACATTAACACAACTTCCGTTCGCCCCTTTAACCATGACAACTGCTCCAGAACGGCCAGCCAGAAGGGCATCGCTTTCGTAAACATCCTCATCATTTCCGTCACCTTAATCGTCGTCGCAGTACCTGAAGGTCTCCCGCTCGCTGTCACCCTCGCACTGGCCTTTGCCACGAAACGGATGACATACGAGAAACTGCTCGTTCGGATTTTAGGCTCCTGCGAGACGATGGCGAACGCGTCTGTCGTGTGTACGGACAAGACGGGAACGCTTACGCAGAACGTCATGACTGTCGTTGCTGGCTCCGTCGGCATCCACGGGAAATTCGTCCGCCACATCGAAAGCAACGTGGCTCGCACCAATGCCAATGATCCGAACGAGGCCGGTGTGCGGAAACACGCGAACGACTTCTCCGTCGACCAGGCGCAGCTCAACACGATTCTGAGCCCCCAGCTTCAGACGCTGTTCAACGAAGCGATTGCCGTTAATTCGACCGCTTTCGAGGACACCAGCCCTGAGACGGGGGAGACGATTTTTGTGGGCAGCAAGACGGAGACGGCGCTCCTCCAGTTCGCACAGGAGCTGCAGTGGCCGAGCTTCAGGACAACTCGGGATGGGGCCACCGTCATCCAGATGATGCCCTTCTCGAGCGAGCGCAAGGCAATGGGCGTCGTCGTGAAGACAGCCAGCGGCAAATTCCGGCTGTATCTAAAGGGTGCGAGCGAAATACTGTCGAAGAAGTGTGTACAACATGTCGTTGTGCACAAGGAGGGCAGTGGCTCTGAGAAACCGAGCGGCGAAATTGAGACCGCCGAGATTGATGAACTCGCAAAGGACAATATCACCCGCACCACCATCTTCTACGCCAACCAAATGCTTCGCACCATTGCGTTGTGTTATCGGGACCTCGACTCGTGGCCTCCGCGGGACACAGTAACCAATGAAGATGATGAGGTAAAGCACCGAGTTACATTTCTGACCCAGATACTAATTTATGTAGGTGGCCTACGAGGATTTGGCCCAAAATTTAACGCTCATAGGGATCGTTGGTATTGAAGATCCTCTTCGCCCAGGAGTGAAGGACGCGGTCAGGAAGTGCCAACTCGCGGGTGTCGCTATCAAGATGTGCACTGGAGACAATGTTTTGACTGCTCGCTCTATCGCGCTGCAATGCGGAATATTCTCAGAAGGCGGTGTTATCATGGAGGGTCCCGTTTTCCGCGACTTGAGCCCTGCCGAGAAGATGGAGATCGTTCCCCGGCTGCAGGTCCTTGCCCGGTCATCACCCGAAGACAAACGGGTTCTCGTGGAGACGCTCAAGCAGATTGGGGAAATTGTGGGTGTTACCGGTGACGGGACGAACGACGGCCCGGCACTCAAGACCGCCAATGTCGGGTTTTCCATGGGTATTGCGGGCACAGAGGTGGCGAAGGAGGCGTCGGACATCATCCTCATGGACGACAATTTTGCGTCGATCGTGAAGGCGATCATGTGGGGCCGTTGTGTGAACGATGCCGTGCGCAAGTTCCTCCAGTTCCAGGTTTCGACCAACGTCACCGCTGTCGTGATTACATTTGTTTCCGCCGTCGCTTCGGACCAGGAGGCATCCGTTCTGTCTGCAGTCCAGCTGCTCTGGATCAACATCATCATGGACACCTTCGCCGCGCTCGCCCTCGCTACTGACCCCGCGACGGAATCGCTACTGAACCGCAAGCCGGACAAGAAGACTGCACCTCTTTTCTCAGTGGACATGTACAAACAGATTTTGTTCCAGTCCACATACCAGATCATTATCACCCTTGTCTTCCACTTCGCCGGGCTCCGGATCCTTGGATATGGGAACTCCTCCGACGCAGCAATCGCCAAGAAGAACGACCTCATCGTCCAGACCCTCGTATTCAACGCATTCGTTTTCGCCCAGATCTTCAACTCCGTAAACTGCCGGCGCCTAGACCGACACCTGAACATATTTGAAGGGATCCTCAAAAATTGGTATTTTATTATCATCACTTTAATTGGTCAGTCTATTTTCCTACCTAAAATAATCCATTTTAGCTCACAGTTCCCCAGAAATTGCTGTCCAGATTTTGATAGTTTTCGTTGGTGGAGCTGCATTCCAGGTAACTCGCATTGGTGGCCGCGAGTGGGGTATCTCCCTCGCTCTAGGCGTCGTATCCATTCCCCTCGGCGTCTTCATCCGGCTGTTGCCCAGTGACCCCTTCGAAACCTTGTTCAAGAGGCTCGGTCTTCTGGGCAATCCCGATGTTTTACCAACAAACGCCCCCAATCCGGATACCGTTGGGTGGAACGCCATCACGCGGGTGCGGGACAACCTCAACACCTTTGCCAATGTTCGGGGAGGACGTGTTCGGTCTTCTTCCTTTGTTATCAAGAGCCGAACGGCCAGACTCAGTCAAGAGAAAGAACGACCAGTGTAAGCTTCCGTTCCCTGTTCATTCTCGTTACGAGCTCACCGTCGTCCTCAGTTCTCTTCTGGCAATGGCCCCAACCTTGATGATGGGGACAATTGCTGCCAGCCATGCATGGACTCAGCCCGGTTCTCTTTCCGATCCTACGAATTCTGATCCTTCACGATCATCTGCCGCCCTCTGGGAGGGCAAGCTCCAATTACATCCTGACACAGCGAAGGAGGATCCGTTGTACCAACGATTTGGTGGCAGTCAGCAGAGCCCTGTATGAATTCCGGGGGTGGTACATTGTTGCATTCCTCTATTCCTCCTGCCTTGACTCGCGCTCGGTTGATGTCATTATGCCCCTTATAATATTTTCACACCTACATAGACGTTTTTGCAACGATACATCCTGGACACGAAAACCAAAAAACCAAATTGCATTCAAAATCACGAATCTGACGCATCCTCCGTCCCGCCGAGGACCTTGATAATGTTTTCGTACACCGTGAAGACGATGCCTCCACTTAACTGTAGCGTGTAGACGGAGATGAGCCGAAGGTCGATGTATCGATTTTTTTCACCACTTACCACAAGCCGTGTCAGTCTCGGAGTTGTCCCAGTCCAAAATCGGAAGAGTCCTTCCTCTGTAAAAATCCGGTATGCGCAGTGAAAGGAGTTTCGGTATTGTGCCCGGGCTTCGAGGCTCTGCATTCGTGTTTTGACCACACTGTTGAAACGGTTAGAGCCCGAGCGTCGAGAGAATAGACCGACGAACTCTAGCGGCATCGTCGTGTAAACCGTCACAAGTCCTGCAATAGCACCTATTCCGAAGGTGATGGTGCTCGGCAATGTTTGCCCGGGTCGTGCGGCCCCTTGTACGAATTGTTTCAGAGTGGAGTAAGTTGTAAAGCGCACTGCAGAGTTGGCGCCTTGGCGCATCATCTACGCAGAATAAACTAAAGAAACAACAACGACTTCAGAACGCTTACCACTGGGAACAGGCCGCGGTATATTCCCCGGATTCCTTCTTGTCGTACTATCGAGGCAGTCCCGTGTAAAAGACCCCGATACTGAGGATTGGGACGTTTCGCGTCGTCAATGAGTTTGGTTCTAACTTGTAGGTTAGCAGGATCTCAAAACCGATTCCTCGAGGCTCACTTGATTGTTTCTGAAGGCGTAACGGCAAATATAGCCTCCATCATGCCCGCTCCCAGTCCAGCTGCAAAGCATAAATATGGCACTTAATTTGGCTGGAGAAAGGGGACGAACCAAGAAGACTGCGCGGGGCACTGACTTTGCCCTTACACCCAAAGTCAATGATAGAAGAGCACAAATATTGTGGAATTTACCTGCGGATCCGCCAAGAGACTCTTGAAGTGGTCATACGCAACGAATCGTACGCCCGCTTTCGCAGCGTTTCCGACGACCAGAGCGGTGCATCCAGAATAGAGCCCCACCACGCCTTTAGTCTTGAGAGTGTCCCGGATTATCGCAATAGGGCTTTCTCTCTGCATTAAATGAGCCTGAGCGTCAGTTTCGAGTTCAGAAAGATGTGCACACCTTTCCACTGAACTGGGACCTGGTTTTGACGAATTCTGTGGGGTATGTTACGAACCTGCCGTCCTACAAGCCTTGAGCGCAGAAAGAAGTTTAGACGGTGAACCCACGCTTCAATTGCTCCGGCCGTGGTCCCGGCGATTCTGGGGGACAGATAAGTGATTTACTCGATTCGATCGACTGGAATTTACATGGAATGTATGGGTTTTTCCTTCTTGAATGGAGCCATGGTCGTCGACTGTGAACAGGCAAGAATCGGACTTTAAAGCCGACACCACTCGGATCAATGCAGCTTGGCCCCGCCCGTGACCGCGTACCCGATGCCCAACGTCGTTCTCTTCCTCCGCGCGCCCTCTGATGCCCCCGACCGCTATGAGTCTGTCTTCTCTGAAGCCGGATATACACCGCTGTCGGTCCCCGTCCTCGAAACTGTCTTCGTGAACCTGGAAACACTCACCGAGATTGTGCGCTCTGGTTCTTCTCAATATGGTGCAGTAATAATCACGAGCGGTCGTGCATGCGAAGCGTGGAGCAAAGCAGTCGAGGTCTTGAAGAATGAGCGGACTCCGGACGAAGGTCTTGGCACCATTGTGGCACAATCTGCTCAACTCACATCCTATAAGAATCCGACTGGTCGTCTACACCATTCTATGTGGTGGGCAAATCGACCCAATTCTCGCTCAAGGCGATAGGGGAAGCACATCCGGATTCACGCTTTGCTCCACTGGATATCCGGGGAGAATCATCTGGGACTAGCGAACAGCTTGCAAAATTCATTGTCTCAGATTTGGAAACGTCCCCGCTCCCTAAGGGGAAGCGATTGCTCTATTTAACGGGAGACAAGAACCGCGACACTTTGCCCGATATTTTGCACGCTGGGAATGTTGAACTCGGCCCGCTCCAAGTATACCAAACGCAAGGATCGTCGAGCTTTTTCGATGACTTGAACCTGGCTTTGGAATCTTCTGCACACCGAGGTATAGATCCAGCCCTCGTATTCCTCCTCATGCCTAGCTCATTATTTCCCCTCTAGAGTCCCACATATGGTGGATCGTGTTCTTCGCGCCATCCACGGCCGAGTTCGTTGCACCGTTTATACGACACCACTTCGACCTGCACCCAGTCGAACATGCTGCCACTTTGGCCCGACGTGATGCTCGAATAGCGTCTATTGGTCCCACCACCTCCGCGTTCCTACGAGACAACTTGGGCGTCTCGGTTGCTGCACAGGCGCTCAAACCTACACCTGGTGATTTACTTCAAGCCATTAGTGCTTACGATAGAGCTCGTGATGTCTAGGCGGTATAGCATATGTACTGCGTGTACGATTAGAGAGGAATACCTACTAAATCGCGAATATAGCGGAGGCCAAACACGCGCAAAGACCACTCATCCAAGAACCTTAATTAGGAAGGAGTCGGTGATCAAAGTATATAAAATCGATCCATAGTAGTACATATCAGTTACAGAAGGGCGTAAATGTGACATCAAAGCTTTGCATGCTGCAGGAGGAAGGGCGAGTTTTTCTTCGACTTGACCTTGTCCACATCCGCCATGGTAACCGGGTGACACTCGTGGGCGTGATTATACCCGACACTGCAAAAATCAGAAAAATAACGTTGAAAAAATTCTACATAAATACCGTTTCCTGCCGTCCTCTCCGCCAGGCTTGAAGAACTCGGGACGGCGGAGCAAGGATACCACCACGGCGCCTCCAAGACCAACCTAGGAAACGTCGATATTTAGCGCTGGCGATACGAGATGAATCCCACGCACATTGTGAACGAGACCGTACTTCCCACGCGGGTCTGCCACGTCAAACAAGCCCGGTGCTTGCATCGGTCCGGCCCCTGTAATCAAGTGAGACGATGAAAAGCCAGAGGGAAGATGGTCTTGCAGTTTCTCAATTGCATGGTAATGTAGAAGTGCATTCCGAGGCCCGTCGCACCCAGTGGGTGGCCCTTGGCCTCCAGTCCGCCACTCGGGTTAATAACATATTTGCCGCCGTACTGAAGGGTGGAAGATCAGAAGGAATCGGGGGTGGAAACGAGCGAACGAACCGTGTTATCGCCACGGTCGACTAGCTTGTGCGCTTCGTCAGGCCCACACAACCCCAATGCAGGGTACATAATAAGCTGAGCGAATGAAAGGTCAAAATTGATACCGCATGATATTGAAGTGACAAAAACGAACCTCGTTCGCAGCAAAGCAGTCGTGCAGCTCAAGAACACCGACTTGGTCTCGGCCCTGTCCCTCAGCAAATCCTGCCTCCTTAAAGACTTGATCGGCAGCGACCTTGGTCATATTATAACCTACAACCTCCATGGCACTTGAGCTCTCAAAGGCCTCGGGACCATCGGTAGCCAGGGCCTGAGCAACGATTTCAATTGCTTGGTTCTCAAGGCCATGCGCGTGAACAAAGTCCTCCGACGCTACAATACAACAAGCTGCTCCATCCTGCAGGGTGTAAGCCCATCAATCACTTGACGGGACCTGCAACTTACAGACGTAGGGCTGCACATGAATTTCGTGAGTTGCTTGGTGATCTTCGGCGCCTTGAGCACCTGCTCGACACTCCAGCCGTCCCGGAATTGCGAGTACGGGTTATTGACTGAGTGTTTATGATTCTTTGATGCTAGAAAAATTTCCGGTCAGTGTTCCCGTCGATAGAAATTCTGAGATAACCTACCGATTTTAGCTAGATGCTCGATATTCCCGCCGTATTTTTGGAAGTACTCTTGAGCGCCGTTATCGAAAATCCTAGGAGCCCCTGGCCCGTGGTTCTCTCCCAGACCTTCTTGCTCGATATCATGGCTTCTTTGGTTCAGAAGCAAAGTCGGAGGCGTTCGATCCGGGAAGTTCGTGCCGAGACTACCTGGATACGCATATATTTGGTCATATGTGAAACTATTTAGCGTACAAACTTACCCGGTTTCATTTTCTCGAACCCAAGCGCTATCGCACCTGCATGCGGGTCAAGGCGAGACATATCGGAGAGACAATTGTAACCTACATTCCACTTGGGAATACTTGACGGCCATGTTCGCCTGGTAAAGTGCAGTGCTACCGGTCGAACAGTTGTTGTTCACGTTTGTAACTGGAATATGGGTTAAACCCAAGTTGTACAACGCGCGCTTGATATGAAAGGTCTAAGGTACGTTTCGCAAGGGCATGGGAAGAATATTTTACCTGGCCGCAGGTCGAGTCTCCGTAGCAATAGCCGACGAAGGCAGTTTGAATGGCATCGTAGGTGATTCCTGCAGATATTTTCCCTCGTCCTTTAGAGCTCTTCCGGTAAGACGGAGCTGCTGACCGGCATCCAAAAGAGCCTTCGTTGCAGCTTCAAGGCCCATGTCCTCCGTAGACCTAGTTCCTCGCGGCTTTCAGAAGTATTTAGACGACGAGTTCCATGAGCAAGTTGTATAGTACCTTGATGAAGGCCGTGCATCCACCACCGATAATGAAAGTCCTACGTCCTTTAGCCATGAGAGTGGAGACCAAGAAGATGTACAAGTACTTCGGGAATCGGAACTTGAAGTAACCGCATAGTAAACGGGCGCGGATCAGTGGGATCGACTTCGGAGGGCAAGTGATTGAGTGATTGACCGTACTTATGCGCTGATGTCCTCGCCTCCGCCTCAACCAGACCTTGTATCCTTGGTTCTGCAGTCCAAGAAAGCTCTCCAGAACGGAGAACAGCTCTGTTCCCGCGCAAACGACTTGTCAAACGCGTCGGCTCAATCGGCCGTTGATGTTCTCGCCTTGGATGCTAAAGTACGGTGGATAACCGACGGTGTGCTCGAGCAGCTCAGGGTACATGCAAACGTTTACGGCGAACAACAAGTAGGCTAACCCACGTACCAGCTGGCTTCCAGCATCGCTAAGAGCATAGAGGAGAAGCGGGCACGTTTAGGCAGGCAGGTTCAGGCGTGTATAGTGCAACATCTCTCGGAAGAAACTGGAGCTCACCGAACTCTCGCAGGAATGGGATGTCGTGAGAATGAAACACTCGAATGCCCTCGACGGCATCTTGGAGTCGTTGGGAACCCAGCTTGTCCCTCCCGACTTTCATCAACACTCGGCGGCGTCCTCTCTTTTCGGTAGTCAGCACTCGGAAGACGAGGAGGATGCCCAAGGAAATGTTCCTCAGTCCCCGCGGCATAGCCTTTCATCCACTGTCCACAATGTGCGAAGAGACAAACCCCGTCCCGATCGTCAAACATGGAAAACCCTTCGAGATTTCGTGGATGACCAGGCTATTGAAGACGTGTTGGAGAAAATGGAGAATGGACGTACAACCTTAGACGTGTGTTCCCCCGTTGCTCACAATATATTTCCGACTTTATTGCGTTCTAGGATATACTAAACAAGACTGACGAATACCCCGAGACGTTGAATACCACGACTACCGCGATCAAAGAGTCGCTACCGGACGTCCCACCACTCCCCGCCATGGACAAGCTGCTGACTACACAGGATGGAACAATAACCGTCATGGCCCGTCATTTAGAAAGTCTTGCCGCCCATTACGACCAGATGGCAGGCGCGCTCCATGAAAGTGAAGGTGGCGAGGCTTTCAGTGAAGAAGATCTTCAAGGTATGGTCGATGGATCTCTTCGAGTTCATTCATTCGTGACTTTTTGAAGCTATGAATCGGGATACCGAAGAGCTGCCGTCGATTATGAAGGAGTTGGAGGAATGCCTAACGTCAATTAACGCGACCAAGTACTTCAAGCAATTCCGCTCGCACTTCTCGTCTCCTAACGTCTCTTAGTGAATTATTAGCCAACTCCCAAGAAGACGCCAGAAAGAATCTGGCACATCTACATACCATATTAGACGATCTAGACGAATTAGGCGAAATCATGACAGAAATGCTGCAAACTCAGGATGTTGTCGAGGTACGCGTACCTCGAATATCTGCACCATCTGAGCTCATGCACCTCCAGCGCGAATGCGAAGAACAACTAGCGAGTCTACAACAGCATCTTCTCACTGTAGAACATCTACATGAGCGATTCGTCTCCTACCGGACCGCATTCAATAAACTGATGCTGGAAATCGCGCGGCGACGCCAATATCGCGAGGCAGCGGAAAGTATCGTGCGCGGAATGATGGCACAACTGGCCGCTATGACTGAAGGTCCGTGTTTGCGGCGCCTTACGGTTTCCCCGTTACCGATTTGAGTATCTCTAGAGGAATCGCAGGTTCGGGATCATTTTAATTCAGAACATGGCGCGCATTTGCCGGAGGACATCTGCCTATGTATCGGTAATTCTCCGACGCGCTGGGAGGTTGTGCCATGGCACGGAGAAGAGCTAGAGGCCCTCCCTGAGATAGAACCAGATCTTATTGCGCAGGTAAGAGGACAGCCTCTAGTGCGGTACGAGAGGGAGACTGACCTTCTGCACAGGCTAAAGATCGGATTGCTTCTGACGCCGCTGTCGGTGCCGAAAGTTTATAATACATCTGTAATGCAATGAATACGCTGGAGCGCAAGTTGAGGACAGTATTTTTTATGAGCTGATTGGCCAAAGCGCCTGCACCAAGCTTGGAGTGCCAACGTAGTATTTCGCTCTTCCAAGATCCTTGCAACATAGACTTTACACAATCGCAAAACTCACGGCGTCAAAAAGTAACGGGCGAATCAATTTCACGATATGGAAACAATTCTTTACTCTGTGTCACATATAGCAAGTGAAAAGACCGTAGGGGTACATACAAGAGAAGAACAACCTTTTTTGGCATCTGTTAAGAGAAGAGACTGCGGGAATTGACAGTATACAGTTCGCACGACAAAGAGGTTGGTGATTAGACGCGCTTCCATACGTCTTTTTCTCCGCAGATGGGGCAGGTATCTGCGCGGTTGTGCACAAAGTAGCCACATACGTCGCACTTCTTAGCCTCCACCAGGAAGCCGCCCGTTCTCTCCTTCTTCCCCGGAATTTTCTGCATCTTCTCGCCGTACTGTCTCAACCACTTCCCCCAGTGATTTTTTGGTCCAGCGCTCCATCCGGTCATGCACGACGCGTTCCTTGATTTCCAACACCTTCTGCACCTCATCTTCTGAGGGCGGCGCACCGGCATTGGCACCATCGAGGATAGGCAAAATCTCCGCGCAGAGGGCCTGGTATGCGTCGAGCCCTGCTCCCATCAGCCAGTGCGCATCGTATTCGGTATACACGGAGCGCGTGTCGCCATAATAATGGTCTTCCACGTTCTCGTAGGAACTCGCCCACAACGCCTCCAGAATATTCTTCTTGAACAGGCGGTGGTCGCGGAATGCGTTATACCAGAGGCGGTTCATGTTCGCGAGACGGGTCAGAATAAAATCATGCAAGTACGCCTGGTGGGATTTCGCCGCCGCCATCATGACACCTTTAGCCTCCTGCTCGGGCGCAGCGAGGACCTTGGCCGTCAGATTGGCAGCCGTCCACCCGCTGGAGAGCCCCGCAGCATTGACCCCCGGCGAGTACATTGGGTTAGTGAACCCTGCGGAGTTGCCAATTACCAGCCACCCCTCGCCTGCAACGACTGGGCTGATATATGCCAGCGTCTTCTTCACGAAGTACGTCTGATCGCCATAGTAGTTGGGCAGCAGCTTGTAATTGTTTGTGAGAAGCGTGTCGAGGGTCGGGTAGCGCTTCTTGAAGAAGTTGAATTTCTGTTCCCCCTCGCCCGCACCGTAAGCCGATAGGTCCTTGGGCAGCTGGAAATCGTTGCGAACTTTTCCCCAAACTTGGCCGTCAGACGGCGGGAGAAGCCCGACGCATCGCAGACCATGCGCGCGCGGACACTGGGGCCGAGAGTGTTGGAGGAGTCGTTCAAGAGGACCTTTGGGCTGCTGAAGGGAGTGCTGGACCCAACCGTGGACTGTTCCGAGATCTCGAAGTCCACCCCGACCCCGTGGTAGACGTTGACACCAAGGCTCTGGACGTACATCGTCAGGAAGAGCGCGGACAAGCGGCGATCGAGCTAAAATGAGACGTCGAGGCCGCCGAGGTCGTCTGCAGTGATTTCACGACCTTTCTGGTCAACATTATAAAATTGTAGACCATCCTTTAGGCCGAAGAGACGAAGGAGATAGTCGTAAGGAAAGATGTCGCCTGTGGTGAGAGTTGAAAAGGGGGACAGGGTAGATTCTCCGATTTTCTGAACTGGAGCACAACTCTTGTCGAACACTTCGATCCTCACCGCCGGCGATACTTTCTTTAGCTGAATGGCATAGCACAGGGTTTGGCTTGTAAGTACTGCCTGCCAGATTTCCCAAGGGTAGCAAAAAGGCCATATGTATATGGTCAAAGAAGAAGAGGTCGGTATTTGGCATGAGCTTCGATGAACTCACCTGCGGCACCCACGCATCTCATCCGCTCCCATTCGACCGATGTAACTGCCCTTTTCTTCTCCGACGATAATGAGCGACTTTACTCTGGCGACGCATCTGGGCGCGTAGTCGTCACCTCGACGCGTTCCCTGCGCGCGATCGTCTCTTGGCTTGCACACACCGACAGCATTCTCGGCGTGCAGGAGTGGGGTTCCCGCATCGTCACGTCCGTCGCTCCCTCCCTGGTTGAAGCCTGCGCTGACCTCGGTACTCGGCAGCCACTCCCGCGACCATAAGCTCCATGTCTGGACCCGCGTCGAGGACTTGCCCGCATCTGCGCGCGTCGGCGGGTCTGCAGCGCTTCCCGACCTTCCTACACCCACGCTCTGCTACTCCCTCGACGTCAACGCACTCAACTATTGCCGCTTCTCGCTCCTCCCAGGCTCTTCTCCAGACGAAGCGTTGATCGCCCTCCCCAATCTCGTTGAATCGTCCGAGGTCCGTTGTGAATTGAAGAAAAGAACAAAAAATAAACTCGAGTATCAAAGGCAGATGTTTGGGCTCTTCCCTCTAAGAAACGCATACACGCATCGGTTGGCACTCGACGTACTCAGCCCCTGTTTTCTGTGGGCGGCCGCGAGGACTTACGATCCGGGCTCATTATGGCGCTTCACCTTTTTCGTGCCGCCCCACCACCCGAGGGCCCCTCGACGCGTTCCGGAGAGCTGCGAATGGTGTGCGCATATGAGGACGGCAGCGTAGCTCTGCGGCGTTTCATTGGTAGCGCCGAGCACCCAGAAACCTCCATCGAGGGTCGCGGCTGGGAGGTCGTATGGGAGTGCAAATTGCACGTCGAAGCAAGTTTGTGTTTCGCGGTCCTCGCATACGATAATTAACGTTGACAATGTCCCAAGTCATGTCGATGCGTGTATCGCGCGACAACCGGTTCGCCTTAACTGTCTCCGCAGACCACCTCGTCGGGCGGTACGACCTTACGGCGGAGGCGGGAGCAGACCCTTTACCCGGCGTGGTGTACCGTACGTCGCATCCGGGAAACGGATGTATCGCTATTCGTGATGATGCACGAGTGTGTGCGATTGGAGGGTGGGACGGAAAGTACGGGGTTTCTCCTTTTCAACTGGAATCTTCAACACTCACGGCCTGTCCCATAGAATCCGGTTGTACTCGACCAAAAATCTGAAGTCTCTTGGGACGCTGCGATATCACAAGAGCGGTTGCCAGGCCGCAGAGTTCGCGCGGTCGGTGAATGTTACAACTCCCGGAGAGGCGAACGACGAGGACGAAGATGATGAGATGACCGTGGAAGAGCAGGAGGCGCGCGGGCGATGGCTAGCGGCGGGTGCTAAGGACCACCGAGTGTCCCTTTGGACTCTGATTAGTTTTGAGAAATCCTAGGCCGCGTTCCTTGTAAGTACTCGCTGACCTTCTTATGCTGTGTATGTATACTACTACAAATCTATCCTGATTGTTCCAGTTTCTACTTGACCATTCAACTCGAGCAGCTGCATTGAAAGCCCAGCATGCGCGTGTCGCCAAGCCCACAGAACCGCCGCTCCTCCCGCTCCTCTGCATTCAACTCGGCCTCGCCTTTGGCGTCTTCCCCGCCCCAGGGCTCGAAAGGGTTGCACGCCATCTGCAAAAAATATAACGACGGGCGCCAAGGCAAACATAGAAAGCACGCACATGCAAAACCTTGGCGAGTATCCGCCGCCCGCTCACCGAATCCTTCTCCACGGCAGCAATCACCTCCTGCAAGAGCCACTGTCGCAAGACAAACCGAGGGTTGGCGGCACGCGCCGCAGTTGCACGTTCCGCATCCATGACCTCTCCATCCCATTGGTCGGCTTCGCGCTCGATGCGACGCGCATACACGTCCAGCCACTCGCGCCATTCCTCGACTGAACGCGCACGATCCGCGGGTCCGCCGTCGGGCGCCTGCGCCAGAAGTCGTTCGACGAACTTGTCGAAGTCGGCCTTGGTCAAGTCCGACTGCTTCGCGTCCGGTAGCCAGCCAGGGCGGAAGGTGGCGAGGACGCGGAACGTGCCGTGGAAGTCGAGTTTCTGTGCAGCCATCAAGTCGAGCAATGGCCGTACGATCTTGGCCTCATCCGTTGACTCCACGCTCCGTAGAGCAAGGCGCTGCATGCAGGATCAGACAGATCGTTCATGAAAGGAAAATTGAAGGACCTTGCGCATCAGTTCCGCGTACGCCGATGCAGTCTCGCCCTGTGCGACACTTTCGAGCTCATCCTTGAGCTCTTCCATTCCGCGTTTACGCCAGGCGTCGAGTTCCTCCTTGCTCGCCGCGTCCGCCCACCCAGCAGGCACAGCGTGACCCAGGGCAGATTCAGCACCGATAAGTGGCGCAAGGGCTGCATGCAGAGCGCGCAGAGCAAAGATAATGTTGGTCGGTTGGGACTGCGAGACGTGGTTTGAATATTAAAACTCGACTATTGGATTGAGCACATACACGATACGCATAGCGGCCTTCCTCGTCGGTGTGATTGCAAATATGGAACGGATCGAAAACGTCCATGAAAGCGTAAGGACCATAATCGATTGTCAGGCCGAGGATCGAGACACTGAAAAGAGGTCAAGACGAATCAAGATAAGAGATTCAATGCCAACTGACTTGTCGGTGTTTATGACCCCGTGCATGAACCCGTACGCCTGCCAACCGGCAACCATCCGCGCATTACGCCGGGCAACCTCTAGCACAAGAGACTTGCCCCATGGTTTGGGTTGTGTTGCAGCATCTGCCTCCGTATCGGCAGCTGCCTCGGGGAGTTTCAACACGCTCCCTGCTACCCAAATCCCCAATTTGCGCAGGGCGTCCCAGTGAGCGGCTTGCTGGCCACCACCAAAGAGAAATGTGTTTTGCGGTGGAGACAGGGCCTCAAAGGAGCCGATGCGAAGGAAAGACGGTGCGAGGCGAGTAAGAACGCAAGCGCTTTCCACCGTCTCCCGAATGACGGGGACACCAGGGAGGGAGATAAGAGCGAGAGCACGTGTAGTCGGGATTCCGAGAGCGTACATAGCTATGTCGAGTCAATGGGACGGATATTCACCCAGGTGCGGGGAATTGACGCACCCTCCGAGCATAGATATTCACGAACCGATGAACGGGTGACGGCCAACCCGTCGGCTGAACGCGAGAACGGCGTACGACCAGCGCCCTTAAGTTGGAGCTCGTAGCTAAGTTCAGGCGATTCGGGGTGTGGTGTAACGACTATCCCGGTGTACGAGTTGTTGGCTTTCAGGACGGAACTTGAAATGAATACGCACGTATGGATGTAGCACGACCATCGCCGAGTTGACCAGCCCAATTACCAAACTGGTGCCCGCTGTACCGCACCGCCCATGGTGCAAAGACGTCCGACATGAGTACAGCACGGCCGCTGAGGACATCTATGAGGTCGTTACGCGCCGCAACAGCAGACTCTGAGCCATTCGAGATCTTTTCGCTGGCATCGGCAGTAAGTGCAGGTGCACCGAGGATGGTGAAGGCGTCGCCGACGTCAAGGTGCGGAACGCAATCACGGAGTGCAGTTTCTGCGATTCCTAGGAGCTCTGCCTCTCCTACGTCGTCACGAACCTCCGGCGCATATTTACAGAGGCTAGCATTGGGAGCTGCGGGGGGTTGACCGATGCGAGGCTCCCGCGCAGCAAGCCACTTCTCGATGTATGACGGCGACTCTGGCTGATCATCGGAAGGACTGGGCGGCTCAATGTCATACGGGAATGGCACCGGAAACGGTGTAACGAAAGAGTAGTGGGCCTCGGCAGCAAGCAAGCCTACGTTTGGTCTATATGGTGTCAAATGAGATGGATGGTATATGCATACGAGCGCGCCGTTGAAGAGTAGGGCTTGTTGCAAGGACTTCCCTGCGAAAAGCAGGCACAGAGGGTGTCCGGGGATCGGGGGTAAGGTTGTGGGTCAAAAGTTGCGGCGGAGGGACCAAAGGCAGAGCAGAAATCGAATATTTACTGGCCGCCATGGCTGTCGAGTGGAAGCGGAAGCCGAGGCGCATTGATGTCGGCCCGGATAGACGCCTTGCCGTTTACCTCCATGTCCCATTCTTATCACCCGAATTTCAAACTTACCCAATGTTGGCATTCCTCTCGGCTGTATTGCTAGCCATTTCCCTCCACGCAATGGTGTATCGATGCCGGCCCCTTTTCTTTGTATCCTCTGTAGCAGCACCGCGCATCGACGAATCAGCTCCTCGGGTCGCTACGCTGCTGGAGAGAACAGTAAAGCTCCAAGAGGCGGTTGCAGAATTCGAGAAACAGCTCGAGGTCCGGCGCCAGCAGTTGAATGAACATAAAAAAGAAGTACACGACTGCAGGATGGAGCACCTCGAACTGAGGAGAAGCGTATGGGCAGTAACGGCGGCCATGCGATCGACTACCACGGGACTTCTCGCGCTTGAACCTCAGTCGCCTGTGAGCGATGGTGGTCCTCAAGTTCGCCAGAGGGTTCACCTGGGATCTCGAAAGAAACTTTCTAAAGCTCTCTCTTCCTTGCAGCTCCATGAGAGCAACGGGCAATGAATTGATTCCCCGTTGTTTTCGTACATAACTCAAAACATCGGATTTTTATTTCTGAAAACCAATTTAAAAGGGACAAGAGTTGGGGTCAAGAGTTCAGAAGAGCTCAAGGAGAGCTTTCGAAGGGTGACATGAACATAGCTATTACTTACAGTAGTACATTTTAATCAATTCAACTGAACAATTCAAACTTTCGATGTAAAAATTCAGCTACAAGGCTCAAGCGACTCCGAAACAAGTGTTGCTTCAGGGTTCCTGATCTTGCTTCTGAAACTTTGCTGGCACTCAAAGTATTCCCGTTATCTATAAGTATGTAGTGGGTTTTAGGTCGGGCATCCTATTGGGCGCCTGAAGCGGGATGTGCCTTCGAATCAATTCGTATGTGTTACATTGATATCGTGTACAAGCATATATCCTGATAAATTCGAGTTCGATTCGCGGACTATGTCCGTTGGGATACAGCTAGCACAGTGCTGAATAAGCATGCCAATTCAAGACCAGCACTGCAATGGAGAGTCAGAAAATAGAGGCCGCGAGGGGAAGAAGAATAACCTACGGGTCATAAATGTAAATTGGCGGGACTGCTGGCGGGTATATGCCGTTAGACGACTTGAGCAAGACCAGCACTGCAAAGGAGAATCAGAAAATTGAGGCCGCGAGAGAAAGAATAGCGACATACGGGTATAAGACGTAACTCGGCGGGAGTGCTGGCGGGTATATGCCGTTAGACGACTTGAGCGACACCAGCGCTGCAAAGGAGAATCAGAAAATAGAGGCCGCGAGAGAAAAAATAGCGACATACGGGTATAAAATGTAACTCGACGAGACTGCTGGCGGGTATATGCCGTTAGACGACTTGAGCAGCCAATGACTGCATAGAGAGTCAGAAAAGACAACGACGCAAAGGATGATAACATACGGGGTATAATATCTTGGCGGTGGACCTACTGGCGGGTATGTGACGAACTAAGCAAGCAAGACCAGCACTGCATGCATGCCGAGAATTAGAAAATACAGACAGCAAAGGGAATAGGAATGACATACGATAAATGGCAATTTAGACGACCGAGTGGTTCAAGTGTAGAATGTAGGGGAGGTCTAAGTTGGAAAGAAATAAGAACGAGGAGGGAGGGAGGATGGAGCAAACACGCACGGTTACCGGCGACGCCTGGCCCGAATGGAATTCGAAACACGACGAGACACCGAGCGAGCCACGGGCATCTGTTAGAGGCAGAATGAGTTTCCAGGTCCGCCGCACGCAAGGGATCTTACAATGTAGATGTAACCGTAGAATATGACGGCGGGCGCTGCAATAAGCTGCAAGATGTAATAAGTAACTAGGAGAAAGCAGGGAGCGCGACGACGTACCAATTTTTTAGCTATAGGCATATTACTCCATATTTCCAACGAGGCCTTGAATGTCGCCATGAGGGCATATTTGAATTCCGGGACGAGCTCGTAAAAGTCTTCGATTTGGGCGGATTTCCACTGTCGATGCCTTTGAGCCAAAACCAAGAATGTGACCCGAGTTGATTCTCTCGATTTTCGACAGGAGAACCAGTGCCACAGGTGCTGCTTCGCCGTCGGATTGAGTCGGCCGTACTGCTTTAGTCCCGCTTTCAATAGAAGTAAGGAGCCCACGACTGTGCTTTGGAGGAGACAGGACCCCACAACGGCGCAGAACAGCGGGGGACGATACAACTCCGCGAGTATGGCCTTAATGGCCGATGGAAAGCCATAGACGATGAGGAGTATTCCCCGGGGAGACACGACGATTGCGTGAGCGAATAAAACACCGAAGATGACCTGTTTGTGCAAGTTGTAAGCGCACCGCCCGAGATAGTGATACAGGAGACTGACCGAAATTTCGTTCGAGTGGGAAAATGCCAGCGACGAGAAATAAGACGAAAGACGCGAATTGATCTCTTGAACGCTTGGGTAAACGCCCCCTAGATAGCCATTGTGATATTCAAGCCATAGGAACGACCTGTATTGCGAAGAAGACGCTATCAGGAGCGTAGGAAAGATAGCGAACAAGGTGGGCAGGTAGTAATCGAAGACCGGATCAATGGAAGATAGACGCAAGCGGCGAAGGATGGCGACCACGGTGAAGCAGATGCAATGAGTCGCGAGGGCGAGGAGGATGATCCTGGCAATTTGCCAGCCGTGTCCCGAGATGTAGATTCTAGCAGTCGAAACAGCTTTAGTCCACCCGTCCCAGATGCCCAAGACATATTGTTCCATCGTAGACACAATTTGGCCGGTGAGAGTTTCGACGACGTCCGGATTCCGGGTAAAGTAAAGGTAACTTCCAACAGCAAATGCGATGAGAAGCAGTAACAGCCACCACGGATTTCGGCGCGGGGTGTCGTCTGCACTATCTGAACCTGGGTCGGGTGGAGGGGAGGGAGGTTCGCTGCCCATTCCGCTACGATTATGCCGGGGAGGAATGGAACCAGGAGATATCTTCGAACTGCTGAGCACGGGATATTCGGGACTCGGTGGTGTGGGAGAAGGCGGTCCAGGAGACGTATGAGTGAACCCTTTTACGCGGAGGATGAAGAAGAGGGTGGCGAAGATGACAGTAGCGTAGCCCATTGCGGCCACGTAGGGATTGGAAAGAGTGCCGTTGGAAAGGACGCATTTGGTAGGCAGAAGGGTGAGTTTGGTGGTCCGAGTCGCCGAGGAGGTGTTCTGAACGCCAGCGAGAAAGGTGCTGAGCATAACCTGAGCCCCGATGCAGAAGAGACCAACGAAGCCCTTGGAGGACGACGAGAGGGAGACGACGGACGAGAGCATGTTGTGGTACGGTCCAAGCGCGAATTGATGTCAGCCACCTTGCCAAACAAACAAGTGGACAAGTCTGCAGCCAAACATCGCCGCGAAGATAAATAACGCGTCGAGGTGTCACATGATCGTGACTCCCCTGCTCTCCGCAAACCACCACACCCCACTCTCAACGCGTCCCCCCAGTCAAGTAAGTGCTCGCCCAGTACAATTTCTGTATATCGTGCTCAATTCAGCCTCAGATACGGTACAAAGAATGCCTTGACCGGCGACTTCGGCTTGGCGGGAGAGGTCGAGACAGAAGTGAAGGGTGTTGTTGAGCGACGCGGGATCCCCGACTTGCGAGAGCGGGCGAGAATGGGGGGAGCACGAGCCAAGCGGGCGGGGTGGGCGTCCGCGAGGGGGCCACCTGGAACCTCGGGGGCGCCAACGGCGGGCACGTCGGCCGCGGGGAGGGCGTTGTCGACCTCGCCAACGGCGGGTACTGGTGCGGCCTCGAGCGCAGGGTCGGCCGCGTCGGGCGCGTCTTCAGCGTCGAACGCGAGAAGATTGCGGACGAGAGCGTCGACGTCGACGACGTCGGTGGGGGTGTTGAGGGGAAGGCAGGGAGCGCCGCTTTCGAGTTCGCTCAAAAAGTGGGAGGTAGCTGGAACGCGGAAGGACGCATCGATCTCAGCCACAACACCGACTTTCGTCGCGATGCTATCCAAATCGTCCCACGTCGGCGATGCCTCCGCATTGACGATCAGGTGGACCATGTCGGCTTCTGGCGGGACCGCCTCTGCAGAGCTGCCCCCCCCTGAAAGTTTGGAGCCCAGGACGACGGAGAGCGTGCACACGATGGTGCATCCTACCCCCCACAGGAAGGATTCCCAGTCGAAGGCAGAGACAGCGGTAGGTGCGTCCGAAGCTGCGGCACGGGCGGCGGCCGAAGCGGCGGGAAGGGCGGCGGCGGAAGCGGCGGGAAGGGCGGCGGCGGAAGCGACGGGAGGGGCGGTGGGAGGGGCGGTGGAGACGGCGGAAGAGGAGGAGATGGCGGAAGAGGCAGAGGCCGATGTTACGCGCGCCAAATCAACTTGAACGATGACGATGTCTGGTTTGAACAAGAGAGTCGGGGTAATGGGCACTGCGACGATTAGAACAGAGAAACAAGATATCAGTAAGAACCCACTAAAAACATAAGTCTCGTTTTTTAATTGGGAAGGGCGGCGAGGACGGCGAGGACGAACGGGCTTGTATACGTGGTAGAGGGTGAGGGCCATGTCTGAACCGAACTTGCTGACAGCGCGTCCGTTGAATACTGGGCCATCGCCTGAGGTCCAGCGACTGAGCGAGGTCGACAGGTCCCCCGGACCCACGTTTAGGACCAAGTACGCGACCGTCGCCGCAAGAGTTTGTAAGATGATGAATCGACGTATCGCGGCTGCAGAGAACGCCGCCACCAAGGCGAGAGCGCGGGAGCGCGTGAATTCAAAGCGGGCGTCGGTGTTCCATCAGGGCAGAGCGCCTCTGGCGGAAATTACCAATGAATCTGGTATGGCGGGAGGGAGCGGGTGTGCGGCGGGACGTGCGAGGGGGACTCGCGTACTCGGCAAAGGGAAGGGAAAGGACTACGAGCGGCTGCCCTCGTGGCAGTAAGCGCGCAGTTTGTGACTTATTATCTTATTCGACGTTGTAGCATTACTATCCCTACCTGTATCATCAACTCAACACACACTTGTATCATATCCACAACACACTTGTACCTCTACACATTGCTACCCCCTACTTGTAACATTATCTACATACTATTCATTCTATACTATTTTTTGATTGCCAGTCCCTTGTCTTTCTGCCGGAGCGCGATTCGGCTTTAGTTTCGAAACGCCTTGGTGAAGCGGAAGCGTTATGCTCAAGCAGCACCTCTGAAACGCACGCGCAAGCGTTGCGCTTGACCCGGTCGCAAATAACGCAGGTCATTACCAGGACGAAACACACATTATACTCACAATCGCCGACCCTCGAGAGAAGTAAACTGGAGGGTGAGTGACGACGCAACAGCGCACGTGGACCGTCGTCCACAAAGCCTCTCCGAAGCTTAAGGTATCCACAGAATATCACTTTCTTGAACAAAAATACAGAATTTGGGATGTAATTTATGTCGCACTGCCGAATATCTGGTAGCGTCTGCAGATGCTCGGCCCGATCTCGTCGTATTGCGCCTTGGTGTGGCAGGAGGTGTAGAATTCGGGCTGGAGATAAAATGATTGAAATCGTAGCTGCCAGTTCTAAGAAGCGACTCACCAGAGACGCGAGAAGCGATCCACCAAACCACACTGCGTACCTGGAGGGAAAGAATGAGAGAACGTCGAGTGAAGTAGAGAGTGTGCGAACCGTTGACGTTTGTGTGAAATGACATCGACCTCGACACCGGAGGACTGTAAGGCGTGAATATAAATCAGGGAAAGAGCAGGATCGGGATCACCTTCTGGAGGCTACCACTGGCCAGTTGACGCGCGTCTAATCGGCCGTCGACGAGTTGCTTAAGGTCACGCTTAAGGCGTTGGCCGAAGTGTTGGAACATGGTCGAGCCACCAGAAAGCACGATGTTCTTTAGAGGATATAAATGAAATCGGAGTGGAACAGCTGCAGATGAAGACGCACCTTGTACAAACCACGACGCACATCGATGGGCGACTGTTGGATCACCTCGTCCACAATGTCGGGCAAAGGTGTCAAAAAGTCCGACGAATAGATCTCAGGATTGAAGAAGATCTCAGGCGCCAGGAAACGTTCGTATCCGACGTCTACTCCGTATTTCTGAGAATATACATTAGACACGGGGAAACAAGAGTAAGGGTTCGAACACACCCTTCCAGTGACGCTGTGTTCGCCCTCGTATCTCTCGAAATGTTTGTACGGCTCGGCATCGTATTTCCTGAACTCCTTCACAATGTCCTGGCAGACGTAGCTGTAATTTTCCTTGACCTTGCTTGCAACACGAAGTTGGTCCTCGGGCGGCACAGTAGCCATCTCACCACGCTCACGCATCAAATTGAGCACAAATTGCGAGATGTCGCGCCCAGCGATGGGGATGTGCTTGATGGCGCTCCCGATAACATAGCCTTCCGCAACAGGAATGACATGCGTAACACCGTCTCCGGAGTCGATGACTGTGCCCGTGAGGGTGCGATCGGTGACCCTGTTGGATGACCACGACGCAGCAAGCGCGAGGACGGCCTGCACCGCAATGTAAAGACCTTTAATGTTGAAAGATTCAAAGAAGATTTCGGCGGTCTGCTCTCTGTTCTCGGGTGCATTGAGCGGGGGTTCGGTCTATTGGAGTTGAGAGTGTTGAAAAAAACGTATATATGACACGAGCAGGGAACTTACGAGGAGGAAATAATGGTCTTCGGGCTCAGCCCGCAGATATTTGAAGATGGTCTGTTCCCAATACCGCTCCATATGATCCCAATTATCGATCATTCCGTGGCGAATAGGGTAGTGAACGCCATAGCCGGGCGTCTTTGCATTTGCCAGCGCCTCATCGCCGATGAAGAAATCGAGGTCCTCTACTCCGCGCTTGGAAGCAAGGTGACCTGGCTTGGACGGTACCGCGGGCGCGTTGGACTGTTGTGACGCGGACCCTCTGGTGGCTATCGCAGTGGGAAAGACGCTAAGGGAGACTTGAGTCGTTGAAACTATCCGCGCTCGCGTGCAACGTACAAGGATGGATCAGAGTTTCCTGCGAACCTATGACAGACATTAGAGTCAGCAATTCTCCACCAAATAGGTCAAAGATCGCGCACCCGACTTTCGAGTATCCGGTACCATTATCGCATATAATGGGAGCCAGGACAGACATGATGCTAATTCAGAGAAGCTGCGTGCAATGCGGAAACCAGTGCTGGGAGTTTGCCGATGTTGTTGGCGTCCGTCTGATCGCGGCACTCGCAAACAACCTTAAAATTGGGAATAATTCCAGCGATAATCCTTCGAGGAATACATCTGGGAGTAGTTTTACAGAAATCAGACGCTAAACTCTACTCAAGTCCGCCCGCGTTGTCAGAAAGACGCTCGGTGTCGTCCTTGCGACCAGTTAAATGCCTGGGTTGGCCAACTGGTGGGGGCTATCCGGATGGGTTCTTCCCATTTGACGTATTGGATACTCTGGATTCTGCTGGTGCCGGGAGTAACGAAATCAAACCCGTAGCCAAGTTCAGAGTCACTGTCCGAGTCGTAGGCCACGGGGGGGAATAATCGACGGGGAGGTGAACTCCCACGGAACAAAAATTCCAGCTCGGGAGCCCCGCACATGAGACGCTCCGAAGAGACGGTGCAAATGTGCAGGAAAGGAAGGTCGAGCTCTTCGGTAATCTCGAGTGATTTCAACGCTGGGCATACTACCCCGTCGAGAGTCGGGAGGAGTGGCGGAAACAACCTGGGGGGCCGCAAAGCCGAAATAACTGCCCGTGTGGCCTGTGGGGATGCGGTCGCAAGGATATAAAGGGATTCGAGTGCTGGTACGACGCTGAATAGACCCTTCCAATCAGAGACTCGCAGTCGTCTGATTTGCGTCGAATCCTCCCTGAGCGTAAGGGCCTTGACTTTCTTCAGCGGATACCGCGATATCGCGCCGACGCCAATTTGGGAGAGGGGGAATGCACCAGTCATGTAGAGTGTGTCCCCCACGACTGCAATCAACTTGAAAGTGATGTATGCAGGCTCCGTTTGCCGAATAAAATACCAGCTTTTTATTGCTTTGAGGTTACGCAAGCGACTGATGTCTTCTGGGAGTACAGATGCTATATCTTCGTGGTCGCGAAAGATATGGCCCCAAATATACATTTCAGTCGTTCGGGGAAGTGAAAGATGGGACAGGAATCGGGCGATGGTGAAGGCCGACGGCCATTCCCCGATGTCGAGTTTCCGGAGTCGTTTCAGGGAAATGTAGCGACCAGCGGCAGGGGAAACGTCAGTTCCCGACGGTCGCATGGGACCTCCACGAATAAGGCAAATTTCCTCAATCCTCGGGGAGTCGGCCAAAAAGTCGAGGAACTCCGTGGTCGATGACCAACCACTCTCTTTCTGGTGGTACAAGCAGAGAGAGGTGAGGTTGCGGAAGTAACCTTTCGGCCACGATGTGAAGTACCCCAGTGCAAGCTGCTTCAACTTGGGCATGTGTCCACGGAAAATCGGCGGAAGAGCGCTGCTCAAGTCGTCAACTCCCTCCATCTCTATTAACAAGCTCGTCAACCGCGGCGCAGGAGATGAGAACAGTTTCTGTTTGAGAACGTCCTGAAGCTCTGGACCCTCGGCCAGCATGTGGAATTCCTTGAAGCGCAATGTATGTGGTGCGAGGGCCTCCATCAATGTCGGTGAAAAGCCCCGAAATCGAACTCCCAAATAGATTGTCAGGTCGGCGCCGCGAGATCGACGGAGGAATTCGAGGGAGTTGCCGGAACTGCAAACATTTGACCATAACCCGGGGGAAGAAGCTATCACGCCTCTCCAGTGTCGGCACACCTGCAACAGCCACAACCACTCGCACCAGTCGACGGTGATATAATCGTGTCCGCCGCTCGAAGGGAGCGGGAGGAAGCTAGGAAGGCGAAGCTGAGCCTCACTGAAGATGTGCGTCAACAATTCTGGAGGCAGGCGATTGATTGGCTGGAGAGAATTTCGCATTCCTCTGAGTCTGGCGGATGTAATCTGTAGTCGCTTTTCCATCGCGTCGAGCTAAATGTTGCTTGAGTCTTTTGCGATTCAAAGACAGCGTACCGTTTACCTCCGACACAGTGAAGCTACTACGTACGAATCAGCTTCGAAAGCGTGAACCATTATCGTTTAGCGTACCCTGTTGGCTCCAAACCTTTGACAATCTCCGCTAGCTTGCTGATTAGAGCAGGAACGATAATATTGGGTGGGGACATGGTAGCTGGGAGCGAAGATGCTAGTCTTGACTCGTGAGAAACAGCACCGAAATTGAACGAGAGCCGCTCTAAAACAACCGAATGGCAACTTTCGCAAGACGAAAGTTGAGAGCAAAAGATAATCGATAACCGACGGATCAATCATACGATCACTGATGCCAGATGGATAGGGGGTATTGATCGACTCTCATCAACTTACTGCAATAGCGACTGCGGCGCGAGAGAAGGAACGCCTTCTCGCTTTCTATTATAGCACAATCTCAAGCATGGAGATTGCCATATCTTGACCCCGGGTCACCGCGATATGGCGGCCGGTAGCGTGAGCACATCTCTTGCTTCTGTACACTCATGTCTGTTGTAAAGCTCCCCGACCAAATGTAAGAGACCCAACATAGCTAATTCGCCGTTGAACATCTGCAGAACCGTAACCCCTTCTCAAATACAAGAGACAGCCGCCCATTTTGGTGTCACTGTACCCGACTCAGATGTTGACGCGTACTGCGTCCTTATGAGCGGGCTGGATGCGTGTGTGGACCTGCTCGACGCCGAAGAGGACTATGTTCCCCATCTTGATCTCGAGCGATTCCCGCGCGTAGATATTCACCGCCCAACTCCTTCCGAGAATGCCGCAGACTATAATGCCTGGGCCTACAAGGTTCAGATCACTTCGACCTCAAAATCGGACTTGGCAGGGCCTTTGGCTGGGCTGCACGTTGCGATAAAGGACAATGTCAACATCGCTGGTGAGTCGCAATTGGATGGGTCGAGGTCTGAGGATTCAGGAATTTTAGGTGTCCCTTCACTCCTTGGCACCGATGTTTTCACGAAACCTTATATCCCAGCCTACGACGCCACTATAGTCACCCGAATACTCCAGGCAGGCGCTACCATCGTTGGAAAGGCGGCATGCGAAAACTTTTCCATGTCGCCCACCTCCTTCACCAACGCGTATGCCAACGTCCAGCATCCTATGGCCGCTGGCTACAGCGTCGGGGGGTCTTCGTCTGGCTCTGCCGCTTTGCTCTGCTCGGATAGAGTCCCGCTCGCTATCGGTGGCGATCAAGGCGGATCTATCCGCCTCCCAGCTTGTTACTGTGGCCTCGTTGGCCTGAAGCCAACCTTCGGGCTTGTCCCGTACACGGGAATTGCGTCCCTGACCGCGATCGTTGATCATACGGGGCCAATGAGCAGGACCGTCCTCGCTAACGCACTTTTACTGAGCGCAATCGCCGGCAAGGATGGTTTAGACGATCGGCAAATCGATGCCCCTGCCTATCGCGCGAACAATTACCATGCGCCTCTGCTCGCGTTCACGGAAGATCCAAAATCGGCAGTCAAAGGCATGCGAATCGCCATCCTCACCGAGTCGTTGGAGGTCGTGGGCTTGGATCCGCGCGTTGCAGAAAAAGTCAAGGAGGCGGCGAATCTATTCCGCGCTTTAGGCGCCGAGGTTGTTGATATTTCGATTCCCATGCATAAGCTGGGAGGCGCGATCTGGACTGTAGCTAACCGCCAAGGGATATCGGAGCACGCTCTTCGCGGCCAGAACCCTGTGCGGCTCGGAGTGCATGATGTCGCGTTGAACCAAGAATTGTCGACTTGGACGCAGGAGAAGTTTGAAAAGCTTCAGCTACACAACCCAGCCGCGACGAATGCTATGCTTGGTGCGCCGCGCATACTGTACACTGTGACTCCACTGATTTGCAAGCAACAACTTTTCAGGCGGCCAATTCATCAAGGATAAGCGCCCGGGTGCCACTGACAAGGCCATTAATCTCTCGAGGAAGCTCAAGGACACATACCAAGCAGTCTTCAACCAAGGGATCGACTTGCTTATTACACCGTGCACCCCAACCATTTCCAACTACACATCCAGCGTCTCAGACAGCGTCATGCAGAAGATGGCGAAAACCATAGGCATCACCCAGAATACAGCACCCTTCAATGTCTCGGGGCATCCAGTTATGAGTCTGCCCATCGGTATGTTACCGGTTATTGAACGCGAGGAGGACCGGCATATCAAGTTGCCCATTGGGATGCAACTCGTCGCTGGTTTGTTCGAGGAGGCAAAGATTTACAAGGCCGCCTTTGCTTGGGAGCAATCCTATCGCTGGCAAGACATGTGAAGAGGTATTATTCGTTCATGTACGAGCCGTTGAATTTGAAATAGTACAAAACCCTTCTGCTGATTCTAATGCGGTTCCATTCAATCATCCGAAGCAGACTTCGTTTGCGTCCCAAACAGTGGATAGCAGCAATAATACATGTATGTAGCCAGAACATGAAAGCACAGAATAAGAAACTACCGTCTCTGTGTCTTTCCGCCTTTCCGCTTGCCGGCGAATAGATGTTTGGGCTGCAAGTACGAATATTAGCGCTCAACGTGCAATAGCTCGAAAAATACGTACCATTTTTGTTTTGATTGCACGGTCTCCCTCGCCGGCCTTGGCGAGCATATTCCGCGGCCGTTGGCCAAGGTTCCGCAGCTTGATGGCTCTGTCGGATTGCTGGCAGTATTCAAATGAGCAAAAGAATGAGATAAGGAAAAAGAGCACGGACCCCTTGGTCGCGCATGCCGGCCAGCGCCCTGTTCCCTCTCGGCTCCCGCTTCGTAACCGCACCCGAGTTCGTCTTGAGACGTTTCGCAGGCGTCCCGTCCTCCTCCCCATCGACGTCCATCCAGCCCTCCGCGTCCGCCGCGCCGCCCTCCATATCCACATCCTCGTCGTCGTCGCGCTTGCGCTTGCCCGAGAGAACGGCCGCGCGCTCGACGATGCGGCTGGGATCGAGCCCCGCCTTGGTGAGCTGTGCAGTCATCTGTGACAGCGTCGCGAGCCCCGCCGACCGCGGGAGCCGAGACTGGTTCTTCTTGCTCTTTTTGAGACTCTGTGATCGGATTTTGTGCGAGAGGGCGATGCGCGCTGCGACACGCTCGCGCTCGTCTTCCGACTCCTCCTATACACGAGTTAGTTGCCGCCTCAAAATTATAACCCAACGCACCATATCCTCCTCGCTGTCGTAGAAACCCTCGGCCTGGAGCTTTTCCTCTTCGCGCTCGAGCGCCTCAAGTTTTTCCGCAATATCGGGGTCGATAAAGTCGGCGATGTTCTTGCCGTCCATGATTTCGGGCATAACATCCATCTTCCAGTCCGGGTTCGCAAGTATGTAATCCTCTGTAAACATAGCGTGAGAACAAATAAAGACGACGGGCACGGGCATGGGCACGCACGCTTGAGGTTGATGTTGTACACCCCCGCACCGCCCTCGGCGAGCTCGGTGTCGCGTTGCAGCATGCGCCGCTCAGGGTCGTTCTTGTCGTACTTCTTGCGATCCTTGACCACATCGGGAATGCAGGGCGCGCGCACGAGGTCATCGCGCGGCTTGGGTTGCGCGACGTGGATACGGTTGATCACCGACGTGATCTTGCTGCCCTTCACCTTGTTGTCGACACGGTGCGCGAGGAGGGCGTCGCATGCCTGCGTCTTGAGGTCCATGACGCCCTCGTCGGAGTAGCACGAGACCTGGACGCACTTGACGTCCTCGGTGTCGATGATCTCCTGCACGAGCGCGCGCGACTCAGCAGGGAGGTCATCAAGGCGCATCACGTCGATCTTATTAATAACAAGAACGGTGGGCTTTCCGTTGAAGAGCGGCTTGATGGAGTGGAAGAGCTTGCACTGCGCCTCGACGGTGTAGCCGCACTGCTCGCTGAGATCCATGAAGTAGAGCACGCAGCTCTTAAGATGGGCGAGCGCAGTAATACTCTGCATCTCAATGGTGTTCATCTCCTCGAGCGGATGGTCGAGAATCCCGGGCGTGTCAATGACCTGCCAGCGGAGGTACTTGTAGTCGAGGTGGCCGACAAAGAGCGACTTTGTCGTAAAAGCATACGGCTGAACGTCCACGTCCGCGCGGGTAACCTTGTTGATAAAGGACGATTTCCCGACGTTGGGGTAGCCGCAGATTAACAGCGTACGGGTATTTGGGTCGATGGCAGGGAGACGGGAGATGTGTTGACGGACTTGCTCTAGATATGCAAGTGGGTCTTTTTGCCGCCGCATGATAGTTGCCATACTAGAATATGTATGGGCTTCCGGACAGCATCACAGATTATGGTTCAACTCACCGACCGAGGGCAGCCTTCTTAAGCTGCTTGCAGCGGTACAAGCTGTCACCGAATTTGAGCAGCCGGACATAGTCCTTAGATACCTGGTCAATGAGATGGCGTGCCGTCCGCAGCTGACCCAGGGCAAGCTTGTAGTGGTTTTTGTCGTAAAGAACATTCATGAGGGAGGATAGGAAAGGGTGAATGTCGTCCAGCATCGGAAAGTCGTTCAGAATTGCACCAAGCTTCTCATCGAATGTGTCTTGGGTGAATTTAACCTAGTGTTTGGAGGGTCAGCGCATTTTGAACGGTAAGATACCGGGTCTTCACGGCTCATGTGTGCTGGTACTGACTTTTCTTGAGTAGAAGTTTCTTATTCTCGAGATCTTGAAGTTTTTGTGGATTACGGTGGGGGTTTTCCGCTGGGTTTTGGACAGCACAATGTCCAAAAAGTCAGCCGCAGTGGGCACCGGAGCAATAGCCTTCAGACCGCTGGTCGACATGGTGGGGGAGGGCGGAGCGAGGCAGGGATGAGGTGGATGCGGAACCGGATTGAACTTTTTTAGGATCAAAGTTTGAATCACACAGCGTCGCCCGGCGCGCCAAACATTGTCGGCCATCTCGGCCAAAAGATTCGGATTACAACTGGGAATGCAACTCGGATTCATCTACGTAGAAGACACCTGGAAGTCTACAAGACTAGAGAATATAGCTGTAACAATGCTACTCGTACAGACATCGAGGGCGTCGTCAAGACATATGAGGATTAGTTGACAGAAATTGTATTGAACATGAACATGGGCCGGCGACTGAATGCGCAAGGTGCAGGGAGAAGAAAGGGGTATGGGGTCATGTTCAGCCAACTCGTGAACTGCGCACGACATGCAGCTCGAACGGAAACGGTATTAGGCCACTCAGAAATTGGACCAGCTGAGAATCTCTTGCCTGGAGGAAAAGGCGGGGTCATCCATCTGGACGGTGATGCCGAGACTGGTGCTGCGGACGGGGCGTTCGGCCCTCAGCCCTTTGACGGGCTTGAGGAAGACCCACGCGGGGACGACACCGAGCTCGACGTCGCTGTCGGCTGGCGCGCCGGCGGAGGATTTGAACAGTGATTTGGCTGCGGTCGCAAAAATGCTAGTCGATCGACCAACGACGACCCAGCCATCGTCAAACGCCTGGACAACGGTCAGGCGCTCGCCGAGGCTGGTGAGGAGGAGCTCGTCAGGGAGGACGGGGCTGAAGAGCTGGCGAACTTTACGGGGATCGCCGGCGGTAGGTGTGGAATCAACGGATGACGAGGAAGACATCACGGAGAAGCGTTTGCTGATGCTCGAGCTGCCGGAGTAGCGGACCCAGGAGGAGCGAGGGGATCCATCGGCGGGTGTGGGGTTACCCGTCGAGAGGGCGAAGGAGAAGGGCTTGGGGAAATTGCCGGATTGGCGGTGAAAATCGAGGACTTCTTCGTTGGTAGCGCCGCGCTGGGGCCGTGTAACAACTTTCGACGGAAGAATAACCGATCGGGTGAGCTGTTCTCGGGAAAATGTGTTGCCCTGGATGGCTTGTATGTTTCTGTGAACCGTGATCAATAGGCGAACGCTTTGAACGCGTCGCTGCTCTATACTCACTCTGGAAGGGGTTCTTTCTCGACTTCCGACTCTTTGTACACGCCGCGGACGGGAGTAAAGGCCGCAATACGGATTTGTTCTCGCTTCGCCTGAGCACGACTGCGGTACTTCCTGACGCCAAGCCACACGCAGAGGCCGAGAAATATCACGGCAGCGAGGACAATGCCCGCAATATAGGTAGGCCCAAGGGGTGTGGACAGGGCCTGGGAGTCTTCGTCGCGGGAGAAAATTTCATGGAGAGAGGGCATATTGAACCAAATGTCGCGTTTGACGGTGGGATTCAGATAAAGAGAGTGGGGGAAAGAATGGACGACAACTGGGTGTCAAGGATGGACAGAACAAACTCCTCGCCGTGTCTCGTCGGAGGTTTTTTGTTCGTGGGGTCGTGGCCGGGAAGAAAAGCCTTTTGGAGCGCTCCAAACGGCCGGCGATCTTGGTTCGCATGGAAACGCGTCCCGAGCCCATATATTAATTCTGTAAATTGCAAGCCTGTTACTTGAAGGGCCGCACGAGTTGCGGTCAGAAAGGGCAGAGAGAGGCCTAAAAACGGTTCGAGTCGCAATTGAGGGTTCTATTCACAGGTGAAAGCGGTCGCAAGGTTGATCGTGAATCATCTATAAATAGTTTTCTCGAAAGGAAAACACATTCCAGCGCACCGTTCTCCGGCGACCCTTATGTGTTTTAATTCTGCACGTACTCAATTCTACAATTCTCAAGCCTGCTGGGACGTCGTAGAAACTATTTACAGACGCGCGTTCTTGGGCATTTTCCTCATGGCTTGGCGAACCCCCAAGTCTCCCAATACATCCTCAGCTAACACGAGAATCAGTATCGTGGTTGGGTGAACACGGAAGACGCAGCGCACCTCCCCCAAGCACGCTATCAAAGGGCACCGTACGATGATAGTGCTCGATATTCTTGCCCATGCCCGTGCGGGTGATACCACGTCCACCGAAGATCTCGAGTCGAATTAGGTACCAGTCATGCAAACAGGACGGAAAGGCAAACCTGGACAGCATCGGCGGCAGTCTCTTGCGCGGTCTTCGTCGCGTACATCTTAGCGAATGCGATTTGGCTGGGAAGGCGTCAGCCACGGGGACCGACCCCATGAAATGGACATACCCCGCCAAATGGGTCGATTGCTGCTTGTAGTTCATGTGGCACATCTGGTACGTGATATTCTCCAACCAAGCCTGCGCGCTCTCGACACGGGAGATCATGGCTGAGAGTGTTAATACAATACGGGAAATACTGGTGTGACGGGCATTTACCTGCGAGTTTGGCACGGATGACGGGTTGGGCAGTCAAAGGCTTGCCAAATACCTTTCTCTGCGACGCCCACTTCAAGCATTCCTCCACGATCAACCGCTGGGACGAAATGCTAGCGCAAGTCATTCCCCACCTGTAATAAAATTTGAATCAGCCGCCTTTTCATTCGGGACCCTACCGAGACACTACAATGTCTAAATACTTATCTCGTGGTTGAAATTACTTCATGCAGTGAAGAATATCAGCACCATTTCGTTCGCAGGAGGAAGTGCGCAAACCTTAATATGACTTGAAGACCGTTACCGTCCTCGCCGAGGGTGTTCTCAAAGGGTACAAGCACATCGTCGAAAGTGATATACGCCGTCCCTGAAGAAGGATTAGATTAGACAGTGCAAGACAATGGGATGGCTTTCCTGCGGTGGTGCTGTAGCTCGTCTTGATCTGCTTGGTCTCAACGCCGGGCCCACGCTCAATTACAAGAACGACCATCCCCTTCTCGCTTCTGCAACCAACGGTAAAGTAATCGGCCATGGCTCCGTTGGTGATCCATTTCTGCACACCAATAAGTTCAAACACTCGTACATTCGGCGAGGGGCTTACCTTGGTACCGGTGACAACCCAGCCCTTGTCGGTCTTCTTCGCAAAGCATTTCAGTCCGGCTAGCAGCGGAATCAGCAGCTGCACTCTCGTGAATATTGGGATTACTACTCGCCTACATCCGAGCCAGCAAAGGCCTCACTGATTGCGAGGCAGATGTGTTTTTTGCCCGAAAATACCTCTTCTACAATTTTCTCTCGGACTGCGCCTTTGCCAAAGTTCAGGACGGGAGGGAGACCTAAAGACAATACGATTGAGTAGGAGTTTGCGGTAGAGGAGCACAGCTTACCGATATACGTTCCTCCGCCTACACGAGATATTAGCCCCAGTTCATAAGAGACTGATGAATCATACCAAGCCCGTCGAGGTAGCCACTAAAATGCCAGATCAGTACGGTCAAAGGAGTGAGGGCAACATAATGTTCACCGCGCGTTGAATCGAACGCCCTCTTGTGCCATTAACATTTCATGAAAATAATCAAACTACTCGTTATTAGCGCCTGTCGAAGGAGAGAACGGCAGTGCACACCTCTTCGGGTTTTACGAGGCCATCCATCAACACACGTCCCTTTAAGTGAGGACCGGGCCCAAGGCGCATAGCTGTACAAACCTCCGCGTTAACTAGAGCACAAGAAAGAGCAAAATCCACAATACCTATAATGTTTTTCTGGAAGAGAATTAAGTGTGGGCCAGAAAAGGATTGGAACAGCAGACTCACACTAGCCATTGCTTCGAATGACGACTGCGAGGGCCGCTTGCCATCGTCTTCGCGCAACGCAGCTTCGGGCAAGAGCTCCTCCTCGAAAAACTTGCGGAACGCGGCCTGGAACTTGCGGTGATTCTGAACGCCGACCGATTAGCGAGCCCTATAGGAAAATCCCGTCCGCACCTCGCTAAAGTAAGGGGAATGGAAGCCAGGTTGAAGCCAAGTTGGTTCTGCGTAGGGAACGGCGGAGAGCGCGCCAATGGCGCGCGGGAATATCTGCTGCTGCTCGCCGGTAATGCTACCAATCTGGAGGCGCTGGTACTGAGGCTTGAGGAGAACCTCCTGGCGGTGGAGGCCGTAGAACACGTCGGTGGCATCTTGGCCAGCTGGATCCCAGTCGCGTCGATGAATGCATACTCCCGGAACGACCGCCTGTTACATACCGACGTCTTCATCCAGAAGAACACTCACTCCACCCGGATGCATCGAAGCGAACTTGGAAAGATCATAGACCTTGGAGTCGATTATAACCCACTGAGAACAAATCAGCCAGAAACTGGCTTTATCTCATTTCCGACAGCTCACGAGGTCGCCCGGTTTGTTGTGCTTATTAACTTCTTCGGCGGTGAATTGCTTCGACATGGCTAGTTGCTGGGGAATTATGTGGGTGGAACTTGGCAGTAACTTTAAGAGCAAGAAATCTATAATCACATGCAGACAGCGGGCATGATCAGCCAATCACCCGGAAACAGACATCGCGGGATGATTAGCCAATCACCGGAAGTAGATATCGGAGGTGTTCAGGTCCCGACTCCCGAACCGCGACGCTAACCCAATTTCCCGAATTTCAAATGCCACACAGGAAATCTAGTTGAGGTCGGACATCGCAGAGCTTTTTTCATTCGCCAACATACATCCTTACACTAGAGCAATTTTACAGGATAACCAGAGCCGCGCCAGAAGCTTCGACCACAATTTGGCCTCCCTGGATGACATCCTGCTTAAGCGTCCCCTTAGCCAGACCATTCGAGTTCAAAGCGAACGTCTGGCCCGCCCATGTCGTTTGGTTCCCGAAAGTAACGTCGGCTCCAGGAGCTTGCAGGCGTTTCACCGTCACCGATTTGTGGCCCGGCGGCAAAAATGCTGAAATATCAAACGTCGTCGTGGGTCGTGGGCCGGGCTCGGTTTGGTTGAAGATTTGTAGGTTCAAGAGCGCGATTTTCGAGGGGAATGCGTGAGCGGAGTCCTCCCAAAATCCGTATACGACGCTCTGTCCTGCACTGACGTCCCCTCCCGCCGTTGTGATAGTTGAGCCGTTTGCTTGGCGTCCGGGGAAGAGGTTGGCGAGTCGGAGAGTTTTGGACACGCCAATCGTCTCCGTGATGAACAAGTATGCAGAGTAGGACGGGAATACTTGTTTTTCGCCGTTCATCGCGTCTTCGGGATACCTTCACAGGCATTAGTGGGAGAATTAGACAGTCTTGACGATCTAACCATAAATCGTATCTGGATAATCCTCCGTGGTTAAGCTGCGTGGAGGATTGCAATGCCAACGGGCCCCCTTGGTGGATATATAGGCTATAGCGGAATTCAACAGCACTCCACGTTTGAACAATCAGGACCATACCGCGAAACATTGATCGACGCGGCCTAAAACAAAAGATGAGTCGGGGCGAGAGAAACAAAGGATGGCACAAACATATAATGTTGTGTCTAATAACCAGAGGGCTTGGCCAAACGTGTCGGAGACCCCCTCTTTCCCAGAACACGATACAGAGTTATATTCTCCGATGACGAAAGAGTCCGGCCCCAGCTGCGCACGGACGGACTGGATGCGAGGCTGCCACAAGTCAAGGTAGCTGATGGTATGGTGAGTAGAATTATCGGTAAGATTGCCCAAACAAAGTTACACTGCAAGGCGAGTGTGGTTGACCTGAAGTAAGGGCTTACACGGATATTCACTAAAGGGTAAAATAACGTACCAGGTTTGGCAAAGTCGCAATGGGAGTTCTGAAAACGGATTCGTTCAGACAATCAAGAGGGATGGAGGAGAACTTACCTGACGGCATCACAAACACTGTATTGATACGTGTGCTAATAACGCGAGGTCATTTCATGTAGAATTGCTATACAGTATTGAAGGCACCAACCTCACTACAAGTCTTTGCTGTGTTGGCAGCGTCAGCTCCGGCTGCCAGTGCGCTCACGCAGTCGAGCGCCGAGCTAGCTCCAGGAGTATCGTAGGGCCAAATTGGGTCTTCTACTGTGGCACCAATTTGGAACATAGGGGCCGTAAGTCCCAACGCTTCTGAAATGTTTTTCGACCAAGGCTTGAGTCGGCTGCTCAACATGTGTACTGCATAGGAGAGAAAACGTAAAACAGACCTCCCAGACGGCATCGTAGGTTTGCGCAGAAAGCAAAGGCGAGTAGTGATCGGGTTCGTTGCCGACTGCGGCTGTGGGTCCAAATTCCGAAGTAGTCGACGAAAACTACTCACTTTCGAACCCCGCTAGCTGCCCTGGGTTCAAGCCTTCGAGTGCCGACTGTGCGACGGACAATGCCCCTTGATATTTAAAATCGTGCATGTCCTTGGAAGAAGATGAGATGGGCGGTAAATTTTCCGAAAGACGCGACATTCTCACCAAATTCACAGTTATCTTGGTTCCTTTGGGCAGAAGTTCGGCTGCCGCCACCCAAAACTGTGGACCGATGGTCGTATTGAAGAGCGTTCCCGTGTCATCGATAAAGTTGAAGAGGGCCGTGTCGAGCGACGCGTTCCAGTATGTCGAGTCTGCAGTGATACCGCCTATCCGGATTTCAGCGGGCGTTCCTGTCCGAGCTTTGAGGTTCTGGAGCAGATTGATTGTCAAGGTATTCGGGGCTGTCGTGTTTCCCAAATATTCGATGAAAAAGGCGGTTTCAATGCTAAAACTAGCCAGTGCCGGATTGAGAGGCGGAGATGCCGTCAAGGGGAGCGTAGCAGGGCCATGTAGAGTCAGTGTCGTCGGAGCAGTGGCGAGCGCTCCCAGAACCGAGGTAAAGATTGACAGTGTGAGTCGGAGAAGCATTGCGCTTTAGAATGAAGCCCTCCTTGCGTCCATGCTAAATACTCTGGCAGTGGGCCGGTCCGGGTTGAATCATAAGACCTCGAGAAGGAGGACGCGACACTGACGCGACGGTCATGGGATATGTGGCAGTGTCGAGTAATATTCGTCGGGGAAATTATGGAGGAGAGTGGTGATGCAGCGGTCAGAGGGGTTTGCTAGTTGGCGTGCGGTAGGATTTTGGCCGCCCACAACCACGAAAACAAATCCTCAGGTTTGTCGGCTTCAAGTTCAAACTTTTTATTGGGCGAACGGCGGTGGGACTAAGTAGTGGAGACTGGTGGCGAAAACTGAGACGCTTTCTGAGAGCTAGTCGAGAAGAAGGCTTGAGAGGATGCGACAGAAGCAAGGCGGCGAAAAGGAAACGACTCCGAGGTGGCAGTGCCAATGTTTGGTAACCCGGTTTAAACCTAACACCTCGTCACTGTTAGCTGTTTACCGCGAAACCAGTCCGTTCGCGCACTGCTGTGAATTCGGCCGCCGCGCCTCAAGCATTGAAAGAGGAATAGGAGGGGATGGACGGTCAGTGGTTATCAATCGCAGCCGGCGTTGAGTCGGCCGTTTTGGGAAAGAAGCGCGGTGGCAGTGCCGCGAGTGAATTCGGGCCGGTTGACCAGCGACCGACTTGGTCTTCAACATGCCCAGCATATTCCTCACGGGCGCCACAGGTTACATTGGCGGTGCAATTTTGACCCGTCTTTTGGAGCACCCTCTTCAGCGAACATTCACTATCACGATCCTCGTGCGCTCTGCAGAGAAGGCTTCCCTCTTCAACGATAAATTTGGGCCGAATCTCACAGCAATCGTCGGGTCCACTGACGATGTGAAGCTCCTGAGGAATCTGGCCTCCGATGCAGATGTCGTTTTCGCATGTGTCAGTCGCCAATAGCAGGTTTCAACCTTGGAACCTCACACACGCCTCCTAGACGGACGCGGATGACCTTGCCGCTACAAAGGCCATCCTCAACGGGATGCGAGACAGGCACTCGGATACTCGCGTCGCCCCGATCTTAATTCATACCGTAAGTTTAAGTGAGCCCACTCCAAATGTTGAGCCTCATCCATTTAGTCCGGCACGGGTAAACCTTTCTCTCGCCATCCATCTGCCTGAATGCGACGAGTTCCACTCCCAGGTGTTTTGAGCGACCATGCAGATGGGATGCACTCGTCGTCGACTATCTACTCCGACCTCAATATCGCACAACTTGAGGGCCTGTCGCCAGATCAGCCTCACAGAAACGTCGATCTGGCCGTCGTCGAGGCAGACTCGCAAGGTTGTAACCGTGTTCTAGTTACTTTTTCAATTAACTGTTTTTGACCAGGCTACGTGAAAACGTATATCGTCCTTCCGTCTACGATATATGGATTTGCCTCTGGTCCTCTTGTGGATGCTGGCCTTCAAAATCCGCGCTCACAGCAAATTCCCAAGTTAGTTGAAGTGAGTCTGAAGCGAAAGCAGGGAGGCATGGTCGGCAAGGGCAAAAACTGGTGGGGAAACGTTCACATCGACGATGGTGATTTGTTTTCATCTTCCGAACTCTCGAAGAACTCGATCACCGATGTTCGCCTATAGTGGCCGATCTCTACATCCACATATTCGATCTCCTCGCGAAAGGCTCCCATCCGCCCGACTTCGCCCACGGCCGTGCTGGCTTTTACTTTGCAGAGAACGGCGAGCACACGCTGCACTCCGTCGGTAAGGAGATAGCGGAGGTTCTCTCGGACATGGGGATGGGTAGTCCTACCCCAACGACCTTTACGGAGCACGAAACCCGTCTGTATTTCCCGGGCGGCACAAGCCTCGGGAGTAACTCTCGTTGCCGCGCCGACCGAGGACAGAGGATCGGATGGAGGCCTTTCCGGACGACGCGAGACATGCTCGATAGCATCGAGGCCGAGGTGGAAGCGACCATATCGCAATAGCTTGCCGGATACAAGTAAGTACTACGAATTTGCTTGTACAAAATTGCGACAAAGAAAAACAAGTGGCCTCCGCTTTGTGGGCTATGAGATCTTTTTTCGCTGGATATTCTACGACTCGGAATAAACAGTAATAAATAATGCCATAGCGAGGCAGGAAAATGGAACCATAAAGGGAGCCCGAGAGCCTGTTCAGAAGTGACTGTGGGGGAAATTGTTCAAAATCTCTTGGAAGTTTGTATATCTGTCGCGAGGGCTGAGTTTGATTGGTTAAGACTCAAGTGAAAAGTCGCAAAGACATCGATTCAAGTATCCTCAGACCAAGGCTTGTAAATTTCAAGGGACACCGACTGTGATTTTCTAGAATAATATTACTGTCTAAAACTCTGACCAAGTACAATATTTATGTATTGTTTTAGACAAGAGTAAATTAGTTTGGTCCGCGACTAACATGCACCTTCAATAAGTCCAAGACTGCTTGATGAGGTCGGCACCGCGCTCTCCAATTACATATGCTGCAGCTTGGGCATGTGCCGAAGGAGCGAAAGGCTGGATAGAAATAAGGACGAAGGCATCGTTAACAACGCGGGGGCGGGACTCACAGCAACGGAAAGGTCAACGATGCGGAGCCCAGTGAGACCTTTGACACGCAAGTCGGGATTTACGACGCCGTAGTCGGCGTTCTCGGGGGACATTTGAGCGGAACCAACGATATGGTCACCCAGCATGGCGTTGGCCCGAATGAATTGCTCTAGTTGAGTGTCGGTCATTGAACTGTTGACGTTGTACCCGCTGATGATATAGTCTGACCACGCCGGGGCGGCGACGAAGCGAAGAGCGCTCTTGACGCCTTCGAGCATGAGGGCGAGGTCGTGGGGTGTGCCGAGGACGTTCGGGTTGAGGATGGGGTTTGAGAACGGATCACTGCTGTTCACAGTGACAGAACCACCTGTATGGAGGGATTAATGTGCGGAATGGAAGTAATCCAAAGGGAGACGACGTACGTGCGCTCGGGGACACCATCAGCACCGACATGGTGTAGAAGTTTCCGGTCGGCGGCGGCGGCGGGCCCAGGAGGCCATCTACGAAGGTTAGTTCGTAGTGCGGGCTATTGGGGCCTGGTGCAGAGTCAGGATAGTCCTGGGCTGCAGAAGAATTCGCAGGAACGCGGAACCAGCCGAGCTGATTCGCGGGAGTGTCAACGAGGGGACCCTTCTTCGTGAGATTCCATTCCGCGAGCTGCTCAGCCGCAAGGGTGGCATTGCGAGACGCAGCTTCAAATGTCGAAGTTGAGTTCACGAGCCAGTTCAGTCCAATGAGGGAGTGATCGGAGGTGTTCTGTCCAACGGATGGAAGATTGTGCAAGGGCGTAATTCCAACGGCGCTCAAGGCCGTCTCGTTTCCAATTCCAGAATGAAGGAGGATAATGGGCGTTCCGATGGTTCCCGCCGAGAGGACGATTTCCTTCTTGGCGGTAAGGTTGTACCGCGGTCCTGAAAGAAGGTCAGTATCTTGACATGCCGTTCGGCCTTGTAAAGTACCTTGTTCATCCTGCGCAAATTCGACCGTACGGAATGCATTGGCAGTGGTAGGAAGAAGACGTGTGACGCGAGCGTGAAGCAAAACGAACAGATTCGTGCGGTTGGCGAATTGCGGGGCAAGATAAGACGTCGACGAGCTTTCCCTCGATCCATTGTTGATCAATGCCTGTGCCCAGCCTAATTTCAGGTTAGTAAGAGCGAGAGTGCAGGCGTGATAAAGTTTCACCGATTCCTAGGGAATATCCAGAGTTCGTATCTTCGTTATACGGGAATTCTGCGAGTTCCGTGGTGGTTTGAATGACACGATCTTCTACCTCGGGGTGGGCGAACCCGGGCAACTCTACAGAGGCGATCCCATTGTATCCATGGACAGCAGGGTTATATTCCCCAGTGATGTTGTGGCCGTCCTCCGGTAGACCGAACTTCTCATTCTATAATCAAGTTAGCTTCAACACCCACGCGACAAAGAGTTAGCTCACCTTTCTCTGGTAGGGGATCAAACTGTTCCACGACCACCCTTCGTCTCCGGTGATCTAGGCGTAATCGCATCGTTAGTGATACACTTTGAGTGCGAAGAATTCGTTCTCACCCGCGCATATCTATCATAGTCCTCGCTTGAACCGCGAGTGTATACACAATAGTCTGGCAAAGTCTTCAGTCCAGACCTAATCGACATGGATATAGATAGTTACGCACTGATTGAGCTGCTCCCGCCGAGGACGAATCCACGCGGAAGGTTAAGAACACGATCATTCAACCCGGCCTGTGGAACTGTTGTATAATTCCAGTCCTGAGCCGTGTCCGGGGTCGCATGGGGGGCGTAGAAAGGGACCTCGAGGTTTAATACACCGGCGTCGCTGCAGGCCGGTTACTTAAGTTGTGGAGGAGGACTAACGAAGATGACCGCCAAACTTACGAGCCGCCGGCTTCGAGAACAAGAACGTTGTACTTGGGATTTTCTGTGAGGCGGTTGGCAACAACGTTGCCCGCAGTCCCCCCTATTCAAGACTGCGTCAGAGAACGAAAAAGGAGGACTCGCCCAGACGCACCACCGATCACAATAAAGTCAAAGGAATGGTTCCCTAGCTGCGCGACGTCTTCAATGATGACGGCTGAACCAACTTGGAACCACAAAGCGAGAAAGGGAAGTATCCATGCCATGTTGAAGGACGGCGAGTTAGTCTTGTCGGCTGGCATGGGCGCATTTTATAGCGGTGACCATGTCACGTCAAACACTCGAGGCGGATATACGGGAGCGTCCATGTGAATGTACCGTTCAACCTTTCCGGGGCGGCTGGCGTCATAGCTGGGGAAAAGCAACAGACTGAACGCTTGGAAGGCGGATATACGGGAGCGTTCATGTGAACCCGCCGTTTATCCTCGGAGGATAAACGGGAGTCTCCGTTGCGTGGGCTCTCGGAATCCAACTCCGAGTCCAAGCCAAGAGCTTGGTCGCCATGCGGTTCGAATGGGAGTTTCACCCAGGATATGCACAAGCGTGGAAGGAATTATTCCTGTATCCTCAGGCTGACATCGGCCCACTCACAGCGCGAGCTGCTTCGGTGGAAGTTGAGACGGAGAACGGACTAAGCAAGGACAAGCCGAAGCGGGCAAAGTAACTGGCGTTGGAAAGAAAAGACAAGAACAAGTATTATCCGGGTCGTTGGCTAAGATTTTGATGTATTTTGCCACAGCCGTGCGGGAAGTCCAACTTGTAGAAGTGCTGGTACGCGAACACCGCAAACGCGCTGCGACGACAAGAACACAGGCTTGAAGCTTTGAAGTGTGGATTTTGTTACGATTGTGAACCACGCCTACGCGACATACAATAGTGCGACCGGAGTCGATCACAAACTGGGGATTTGTTGGTCTTGTCCCCGGGAAAACTGCCCAGAACGAAAGGGTATTGACGCCTGTACTTCGCGGGCTTGGTTGACGCGACGGCCGAAAGGATGGGTGGCTGTGCAATAAGTTTCCTGATTAGGCTCATGTTACGCGCGCAAAAACGGCGGATTGTGATGTAGTGGTAGTACGTCTCTAGAGGCTGGATGTACTGTTGCTACAACTCAGCATGTTCCGAAAGGGACCGCGCTGAACAATTTTATCCTCCGGCGGAGATTTATAAGGAATTTGCAGTCGGGAACCAACAGTCAACCATCGTTCAAGATTAAGAGAGGTAGCATACACAAGTACAACGAATAAATCAAGAAACGTCTCTTACGACACAGTCGTTGCGGACAGAAGTTTTCCCGACCAATACTTTGCGTTTAGTTTTCGGTGTCGGGGTGTCTGGAGGGATGGATCTGGGGTAGGATGTGTTTTTTAACACTTCAATCGGAGTCGGAGTCGGTGGCGGTGACGGTGACGGTGACGCGCGCTGTTGGACGGACCGCGGCACTAGGGATGAGGTCGATATCGTACCTGCAGGGAACAGAGGTAGATGTTCGTTGCTAAAACGGGCGACGATATCTGGGGCCTCGAGCCAGACAGTTGTCGGCGCGTTATCGGGCGCGGCGAATGCAGCTTCCTCGTCCCTGTCGGGCTTATACTTGTCTTCCTCTTCCTCGGCGTCTGCCTTGATCTCAGGGTCTTGGCACACTATTGGTGGATTGTCTTCTCGCTCCCTCTCCGCTAATCGACGATCCGAAGAAGTGAAGAACACAGCTAGCTGCCCGTCTGTCAAAACAGATTCAACATTTGACTCTTGTGAGGAGGAAAGAGTCTACGTACCAATATCGTACGCCAGCCCATATAGTTTACCTAGCCATAGCCTCTCAACCACCAAGCCAGCCTCGAGGGTCCCGGTCTTGAGATTCACGCATTCTTTGAAAACGCGATTGCCTCCGCCGATCGCCAACCCTCGCGGGAGCGTGTTGTTAATCTATCCAGTTAGGCAAACAGATAAATGATAAGTGCAGTACTTTGAGGGACCTACAGCAGGGTTCGTGGTGACCGCGTAGTGAGCGCACTCGTGCGTGACGCTAATTTTGACACCGCAGGTGGTTGCCTGTAGCGATTGTAGATTGCGGGCATCATACGCGGCGATGTGGTGGTGGAAAAGGGAATAGTTAAGATATATGTGCGCCTGGATAGTAGCATGGCTGCCATTACCGCCATGGTGGCAGAATGAGGAGACGGCAGTCTGTATCAAGGTGCTGGCATCGAAGCCGCGGGGCAAGGGGCTTCAATTGGTTGGGTTGCTGCGTAGGTAGCCGCGGGAGATCGATAGGAGATGATTCTAACTCCCAAGTTCCTTCGGTATAAGTGATGCCAGCCGAGGAGACTTTCTCGTCATAATCCCAAAGAAGAACAACCGGGGGAGGTTTCTCTCGGAATAGCTGCTCAATGTACTGGATAGCGCCCGTAGTCGGCTCAGCCATCAGGCTCACTTGGAAGTTTACGATGGGCGCCAAAACCCTGCCACAGTCCTCATAGGCGAGGGCAGAGAATATTTGGTTGACTGAACGAATGAAATCTCGGTGACTCGGACAAAGGATGTTGAGAGGCCGAGCGTGAAGGTTGGCATCGACGGCGAAGACCTTGGTTGCTAGTTGGCGAGGAATTTTCGCGCAAGCGGCCTGTATGCAACTCATAGCTTTCGTCGCTTCTAAATTGAGTCGTAGTCAAACTTTGGGTCTGATATGAAGCGAGCAACCGACCTCCCTGGGGGAATTGCAGGTACGTGTCGAAATCGTCGTGAACGTTTGCTCGACTTGATCTTTTTCAAGTGAAACAGGTGAGAAACAAGCAATTAGACCACATGTTGTAAGCCCACTTGCATTATGAGTATGTCCAGTGCATTTTTTACCACGACTTCTGGCGCGAATTTGTACGCCTCTGTTCATGATATATCCGTAAGTAAAGTGGTCAGATTCAGAGCGGTTTGACAAACTTTGGAATACAGCAGTGCCCTCGCCATTCACAAAGATCAGGCGTTTAGCGGTCACTGAACGTGGTCATTACTTTGGCGTGTGGCTTTCAAGACGACTCACCAATAAGGTTCTGAACGTGCGGGAGCGATTCCGTCGCCGCTTCTCCCACACTAATACTGCAGGCCTCGATTTTGAAGGTCTCGAGCACCTCTTCCTTCATGTGCTCAGACAAAACTTGAAAGAAGATCCCAAATGAGCCCATTTCTGGAGAGAGGAGGAAGAGGGGAAGAGGAAGAGTCAGTGACACGGTGGCGGTGCAACATCTAAGTTGAAGTTCGATCAGGAAAGGATTTGCGGTGGCGGTGAACGTCATACTTTCAGTAAGTACCAGTACATCAAGTATCTAGACTCTAAGTAGACTCGCGCAGTGTCCGCGCGTGCGGGTTGTCAGTTAGTTCTGCCGCAAATTCGTACATGGGTAGAATAAATAGATAAAAGCAGGTGGTAATAGGTGTTATATATGAAGCGGTATACCTCTGGGTACGAAGTTGTTGCAAGCAAGCAGGGGAAACGCCAGAGGAAGGGCGTATAGACAAGAGGTGACTTTGGGGTAGGGTAGGCTAAAAGGTGGCAAAGCAAAGGAAGGGCAAGAGGGTGATAGCAGTACGTAGTTAGTAAATGATAGACCGACAAGACAATCAATCAATCGAGTATATTACACCGATTCAAGGTCTCAATGCGAGTCGGGCGAAGGCCGACTCGGAGGCACAGGCCACGACTCGCGTATCGCATCCTCCGCATACTCCGACGCCTCCGTATACGCGCTCATCACGCTCGGATTCATGCTTGCCACACGCAGCCGCTCCTGCACATCCGCCACGCTCGCCGCCGGGCCCAGCGCCGCAATAAGCGACGCCAACGCGCGGTCGTGCGAGCCGCTCGAGATGTGCTCGGACTTGAACGCCGGGACGTCACTCGCATGCGCGTCGTTGAAGGGGTTGTTACTGCTGAACGAGACACCGCCGTGGCCAGTGATGGTGGAGGGCGCCATGCTGCTGGTCGGACTGGGCGGCGTCGCGGGGCGGTATTTGCCCTTCTCCTCGCGCGTGAACGCGGGGGGTCGCGGCGCAGGCATGGGCATCGTCGCGGGGTCCGCCTCGGACAGACTCGTCTTGGAGGGGGACGAGAAGGATGGGGTGCGCGAACGCGACTGGGACCGCGAGCGCGAGCGCGTCGAGTGTGTCGACATGCGCGTGGACGCGCCAAAGAAGGGGTTGTGGGAGCTCTTGCGGAGCTCCGGGACGGCCACGGACGAGGCCCGTCCGCGCGGAAGGGCGTCGCCGTTGTCGTCGTAGCTCATCACCTCGGCAGACTCCCAGCGGTGGGGCTCGGAGGAAGTGAGTTTGGGCGTGGGAAGCGCCAAGTCAGTGCCAGGAGACATGCCATTGTTGGAGCTGAGTGACAGGAAGGAGTCGCGGCCCACAGTGTCGCCGTCCCACGAGATGGGGGCGACCTCGACGCGGGCAAGGAATGGGCGCTGGGGTGGGCGGCCGAGGTCGCCGTTGTCCTCAGCGAGCTCCTTTGCGAGGTTCGGGTGGTACTGGGCAAAGGGGTGGTCAAATTGGACAGGGGGAAGAGGCTCTGAGGTGTTGGTATAGGTGGTGCGCATGCTCGGGGTGGATTTCTTGAACATGGTGAGCTTTTCCATGGGACCGACGCTGTGGATCTCCTTTTGACGGGGTTTGCCGTCTTGGCCCTCCCACCTGTCCTCGTCGTCCTCCTCGATTTTGCCCCAAGCGCGCTCCTTGTCGGTTGGGGCTTTGCGGGCGTTGGAGGGGCTGCGGGGGCGGGGCTTGTTGCCGCGCTTGTAGAGCCAGAGACCGACGAGAATAATGAAGATGGCGCCCGCGAATGCGCCGATGCAGGCACCAATGACTGTGCCTAGCGAAATCTCGCTACTGCCAGATGCGGCTGCAGGAGAAGACGAAGACGCAGTTGAGGAGTCAGCCGAGGTTGAATTGTCGGTCGGAGTAGAGGCCGGTGAAGTAGCGATGGTTCCCGTTACAGACACGGAAAGGTTGACGACCTGGTCTGTGTCTGTGGGGTTGGCTGGTGCACCGTCGAGGGCGAGGCTGGCTGCAGTAGCCCCGCCAGCTTGTGCGACGGTTGCAGCGCCGATACCGGAAGCAGAGGGAAGGACTCCTGTGTCCTGGCGTTTGTGAAGATTGCGAAGATGGTGTGCCATGGCTTGTAGATGATAAAGAGCGGCGTAAAAGAGTGTGGGATTGAGAAAGGTCAAATGCTCATAACTAGGGGTTCATGAGTGGGTGGGTTAGCAGGGAGCCAGCGAATAGACACCGACCAGGACGAGGAGCCCAACGATAGCCTGTGGACCGAGAAAGCAAGAGGCGGGGCTTGCTGGCGTCGCCGTTGAGGGAGAGAGCTTGGATCAAGGGTTTCGGGATGGTGTGTCAACTTGCCGTCTTCGGATCATTTCCAATTCAGTTCAAACCAGCGAGCAGCCACAGGTTCAACCAACTCTTCAACCAGCTCTTCACTGGCCTCAGCTTTCTCTCGACGCGCCCGGCATACGCATCCTGCTGCTCGTGTCAGATTAGATTTCTTCATTCTGCGCGCTGTGCACTTGTCAAGATGATTGAATGTCACCCCCGGCGTTCAACCTGCTTTTTTTTAGGAACAGACATCTCTCGTAAACTGGGGAGCGTCTCGTAAGGCGGGAAGATGTATGCATCTGAACCGTCGCAGGCAAGGGGCCTTCAAATTGAAGTTCAAACGTCCTGAAACAACTCAACCGATCCGAATCGTGGTCGACTAAAGAACACGATTCTGAGGGGCTATAAATTATCGTTGTCACTCTGGGACATTCTATACTTGCTCTGGGCTGCTCTGGGACTCGTTCATCCAGCTGATACGCATTCATTCACTTTCTACTCTTTACGAAATTAGGTCTGTCACTCCGCTCGCTCCCGAATCGGAATCTCGCCGCACTCTTTCTTTCTACATAACTCCAATTCGAGTTCACCCAAAGTGCCGCATTACTGTTTTCCCTCGAACGATTCCGTCCACACACAGAAAAGCAGCCCCCCAGTCCGACTGAGTCTTTCTTTGACTGACGAGTCCGACTTAATGTGATGAATTCATTTCGTCCCATTCCCTTGAACTCTCGACCACTTGGACAGTCGGGTCCCGACTTGCCACTATTTCCCCCACGCTTCCTTCCTGCACCGGCAACTACGAACTTACTCCTCATCATCGGCATTTTCTCGCTTGAAACCGTTCTCCTGTTCAACTTTAAAGGACATCAGCGAACTCTCGCTGTAGCAACGCTCCTGCTTCTGCAAAGAACTTGATGCGCCATTCTTGGAAGCGTCCAAAAAAATTCGAATGGAATCACATCGCGACGATCAACTTGATTCTTGGGAAATTCTTCGCAATTCTGGCGCCAGGCACGAATATCCGTCTGCACCCACAAGAATGACGGCATCAGGAGGCGTCGCACTCAAGTCGTGGATGTTTCTGATGGGCACGGTGTGCACAAAGTATCAACTCTCGCTCTACTTTTTTTCGTGTAACTTACGCATGCTTTATAAGGAGCCTCGTAGACACTCTTCCCTGCTTCCCTCCCTGCTCGCGGCGCCTCCGATAATTAGCAGTAACTCAGCCCAGCAGCAAGCCCGCGAAGGAAACTGTCTATGGCTCAACTCGTCCATCCCACCTTTTTTTAAAGTGACTGCGTCTCCTCGCATCATCCAGATTAGATTCAAGACTAGACTCAAGATTAGATTCGCCGCGCGCTCTTATAATTCTCTTAATTCCGCGCGTCTATCACAGGGTCGCCTTGTCAACATGTCCGGCATTTTGGAGTTGCGGTTCGTTTTTTGGAGATAAAAAAATGTGTATGTATATAATGCGGGGCGCGCGGCAGCACCACAGGGGACTGTAATAATTTGAATGGAAGGGACGTGACTTTCGCGTTCTGGCAGCTGTATAATTAGGGGCCTGTACGTCTGAAGACGAACGGGATCAGGAAAAATACTTCCGGACACTTGGATGATGGATCTCGTAAGGCGGGGAACTATATGCATGCGCGTCGCGTCGCGGGTAGAGATAATAATTGTTCTCTTGAACGCAGCCACGCTTTTTAAAAAGAGCGGTGATTTCCGAGATACACAAACGACGAGATTTGTTAACGCAAATTGCGATGCCTCGTAGAGGACACCAAATTTTCGCTCACGATTTTCCTCGGTACGGTCCGCTATTGGCCGGTCGATCGCGATTCAAACTTGATCGAGACAAAAACAAAGCCTGAAGGTCAGTCTGAACCCACAGAAAAGGTGTATTGGAGCTGTTGGAGCGCAATCAAGTCAAAGTGGGCAGCTGTGGGCGAGTTCTTTGCAAGCAGACAACTTCATCCGAGGTTCTCGGAGGCTGTCTCGCATGGACCAGACGTCTCGACCCAGGACCCATCCCATCAAGATGCTCAAAGAGGCAATGGCGGAGACAGTTTGAACGGTGCAGCCATGGCCCTATACGCTCCCGGGCGCCGGTAAATAATGATACAGTAATATCGCGTCAAGACACGGGGATGGACCCGGGTTGCACCGATGGTTGGGTTGAATTTTATTGTTTTCAGTGCGCCACGCAGAACGAGATAGTACTGCCTTGTAGGATGACGAGCATGAGGTGCAGATGCCTCGAGGGAGGATTTAGTTCTGGTGGAAGACACCGCCGCAGGGTGAAGGGCGGGATCAGAAAATAATACTTACACCGCCTTGATGTCCCTGCTGGAAAGCCACACAGCTTTCCACCGTACAATTTGCCATATAATTACCCTTGCAAGCCCTTGGGTAATGCTTTGCGTCCGTTTTGCCCATTACATCTGTCGCGTCGTGACTCTTGACGCTCCTTGTCCTCAACTTCCATCATCTCATGCCCACCGACTACCCCGGCCACCAATGGGCCCAATATCCCCTCCCCCAGCCCCGTATCCAGCTTGAGCACGAGTTTGACTTTCCCCAACAGCAGGGACAGGGTCAGGGCTTTGCGGACTCGTACCAGTTCCACCAGTTCACCGCGTCCCCTCCAAGTCAATCCGCGACCGTCCAGAACACCCACCCTGGTCGCAGCTCGTCCTATGCTCGCCCCGGGCCACAGTCCATCGTCCTCCATCGATGGATCAACCGTCCATGGCGTCTACGGCTCCTCCCAGCCCCCGACACCCAACTTCAACTCATTCAACCAGAACGCGGGCTTCCTCACCACCAGCGACCAGCGCGAGTACCACAACAATGCACAGACCTACAACTTCTCCGCCGCGAACTCGCCCCCGCCGATCACTGCGACGGGTCTCAGCGCGATAACCACCGGCGTCGTGCCGCCCCCCGCCACACCTAACCAAGCGTACTATCTCCCGCGATCTGCCTCCCACCCTGCTTCCCAGGGCAAGGCAAAGCGACAGCGACCGGAGCCTGTCAATAATGAGAAGGATGATGATATGGACGGTGACATGGAGGAAGAGGGCGGCGCGCGTGCAAAACCGTATGTTGTTGTCGTCTTTCGTAATCCAAATCTAACTTTCTCTTGCCCCAGACCCGGAGCTTGTGCGCGCTGCAAGAACCTCAAGGTAAAATGCGAGTTCAAGACCGAGACCGATCCCTGCAAGCGGTGCTTTAACGGCGGGCACGACTGTGTCACCCCGGGTCGTAAAAAACGCAGGACTCCACCGTGTGTACATAGAAAAGCTGACTCGGCTGTTGATTAATCTAACCAACAGAAAACGCGAACACCTATTGAACCAAATCCGCGAACAGGCGGCGGAGATCCAAAAGCTCATGACACAACTTGAGGAAACCAACGCTCGGCACGCGCGCCCCCCAAACTCCGCAGCGACCGACGCGTTCCCACTCACGCCGTCCTCCGGCGGCGGGCTGCACTCCCCCGTCCTCTCCCCCTCCTCCACCAACGCTTCGTACTTTTCCTCCGACCCCGCATCCTCCAACAAGCCCGAGTCCGACGTCGCCGCCAACAAGGCCGTTGAGGACTGGATCGCCAAGGCGCGCGATAGTCTCGCGGAGTTTGACGGGTTCATCGGCGGGGCGGGGATGCCGAAGAGCTACCTCGTCAAGGAGGATCTGGAGGATTCAAGTAGCGAGGATGAGGGCGATAACGACGGCGATGCGGCGAGCAGCGGTGACGCGCCCGAGAACGCCCCAGAGTATGGGATCGAGGTGATCGATTCCGAGGGCGAGGACGTGACGCAGCAGCGCGGACCACGGGGCAAGTCACGGCAGTTGTCGATCCATTCGAATAGCACCAGTGGGAGAGCTTTGCCGAAGAAGAAGGACTCGGGCAACGCCAAACTCGCGACACTCCCGAGCGAAGCTAGTCCGTTTGGTCTGATGGCGGCTTTGAATCTCAAGAAGAGCAGGGCGGAGAGCCCCGAGGAGTTGGATAGCGGTGGGGCGCCGGCGCTCGGCGTCGCCAACGACAACTTTTTTAGATCAAGTGAGTGTGGGCGCTTTGCTTCTTGCTCCTGATTTCTGACGTTGGCATTGGCAGGTCCTGCGCCCGATCCCATGCGCAGCCGTCCGCTCGGCGGAGGACCGGCCGCGCCGCATATATTGACACGGGGGCTCATAACGCCCCAGGAGGCTGAGAAACTTTTTGATATGTTCGTAATTTGCTTACTTTTTCGAGGCGCTCAAGAGATGGCTGACACACGAATATTTTTATTTTTCAGATATTTCCAGCGCATGAACCTCTCGGTGTCGCTGCTCGATCCCATCCTATACACGCCCCAGAAGACCTGCTATCGGAGTCCCTTCTTATTCACTGTTGGTGTGTATTACGTTTCTTACCCGCAGTCCCAGCCCAGTCCAGTCCGCTAACGCGTATCTAACTTTGTAGTCTGCGCTATTGCGTCACGATTCTACACCGAACGACCTGAGCTATACCCCCAGGCGATGCATTTTGCACAGCTCGCCGCGGGGACAGGCGCTCATCAGCGGGCACAAATGCGTCGAACTGTGCCAGGGGTATATCTTAGCTCTCGCTCTACCCCGTACCCGCGAAGCGTTGGGAGGAGGAGCGCGGTTGGCTCTACCTCGGCCTCGCTATCAGGTCTGTTGTTTTCCCCCTTTCTTTCATCCCCGTCCTCACCGCTCTAATCCCACTGTTTCATTGACATTCATTCATCTTACTCATACTGACAACTTTCTTTAAACTTGCACAGGATGGCCATCGACCTGAACCTGCACCTCCCCTAACACGGCCAAGCCGATCAACGAGTCGCATGCGCGCGAGATGCTTAACCGCACGCGCGTGTGGCTCAATTGCTTCAACCTCGATCGCTCGACGGGGTCGCAGTACGGCAAGGCGCCCACGATCAGTAATAACGACTACATGGCGAACCACTCGGAGGATTGGTGGCACAGCTCGCAGTTCAATATGGCGAATTTTGATATCCATATTTGCGCGTACAACTCCGAGCTCAAGGTCATGTCGGCGTTTATGGCCAAGATTTATAGTGATCCGAACCATCCGACGGGGTTGAACAAGGTGGGTCACATCCTCCTCCTCACATTACCGGAGAGAGACTGACTTGTGGTTGTGTTTTAGAATGTTGACTTTGAGGCGATCGCGACAGAGACGGACGAGGAGCTCAAGCAGCTAATGGACAAGTGGCGGGCGATCCTCGACCAGACCGACATGACAGATCCGCAGAACAAGTTCCGGAGTGGGCTGCTCAGGTTGGCGTACAGCTACGCCAGGCTCGTCGCGCTGTCGTTTGGCTTCCAGCATGCGTTTGGGAAGAACCATGCTGATGAGAATCCGTTTTTGAATCGCGTAAGTGATCTACCGCCGACGTGTAGCTTTATCTCCCGCTCATCGACGCATTCCACAGTGTTTGGCAGCGGCGACGGATGTTGTCTATGCTATTATTAACGAAGTTGGAAGTCCAGATCAGCGTAAGTTCTTTTATTATTGGAACCCATCCGTGTTGCTGAGAAGTATGATTCAGGGGTTTACCTCCGCCACGGCCCAATAGCGCAGAGTGTCTTCGTGACCTTTGCGGCTTCGATGCTCGTAAAGGTTCGTTCGACCTTCTCCTTCCGGCGCATTCATCTAACACCGCACCAAAGCTACTACAACCAAAATTTGCATCATATCTCTCTACTGACAAGCGGCAAGAAATTCGGGACCTCGTCAAACAAGTGATTGACCTACTGGCATCACCCGACGTTTCCGTCGACGACAAACACGGGCCTAACCTCTACGCCCGGTTCCTTAAAGGCCTCCTGGCCGCGCCGCTCGCAAAAGGCGACGCAAAGCCTTCGCGCAAGCCCACGCGCTCGAACTCGGGGCAGCCGATGGACGGCAGCGACGCGCCGTCGAACCATACGTCGCCTGACACAACACACTCGCTCTCCCCGCAGCCCACCAGCGCGGCGCTCTCATTCGACAGCTTCGCGCCGTCGATGGGGGCCAGTGTGGATCCGTTCATGCAGGGGGACGCGGGCTGGGCCTCGAGGTGGACATGTCGCCGCCCGATTTCTTCCCGCCGTCGTTGCCGTATAACCATGATCCCTTGCAGGGCATGCAGGGCATGGTCTCGGGCTGGTCAGATGGTACGTCGCGTCTTCTGGGTGTAACCTTACTGTGAATCTAACCGAAACTCCGCAGACTTTTCCTGGATGAACCAGCTGCAGAATCAAGACTTCCTGCGAACAACGGAGGGGATGTACACCGAGCAGTCATATTAAACTAATTTATGCTTTGTCCTCTCTTGCTTCGCTGTATGACTGACCTTGTATGAATGCTTAATGCTTCTTCTACACTGTATCTCGCGACCCTGTTGTACTCTACTCATATGTATTCAATGCGTGGTCGGCACAGAAAATTAGCCTACATATTATTAGTACCCTAACGGCAGGGGTGTTCTTGACGATGCCCAATAACAATACTTGTTTGGAAGGTCGCAGCGGAACATTGAATGGAGCTTATAGTCTGGCATCTTTCGGCATTCCTCTGAGGGCTTGGCGAACCCCAAGATCTCGCAAAACATCTTCGGCACCTCCGAGGAGGGCGTCGAACGCGATAGTGCGGTGGTACTGTGAATTCCAGGTGAGTAAGGACGAAGGAGAATGAAAGGAAGTACTTGCATGTTCGATGAAGCGCCCCATGCCTGTTTGGGTAATACCCCGACCACCAAAGATTTGCACGGCATCAGCCGCCGTCTCCTGCGCGCAGGAGGTGGAATAGGCCTTCAAGAAGGCGATTTGTCTGGCATGGATGATGAGCTCGAGTTACGCGTTTGAAATACCGAGTTACGCACCCCGCAAGTTTCCCGGCTTGTTGTTTATACGACTGGCAAATTTTCGAGTTATATTTGCGAACACAGAAAAAGTTGACGACGCATACCATGTTGCACATCTGGTACGTGATGTTTTCTAACCAGTTCTGGCTACCTTGAGGACGATGAGCAAGGGCTCGATATGAGTTCCGATGTACGCACTTTCAGCACGAGAAATCATAGCCGCAAGTTTGGCCCGGATTACGGCCAGAGAGTTAAGTGGCTTTCCGAATGCTTTGCGTTGCGCGGTCCACCTTTTGGACGTTAAAACATGAGCCGTCCCGTCGAGGAATTCACAAACTTCAAGCATTCCTCCACTAAGAATTCTGGGGTGAGATCTTGAAAGGGAAATGAAACTGCAAGTACGAACCGATAGCTCGCTGACTGCGCGCGGAGCTGCAGCACATAACCCACCTGTGCTGAATTTGTATAAGTACCTGCTTCATTCGGGACAGTGGGACTACAAATCTCATGGTTGAAATTTGACAATATTACGAATATCCCCCCTCCCTCTTCACCGAGGGTGTTTCCTACCGGGGCTCTGGCATTGTCGAAAGTAATGTAGGCTGTGCCAGCAGACGCCGAGTACTGTCTGCAATCAGGTCGGGTGGAGGGTGTGACAGAGCCAACTCACACTTGTCTTGATGGGCTTGGTCTCGACACCAGGGCCCCGCTCAACAAGGATGACGGTAAACCCGTCCTCGGTCTTGCAACCAACGGTGAAGTAGTCGCAGAAGCTGTTGGAATGAGCACCTCGGGGGAATGTCTACCTACAATCACTCACGTCCCGTTGGTTATCCATTTCTTGGTTCCTGCGCGGAGCAAATCAGAAAAAAAAAAATCGCAGCAGAAAAGAACGAACCGTTAATAATCCACTCTTTCCCATCCTCACTCTTGACGGCGGTGGTCTGGACGTCGAGATGTAAGTAACATTGTGTCACGGGGAGAGAGAAATCAACCTGGAGTCCCATTACATCCGAACCCGCATGGGCTTCCGAAATGGCCAGGCAAATGAACTTCTTGCCCTGGAGGACCTCGGGGACCACCCGCGCCTTCAATTCCTCACTTCCAAAGTTCAAAACCGGCGGCAGGCCGATAACCTTTCCAGACAAGAGTCCGTCTCCGAACCCACGGGCGCCGCATCGGGCGATCTCTTGTGACAGGATAAGCTGTTCACAGATTCAATAGATTGAAAGTCGCGAAAGCACTGAAACCCTACCTCGTGGAAGTAGTCAAATTCTTCTGGCTTCACGAGCCCATTCATCAGCGTCAGGCCCTTCAAATGCTTTCCCGGTCCCAGTCGCATCGCATGGAAGTTCAGTGCCCTGGTTGAATGTTAGAAAGAGGACTATGCACGAAGGATGATGAGGGCGCACGTCATTCTATCCACAAGCTCCTGAGAGACACGAGTACCATCCTCCTCCTTTATCTGCGCCTCCGGGTATATGAACTCGTCCACAAATTTGCGAACTTCCACTCGGAACTTTCGGTGGTTCTGAAAGTCAAAGTCAACCAACGTCCTACCTTGCGCAAAGAGCCGATATACCTCAGTGAAGTAAGGACTATGGAAGCCGTCGACCAGCCACGACGGTTCGGCATAAGGTACTTTGCTAAGGGAACCTGGCGCAGGGGCCTTGATGACGCTTTCCTGGCCTTGGATTACACCAATCTGCAACCGTTTATATTGCGGTCCTTTCAAGAACTTCATAGCGATGAAGACTGTAGAATGCCTCGGTCGCGTCCTGGCCAGCTGCGATGGTTGTGAGCGGCGATTTGACGGGAAGGCGGAGCATACCAATTTCCTCGTCACTGAGGACAGCAAGTCCACCGGGGTGCATTTGTGCAAACTTGGAAAGATCAAACACTTTGGCGTCGATGACGACCCACTGAGAAACAGTCAGAAAGTAGCATTAACTGACTTTCGCCAGCTCACCAGGTCGCCCGGTTTGTTGTGCTAATGAGGAATTAGTTCGAAGTGAAAGAACACAAACAAGGCAACAGAACCTTGGAGACCTCGTCGAATGTAAATTGCTTGGACATCTCTATGGCAGGTTCAGAGCTGAACAGTGAACTCGATTAGGTTGATGGTGGTGGTTATAACCTTCCCCGCAAATCGCATGTGATAACTCCTTCAATACAATGTGATTCAATGATCGACCGGGACCCGGAGTAAGTTAAGTAGCCGGCGCGTCATTTAATATTTTTGCGAACTCAAAGGCAGACAGAAAAATAGATACAGCCCATAGCGTACATTTTACAATTTACTTTCTCGCGTTTTCGAGATACCTATTGCACCATCCCGTACCATCCCCTCGATCTGAGCATCGTTCAAGCCAAGTTCGACCAGAATCTCCCGAGTGTGCTGCCCCGGTTGCAAAGCCAAGCTTTCAGGACCAAGTTTTGGTTTTCTGGGGATTTTGGTCTCTTGATTGACTATTTGAGGATGTGGTACAGGGAAATGCGACGACGAAGCATCTAAAGCGGCAGCTTCGTCGGTCGTCAGGACGGGGAGCGCACAAGCATCGGTTTCTAGAATATGAATGAGATGGCATATTTGCACGAGTGATACCCTTTCTGACCATGGAATACTTTTGCCCAGTAGTCTCGGCCCTCAGTCAAAAATGCTTTGGTCAGATACTCTTTCAGTTTTGGCCATTCATCCTGGTCGAACTGAACGTCAAGCGTAGGCTTCCAGCCATCCAGACTGAATTCAGGGGGTACCGCCTTCAAAAATCCCTCGAGGAAAGCCTTGAAGAAAGCGGGCTCGAGGCAGCCGACCGACATCCAACCACCGTCCTTGCAGACGTATACATTATAAAATGGCGAACCCCCATCGAGAAGTCGAGACCCACGCGCGCCACCGAACATGGCAGAGGACGGCACAAGTTGCCCCAAGAGAGGGAACGAAGAGAGGTAACGTGTGCCGGAAACCTGAAGACGGTAAATCCTTCGAAGGGGCCGCGCGTGAAAACTGACCATATCAGTATCGACGACTTGGCCTCGACCACTCTTTCCGCGCTCGATTAGGGCAAGAAGAATTCCCAGTGCGCAAGTGAGGCCGCCTCCTGCAAAATCGGCGAGAAGATTTATGGGGAAGCTCGGTTTCTCTGCTGAACCAGGGAGCATCTTGATCGGGACATCATTCGAGGCCTTGAGATGCCAAACAAGGAGACTTACAGAGAGAACTCCACTCAAGGCAAGGTAATTTATATCATGACCTGAGATACGTTGAGCCAGGGAATTGAAATAATAAGCGAGAAATACATACCAGCCATATCTTTGTGGGGTCCTGCAATCTCGTTAGGTCGAACACGCAACACTTCATTTAATAGATACCTGTCCTTGGGAAACTGCGGTACGCTCTTGAGTGGTGAACGGTCAAAGTTATCGTCACTCACCCAATCATCCTGGCATAAATGAGTTTCTGATTCAAGCCCGGTGAATTACCGTTGCCCAAGAACACCTCAGGCCCGAGCCCGAGTCGTTCCATCACGCCAGGCCGGAAGGGGTCGATTAAGATATCGGCAGAGGCAACCAGTCGAATCAAAGCAGCCTTTCCACTTGATATTTTCGGATTAATTGCGGCAGACTTCTTGCCCCGACATAAAATATCAGAAGACGGGGCGGAGGGGCGGTCAATCCGGATAACTGAGGCACCATTATCGGCTAAGATTAAACCGGCGAAGGGGCCGGGAGCAAGTCCTGCGAACTATGGAGAATAGAGTTGGTCGGGTTGTTCCGGTTGAAGCGGTAATATTCTTGCCTCGACAACCTTGAGCCCAGAGAGAGCCATTCGAACGCGAGCTGAATGAGGTTGAAATGAGTGGAAGTTCCATCAAAATCGCAAAGTTCTCGGGCAAACCGGCAATTATTGATCCGGCATCTTGCTCTCCGCTTTCCGAACTGAGAGACTGGCGAGTTATTTTCTAGTTCGAGTTCAACGCAAGTGTTTCCTTCGTGGATATCTTTATATGTGCGCTGACGCCGGACTAAGTCCAATCGTTTCGATTTTAATGGTCTCCAAAGTCTTCTCAAGGACTGTCGTCGCGCAGGTCATGATGGCTCGCACTATGAAGCTACTGTGAATCTAACTGAATGCCCTTAGCATGCCTCTGACTTGGTTAGTCACGTACGCGCCACGGTCTACGTCCCTGATTGTGAGACGTAGTGGGTGATCATTGACGCAAGAGTATTCGATCTATCCTCGTTTGCTTCGTTACATCCCGGCGGCCTTGCTGTTTTGTTAGACCCTGAAATAGGTCTGCTGTTCCAGTTTGCTCTAAAGACGCGCACTGAATACTCTCAGCCGGCCAGGACGCGACTGAATCCTTCTATGCTCTCCACCGCGCCGAAGTTCTTGACCGCTACGCGCGCTTTCAAATCGGCACAGTTGAAGACGAACAGCCGCAAATAAAAATCCAGGGCGCTGGTTCGCTCAGTGTTACCCCTTATGCGGAGCCAACCTGGCTGTCGCAAGGATTCCACAGCCCGTACTACAAGGAGGTATGTTCGGCTTTTGACTGTAATTCCACCTTGAATCCAACAAACCATGCAGCACCACCGGCGGTTCCAGAGCGCGTTTAGAAAATTCGTCGACGAAGTGATTTTCCCAGATGCCCAGCTCCACGAACGAGAGGGCGGTCGGCCATCTCAGAAGGTCTTCGACGAAATGGCGCGCTTGAATATCACAGGTACGGTTGTACTCACGTTCTCTATGTCGCTTAATCTCCTCTTGTCAGCCATGCGTGTTGGTCCTGGCAAACATCTCAACGGTCGTGTGCTGATGGGTGGAATTATCTCCGTCGAGGAGGGAAGTACTACGCTCCGAATTTAAGGCTGTTTGACATTAATTTCCGTTTGCAGTTTGATCCATTTCATGAGCTCATTATGAACCAGGAACTTGCCAGAATCCATGCACGGGGTCAGTGTTTTTCTCACACCGTGATCCTTGCGTGAAGATAGTCTCCAGGTTATAGTGATGGTCTCGGTGAATCGAAGAACCACATTGCGCATCACTGACACTGACTGACGTACGCTGCAACAGCTGGAGGAACCATTATAGGTAGGTTCTTGACGCGTATAATTTTAAATTTTTCAACCTTCCGATGTTTCCCCAGGTCTACCCCCTGTCATCAACTTCGCACCGCCGGCCTTGCGAGATAGGATCGTAGAAGACACGCTGTCCGGCAAGAAGCCCATATGTTTGGCCGTCACAGAAGCCTTTGCCGGAAGCGATGTTCAAGGATTGAGATGCAGGGCTACGCGAACTGCAGACGAATGGATCGTGAACGGCTCCAAGAAGTGGATTACGAACGCCATGTGGGCCCATTACTTCACAGTCGCCTGCAAGGGGGACAACGGCGAAATTGTCATCCTCGTCGTTGAACGGGGAGAGGGTGTTGAAACTAAACCAATCAGAACATCCTACTCTTCCAGCGCCGCTGGAACAGCGTATGTTACATTTGATAATGTGCGAGTTCCGCTTGGTAACCAGCTCGGCGCTGGCCAACCCGGCTTGAATATAATTGTGAGTTCCAATAATTCAACTTTTCCTCCTTTTGTTGACCGTTCCTCAGCTCCAAAACTTCAATCACGAGAGGTGAAGTCCACACACATTCCTTGGGCTCAACGTCTCCTCATGTTTTTCAGATGGGTCTTGATCGCCAACACTATCGCGGGGCAAAGAATAATATTCGAAGAATGTTTCAAGTAAGCCCAGCATCGATTTTGAAAGCTCTGTGCCGACGCCTAGCCAGATGGGGCATGCAGAGAAAGGTCTTTGGGAAGCCGTTGAGCTCGCAGCCGGTTATTCGCCAAAAGCTAGCCGCAATGATCTCGCGTTTCGAAAGTTGCCACAGTTGGATCGAAAGCATTACTTATCAGATGTGTCGCATGTCCCCGAAGCAAGCGCAAAAGCTGGCTGGGTTGATTGAATTTTCCCCTATATTCATCTATAATCTGACGAGCTATAAGACAGGTAGCATTTCTGAAAATGCACGCCACCCGTGCCTCCCAGGCAACGGCAGCGGACGCAGTACAGGTATTGGCGTTATTTTGCGCATGTTTGGATTCTTTTTCAGTCCGAAATCTAGATTTTTGGTGGCAGAGGTTTAACACAAACTGGTCAGCAGTTAGTGTTGAACAACCGTTTCGGACTGACCAACCTATTAATTTAGGGATGGGCCGCTTCATCGAACATGTAAATTCCTGCCTTTGAATCGGTGACGCACATTAATCTGTTCAACGTTCAGTATCATCGAACATTGCTCATCGGTAAGGGTCTTGGTCCATCCACGAGAAATATGCTAATGCCTCTCATATATAGACGCGTAAGCACCTTCATTCAAGGACAAAAAGCATCACTGAATTCCGAGACGCAGTGTTGGTGGAGGAGGTTAGTTCGAGTCCGTTCGTAGGAAAGATCCATGCTCATAATTTTCAAAGCGGAAGATGTATTAGGGGACTTGGGTGTTCGCCAGGCCATGAGAGACATGCCTGCTCGAGCTCGCCTGTAATTCGCTGCTCTTCGGTTTTTGCGCACCGCAGCCCTTCCTCTATTATACCAGGCAGATGTATCAGCGTAATTTCGTCATTTGGCACTACTAGTAAACGAGCTTTTAGTCCTCTCCGATGGTCGCAAGGTAGCTCCGAGACCTCTGGAGGCAGCCGTGGTACCAGGCGACAACGGCCGCCAACCAAAATACTCCAGAACGATATTCTTCGCAAATATTTCGCCGAACCCGAGCATGACGCCGTTGACGAATGGTAGAAGGAAATTGATCGCCAAGGACGAGAAGAGCGCAGTTACACGGGTGCGAGTCGAGAGGGAGGTGTCAAATATCGCGAGAGTTGCCGACTCGAGTGGGGCGGGTGGAGGAGAAGGGTGCGGAGAGGGCGTATTCGTTCGGTCTGGGAAAGACAGGGATGGGAACGAGGACGTGAGATGAGATGAGACGTCCTCCCATTTCTGGGATTCGTCCCCAGTGTCTTGCGCAGACTGAGAATTTTGAACCGTGGCGGCCCGCGGTGCGGCGACCTAAGTTGGGATGGAGTTCAGTATGAGCAAGACAGACATTGGCTTGCCCTACATGTTTCTGAGGTTCTCCAGTGACCAAATCGCGAGCGTCAGCAGGACTGGGAGAAGACGACCTCCGGACTTCCTGGGTCTTCCCGACGGTTTCCCATCCATGATCTGATATTATTTCGCCGCCGACAGCGCCACCGTCGTCCGGGATCGCCGCTTGCCGAAGGACAGCCTCCTGCTTCTCAGCGGCACGAATTGCCTCCCAGCGTGCGCGCTCCTTCTCAGCTTTCTCGCGTGCCTCGGCGGACTGGGCTCGCCACGACTCCACATGAGATTCATACTCCGCGTCTGAAGTGCTGTCCAGGGATTCCGAAGACACGGAACTCTCGGTCGCGGATGTCGTTGGGGTGGAAGCACTGGCCGCGGCTAATTGGGTGCTATTTGGTGGCTCCGGACGAAGGGAAGGGGAAGAGATGAAGGCATGAGAGAGCGCAGTCTGTGCACATATGGTTAGCAGCTCCAGGAAAGGAATACAAGCTTACTGCGAGTGGGTCTTCGTCCTCGACCGACATTGCTCCTGGTCGCACCAGTCACAATTCATCAGTGACATGCCGAAATCACGATTCCATGTTGACATCAAGTTGAAATTTTCGCTAACTCCTCGCACGACACTTATGGACCTTAAGCTTCCCTTTTCACAGATGCCTGCGACGTCTCGCTTCATTTCACTATCCGAGTTGCATCTTTCCAAATATGTCCGATTGCAGTTCTTGGTTTCTTTGTCTCTCAGGCAACTGGTTCTTGGCGCTCCTCCAGCATCGCTACGACGCCACTTTCTATCGGTATCAGCGGTCTGACTTGCCCTACATTCTGGCTACCGGCCTTCACGGTCCTTTGAGCTTGCTACGGGGAACGCGAAATGAATTCGACGGCTGTTAGATTCTCTTCTACCTTGTGATGTCCCAAAGACTTTCTTCGTCTGGCAGGCCCGCGTGCTGCGGTGGACTGCGGCTAGTACAAAATCAGAATCTTGCGCAACATTACACACTGCCCTGCGCTCACTGCTCACAAACTGTTATCCATGATCACTCAACCAGAAATGACCTGGGTCCCAGGACTATTGCTGGTGCAACTGCCTGATCGTTCCTTCCATCTTTTTGACATGTTCATGATGCTCTGACTCTCCTCAGGCTTGCCTTGGACCGTTCCTTTCTGATATTGCTCCCAGCTTCAACATGGTTCCATCAGTTCTACATGTTAGCCGATTTTTCCGTACATAAAGAATCAATGCAGTCATCTGGACGGCAACTAACGCCCACTGCTGTCGCCTCTGTCCGCGGGTACGAAGCACTACACACAGCTGTGACGAATGCAATTCCTGGAAATGTGGCGTTCTTCTAGCGACCACCCATCTGGTCTGCTCCTCAGGTCGAGAACATCAGACGGTGTTACGTTCCTCCAGTATACCTATAGGCAGCAATGTTGTTCCAGATCACCCGCTTAAAACTCCCTCGGCACCAAAGCAAACACTGTGGTCATCCGCAATTTCTTGCCCCCAGCTTTTTTTTCTCTCAAACTCGTGGCCGATCCGGACGGCAGGGAACGCCCATGATTCCGGCTTGCGAGGCCCTCTGACCTGTCCATCCCAACCGTCAGGAACCAGGTGCTATACTAGCGCTCAGATTTGGACCACGCCCCCGACGACCGATTTGGTTGGAGGATACGATAACGAGAATGTTGAAGCGCTTTGTGGTAGAAGATCTTCGCCAAATAGGCGACCCGTGACACGTCAATGTTACTCTATTCCGAGGAAACTTAAGTATAAGTAGCCTAGTACCAGGGTCCGCAACAATCCATTCCCTCCCCTCCACCGAGTCCATTTCTAACACGCGTCATCTCTCCGTCTCTCCTGGGTGCCACGCAAATTTGCAGATATGTGCCAGCAAGAAGTGTGAGTTCTGCTCTTCTGCCATCCCGACGCGTCACTAATTGCATCTAGCTACGGAAACCTTCACCAAGGATGTGGCTGCTTCGACGTCATCTACCCGGGGAATAAGTAACTCAGTGGGACGCGTCTGCGACGATACATTCTCACATACCACTCGATATAGACTAGACTGTGGGCAACCCAACTGCGGTACTAGGTTCGTGCTCCGTGCGCCCAGAAATGTCCCGCCAAACTTACCTCTACCAGCTCCGCGCACGCGCACCGGGCGTACTGCCGGTGTCCCAAGGTCCGAACGCGCAGAGTTGCTGACATCGCCGCGTCGCTGACCAGGCCGAATAGCAACCCCAAGAAAGTAGAAGGATTATCAACTTATTCAGGCCCATGTGCGATCGCCACAAAGCGGCGCAATGGGAAGCCGCTGTGGGCCGCCGAGGCAGTCGGTAGCATTGGCACCCGCTCTCCGCTCTGTAATGTGTACAACAACCAACGCTTTCGACGTTTTCGCTCTATGTACAATTACTTTCTCGATGTCATACTCTACACACAATGTTTAAAACCGCTTTCCTCCTCGTTTTATGGGCTGCCTTGTACCTCGTTTCGCGCCACCAGCTCCACTGGTAGCTTTCGCCAGGCGGCGTTTACGTTCGGCCTCGCTGTCCTCCTCGTCGCTCGATGATAACAGCGGTTTGGCCTTCTTGACGGGCCGAACGGGGGACGAATCGGAATCGGACGAGGGTACTTTGGGCCTACTGAGGGGCTTTGTGGGTGCAGGCTCGGGGGACGAGAATTGAGGCCGAGGGGGTGGACTCTGAGGTTTCACCACTGCAGGGGGCGAGGCAGCTGACGAGAAGGCCCGGCCTTTTCCTCTTGCAGCGACGACAGGAGGAGTTTCGTCTTGAGAATCATCGTCAGTAGCCGAGTCCGCAGTGACCGGGATTTTGGGCGAAGGAGTCGGTTCTTTCGACGGTAATTTCTTTGCGACGGGAGGGGGCGTGGCAGACTGGATCTCCGGAACATGAGCCGGAGTGGTGCTACTTGACTGAATAACTCACGATGGGATCTGGAGGAGGACTGCTCCGGCGTTTAAATGGCGATGGAATGGGGCTCAGCTCCCGTAGTTTCGCTTGCACGACTTGCGCTTGAAGTTCGGGTTTTTCGGCGCTCAGTTGAATTGGCGCTAAAAGGTCGGACTCAACAGGAAATCGGCTTGGAATAGCGCACACTGACGGAGATTATTTTCGAAATTGAACATGGCTGTTATGCGCCGCAAAGCTGTGGCCACACGAGGTTTGGACATCGCGTTTTTAACATGCGTGTCCACAGACCTCCTCGCGGACCTGCCGACCTTGTCTACGGCCTGCGGCAGGGCTGTGAGTGAATGTCAAGATGCCGGAGCGAAACCTTCAACTAACCTTTTCCAAATCGGTCTCTGAGGATTCACCGACGGCAGATGTGAACGCCAAATGGTTAAGGCTTATCAGAGGCAAGACAAGGTGCCTTGAGATAGTTTCGGCGGAAAACCGGCTCCCTTGTAGACACGTTTCCCACCTCCATTTGAACGTTTCGTACTCCAATTCAAGGGCGAGATCCTACGCAGAGTAATGGTACGTGAACACCCGAGTCTGGCCATGCCTGCGTACACTGACCGCGTAATTGGATTGCGGACAGTCAAAGACAGAGCTCTCGACCCCTCCGAGACTGTGGGCTTTGGCGAGAAGCTCGAGATTCTCTGTTCTCCATTCTTCCTCGTCTTCTTCTCGAGTAAACTCTACAGCACTGTCTGGGTTACAAGCTCGCCATCTGCGGGCGAATTGCTTGCTATTCAATACTGTGGCGGAGATATCAGGCCCTAGACCTTGCCACATGAGAGGGGTCACCTTCGGTCCACACAGTCTTCGTATCAGTGACCAAGATGAAGCAAGAGAGGTCTACTGTGGAAAAATGACACTTCTGTATAGAAAGTACGCGTCGAACGTCTCGTCACAAAGTGAGGCACAGCAAGCACGAACGAATAAGTAGGGGGTGGAATCGTGGGTTTTAACGAGCCATTCCTTGGTTAGTAGAAGCTTGGCGTGTTCCTAGGTGGCCAAGATGAGCTTGCCTGCAGAGAGGTTACGCGCCCATAGACGTACTTCCGAAAACTGCTCCATTGGCAGATGGGTGAATTCAGATTGAATCCGGAGTTTTGCCAGATGAGGGATTTGATTGACGCGTATTCTTTGGCGTCGGTGATAGCGCACGGGCGAGTGGAAGAGAAGCAGAAGAGACGAGAGCCAACCGTACCCGAACCAAAGGTGGGTGTAAACGTCGAGCACGCGACCGTAATGCCGATTCGCGCATCACTCGGCCGGCGAATGCCGAACCGCTTTCGTTTGCGGGGCACAACGAGGCTTGTCCAATTCCCTTATCTCGACTTTTCGTTCGCGGTCCACAACGAGGCTTCTTGTCCAATTTCCTTATCTTGCGTCCTGTATTCGCAGGAGCGACGCCCCAGGTTCAATTCAATGGAAGCTGGCGAAATTGCGGAATCTAGATCAGCCTCGCCCGCTGACTACCAAGGTTATGACCAAGGTTATGAATGGCCTGGAGAGGAACCGGTAAAAGCCAGCGATGTAGGCCAGTCGACTGGCCCACTGCTTCGCCTTCTGGTTCTACGTACCTCCGTTCTGCCCGCAAAGCAGACCCTGGCCATCACCGATGGTTACGCCGAACTTCAGTTTGGGCGGGATATCGCGTCTTCTCAGGATTCTCCGCGTGTCCGACTGAAGGAGATGGAGGTTTCTAAATTCCACGCCACTGTGTATTCAGACCACGATTCATGGCACATCGTCGATATGGGTAGCAAACACGGCACATTCCTTCAACCTCAGTTCTCCACAACGGCCGTTCGGTTGTCGTCGCCGCGGATTGCGAGTCTGCCACGATGCCTGAATCATTTGGACACCCTTACCATCGGTAGCACCACTTTCCTTGTCCACATTCACCCCGAACGCGCCCCTTGTGATGACTGTTGTTCGACTTTTGAAAACGAGATACCACTGTTTGCATCGAACAAGCGCAAGGCCGCCAAGGTTCCCGAGCCCGACGCTGGATACCTCCCGGCTACTTCCGGGGACCCAAAGAAGGCGCTGACACTGTTGAAGCAACGCCTGCTGACGTCCAGCTCTCCTGGACCTGCTCGCAGCGAGACAAGTTACACGGACCGCTCTGCTCGGCGGCGTTCCCTCTACCCGGCGTCGCGGCTTGATGCGCCAGGCATCGCTCCTGTTTTCCGTCCAGAACCTGTGGCGTCTACATCGCAATCACCACCTCCGTCCGCGTCATGGAATCCTCCAATTCCGGTGACAGTTTCTCAGCCACCGACCCCGCTCCCGACGACCAATATAGGCCATCGGCTTCTTTTGGCCCAAGGCTGGACCCCAGGTTCCTCTCTGGGTACATCCGAGGACTCTGACGAGGGTCGAATACGTTTAACTGCGCCGTTGGAGGTTGCGTCGACGAGTCAGCGCGCGGGAATCGGAATGGGAAAGGCGACGACGCCGAGCGACGGTTGGCGAGAGGATGGACGACAGCGGCGATGGGGCGAGCTTACTTAGTACTTTGCACAAATATCTTATATTTTCAGAATCATTGTCTCGGATGTCGGACCGAAATCAGAAACGGTCACGCAAACAAAAAACGCGCGAGGAAAGTTTACGGTTGTTTAAGATCACGTGTGGCCAACCTTCAAATCAAGCGAAATTCAAGTTGTCTCACAGACTCGGTGGCTTGCAATTTACTTCCACGGATCTTTTCCTGCCAGCCACTTCCCTCCTCTCTTCCTCCCACCACATCCCCAGGTACTACACATGGCCAGTACCAACGTTCGCGTCAGTACCAGTCTTCCTCTCGCCGCGTTCCCTGGCTCACTTTCCCCCACAGCTGCCCATGCGCGCTCGCCCCGTCCAACGCTCAAAGGCAGACGAAAATGCAACCAGTAGACACGCTCGCCAAGCATCCGGCATCGTTCCACCCGGCGCGTCTCGTTTCGCACCCAAAGAGCCCCTCGCCAGCAAGTCAACCCAGTCGCGGACTGCCCTCAGCGAGGTCACCCTAGCGGCTGTTAACAGAAAGGTGCGCGTGTTTCTTCACCCAAAATCGCGGTGGCTGACACGCACTCGACCAGGACCCTCTCGCCAAGCTCGCCGCTGGAAGCGACAAAGCAGAGACTGGCGTGAAGCGTGGTCGTTCAGATTCCACCGCCGTCGTCGCCCAACGCATCCCTCTCGGCCCTGGACGAAGCCAGGTGGCTCCACCCGTCGCCAACACCGTCCACGCCCGCGCACCCACAAGCCGCCCCCTGCGTCCCACAGTCCCTGCCTTGGCGAGACGGGCTATCCGGATCGTCCCTCCCCCAGTCGTCGTCGACCAGGATGAGCAGGAAGAGGAGGAGCAGGGGATGGACGTCGAAGAAGACGAAGGCGTCGATCTTGAATTGGATGCTGCCGAGGAGGAGCTCGTTGATGAGGAGGTCGACGTCATGTCGGGGGTCGAGGACAACGAGGAGGATCAGCTGGAGGACGAGCTGGAAGAAGAGACCGCCACAGCTGGCAAACCATCCCGAGTCTGGCCCGACGTCTCAACCGAGCGCGCCCTGCAATACCAAAAGGAGGTCCAGGCGATTCGCGACGCTTTCCAAGACGATGTGGATATCTATGACACTACCATGGTGTCGGAGTATGCGGAGGATATTTTTGAATATATGAATGACTTGGAGGTATTTTATTTTCATCGCTTCTGCGGACGCTCTCTGACATACTTTTCCAGGAGAAAATGATGCCGGGTGCCGATTACATGGACCACCAAAACGAAATCACCTGGGCGATGCGCCAGACTCTTGTCGACTGGTTACTGCAGGTCCATCTCAGATACCACATGCTTCCCGAGACGCTTTGGATCGCAGTGAACATCGTCGATCGCTTCTTGACCCACCGCACCGTCTCCTTAATCAAGCTGCAATTGGTCGGCGTTACGGCCATGTTCGTTGCGGCCAAGTACGAAGAGATCCTCGCGCCGTCTGTGGATGAGTTCGTGTTCATGACGGACCATGGGTACAATAAGGAGGAGATATTGAAGGGCGAACGGATCATGTTGCAGACCCTCGAGTTCAGGGTCTCGCACTACTGCTCGCCATACAGCTGGATGCGCAAGATCAGCAAAGCGGACGATTACGATATCCAGACGAGGACTCTGAGCAAATTCTTGACAGAGGTGACGCTCCTGGACTACCGGTTCCTGCGCGTGAAGCCTAGTCTCATCGCCGCGGTGGGGATGTATTCTGCGCGTCGGATGCTGGACGGGAGCTGGGTCAGTTTATTTGGTCGTTCGGATTTGGAAATTCATGAAACTGACTTTCCTTTTCAAGGACGAGGCGTTTGTTTACTACTCTGGGTACACGGAGGACCAGCTGGTGCCCGGTCACGATATGCTCGTCGAGAAGCTTACCGAGCGCAACTTCTCTCGCCAATACGTCTGCCGGAAATACTCGCACAAGAAGTTTCTCAAGGCATCCACGTTTGCGATCGAGTGGGCGAAGGTACAAATTAATGGAGGCGCCGTCGAGAGAATGATGCTCGAGGAGTGAGCGTATCTCATTTTCTCTGCCCCTCGTTTATTGTACCATACTCTGCATCATTTCCCCACTATTCATCCATTCATTCATACATCTCGCTGTCCGCCCATATCGTGTCTCTTTCTTGATTCATGCACTGCGTCCGCCGTCCATCCATTTTCATTCCTCCTGTGCCATAATATGTCCCCGTCGCTTTCACTGCTATCGACATGCCATGCCCCCTCCACTCGTTTACATGCACCTGCTCCGATTCAAACACCATCGAGCTCCCCCCTCCCTCCAATTAAAGCCGTATATTGCGTGATACATCCATCCACCATTGGCACTCGCATTACTCTCTCTTCTTCATTTGTCTTATTTCTGTACTTATCGCTTTGTGACATTAGAAACCGAACACAATTAAATTATGTATTTCACTCTCATTGACGGTGTGATTTGAGTCGCGCTTTGGATTCAAACGAAACTAACAATCAATTCATGCGAAGAGTCTTTACAGTCCGGCAAGCGTCCTCCAGAACTTTGGCTGACTCTTCCGAGAGTCGAAACCCATCCTATCGACAATGAGGACGCTAATATTCTTTTTTCAGACGCAACACCGACCTTCAGAGCTTGCAGACCGATTTGTCAACCTGGATGGCCTGCACATTCGCACGGCCGAGTCTGGACCGCCTGGCCTCCGGTCAGGGTGTTCATGGCCTCGAGTGCGATATTGAAGGTGCCCGCCGCCGCGTGATCGATGGCCAGGACGTTGATGCTCTTCTTGGCGCCGCTGCCGTTGGTGTAGGTCAGCTGCCAGCACGTCCCGCAGTTGACCGAGTCGAAGGCTTCAACTGCGCCCGCGCCGCCGATGAAAGGGAAGGTGGGGAGCGAGCCGAAGTTGGTGTAGCCGAGGTGTTCGAGACCGTGAACGCCGTTAGAGCAGGCCTAGGGTAGATATGTTCGGTTACAGGTCAGCTATGATGGGGCTATACGCACGACGACGTCAAGGGAGGTGTCTGGCGTTGTCGTACGTCTGGTCGTACGATACACTGGCGGTTACACTGGCGGCATGAGCGCCGAGAGCAAAAGTGAGCAGAGAAGCGAATGCAGCGAACTTCATGTTGAGAGAGGATTAATGCAGGAGAGTGCGTTGAGTGTTTAGCTAGAGTGGCTCCCTTTTATATTGTTCCCCCCAGATTAATATTGACCGGTGGTTCGAGAGCGGGTCTTGGGGGTTGGGTTAGCGGGCTTACCTGCCCGCTTTGGCTGGGCATGCATAGCGATATATACCACCAACGGTGAGGGAATACCGTGCGTGATATTTGGGAACTCCCAACGGGTATTAAAGGAATTTGGACACCGAACACGCTGAATGGCGACATAGCGCTCCAGTCCGGGATTCGAGGCACAAAAGGGATGTTTCAACGCAGAAGCGTAAGTGGAGATACTTCTTGAGTAGAGAGAGAGTCCGTGTCCAGTGTAAAGCGTTTACGAACTTATCCGGGCCGCGGACCAGGGTAAAGCGGGGAAACAGCCCGAGCCACCATCGAACGGCGGCAAGTCGTCGAAAATTGTCAACCTGCCTCCCTCATTATGGGTTAGCAACTTTGAGCACTGTTACTCGACTTTTAACAACAGGTATATAGCCACCATCAAATATTGATGGCCTGTGATTGTTGGAGTGCATCAATTACTTACCCCATCCATCGGCTTGCCATCGGCACCGACTTTTCTCAGGCTCGCGAAAATGAGCCAATAAGGGTGCACTAATCGATGCTCATTCTCCGTCCAACGTCGCCTTTCTATCCCATAACGACGAGGTGAGCCGTCGCGCTGCGCAACGTGTTACTATTAAATCACAAGCAGGTGTAGAATCCCATCTAGAGTAGTTCAGGAGACTGATCGTTCTACGTTCATCTCAACTGCATGCATATTTTCGTTGGCATTAGATTTGATTCGGAGTCATAATCATTCCAGTGTACAAAAAAGTGGAGATTCGGTCCGTGTAAGTCCACGTAAGTGTCCATGACAAATAGTCCTCAGATCGTTCAACTATCCAGTTTGTGCTCAGTAGGGTCGGGGAGGCTCAGATAGGTATGTACCACGAACCTTGGATTTTAAAGGCCACAGACCGAAGCAGCAACTTGTGTTGAAACGACGTTGACTCGGCCCAATTCCACCGCCTCGCCGCCGGTGAGAGTGTTCATCGCGGCCAACGCGACATTAAACGTTCCAGGCGCGGCGTGATCCACGGCAATAATATTAATGCTCTTCTTGGCGCCGCTCCCGTTGGTGTAGGTCAGCTGCCAGCACGTCCCACAGTTGGGCGAATTGAATCCCGCGACAGCACCAGCGGCGCCGATGAGTGGGAAGTGGGGGAGGGAACCGAACGTTGTGAATCCCTTTGACTCGAGGCCGTTGACTCCGTCAGAGCAGGCCTACATGGTCAACCGTGAGTTGGGTGTATAAGATATGTAATCCGCAATGAATTATACGCACAACAACGTCCAGAGAGGTGGACGCGTCGTCGTAGGTCTCGTCGTAAGCCACAGTGTCGGCGAGAGCAGCGAGAGGGAGGGCGAAGAAGAACAGAGAAGTGAGGCTAGAGAACTTCATGTTGGTCGGTTGGATGCAATAGAATGCACTAAAGTCTACGTCGACCAGCCCTTTTATATCGTTCCGTCTGGCACCAGACTAGACTAGAATACAATCGAGTGCTTCGAGAACCAGAACAGCCTGACCCGTGAACGTCTTCGGGCTGGCTTTGTCCGTAGGGGCCAGTAGGCGGTGTCAGGTGAGCGGTGAGCCAGCACCGTGGAGGGAGTTGTAGCAGAAGCGGTACACATTCAAACTTGAACTTGAAACCGGGTGGGAAATGGGCTATAGAAATATTACGAGCATACGGAGATGCCAGCCGGATTTTGCTTCCAAGGATGGCAAGGAGGTGGCTCAGCAGGATGCAAAGCAATAGAAACGGGGCGGCATAGGCTCCAAAAGTGAAGATCCGAGAGTTCGAAGCCTGTCGGACTTGGAGGTTCGGGAAGACTGACAGCGAGCTTCCGGATCGGAATGGTAATACTAATCAGGGAAAAGCCCAATGTCTATCCGGGTCTATCGGCGTCTATCCGGTCTATGGAAGACTGGTCCAGTCTATAAAGACCAAATAGATGCCGATAGACACTGATAGTACAGAGGCAGTTCTGAGATCATCCGACGGCGCAATACAAACACGAAATAACAGCGAGGTGTATTAGTATTCCCGGTATGCACAATTATACACAAACCACATCCTGCAATAAATATGCTTGCACAAATTACAACTTCGCCTTGACTCCACCGTCGTTGCCGAAGTTGGCGACCATCTGAAAGCAAGTTTACTACGCACGAAACAATACTGTACGAATCGATTACTAACCTGCTCGAGCGCCTGCGATGAGGTGAGGGGATTCGTCGTCCGTCCGTCATCTTCACAAGTTGGTAAGCACTCGGGGTATCGAGGCCGGTATAGCATGTACAACGCACCAAAGTTGGTAATGGTCCGCCCAGTTTTTGACGACATCTTCAGGAGTGTAGGGCTTCTTTGACGGGAAGCTGACGCCGCCTGAGCGCTGCCATCTCGTTTGGGCCGCCCACCCACCGAGAGTTTCGAACAAGGAGCCCGAGGTCTCTGTGTTGTCTGCACGAAAGTGAGTGCAGGTAACAAGAGAGCGAAGAGGGCTCCGTCTTACCAGCGCTACTCAGATACCCGACTATCGGGGCAATGAAGTCGGGCTGGCAGAGAATGAGACATGTAAAGCCTGAGAACGCGCGATGATTACCTTGAACGCGTCGACCATCTCCTGCGACCTAAAATTTCGAGGGTCAGCCGAGCGTTATTATTGTTCGATAAGATGCTGACCAGATAGTCGCAGTCATTGCAGTCCCAGCAGAGGGGGCGATGACATTAGCGATAATGTTGTATTTCTTCCCCTCAATGGCAAGCACCCGGGTTAAACCAATGATTCCCGCCTTGGCGGTAGAGTACTATAACGGCAGTTAACGCCTGAGGACCCCCGGTGGAAGAATAACTCACGTTGGCTTGACCAAAGTTACCGTCTTGAAGAGGGAATATCAGACATACGTCGATCTTCCGCGACAATTAACTTACATATACCGACTTGCGAAGAGGTAGTCACAATGCGGCCAAACTTCTGTTGTTGGAAGATGGGCCAAACCGCCTTCGCGCACTAGGGAACTGTTAGGAATATTCAACCGCGGCACAGAGAGGCATGCCTTATATGTAGCACTGCGAGAGTGATCAATGAGAGCACTAGCCGGAATAAACCAGTAACTTACCGAAGATGGATTTGCTGAACGAGGTCCCACTCCTGCTCCGACATCGCGAGGAACGACTTGTCCCGCAGAATGCCGGCGTTCGCGATGAGCACATGTACACTGCCGAACTTTTCAAGAGCGCCTTTCACGATGGCCTCACCGTCCTCCGCAGAGCATATCACGGCCGTCGCTTTGCCTCCGGCTACAAACAAGTAAGTATACAGCGCCGGCAACTGTTCAAGGGCGTTTTCACCTTTAATGACCTCATCAGCGACAGACTTGGCTGCCTTCTCACTTACATCGTTGATCACGACGTTGGCGCCGAGCTTGCCGTACATGAGAGCATAGGCACGACCAAGACCAGCCCCTGCACCAGTGATGATGACGGTCTTTCCGTCGAATCGAACTTCGGGCGAAGACTGGGCATTGGGTGGCAGGGTGGACGCGGTTTTAATTATTCCCTGAGCAAGGTAAGTAAATATACCGACGACCTGACTAATTGAAGCTGGCTTACCTGGTAGTCGCAGTCCGCGGCTGTTTGGGGGACTGAAAATCTTTAAACGTGCGTCTGTACATGGGGTAGGTCGCTTACTGAGACGGTTTGCTGAAGTCGGTAACTTCTGACCATCTTTTCTTCACAGCGGACGGGGTAAAAGTGGAGTCGGTCTTGAAGATGGTGCCGGCACTTCGCTCCCAGCGGATCTCAGCAACAAAGCCGGCGCCAACTTCAAACACTTTCCCAGAGGCATCGGGCCCGTCGGGGTGGCAGACGGCGAGAACGAAGGGAGCAACGAGGTCGGGCTGAGAATTGTCAGCCCCTGAGAAACACTTTTTTATCTTGCGCTCACCTGGAGATTTGCCAGCATTTCCGGAGGCATGATCGTTTCGGTCATGGCTGAAGCAGCAATCTGAACTTCATCAGAAAACGAAATTAACGGAGAAAGCGCAGGTCGTACGGGAGCAAGAGCGATGGCCTTAATGCCGTATTTGGCGCCCTCGAAAGCGAGGGTTTTTGTGAAGGAAATCAAAGCCATCTTTGCAGCACTGTAGTTTGCTTGTCCGAAATTTCCTGGAGGGCGTTTATATGAACCCATTCTCAAAGTTGCTTCTCGAAGACGTACCGTACAGTCCCGCGGCGCTAGCAGTGTTGAGCACACGACCGAACTTTTGCTTGCGGAAATGAGGCCACACCGCCTTGGTGCATGCGAATGCGCCCTTGAGATGGACCTCCATAATCTGATCCCACTCTTTGTCGGACATGTTCTTGAACCTACGCCGAGGTGAATTGGATGGCTTGGGGCGCAAATATGAACGTACCCCTTATCCCGCAGAATTCCTGCGTTGTTGATGAGGATGGTGACGCCTCCGAAGGCATCGAGAGCGCTCTTGATAACAGCCTCTCCGTCGGTGGCGGAGGAGGTGTTCGTCACGGCCTTTCCGCCGGCTAGAGAAATCAAATCAAGACGCGCCCGACTTGCTGAGATTGCTATCTACCCTGGACAATCTGGTCGACAACCTTCTGGGCGGCCTGCGCGTTGAAGTCGTTCACGACGACATTGGCCCCGCGCGAGGCAAACAGAAGAGAATAGCTATGGGTATGATGTATTTCAGCGCGAAATGGTGTTTGGCATTGACAGAAAGCGCGCACGTTCTGCCGAGCCCACCGCCAGCACCAGTGATCACGACAGTATGGCCTTTGAAAGATAGAGACATGGTGGTGGTAGGAGAGAGAGTTCAGGCGACGTTCAAATCATCAATGTTATAGGCCGAGGCTTGTGATTAGCTTCGGGCCGGCCGGCACACCGATTCGGACGCGTTCCTACGCGTCCCCAATTTCCCCAGCGTTCAAATAGCCCGGGAAAATATTAAGCCTCCTTTCAGGTACCTCCTGCATCTCCGCACCTCCGAGATAATATTTTCGCGTCGGAATTTGAACCGCATACTCCGGGCCTATCCGGGGTTAGCTTATTCACATGCTATAAACCCCTGCTTTACGCCTCTCTCTGCTCGAACAAAATGGCCCCAGAATCTCCCCTTGTAACTGAAGCTAAGAAGATTCCTATTGAGCCGCTCAAATACACCTACACAGAGGTACTCGCCTGGTTTTTCTGCGCTCAGCACACTCAAATTGCATTCAGCGGGACGTCATCCTCTACAACCTCGGAATCGGCGCGACCGAGAAGGAACTGCAGGTTAGATAGAGTGCTTCATCGTGATACCGACGTTTAAACTGGTGATAGTGGACTTATGAAGGCGACGACGAGTTCTCAGCACTTCCGACATTTGGAGTAATTCCTCAATTTCCGGCGAGCGGGTCTATTCCCCTCGATTGGCTGCCCTGATTTCAACCCCGTAAGCGCCGACTAAATTTTACAATGCACGCAAAATATCAACTAGGCTGCTCCAGGCCAAACTTCTGCACGGCGAACAATTCCTTAGCATCAAGGCTCCGATCCCAACAAGCGGTGAACTGGTGAGCCAGGCAAGGTGGGTGAGGTTACGGCCCCTCGAAATCTCGTATTCAATAATACCCCAGACTGCTCGAAGTACTGGATAAAGGCAAGGCCGCGGCCGTCACCTCCGTGGTGGAAACACGCGACAAGTCCGGCACCCTCATATTCGAGAACCACTCCACGGTGTTCATTCGTGGATCTGGCGGATTCGGTGGACAGCGCAGTGGAAGTGGTACGAGCGTCTTCCGCCCTTCCAGAGTTTCTGCTAGACTTATCTCTCGTCTAGATCGTGGAGCAGCCACAGCGGAGAATGCAGTCCCAAAACGCTCTCCCGATGCCGTCGTAGAGGAGAAAACCAGTCCTACCCAGGCGGCACTGTATCGGTTTGTAATTATCTTACTGCCATAAATTTATACTGACGAGACTCCAGGCTGAGCGGTGACGAAAATCCTCTGCATGTAAGATTGTTTCGCTATCCATGCTCTGTGGAAACAAATTGTCCTTGCTTGTTAGATTCTCCCCGAATTCGCCGCCATCGGTGGCTTCAACAAGCCCATCCTCCACGGCCTGTGCTCTATGGGCTTCTCCGGCAAGCACGTCTTCCAGAAATTCGGAGCATACAAGGACATCAAAGTCAGGTATGCGTCCATGAGCCGTGGTGGATTCAATTCGCCGCTGAATGCCCAACTAGATTCGCCGGCGTCGTGTATCCTGGGGAGACTCTGGTTACGGAAATGTGGAAGGAAGGCCAGAAAGTTATCTTCAGTAAGCGCGCTGTGTCCCCATACCCACTTGCCCTAAATTCCGTACGATAGCCACCAAGGTGAAAGAGCGGGATGCTATTGTCCTCTACTTCCGCCGCCGCAACCCTGGTTGACAATGCCGCCAAATCTAAATTGTAATTTGAGGCTAGCATACAATGGTCTAATGCACTTCGAACGTTTATGGGGGCATTGTAGATTAAGACAAAAAGTAAACGACGGTAAGGCTACAAATTGAAAGACGCTGCCAAATTTACGCGCCAGGTCCAAATCGTGATCGCATAAGTACCACTGTCTAATACTGAATCGCCCGGTTTGAACAAAAATACACGAAGAATTAACGAAGGGGCAAATGGGTATCGACGATGGGTGAGCCTGGGATCAAGTTATTTGTGTTATTTGTGGATTTCAGGGCACATTTCATGGTATGGCTGAAACTAGTGGCAGATTGTGTCGAAGGCACTTGTCGTTCCGGGATAGAAGAAGAATGTAGTGGCGAGGATGATGTACAAGCCTGGAGATGGGCGATAATGAGCCACAGTTGGCGTGTCAGGACATGAATACATACACATGAGAATCATGCCCTCCAACCAATTGGATTTGCCGTCTTGGACGACATAGTTGACGGTGATCACTGAGACATGAGATGAGCGAGCGATGGGACGTCACGAGTTTGAACGAACCGGCGAGGAAGAGGGCGATAGCCTCGTACGGGTCAAAGAGCAGGGTAAGAGGTTTGCCGAGTATCCATGCAAGAGTGATAATAAATCTGCGTTCAGTGGTCAAGTTCAAATTTAATCGAAGGATTTTGCCATCAACATACGGGATGACGAAGAGTGCGATTTGCTGCAGCGTAATCAGAATACGTAGACTTCGGTTAAAGAGACAGGGTCTTACAATACTTGAGCCGACGGCAACACCCAAACTGAGAGTCAGTTTATCTTTGACGGAGACGGAGACGGCGGTAACGTGTTCTGTCGGTCACAAGAATTCAGTTTTGTGTCGGAATGCCTCGAAAACAAGTTCGAACCTGCGGCGTTGCCAACGATGGGTAATAATATGATACCGACGAATTCTTTCGATATTTTGCCGGTGTCGGTGAGACCATCAATCGAGTCAACCAGCCATTCTGCAGTGACGGCGACAACCTAAGCGGCTCAATGAGGCGGGCGGCTCGAAAAGATAGAAGAGACGTACAACGGTGACGACAGCAAGCAATCCGAGGGTCATGTACAAACTGAGCTGCGGAATCTCTTCCTCTTCCTCGTCCTCCGCATGCTCTACCTCTTGGGGTGAACCTTCGGCATCCGTAGAGACGCCCGTAGCAGTTGCCTCCGTGTCGGCAGCATTTGTTTTGTTCCTAGGAGCATATTTGGTCGATTTAATGATATCACCGCTATTGTTTGCGTAAAGGGTCGCATGAGAATATAGTTGGAAGAAGAGGTAGGAGGCATAAACTATTGCAGGTCAGCATTGAGATATTGCGGAAAGGAAGAACACGGACTGAAAAGTAGGATGAGGGCAACCTGAGGAAAAACTGAGTATCAAACAGACACCACGAGCAGAAAACGCACCCCATGGCTAACTTTCAATATATCATTGAGGGAATCCGGGTCCGTTTCGTTCGTCACGGAGAAACGGAATGCAGCAGGTAGCAGGACAGCAATCACACTTATGGTGAGGAGGGAAGAGTTGAGCTGGGTTGCACCTGTCGAAATACATGACGAGAGAAACAGAGTTAAGAATGCAGGCACGCACTGGCACCGAAACCCTGCTCGGAGTATTTGACACCACCGGCAAAGAAGCACATCCCAAGCACCAACACTAGATTGAACGATTAGATAGACGCTGGCGCCTAAATCACTGACGGCGCCTACATAGGTTACTAAGAATCGAACCAATCACTGTAGAAAGATTAGAACGTCGATACATATGGGACAGAACAAGCGCGCGCTCGGTGTTTGAAGTGAGTTTACGTACAAGACGATTGGACGACGTGCAGTTGGCATTTTACGAGCGCGATAATCTGAAAAGATATGTTTGTCGGCCAATTGTGGAACACGGATAAAATAAGTACAACATACAGCCACGATCAGTTCAACCCTTTACGCGGTAAGGATAAGCGGATGGAAATTTATTGGGAAAACTCACGCGTTTCCCTGTGACGCGTGAGAAAAGTTGAAGTTAAAAAGATTTCGAAACATACGAGGGTTGCATTAAGAAGACCGGCCAGGGTTTGGCCAACACGCATAGACAACTCATCAGTGGCAAAGGCAAGCAACTGTTTTGTGGTTTGTGACACGAAACAGAGGGATAGGCAAATATCAGTACCTTTGCGAGGGGGATAATTGCGAGGAAAGAGACTACGGCCGCATGTCGTGAGACCACGATACATGCTATGTCAACGTCAGAAACTCACAGACAAAAATGAGTGTATGTTGCTCCTTGTCGGCGAAATTAAACGCCCACTACGGAAAGGCTTGGCATTAACACATGACGCCACTTGCGAGTAAACACACACGGATATTGGGATGAACACCAGGAGGAGGTTCAGCCCTTGTGGCCAGTTAGATTTGTACACGCAAAGGTCGCCAGGCCACATACATGAGGCTAGTATTATGGAGCGAATAGACCGCCAGACCCCCGGTGCTTGAGCGACCCTCTTCTCAGGGTGAAATAACGTCGTGGCAGCTCGACGAAAGCTGAACCCCTTGGGGGACTGGGGCGCTGTCGAGTTTGGTGCAGTTTTTCTTCGTACAAGGCCCGTTGACCTTGAATGCAGAGGGATTCCATTCGGGGATTCTCCATTTATTGGTGCAGATTGGTCCTCGACGGGCCGGGAAAAGTCCTCGACCAGGGGATGTTGTGAGCCACCGTCGGTTGAGGCTGTCAGGTGAGTTACAACCGGTTTCTGGAAAGCAATGGGCGGAACGTACGCATTGGAGGGAAGAGGGAACGAGGAAGCTGTTGAACGGTCGAGATGTATTGGAACGAGGCTGTGCGTCAATTCTTAGCCGAGGGGTCCCATCGCGGACCTGTGATCAATTGATCCTCTCTTGCTTCCGTTTTGCACTCCGCTCGCCTGCCCATTGCGCCTCACCTCGGTGCTGCAGCTACACCGTACCGTCGTACCAGTAATTAACTGGAATATCCCAGGACGGTCCAGTCTTCCCTCAAAGGATCCCGTTTCTTGGCTTGGCGCGCCGATCTCCCACGAGTTGGGGCCTTGTCGCGCCTTGGCGATAACAGTCACGGCTGTAAAGCTGTAGTCTCCTGTAGATTCCTGCTGTCCATCGGGAGATGTCCGCAGTCGGCATTGCCTTCTATACACCGTCGGCCCACTCTTGGAAGTTGGTCATGATGTTTTACGCCCGACGGGATGTTTACAACTTTTTTTCGTGCCAAGTCCTCGGCCCATGCTCTGGATCCGCATCCCCTTTCACTTCGCCTTATGGCCGGCTGCACCTGTCTGGTTTTTTTCACTTCTGTTCGGCAGTATTTATTATACCGCTCATACTCTCTGCCAAAGTTGGAGGAAACAGACCTCTTGAATGCTAGCGGAGATAAAGAATGTATGGCTCCAAAGTTAGGGGACTCGCGCGCCGGGAGTAACGACGTATTTGAAAGGACCGTATTCAACTTGGAGCGGCTTAGCAACTGTCGGGTGCGTTCTTGCCGCTGCTGGCCGTATTTCCCGATCTTCCGTGCCGAAGTCAAAACCCGAGGTGCGTTCAGCCTTCATCAAAAGTATACAGAGTCCTGGGAGGTTGGGCTACACTAGGCTACACTCAGCTAGACTCAGCTGCTGTACGCGACCGCGCCAAGAGTCAGATCTGTCAAAATGCATATGTACCAGTCGAGTACCACTCAACGGCAGTCGTCGCAGTCGACTCGGTTACCTCGGGTCGCGGGACGCGTGGTATTTAATGGGGGTGAACCGTCCCTGGAGCAACTTTCAGGTACAATACAACAGACTTTGCTCCCAGTTCCTCTTCATATTACCCTATGATTTAACTTTATACAGTTTTTTTGTGGTTGAGTGCTTTCCTCATCCTTGGTATGCAAAAGAAACGGCGCCATAAAGCCCGTCCTCGTGCCCCATCATTCCATGCCCATACAAGATCTACAAAGGACCACACAATGTCGGTCAAACGTCGCTAAAAACGAGTCCAAGTGAGACGACGTACCTCCATCTTCCGCGCATGCCAGCCAATCCCACTGCTCACGTTGCCATTCGCCTCGGACAACTGGTCGAGGTACCGTCGCCACGCGTGCTCCTTCGGCAAATCGCGCCTCAGCTCGCCCGCGACCCACCCGCTCGCGGTATCGACGTACCACCCGCGCCCACCCTTGCTCCGCACGATGCGCCACGCGCCGGCACCGACGCCGAGCGCGTTGAGCATCGCAGGCGAGAGCTCAATCACCCGGAGACGCGTCGCGGGCGGGGCACTTGGTGCCGCGGGGGTCGAGAGGCTGAAGGAGAACGGCGGGGTGCAGAGAGGGCGGATGATGTGCGTGTGTAGCGCGATGGACGATTGCCGCACAGAGCCGCGGGCGGGGCCGGGGCGGAGGCCACAGTCGAGGTCGGGGGACGTGCCCGACAGGGTCAGTACCTCGACGTTGGGGGTTTTAGTGCGCACCATGTCCGCGATGGCGCGGAGCTCGACGTGCGGGATATGGGAGAGCCCTAGCGAACGTAGCTGGGGCTGTGGGGGTACCTTCTCCAGCAGCGTCTTGGTGAAAGGCGCGCTGGAGAGGTCGAGGTAAACCAGGCGCCCTGGAATGGAAACAGGGCGCATTGGTGAAGATGTCCAGAAGGTTGTCCTCGGATAGAGGGCAAGTGTAGGTGATGTCGCCGTAGAGGTTGAGCTCCTTGAGGTCGCAAGTCACCAGCGAGTTAACCAATAATTCCGTGATACTGTCGCCGGTTAGCTTGATGCACCGAGCCAGAGCCAGAGACTGCAGACGAACGGTGCGCGACGCGCCCAGACCAGCGAGTAGTTCTGGGCTTACGCGCGTACCCGACAGGTCGAGATGTGTGAGCGCGGGGAACGCAAGCACGAAGGCGGTCAATGTACGCGACGGGACGCTCTTCACACCACGCAAGCCGAGACGCTGCAGTCCAGGGAACAGCAGAGGTTGGTCCATGCTCATCCGTGGGGAGGACATCGGCTCGTCCACGGTGTCCAGTGGAAGTAGATGCGCCGCGGCGAAACTCCTGCAGCTGCGTTGACGAATACAGAACTGATGCACCCCGTCAGGTCGACCGCTTGCAGTTCGCGGCAAGTCCCGTCGCCGATCGCGGTCTTCCTCTTCGCTGTCGTGATCGACGAGCGCGCGCCCACGCGTCGGCCGGCCCCGTCCGCGCGAAGGCGTCCCACGCAAGAAAAGCTCGTTCAAGATGCGGAGATTGAGCGATCCATCCATGAATTCCGTGGCCCCGAAGACAAGCAAATTCGGCATTTCCTAGAACGTTTTTCGTGTAAGGCTAGATTCAGGAGCACATGACGCAAAACGGAGCCGACCTTTATAATCGCTTCTACCCTGTACGACGTGACAAAAGGGCTATTCACGCCCTCCTCTACGGAGCGGCGCATGCCCAATGTCCGAAAATGGTTGAAGTCGAGGTGTCGCACGAATCGGCCGGGGCGAGGGTCGTTGGGAGTGGGAACTAAATAAATTTCGATCAGCTTTGAAATAAAAGTGGCGTACCAGGTGACGACATACTGTAGACACCGGGGTCCTTGAGCTCAATGAGATTTTGAACGGCAGTCGCTAATGGAACGCATGATCTTCCAACGGGCAGGGGGACTTGCTTTTTGGGCGGAAACGGCGCGGACTAGGCTCGCGGGACGCGACGGGGGAGAGAAGCTCCACAGGTATTGACTCGTCTGGGGCACCCAGGCAGAAGAGAATGCGCTCCTCTAAAGCCTTGGCGGCTTCAACATCGCTCCCGCTGCCTGCGGCCAGCGCGGCCTGGGTCGCAGCACGAATAGTGTTGTCCATAACCATGTCCACGGTCTCCTCGTCGTAGTCCCATGCGATTTCCTCCACCATGGACAGGAAGGTCCGAGGGAGTCGAACCTCGAGCTTGTCCCACAGCCATGGCTTTGCAGCGTCGTACCAGGCGCGGTTCACGAGACAAAGCTGGGCCAGAGTGTGGCGTGCTATGGGCTCCGGCCAACTTGCAGCGGGCATCGACGAAGGTAGGGAGGTAGGGACGCCATGATCAGCAGTAACGAGAGGGGTCAAGGGATGGGAGCGGGGAAGGTATGCAGCTAGAGTGGATACAGGCACAGATTGCTAGGAGCAATTCCGGGGGGTAGCGGGATCCAGAGTGGGTGGTAGACATGAGGGCGGTTTGTTGCGGAGTCGACCTTTTGAACAACGGAACGGAAGCCTAAATAACGCAATATTGGTTTGATATTTTCGCAGTCAGAGCAATGCGGGGAAATAGCTCCATTTGAATAGCATCACGATTTTCCATCTGTTGCCTCCTGACTCTCGTTCTGATGCAGGAGCACTTATAGCAAATGACCCTATGATTCTTCCAAGCGGATTCCAAGCGGATCCTAGCCCAGGAAACGCGCATTCAGGTTCATGTTGAACCGGCGAAACACACCGTCTTCACCGCACATGATCTGGTGAGACTTGCTCCGGTTGCCGACGCTGGCGCCGGGTACTCGCCAAATGCAACCCGCCGACAGGCAAAAAAGTCTGATCTCTCGCAGAAAAAATATGCCGAACGTTTGTCCAAACGTTCGCTGGTAAGTTGGTCGAGGAGGAACTTGGGAGGAACAGTTCCTTTGGCAAACGCTTCCTGCAAGAACAGTTCAAATATCGCATCTATTTGTTAATGCGAGAAGGTTGGATCACATCGGCTGTGCGCGGTCAGGCGGCATATCCTGTGACCTCGCCGCGGCGTGCCCTTAATGACAGTGAAACATCGAACCACGCCAGAAAACGGAATAGACGCCAATCTTTCGTTCATATGTGCTCAAGCCTTGACATAATAGTCATATTGCGAAAACATCCACACCAAAGACGTCGCTGATTCGCGGTCGGTCAACAAGAACGCGTAGAGACACGGGGTGGACCTACTGGAGACGATTACAGGGCTGATTACCCCGAGGTTCGGCGTTGCGGTGCGAAAGATGAGCAGCTCGGACGCAAAAGTGCCCAAAGGCGATGAGGTACGTGAAGAGGGTCATGTCGTACACGCTGGGACGGGGTTAGAACGCGGAACAGAGTGGGTCGAAGTGGGTTTACATTTTTTGGTTGAGGTGGTACGCGGCGTAACCGCGCACGACGGCGGAGGTGATGGTCCACGCGGCAAAGGTGCGGGCTTGCAGGGCAGTAACTGGACGCGCCAAAGTGAATACAAAAAGCGAGAACTGAGGCAGAAGAGGGGACCTGTTGCTGGAGGAACATTGTTGTAGATTCGTCTAGTTAGCTTGAGGGTTGAAAAGTTTTGAATGCTGTTGAACACGGCCATGACGGCGACGACGAGCTGCCAGGTGGGAAGCCATCCTGGCCCCTGAGGAAGGTCTAGAGGAACGTTAGTTGAAACGACAGAAAATGAAAGGCGACGGACAGGAAACAAGTGCCATTACTGATAGGATCACGGCTTGCGCTCGACGGCCATGTCGTCCACCGACGTGCCTGAGCCCGCACAAAGGCCCCCGTCGCTTGCGCTTCCGTGGCCAGCAACGCCAGCATACGCTCTGGTCTGTCCCGTCGCTCAAGGACAAGGACCCGTTCAAAGACCTCCCCGCGGCCGGACATGACTTCGTTCATTCCCCCCATCTCTTCGCCGCTCCCCGCGGCCGAGCCTCAGGTTTTTTCAGACCAGTTCGTCGCAGAGCCCACAGAGATGGCCCAGGAGGCGGAGCAGGGGGACTCCACGAAACAGGTCAGTGTTCCCTATCTTTCGGTATTTCCAACCTAATCGTGTGCAAGGGCGCTCACATTCAGTTCAAGCCCACCCCTCCGTCTGCCTTTTCTCGCGTCCCCTCTATCCCGCAGCTGTATGATCTCGGTGGTCCCGGGCGCCCCTTGAAGGCGCGCGACTCGGTACTGACCCAAACCTCGGGCTTCACTCAGGGCTCCTCGTCTATTTACCCGCCCTCGACGTCTACTGCGTCCGGGACAGAGTCCCCGCCGTCTCCGAGGTCACTCATGGAGCCGGAAGATAACAACGACGTCGCCTCGTACGACCCCGAGCTCGATCAAGAGTACGACGGCGACGACTGTCTCCTATCGCCTCCGCCTTCTCGTCAAAAACAACTACTTTCTCCCCCCGGCGCACTCCAAGCCTTCGTCGTCCGACTTTGCCGCAACGGTGAACTCCAAAAAACCTGCCCGGCCGCCGCCAACTCCCACGACCGGCTTTTTCGACATCTTCCGCAAGTCGCGTTCTAAACCGTCGACTCCCACGGGCGCCGCGCAGAGCTTTCGATATCTATACGCCTGTCCTGCGCACGACCTCGGACTCGACCACCGTCTCGGCCTATGGACACCCGCCACAAACACCGCGTCGGTCTACGTCCCAGGTTCCCGGGGCGGCGCCCGATCCGTCGGGACGCGTCGTGGTGGTGCGGGAGAAGATGTACGACATTGCGAGCGCAGCCAAGCAGGCGGAGCACGAGATGAAGTCGCGTGGGGCCGCCCGGAGGGAGGAAGAGTTTCCGGGCCACAGCGAGGTGGACGTGATCGACCCTACTGACGTGGTGGACGTGCCCCCGCCGTCCGCGGCGTATCCGTTCGCGGTGCAGGCCTCTGCATTGCACGGGATGGGCGTGCAGGATTCCGTCGGTGCCGCGCAGCTGGCGGATCGGTTACCGCCACGGAGTCCCTGGTGCGGGGTCGGTGGAGAACGATTGGCGGAAGGCGTTGCTCCATGCCGCAGTAAACCACTCTCTGAGCTCACCTAGTATTCTATCTTCCCCGACGCAGGCAAACAATGTTTCTCCGGTATTGCCCAGACGGCTGATCGGTCACCGGATCGCATCCCCGCCGCCTGTGGAAGAGATCCAATCTCCTAGCCTCGTCTCCGCGTAGCAGGCCAGATGAAGCTAATGAGGCTCCTCGACCATCGATCAATTTCCCCACTCGGGTCGAAACACCATCGATGCCTCTGTCCCCGCTCGCGCCCCCACCTCGGAGACTCGTTAATCCGCTGTACTCGCTCTCGCAGACCAGCCTACCGCTTGAAGAGGACGCTCCTTCGCGGTTCTCTACCCAGGAACCCAATCCTCAGCCCCCTCCTCGTCTATCAGATACCTACGAGGCGGGCGTTCGAAATCTGATGCTGAGCCCGCCGTTAAGAAGTCGGGGCTCATCAGAAGGTTCGCGACGTACTAGCTCCGATTCCAACGAGAGTTTTTACTCGGAAGAACCAGTAGCAGACCTCCCTAGACCTTCTATATCGTCGTCGATTCCTGAGAACAGGCCCTCTTTATCATTACACTCTCAGGCCTCTCCGACAACGTCTGCGTTCCAAGACGCCGGCTACGATATTCCCCCAGTCCCGTCCATACGAACGTCGTCGGTGCGCCAGAGCTTGGAACACCGGACTCGTACCGCGCCCAGTCCTATTCCGCGGGACAGCATGGTGTCGCCCCCGCCCCGAGTCTCCTCTTCACTGGCCCATATCACGCCTCTCTCGCCGCCGCCACGGTCGTCCTCTCTCGGACAACGCATACCGTCCGCGCCTCCCCCGCTGCGGTCCATCCCATCCGAGTCCCAAATCCTCGATCCCGGACCTAGCACGCCGCCCTTCCCCATCGCTGACCGGCGAGGCATCAAGCCGCTGGCCCTCGAAATCCCTCGAACCCTCATCACCCCTTCCATTCGCTCCGCGCCTGCGCCGTCCTCTCCCCCGTCGTTTTTCGACAGCATCCAAAACCAGCCCAACGCGATGGACGACCTGGACTCGGACTCGGACTCGGACTCGGACAACGAGGATCTCTCGCCGCCGCAGACTCCCGTCTTTGTCGACCCACGGACGCGCGCGGTGTCGAACGTCCCCCCGAGTTCGTCTCCATCGACGACGCGGTCGCTGCTGATGCGCCTCGGGAACCACTCGACGCCGTACGTGACGCGCTCGGCGGACGGACATAGCAGCTCGTCGGTGAGCTCCAAGCAGGCTATTAGCAACGTGCCAATGCCAGGGGCGTTCTTCACGGAGCGCAAGGGCGGGAAGGGCAAGGGGCGGAGCGAGACGGGGCATGGAGGTCCGCCGACGTCGACGTTTGACTTTTACCAGTATGCAAAGCAGCATCCGTTGCTGCCTGCTGCTGTTGCGGGGGAGTCGAGTACGGCGAGTCAGGCTTTACCACGGAGGCCGCACACGAGTGAGCAGACGGTGAAGGATTGGCAGAGCGGGCAGAGGACGCAAGAGTCGATGAAGAGGTTGGATGGGATGCTGATACAGCATATGGAGGCGGAAAAGGACGCGGTGAGGCGGATGGCGACGACGCTGCAGTCGAATGCGAGATCGTAGTGTTCGTTCGGTGCGAAATATACTAAGTACATTAATAGTCATTTATACCGGCACAATTTGAATATACCACCGCATTATGAACTGTTTACGGCGCGCTTTCTTGGTGGACGCATCGTGTCTTTGTCTCGCTTATCCGCGTAATAGGGGCTTCTTGATGAGTTGCCATTTCCAGGCTTGTCTCTTAACGCCGTCCTGTTCTCTTGTTTTACGACCACCATAATGTCTAACGACCCCCAACGTTCACCATCGTCCTACTCATGGCACCAGGTACGCCGTTCCCGACGCCCACGTCCCCGGGCGAGCGCTGACTGCGAGTGGCACCACAGTCGCACGATCAGGTAGTACCTCGTGTTCTCTAGCCGTTAAACGTGTCTTTTGTGTTCACGCTGGTTGGTTCAGGCGACGGTACTATTCCTTGTACCGAGTGGGACCGCCGAGGCCGACGTAAGTTCGGAATTCGTACGCAAAGAGGCTCATCCAACCAGTTCTCAGATCCAAGTTGAAATCGACCCGACAGGCCATTACCTCGTCGCAGGCGTGCGGGGACAGCCGCCGACTATCAAGGTACGTGTCGTGTACCCACAGCCGATACCTAAGTTGTACGCGTGTCCAGGGCCGGCTTTATGCATCGGTAGACCCTTCGAGCTCGCTTTGGCAGCTCGAGTCACAGCACCGCTCGCGTCTGTCGGCTCGGGAGCGCACAAATTCCACAACGTCGACGGCCTCGACGCATTCGTCCTATGCATTCATATCCGACCCCGAAATTTCGAGCAGCTTCGCCGCGTCGCTCGAGAGCGGCCCCGTATCCGACTCGGAGGACTTGGCCGTTGCGTCCCCGTTAGCTTTTCCCTCCCCAAATCTCTCCGGCGACGAGGGCGCCCCACCGGCTTACCCCGCCCGCCGGCCCAAGAGCAGCAGCAACTCGCATCCCGTCTCGCGGTCCGTCTCGCCTGGGCACGCACTGCGCAGTCTAACCTCGTCCTTCTCGTCCCTCGACTCATTGCACTCGGCCCGCTCTGGGCGTCTATTGACGCTACATCTGGAAAAACAGCGGTCAAGTATATGGCCGTGCCTCATTGCGGGATCGGCGCCAGAGACGTTGTCGCCTAACATGGCGAATACTGTCGTCTTTGATGCAAGCGAGGAGCTTGAGCATCAATACAACATGGATCCAACAAGTCTCATCCTAATTGCGCTTGAAATGCTTGATATTCGGAAGGACAAGGAGGAGGCGTTCGAATATTTTCTACGAGCATGGCATCAGGCCCACACGCCGTCTGCAACGATGAAGCTCGTCTCGCAATATCTCCCGCTACAAGCGACGCTTGGCTTAAACTTTGCAGAGAGCGAGAAACCGGCCGCACGAGGGACCACCGCGTACTATGCTCATTGCATGGGCGGGCCCAGTGGCCTCGCGCAGCTTTACCTCGAAGCCGGCATGCTCCATCTCGAGGGCGCCGCCTCCGCCCTCCTCGCATCCTCCTCCTCCAGCCTCTCGTCTCTGCGCGCGCCGCCTCCCGTACCTTCGGGCGAAGGCGGCACTGAGGCGTGGCGACGCGACCGCGAAGCCGCCGGCAGGTATTTCGAGCGCGCGCGCCTCTTGCAGCCGAGCCTCGACATTCCCATCCTCCCACCCGCTGGGAGCCTCCTCTCGCGAAATCCCTCCGTGTCGGAGCAGCTCGAGATGCCTTCCATCGAGATTTACACGTCTGCTGCTACTGATTCCGCGAGGCGGCGACGGAAGACGAAGGAGGAGGCGGGGGAGAGCACGGCGTCGTTGTTTGACAACCGCGCGGCGGCGGCCAAGCTCGAATCTGAGGAAGATAATACGTGGTATTTGTACGTTCCGGGCTTGGTAGGTGCGGGGACGGCGCTGCTTGTGGTGGGGGTGATTAGTGCGCTGAGCTTCTCGACGTGGTCGCGGAGGAACCAGGGCTCGTAGTCGGCGGCGCTAGTTAGACTTTGCTTTGCTATCGATCTCATTTGTAACCTTTGCAATTCTACTTCTGGCTCTTTCTCCCTTGACCTCGATGGCCACCTCTTGGAATGTTGATTTTCTGCAACCTCGTCCGCAAGACGCGTCTCCCACCGGCAAACGCGCGCTTATCATCCTGAACCAGCCCTTTTCTGAATCGCTCTTCCTTCGGGTCTGGGGCGCTTCGCAATGGCATTGCTGCGCCGACGGCGGCGCGAATCGTCTACATGATGCCCTACCGGCGGAACGACGACCACTGTAAGTGCTGCCCTCACTAGGCTGCAGCATTTGCGGAACCACCCCTCTTGTTTCGTGAAGCTTCCTCCCAAACCTGATTAAAGGCGACTTGGACTCGATTCGGGAGGACGTTAGGGCGTTTTATGAAGCGCTTGTAGGCTTTGCCTGCCTCCCTGCTAAATTTCTCACCAACACACGACGGTGTAGGGCGTACCAGTCGTGGAGGACGAAGACCAGTACGCTACGGACCTCATGAAGTGCGTTGCCGCGATACACGATAAAGAGGCGCGTGCACAATACTCTCAATATGGACTTGAAGTTCATGGCAAGTACAGGTGGAAGAACCGAACGAGGAAGAGTACGATATCGTGCTGCTAGGCGGGCTCGCTGGCCGCCTCGACCAGACGATCCACACGCTTTCGTACCTCCACAAGCTGCGCAAGACGCGCAAACGCGTCTTCGCGGCCACCGACGAGAACGTCGGGTGGGTACTTGACGCGGTGCGTTGAAGGCGCGTTCCCCGTGTCGCGTCTCTTATAATCGTTCAAGGGCGAGCACACGATCCACGTCGACCACGGGCTGCTGGGCCCGACGTGCGGGCTGCTTCCCGTTGGGGTCGCCTCGACGGTGTTGTCTATGACGGGCCTGAGGTGGAATTTATGTCAGCGTTCACTCAACCTACGCGTCGTCTCGCAGAGCTGAACAGTTATCCACAGCCAACCAAGAATCCTCGTTCGACGGCCTCATGTCTACATCAAACCAATTCCTCCCGGGCGAAGACAGTGTATGGATAAAGACGACGAGTCCCATTTGGTGGACTGCAGAACTGCGCGGCGTGTAGAATATAATTATTTTGTAATTGTGTATTGGACGGTACCCTCATGTCCTCCGAGTCCGAGCCCGCACAAGTGTCGATCAACGTCCTGTACTTTGCCGCCGCCTCCACCGCGACGCGCCTCTCGCACGAGCTCGTCCCCGTCCCCGCGCGCCTCCGCCTGTCTTCCTTAGCTGATATACTCGTCGCGCGGCATCCCAATGCCACGTCCCTGCGCAAAATTCTCGAGGGCAGCAAGTGGAGTGTGGACGCGGAGATGGTCGATGATCCCGAGGAGGTCGAGTTGAAGGGCGGGGAGGACGTGGCTGTTATATGTCCCGTCTCTGGCGGCTAACGGTCAGCGGCTTCTGTTTTGCCCACACGAGCTTCGACTGAACCTCCACAGTGATGCTGCTTGAACTGCTGCCCTGGGTCCTGGCCGGTGTACTCGCCACGATCCTCTGTTTCCTGTACTACTCAAACCAAAAGAATTGTATTCCTATGTCCATCGACGCCGTACCCCGCGCCGCATTCCGTACGACGCGTCTAACGCAGAGCACCTTCCTCCTCAGGTATGCCTGGCCCAATTAACGCAATCTACACAGAAATCGCTGAGCTACGGCGTCCTGAGCGAATACAACGACGTATACGACGAGCAGCCTCAAATTTTCGTAAAAGTCGTCCCATCTGCAAACGCAATTCTCATAATCGACACGGGGTGCGGAGGCGCGACGGTCGACCCCGATATTGAGATTACCAGTCTGCGACGATACATCGAAGACGTCAAACTAGACTGCAACGACGGCAAGCCTCTGAACGAAGGCGGGCGCATGGAATACGTAGTAGTCGCGACGCATTGCCACTATGACCACATACGTGAGTGCGCTCGACGCGCAATGCCCAGGGTCCACTAACAACACGCAGTGGGGATGGAGCAATTCGCCGCCGACTCCCGTATCCTCGCATCCTCCCACTCGCCCTCCTTCCTCTCGCGCGCCAACCTCCCCACCAACAGCCTCTGCGCAAGCATGGGCCTCAAAACCCCCGTCTACACGCCTATCCTCGTCCCGCATCGCTACGCCGTCACGTCGAGCGCGCGCGTTCCTCTCGGCGTCTCCGTCCTCCACACACCGGGCCACACGCCCGACGAACTGGCGCTGTACGACCCCGCGGAGAAGATGCTCTACGTCGGCGACTCTCTGTACGAAACCGCCGCGATCATCTTTCCCAAGGAGGGCTCGATCGTCGCGTGGATGGCCTCCATGCAATATCTGATAGACTTTGTGCGGGCGGAGAACGATGGTGATGATGGGTTTGGAGGCCGGGGCGGGGAGGTACTGATAAACTGCGGACACGAGACAGTGTGTCGGCCGGCGCTCGAGGTGTTGAAGAGCGCAAAGGAATTTATGGAGGACGTTATTGGTGGGAGAGAGCCGGTGAGGGAGCGGTTGTGTCGGAGGGAAGAGGTGAATGTGCGATACGTGCAGGATGGAGGCCGATTCGCGCTGCGATGTCCTGAAAGGCTGGTACTGGAAGCGCGGGAAGTAAAGGAGGTGTAGGGAGGTAATTGATTGAGACTTGGAATGCACCTCTATTTCCGTTTCCCACTCAAAAAGTCTTGCTCGAGCTGAGCCAAAAAATCATCCGCGTCGAGTTTGGCTTTACTTGTTGATGAGACTTCGAGGGCGGCGAACGGATCTTGAACCACAGCAGGGGGCGGCGCCTTTACTTTCCCTTTGCTCACTGCTGCGACTTCGAGAGCAGCAAACGGATCCTCGGCCACGGCGGGCTGTGCTTTGGCCGCGACCGTGAGGACGGTGGTCTCCTTTTCCGCAATCGGCACCGTACTCTCCGTCGATGCGCTCTCCGTCCCAGTTCCCGTTCCATTATTCAACTTCCTTCGCTTCGCATCCAACACCTTCCTCCGTTCCTCCAGCTCCCGTTTCCGCTTTTCCATCGCCCGGCTCCTCGACCCCGCCGCTGCGCCATCATCCTGCATACCCTCCACTTCTCCCGGCAAAATATCCACCGCCCCCGTCTCCTTGCGCGTCTTCTCCGTCTCCCCGCGCGCAGACTTGAGCTCGTCCATTTGCGCCTTGCGCGTCTCCTCGTCATGCGAGAACTGGTAGAACCCGGCGCCCCGGCCGCGCACTTCCGCGGAGGCGTCGTAGTGCACACCGAGGGGGTTGTTGATCTCTGCGTGCTCTTTCTCGATTTGCGCGACGCGGTCGGCGGAGGGCTGGTAGACGGGAAAGTACCCGGCGGGATTGTCTGGAGTAGAATATCAGCAGAAAGGTCGAAAAGGGAGCGGTGGGACGGACGTATAACGAGATCCTCGTCTTCATCGTGCGCCGGCTCCTCCGTTGGACGCACGAGATCTCGGGGCACCTCAGACCTCCTGGCGGTCCTCATACGCCCAAATTCGTCTTCATATTCAACAATGGGGTCGTCCTGGAATTATTCAGCATCCACCCACCCTAAGAACGAAATAAGACACACATCCGAGTCAACCACCGGTGGCCTTGCGACCTCCACCGACTCGTCGAGGTCATCGCTGTCGGATTCAAAGTTGTCCGATACAGGCTTCGCGTCAAACTACCGCCTTTCATGAGTATTACATTTCAATGAAATGTGTAAAGAGGAAAGAGGAAAGAGCACGCACATCCACGAGCAACATCTCATACTGTTTATCATTCAACCCGCCCGTCTGCCCCTTCTTCAGCTTGTCGTAGATCTTGGCCTTGCGCTCCAGGGCCGCGCGCGCAGATTCCAGGGTGGGTTTGCTGATTGCTTCAAGCTCCATATCGCGCGACGCCCGCGCATTCACGCCCGTGTTCTGGCGTGCCCATACGGTGGGTTTCTGCATACCGCAGGCCAAGTTAGCGTCGACCTTGGAGGGATGGGAGTGGGCCGCACCTTGTCTGGCCGTTTCACACCTCCGACGATGAATTTCGAGGAACCTGCGGTCTTGTTGCGGGAAAATTCACTTTCTTGCTTCGATAATTCGGCTTTGAGGTCCAAAAACGAACTGGCGCTGATGCCCTTTGCCTTTGCCTTCGCCTTGCCCGACATCGAGGTTGGTACCGAGGTCACGTATAAAGTCTGGTTTACGAGAGTAGTCGTGAAAAGGGAAGAGTGTCACGTCGTGTGACCGTGAAGGTCAAAGCGCAATCTGGAGTCGCCGGATTGGGAAAATACAATACGAAGCCATGTTAAATACAAATATCCCTGCGCTAATGAATATACAAAATCCGAGGACTATGCTACGAAATCAAACTATACTTTCACAAATCTGGATCGCGAGTCAGAAGGGTTTGTGAAACCGAACGGGGAACATACGTTGCATCGATCTGTTTAATCTGTGGCAGAGCGAGGATAATCTTGCGACGATATCCGGCCATGTCATTTGTTTGACATGGATTTGCCTCCAGATATATCGTTTCAAGGGTCGTGATATGCTTCAGCTGGGTGTCTAGAGAATGCAACGTCGGAATTTTATTCCCGCTCATCTTTGGGGTAGTTGTAAATGAAGAGTTGAGCGGAAAAAGTATCGAAACACGAACCCAGAGTTCCTGGAGATGTATCAGATGCGAAATATTCTCCAGGTCAGGGATAAAATTGTTCCCCAGGTCGAGAGTCGTTAGTTTGAGCTACGTTTTAAGGGTGAGTCCTCCGAGATCTCCGAGATTGAGGACGAGAAGGAGGTCTCACGTTCTTTTCCAAGCCCTCCAGTTTCTGAACTCCGTTATGACTCAAATATAGCTCTTCGAGAGCGTCCAGATCCTCAAGACCTTCCAACTTGGTTATGCGGTTGGATTGTAGCGAAAGAATCTTGAGCCGTTTTAATGTCCCCAGATTCTGTCAATACGATGGTAAGTAGGCACGTTGCAACGCCATGTCTCCCGCGAAGCAGTTTACCTCGAGTTTGGTGATCTTGTTCTTGCCGATCCAAAGTTCTTCCAAATTGACCAGCGCATCCAGGTTTTCGATTTTCTACAAAGGGTGAGCGTGCGAGCTGTATCAAGATATGCATATTCATACTCGAATCTTGTTCCCACCAAGTTCAAGACTTCGCAGCGAAGCCGACGCCTGGAGGTTGCTAATCTTCGATATCCGATTCTGGACGAAGTAGACGGTGTGAAGCGAGGGCAGATGTTGCAGAGCTTCAGGAACCGATCGAATTAAATTGAACGAAAGATCCAGCACACTGTAATTTGGTTCAGCTCCGTCGAACGCGCGATTATCAAAGTCCACACACGAGAGCTCAGATAGGTTGTTCAGTGCATCATCGACGTGCTTGACCTTGTTGTCGTACAGATCCAATTCTTGCAGCTTCGTGAGTGTGTGGAAGATTTCTGGATCGAGACGCGCGATAAAGTTTTGTCGTAGACATAGCTTCTTGAGATGCGCTGCGAATCTGGGAAGTCGGATATGTGCCAGAGTTTTGATTCGGAGATGAACGAGCTCCAGTTCCTCCATGCGCCGACGGAGGTAAGACATAATTCAGGATATAACGAGCGCGCCACACCTCTGTATCGTCTGGGAGTTCAACTAGGAAATCGCGCTCTTCCTCGATGAAAGCTTCTTCAGGGTCTTCTTCGGACTCGTCCTCTGGCTCGGGAAGGACTACTCGCGCAGATCTACAGCGAAATCAGTCGCGGTGGGTCGAGAATGTCGCACGATCCACCGTTCAGGAGCGGCGACAGCCTCGTTCACGTCGGACGCATTAGATTCCGGTGGAGATTGCGGCGCAGACTCTTCGTGAACGCCATTAGCTGGGACATTAGTGTCTTCCGTTGACATCGTCGTTTCTGGTCGATCCAAAGTAAATGACTCGCAAGGAAAGGAGTGATGAGTGGCAGTGCAAAATTACGCGTTCCTGACTAAGCAGAACGCCCTCTCCAACCCATCGCACTCGTTCTGGAGCCTCAGTCTCGCTTCAAGCCTCGGAGGTTCTATCTAAAGTACAGGAAACACTTTACAGCCAGAATACAACAGTCGCGGTGGATCTGGCAACTCGCAACCGTGGCAAACAATCCCAAGGGCCAAGTACAGAAGCGATCCTATCGTTGGTGTTCAAAGTATCCATTCGGCTGGAGATCTTGAAAACTATGGAATATCTATGTGCGCTCAAAAGGTCAGCAACAATGTGCGACCGGCACAATAGGCTTGAAATGGCAGTACCGCTAGCTTTGGCAACAGTTAAACCTCAACGTCACCTCGTTAGCGATGAGAGAACAAGGACGAGCGTGAGGCAACGTGGAAGGAAGGTTGAAGCACGAGAAGAGACGGTGTTGATCCACAGTGCTTCGGACTACAAAATGCAGTGTTTAAAACAATTGAGGATGGTGGGTGGTTGTGTCGGATCCGGACTGTCCTCTCAAAGAACTTGAGCTGATTGATCCAAAGTGTCAAGTGGCCAGAGGTTCTGCTCCACCACAATCTTTTGCTTTAATTTCAACAAGAGTGACACGTTTGGCGTACGTGCTTATGGAGTTGCCCGTCGCTCATAATGGTCTCGCAGAATTTCGACTGCGTTTAACTTAGGCCGGGAGGCGGAGGCAAAAATGATTCAAGTCGCTGAAGTTCGTTCTCTTGTCGCTTACGAGCGGCCTCAACGACTGTGCCCGCGTCCTCCTCTTAAGGTCATCGTCCTGAGGGTCTTCGAAGCTCGGAAAGCCTCGTATCCAGCAACCGCCTTGATTCCGAGTAAAGAAAGGGGTTCAGTGGAGATTCTCTTCGAGTGGAAAGAATCTTCACCGCTAGCGCGCACAGAAAAATAGGAATGCTTTAACATTGCAATAAGGAGTTTCGGTAGAAATTATTTATCCTGGTACGGCATTTACGGGACTGTACGAATGGAAGACTAAGGATAGATAGAGGTTGAGGGGGAGCAGTCACAGAGTAGTATGTTTACTACGACTACTATTATCTTACGAAATGCCAAGGCGAAACCGTGAAAAAGTATCATACTTTGAATGCGAGACGAAAATGGGACGACCCGAGGGACAACCAATGTGGTTGATTCGCCGAGCGTCGTCGTCGTCGTCCGTTTTTGCCTACAGTAACCAATAGAAAATACACGCGGATGGATGGGGTGGCCGGCGGAAAAGAAAGTGGGGATGGTGCGACCCAAACGAAACCCTAGTCTGGAGGTAGAGCGGAATCATTGCTGCGCTAAGATCGAGCGCCTCATATTCCGCGGCTCGGCGGAAAGCGAAGGAGGAAGCAATTCGCGCTCCCGCTCGCGCTCAAAGGAGGAGGCCGTCGACGTAAGCGGCGAATGCGCGGCGGGCGAATGCATGGGCGACGCGCGCTCGGAATAGGACTGGTTGCCTGGTTGCGATTGGATGGGTGGGTTGGATAGGGGGGAGGGGACGGAATAAAAGGAGTTGGGACCAGACGCCTGGTAGTGCGGGTGGTTGTCTCCAGGGGAGTAATGTACAAAGTTCACGTTGGATGCGGGTGGAGACGGCGACGGGGTGGGCACGTCCAATCGCGGGTACGCGTCGCTGCCAGAGCCGGAGCCTGCGGAGGAGAACGACGAGTCGTCATAGTTCCGACGAATCGCTGAATAGGAGGCGGTGGAGGAGGCCGCCGATGTGGGAGGTGTTTCCGACGTCGCCCGCTTTGCGGCAACCCCTTTCTCCTTGCGCTTGCGCTGCGCCGTGCTACCGTCCTTCTTGGCGCGGGACCGTGCGTAGCGTAGACCACAACTGAATGAATAATTAGAACAGGCTAGTCTCAAAGGAAAGGACGTACGCATTGCAAAGCTCCTTCTTCCCGCTAGGACCCTTCCGCCACTCGGGGCTTGTCTTTGCCTTGCAACTAGAGCACTGCAACACGCCCATTGGACGAGTGCCGCCACTGCGGCCACCCGATGCTCCGGACTCCCGCGCTGACCCGGGGCTGACTCGCCGTCTCGGGGGTGGGACCACATCGGTTGCTGGCGAGGTCGCATCATCGGAGGGAGAGTTGTATCCATATGCAGGGGACAGGGGACGCTGGAAGGTCGGCCCATTGGTGTTTGTCGTCTCGATGTACGTAGGGGGCTGGGACGGCCATTGCTGGCCCTGCGGCGGGGGGTAGGATCCGGAGCGGAGATTGCTGGTGGAGTGAGCTTGGGGTGCCGACCCCGCCCACTGGGCGCCGTAGGCTCCCGATGGCTGCTCGCCTTGAGGTTGGGACCACCGCGCGGGAGAGTAAGGGGCTGAGACAGACGGCGAGGACTGTGCGGATTGTGCAAGATAGTTGTACGGTCCTGTGGGGGCTGAGAGAGGAGGAAGGGCGTATGAGGAACCTTGCTGTTGTTCATAATAAGGCGGCTGCCCGCCGTTATAGCTAGAGGTGTTGTAGGCGATCTGCTGCATGTTGGAGGCAGGAGCAGGAGTGGCGGTGCTTTGAGAAGGGGAGTTTACTTTATGACAAGCAAAAATGACGGAGCCTGAAATTTAAGTCAGGCGGATACCCCCTAAACTTTTGGAGTACATACCATGAGGAATGAATATGCTTTCGACCTCACCCGGGACTGCAGGCATTTGCTGCAATGCTTTGTACCTGCGGGTGCAACTCGTCTTTGCCTCGTTGCCAGTGGCTGCTCCCGGCCCGATCTGAACATCTTCAACGAGTTTGGAGAAATCGCTGCCTAGTGGGCCCGGGGACTGATCCGGGGGCCAACTCATCATAAGTCGACGAGTAGAGTCGTGGGCTAGGATCTGGAATACTCTTGCCATATTGTTTTGCTGAGGAATACAGACGAGCAGTCGACGAAATAGGAGTTCAACCTGCTCCGAGTCCAGGACCGGGGTGCCGCACCAATTAGTCCAGCCGGTTTTGTGCGTCTCGTCATTGTCCTCGGGTCTGAGGTCGACAATAGCATGAATAAAGCAGAGGACGACGCCCTCGGCAGCCCAGTTGATAACAATATCAACGGCCATGTAGTTTGAATCAAGAGCAATCTTCTCGGCGTCGCTCCATGGCGCCGGAGGACCGTGATATCCCAACTCACGACGAACGCGGGAAAGACGGGAGAAACGAACACTGCTCAAAGGCGACGAATAAGACCAAACAATACAGACTCAAGAGAGAGAGATAAGGCGACTCACCGAGTAACGCTGCCATGGAGAGTGCGGCTTTCGAGAACGCTCCCTAGGTCCTGTCGTGCTGACGCCTGCTCGTCGGGATGAACAAAACTGATGAGAGGTTTCCCAACAAGGTCATGGGCCTGTGCGCCGAGATGATTTGCGAGGACAGGATCGAGGTAGATAAACTGGAGGTCTGCGGAGAGAAGAGACCAATCTGCAAGCGCTGGTAAGGAACGAGATCACATTGCGAGCATACGATCCTGATCGACGAGCGATCGTCGGTTGTGCAATCCCATGCCTGTTGTGAGAAACACGGTCTGTGCGCTGCAGATATTCTGTAGACTGCCCTCCAAGACAGGAAGCATGAAGCGATGGCGATCACCTCGCATAGCGCGAAGCGAGATATGACGGGAATACTCACAACAACGCGTCTGGCCGACTGCAGGGAAGGAGGTATTGGGGGGACGCGGGGGCGCGGAATAGTGGGCCATGGTAGAGTAAAAGGGAGCCGGGGGACGGGGGGACCAAGGTAGAAGATATTCTTACACCCGCGAGATGACGGTGGGATCAGAGGGAGCAATCAGGGGTCTCTTTTGTGCGCCCCGATTGCCAAACAACAAATACACAAGGCCCTTGCAACTGCGGTACTCGCAGTCTCAGATAAAGCTGCATTTATATTTCTCGATTCTGGCATTCCGCGCTTAACAGGGTGACCACACCATACGATCGACCTTGTCAAAGCACGATCGGGCTCTCAATGAGGAAAGACCGGCCCAGCCAACAACCATCATCAACACTCCCACACCATGGTTCGTCCGCAGAAAAATATCTGGGTCGCGGCCGGCGACGGTGACCTCGACAGAGTCCGCGTAAGTTTTGCTATCTGTCTACCTTGCTGCGCCAACCCCGGACCCAGCATCTCATCGAGCAAGAATGCAAGTTGTATCCTTTCCATCACCGTGCCTAACCAAGGTGTCTCTTTAGCATTTTCGGCTAATGCTCCTGATCCATTCACATACACCCCAATGTACGGCCGTTCACTCGTGTCTCTCTTCCCGTGCTGCATCTTGCCAGGCATGCTGCCGCGTCATACGGCCAACTGGAGGTCCTCGAATACCTGATCTCTCGAGGTGCCTATCTAGTCGTGTTGCTCTGGTCATCCGTTCAAGGAAAAATGTAGGGGGCGACGTGAACGTGCAAGATAGTGACGGCGATACTCCCATCTACACCGTGGAAAACGTCGAGACAGCGCGGTTCCTCGTCGACCATGGCGCGACGCTCCACAGGCAAAACTCCGAGGGTGTTTCGGTGGGCCCCATTCATCACGACTTGTGCGGCTCTCTGACAGTACTGCCAGCCGATAGACCACCTGCGAGAAGAGTTTAGTGAGGTTGCGAATTATCTCCAATCAGTTGCTTCACCTGCATCTGCTCCGACGATCGAGATTATGCAGCAGCCGTCCCAACGCGAACAAGATCTCGCGTCAGAGCAGCTTACATCTGCGCTGATGACCTCTGTCGAAGACATCATGCAGCGCGCAGAGGCGGAGGGAAGAGACCCCGAGGAGGAGCTGCGGCAGATCGTGAGTAGGACGGTTCTCGAGGGCGTGGTCACCGGTTACGCGATGTCCGAGCCCGTCGAGGACGACCGCGGTGCCGAAATCAACGATACACCGACCAAAAAACCAAGGACCGAGGATGGGTGAATTCTGGTGAATTGTCGTAGATTTCTATTAGGCACAAGTTTCCCGCGGCAGAAGCGATTGATTTCATCATGAGTTACGATCTAGATCGTCCGTGGCGATGCAAGAAGCCTGTCTCCGGAATTACCGGAAATGCTCATCGTCCAGACTCTCCAAAAGCGCGGGAGCACAAAGGTGCAGCGGACTGAGTTGAGCTTTTTTGGGTCAATTGCTGTTGTGAGGATATAGGCCCGAGGTTTACTTCCAATAAACTCGTGAAGGAACATGAGATTGGAATTTCGCGCGATAGACACGGAAATAAAGCCCCGAAACGTGAAGCGGTCTGATTCACACGCTTCTACAAAGACTCAGAGGTGCGTGGAACGCGTCGTTCAAAGACCAAGCAACGCGTGCAATCATATTGATCCGAACATTTGATCCGTCTGCCCTTGTCTCGAAACAAATCTCCCAGGAGCGACTATGTCTTGGGATAATAATGCAGCCTCCATCTCGACTCTACTCACTCTCGACGACATCTCCAAGGCCGCCCAAGAGCCTCCCAAACCAGGTGCTGCGACTCCTGTGTTGGCCTTGTCCGCCCAAGCACGGACGAAAGGCTACGATCTAGTTTGCCTACCATTAACGACGGACAAGTGGAAGAAACGATGGGAGGAAATGTGCATCCTCCCGAATGGAACCGATTTGGATGCGGATATGGCCGCTGAAAAACGGGCAGAGGCTTGGAGAGCAAAGCCTGGCTTTTTGTTAGACGAAGTCACAATCACACAACTCGGCAAGTGCCTTTTACTGAAGAAATCGTGGTTCTGAGCTTCGCTATTAGAGGAAGCCGAGGGCGTCACAGTCCTCATATCCGAGTGGTTAGAACTCGATGTGGCCGATGATTGGGTTCGACATGACGCTGAGATCGTAAAGCTTTTCCCCATTCCTTGCAAGCGTTTATTAAAACATCGCAGGCCCTCAAACAGGAGCTCGCATATGCGTCCTATCTCAATATCCACTCCGCTATCCTGCCTCCTCCCCGGAGTCGAGAATACGTCTCCTCTTACGCTCGGATAGTTAATGCGTGCTTGAAAAGCTCACCTTACATGCACTTATCCATACGGCTGCCCATTTATAATCCCTCCGTCCTGGAGGCTCACCTCTCCCCGCTTCCAGGCTCTCCAAGGCGATCACCTTCTCCCGTACCGGGCACGCCGCGTCTCATCGTTCCCGATGAACGAGGCACGGAGACTGCCTCAGGGAATTTCGACGGTACTTGGGAGATGTGGGATGTAATACGCTCTATGTGCGACTATAGCACGCGTTTAACCCTCAGTGATTACAGCCCCATTGACTTTTCTTTCGATTCGCTTATTTTGCACGCAGCGCTCGACCTCACCCCGCCCTTGCCCGTCAAGTCCGGGTTCCTGTCAAAGTGGAAGGCAGAGGCGATCCGTTACCTATTCCTCCCCTCCTCAACCTTCATCGCAAACACAAAAGGATACCCAGTCCTGCCGAAAGGCACGCAGTCTTTCATCCGCGAGAGCATGACGGCGAGCATTCATATAGGATATCGGTTGGGCAGCTGCTGACGACATCAGAACTTAGCACCGACCAGTCGTTATTTTGGCTGGTGCGAACTTGGGCCTCCATAGCCTTGGAGGGGAACTAGCCTACTCGCAATATCTGCGCCATCTAGAGAAGACGAGCCCTGCTGTACAGGCGGTGCTGACGTCTGGCACCGTGGAGAATTTCGCGCAAGGGTATCAGGACTATCTCCAGGCACCGCTTCAAGTCAGTGCTGATTTTGTTCTCAGTTTTTTTGCATCTCACGTCGGATTATAGCCGCTGATGGACAACCTGCAAAGCGTGACCTATCAGACGTTCGAGCAGGATCCAGTGAAGTACCACAATTACGAGGAGGTGAAATACGTTTTCTTTCTTTCTGTATTCCTTAGATTTGACCTGCGACGGTAGGCGATATTCCAAGCGTTGGTCGATTGGCCAGATCAGGACAAAATGTTGGTCTTCTCATCTACTTGTATTTGGACACCTTTCTGACGTTTTGGCAGTGTTCTGTGCGTGGCAGGAGCCGGTCGCGGGCCACTCGTCGCACGAGCTATATCTGCAATCGACCGTTCTGGTCGAGATGCGATTGTCTATGCGGTCGAGAAAAATCCGAACGCCTATGTGACGTATGTTTATGGCTGTACTCTTCGTGTTATTTCGTAAACTGAATGGAACATAGTTTACAGGGTAGGAAGGAGACTGAATGGGGCCCTAAAGTGACCCTACTGTTCGGGGACATGCGATTTATCGATGTCCCGGAGCAGGCCGATATCCTTATCAGCGAGCTCCTTGGTTCGTTTGGGGACAACGAACTGAGTCCCGAATGCCTCGACGGGGCCATGCGGTTCTTAAAGTGTAAGTACTCCTATCTCTACTTTGACCTTATCTTATCCCCTGTTGCAGCCGACGGAATATCCATTCCCTCGTCTTACACCGCCCACCTCGCCCCCTTGCAGTCATCCAAGCTGTATAACGAAGCTCGGGCTGGCAAGGACGAAAAAAGCGTCGAAACCCCATACGTGGTGATGTTTCAGGCTGTCAACTTGCTCAGCGGGGATGGCGGGGGCACAAATGGACGCTGTGGCCCGCAAATACAGGAATGCTGGGAGTTTGAGCACCCTCGACGGGATGCTGTGCTCAACGAGCGTGGTACGGTGAATTCTTCAGTCGATTTTTCTCTGGCTGATCATATTGACAGGACTCCCTCTCACTAATAGCCACAATGCCCGTTCGGCAAAGCTCGATTTCTCCATTCCGCATGCGGGAGTGTTGCAGTGAGTTCTTTACTTGAATTTTATACTATATCGTTGTTCAACAGAATTGTAGTGGGTTGGCGGGATACTTTGAAGCCGTTCTTTACGGTAACATCGGCCTGAGCATTCATCCTCATCGGAAAGATAGAATTTCCAAGGACATGCTCAGCTGGTTCCCACTATTCTTCCCATTCAAGGTTCGTGTTCATGCTTGTCGCCGGAATGGTTACTGACGACCATATGTAGGAGCCGCTATACCTACCAAGCAACTCCGAGCTCCAGGTCTCTATCTGGCGGTTAACGAACGAACGCCAAGTATGGTACGAATGGCACGCAGAGGCCTTCATGAACCTCGTCGCTCCTCCTCCGGAGAACGATATCCCCCTATCCTCTCCGAGGTCCGCCACGAGCTTCGCCAATGGCGGATCCTTCTTTGCGTCGCCGCCTAGGAACATCCCGAGCCCGCTCATTGACGCCACTGGGGACGCGTCGTTTGACCGGCGGTCGTCGCTGAGGGAGCCCGTCGAGGCGGGCTCACGGTTAATTAAAATTGGGCATACAAGCTTGCACAATCCTGGCGGTCGCAGCAGTTGGATTGGGCTTTAAATATAGCGGATACCTCATAATGGACCAAGGAAGCTCAGTTGTTGTTTGTGCTAGTACCAGTACAGTTGTTAACCGGGAAGCGCAACATAACGTAGAAGCGCAACGGCGGTTATTCAATGCAATTCAGTGGTGCGGGACATGCAAGAATTGACAGGGACATAGTAGTGCATCGAATTAAGCGGCCTACAACAAGTTTGGGCCAAAACGCGGCCATGTACTGTACTATTACGACCAAAGGTTCAGGTGACGGGTGACGGGGACTCGTGAACTGAACCAATTTGGCATGAGTGACGGTGACATTCCAATTTTTGGCCTGGAATAGGGGTGAAAACTGTTAAAAAATCTCGGCCGGCACCTGCCGGAGCCTGCCGTGCGTCCATTTATGGGAATTTTCAGTGATTGCCGATCAATGAACCTTGATGCCAGTGAACCTTTGAGGTGACGGGTGACATGGCGTGAACCTTTGGTCTTAATAGTACAGTAGTTCGAGAACGGGAGATGTTGAATCGGCAATCAGAAAGCTGCTGATTGTCACAAATGCGCCCCGCCATTTTTTGAGTGTGAAGTGCGCAGAGAAAAAGGGCCAAGCGCATACATAGGTTTTTTAGGTCGCTGATTACACCTATATCAACAACCGGTCCAAAAATGTACTCCGTGGCTTGTAACTGTTGACTATAATGTGTTGCGCTTCTACGTTATTTGGGTCAATTTGGTCACTGAGAAAGATTGATCTCGAGTGAGCCCGCAACGGGCCCGATTGCCCCGCTGTCAATTGGAGGCTTTAGCCCATGTCCTTGAGCTCCACCTGACACTTTGGACCGAGTGATTCGGGTTATTATTGGCTTAAATCGACGTGAAACCATCTAATTGTTGCGCTTCCCGGTTAACAACTGTACCCCTTAAATTAAAAGACTGTAGTCCAGTCTGTCTGTCGAGTTGTCCTAATAACCAAGGCAACATGCCGTTGAAGGCCTTTCGGAGCCTTCAATTGCATTCAAGATTTGCAGTGGCAGTGTTTTGTGGCCGCGGTAACGTGAACGTTTGACCCGATATCGGCCGGCCCAAACCATTTTGCTTTCGGACGTGCCTCGTGGCAGTTTCGAAGTCGAGCTTGGTCTGTTCTTATCTTTCAGCTGTTTTGCTGGACAGCTGACCACTCTTCATTCGCAGATCTCTCTCTGTCGGGCCCGCCATGTCCGTCGCCGTCGCTGAGGCAGAGAACACAAATCGAGTACAGAACGACGTTGCCGAGACGGATTTTAGTGGGAATTTATTGGATATTTCGCCCGTGAATGGTGGGGGTTTGAAGCAACCCATTCACGATAATATAGAGGACGTTGCGGTCCAGTATGGCCCCGAAGACGCGTCGATGAAGACTGGTGCCACCGAGGACAAAATTGAGGTCGGTCGTACGACACCCCTCCCCGTTTGCTTTTCACTGAACGAACGTCGCTTTAGAGTTATTCAAGCAGCCAGGAAGTGCATGAAGCAGGGATTCCGAGTGTGCCGGAGAGAGAAGTCGCCGCTGAAGGTTCTAGCCTTGAAGATGCTTCCTTGGAGGTAAGTTTTTTTTTTTTGTGTTTTCCTTTTTTTCATTTCCATGACCTTGACGCGACAGCACTCCGCACCTGAGCTCGCTCCCGCCCAAACCGAAAATCACGAGCCAGTTGAGGACTTGGTCTCTGAAGTCGAGGTGCGTACCCGTTTACCGCGACGGTTTGCTCTACATAAATAAATTTACGAGCAGAAGGATGTCGCGGTTGAAGAGCCCGCCTCCCTCGACGGCGCGGAGGCGTCGACAATGAACCACGCGTCGTCCATCCCACCGGATAGTTCAGTGTTGATCAATGATTCAACTCATCCTGCTACTGAAATAGCGGTCAACGAGGACACGTCTGGTGCCGTCCTTGAGGCCCCGGTATCTGACGCGAAGGACGCGTCCCATGTCCCAACCGAGGTCGCCTCCGATGTGGAACCATTGATTCACGACTCGGTTCCTCCTACTGCTCAAGATGTTGTGGTCGAGGAAGTACCTGAGGTTGAAACAGTCCCTCTTCATTCGGAGGTCTCTCCTCCGGCCGAGATTGCTTCCATCACTCCTACTACCACAGAAGATGTACTTGCGGAGGACGTGAACGTGGCCGACTCTGCCCCAACTCTTGACGAAGATGAAACCGCGACGGCTGCAACTCCCGAAGTCGCGTCGGCCACCATATCCGAGCCGGAACCGAATGCTATTTCCGCTCCCTCTGAAGATGCACCGGTAGAGGATAACGCTGTCCCTGCGCCACTCGAAGTTCCACCGGTAACTGAATCTACTCCTTCTGAAGACGCAGAGGAAAAACCGACCGGTACCGTCTCGGAGGAGGCTTCCGCACTCGATGTCCCCCCTGCAGTCCCATCGGAGACAGTTATCGATGCGGTTCCCCATGCTGCCGACGTAGTCGTCGAAGAAACCACCGCGACCGATTCCACGCTTCTTAGCTCAATGGAGGATCCATCTCGCAACGAGGACACGCCGAATGTTCCCACCGAGGGCGCGCCGATCGCGCTCGAGGACCCGCTTGTAGATAATTTGGCTCCCGCTGCTCCAGAAGAGATAATCAAAGAGGAGGTGTTCGACACGCCACCCAGTTCGACGGAACTCCCGGTGCTCGAGGAGACAAACGTTCCAGCTGAGGAGACTTCCCCCGAGTCACCTCTCTTCAGTTCTTTCATCAAACCAGAAGTCCCTGGTACCCTCGATATCCCTTCGAACGGAGTCGACGCGTCAAGCGCGGAGGACGTCCCCACACCTGTTCGCTTTTCTATTATCACAAATAATTTTCCGCTAATCTATGGCCTCCAGGGATCCCTATTATCGGCGCCCGAACCTGAGATCGAACGACCAAAGTCGCCTTGGACTCCCTCATATAGCGTAATAACTCAAGGACCGGGCACGCCCGCCGCCGACGAAGAGGAAATCGCCGGATTGCCTGTTTTACCCCCCTCCCTCAATGCCAGCGCAGATGCAGACTCAGCCCCAGTTCCCGCCGATGAGGATATTCCCCCCGAAGTCCCATCGGAGACAGTTATCGATGCGGTTCCCCATGCTGCTGATGTGGTCGTCGAAGAAACCCCCGCGACCGACTCCGAAAATGTTGCGCCCACCCCGTCGATTGAAACAGAGGATAGCGCAGCTGTTTCTGATGCCGTCGACAACTCGGCACAAGAGATATCTCTGCCCGAAAAGCCGCAAGCTTCCGACCCGGCGGATAATTCATTCGCAGAGACATCCGTCGTCGAACCCAACGACGATCTCGCCCAGTCACCTCTCTTCAGTTCTTTCATCAAACCGGAAGCCCCTGGTACCCTCGATATTCCTTCGAACGGAGTCGACGCGTCAAGCGCGAAGGACGGCCCTGCACCTGTTCGCTTTTTCATCATCATAGATGATTTCTATCCGCTAATCTATGGCATCCAGGAATCGCTATTATCGGCAGGCGAATCTGAGATCGAACGACCAAAGTCGCCTTGGACTCCCTCCTATAGCGTGATAACTCAAGGACCGGGCACGCCCGCCGCCGACGAAGAGGAAATCGCTGGCTTGCCTGCTTTACCCCCCTCTATCAATGCAAGCGCAGATGCGGACTCGGCCCCAGCTCCCGCCGATGAGGATGTTCCCCCCGAAGTCCCATCGGAGACAGTTATCGATGCGGTTCCCCATGCTGCCGATGTGGTCGTCGAAGAAATCCCCGCGACCGACTCCGAAAATGTTGCGCCCACCCCGCCGATTGAAACAGAGGATAGCGCAGCTGTTTTTGATGCGGTCGACGACTCGGCACAAGAGATATCTCTACCCGAAAAGCCGCAAGCGTCCGACCCGGCGGATAATTCATCCGCAGAGACATCTGTCGTCGAACCCAACGACGATCCCGCCGAGTCACCTCTCTTCAGTTCTTTCATCAAACCAGAAGTTCCTGGTACTCTCGATATCCCTTCGAACGGAGTCGACGCGTCAAGCGCGGAGGACGGCCCCACACCTGTTCGCTTTTTTATTATCACAAATAATTTTTATATGCTAATCTATAACCTCCAGGGATCCTTATTATCGGCGCCCGAACCTGAGATCGAACGACCAAAGTCGCCTTGGACTCCCTCTTATAGCGTGATATCTCAAGGACCGGGCACGCCCGCTGCCGACGAAGAGGAAATCGCCGGATTGCCTGCTTTACCCCCCTCCATCAATGCCATCACAAATGCGGACTCGGCCCCAGTTCCCGCCGATGAGGATGTTTCCCCCGAAGTCCCATCGGAGACAGTTATCGATGCGGTTCCCCATGCTGCCGATGTAGTCGTCGAAGAAACCACCGCGACCGATTCCATGCTTCCTAGCTCAATGGAGGTTCCATCGGACCCGCCGAATGTTCCAACCGAGGGCGCGCCGATCGCGCTCGCGGACCCGCTTGTAGATGATTCGGCTCCCTCTGCTCCAGAAGAGGTAATCAAAGAGGAGGCGATCGACGCGCCACCCAGTTCGACGGAGCTCCTAGAGCTCGACGAGACTGCGAACGTTCCAGCTGAGGAGACTTCCGTTCTCGATGAGGATGTTCCACTGGTAGTCCCATCGGAGACAGTTGTTGATGCGGTCCCGCATGCTGCCGATGTGGTAGTCGAAGAAACCACTGCGACCGATTCCGTGCCTCCCAGCTCAACGGAGGTTTCATCACGCACCGAGGACACGTCGAATGTCCCAACCGAGGGTGCGCCGGTCACGCTAGAGGCCCCGGTCGTAGATGATTCGGTTCCCTCTGAGGTAGTAAAAGAGGCGGCGATCGGCGCGCCACCCAGTTCGACGGTGCTCCCGGTGCTTGAGGAGACTGCCAACGTTCCGGCTGAGGAGACTTCCGTACTCGTTGAGAATGTTCCCCCCGAAGTCCCATCGGAGACAGTCATCGATGCGGTCCCGCACGCTGCCGATGTGGTGGTCGAAGAAACCACTACGATCGATTCCGACAGAGAAGCTTCCGATGCTGCTCCTACGCCAAGTTCTCTTGCCACCCAGGAAACGCCTACCCCGTCGATTGAAACAGAGGATAGCGCAGCTGTTTCTGATGCGGTCGACGCAGAAATTACGTTGCTTGAGGCGCCATCGATGGACGATATCGTAGCCGCCACCCAGGCTGATGAGCCTATCGCGACTAGCCATACTCTCGACGACCAATCTCAGGAGCTGCCGGACGAAAAGATGAACGTGGCGGCCGAGTCGTCTTTCGTCGAGACACTTTCTGTCCCTCCCAAGCTCGAAGACGACTCGGCACAAGAGATCTCTCTGCCTGAAAAGCCGCAAGCTTCCGACCCGGCGGATAATTCATTTGCAGAGACATCTGTCGTCGAACCCAACGACGATCCCGCCGAGTCACCTCTCTTCAGCTCTTTCATCAAACCGGAAGTCCCTGGTGCCCTCGATATTCCTTCGAACGGAGTTGACGCGTCAAGCGCGGAGGACGGCCCCCCATCTGTTCGCTTTTTTTCCTTATCAAAAAATGTTTTTTTCCCGCTAATCTATTACCTCCAGGGATCGCTATTATCGGCAGCCGAATCTGAGATCGAACGACCAAAGTCGCCTTGGACTCCCTCTTATAGCGTGATATCTCAAGGACCGGGCACCCCCGCTGCCGATGAAGAGGAAATCGCCGGATTGCCTGCTTTACCCCCCTCCATCAATGCAAGCGCAGATGCGGACTCAGCCCCAGTTCCCGTCCAGGCTGAACCGACTGTTACTGTGACCGAAACTGATGATAATCAAGCCGAAGTAAGATTCCTTCTTGCGAATAAATGTGCGACTTAAATCATCTCAATAGGTACCTGCAACGGACATCCCTCCGCCGTGGACCCCCTCTTATTCTGTGGTTGTTCAAGGAAGTCCTCTCGTCTCTCCGGCTGATGCTGGTGTACCGGTGGACACTGAACCTGTTGTTGAATTACAACAGGAGGAAACTCTCGCCGAAACCAGCGACAACATCGGTGGGGAGGAAGTGCCTGCTGTCAAACTACAACAAGAAATCGAGACGAGCGCCGACATTAATGCAGAAGAGATACCTGTTGTCGAATTGCAACCCGAAACTCTCATCGAGTCGGAAGAAGTACCTCCTGTCGAATCACACCAGGAAACCCTTCTCGAGAACGGTGACGACTTCGGTGGCGAGCAACCCCCTTTGGCGCAGAGCGAGGAATTCGATGAGGGCGACCAGACACTGGACGAGATTGAATTTGCTGCTAATCCGGATCCCGCGATTACGGCATTAATCCAAACTGGGGTCATCGTGGATCCTTCCTCCCTCCAGGATCCCGATGTCGAGGATGATTCCGTGGACCCTGCTAGCGAGGGTGTCGTCGCCGCTTTGATTGAGTCCGGAGTCCTTACCGACAGCTCAGCGCAAGACGACGTAGCAGCGCTTGTCGCCTCAGTCCCCGCCGCACAAGATGCGGTTCCGGATATCTATGTAAGTATAGGCGCCTTTGATCAACACAATTTAACTAAACGTACCTTCAGGAAACTCAACTGTCGAGCAGCGGTGATCAGGTCGCCTCTACCACTGATGTCGAGGCCGCAGACGATGTTCCAAAGGAAGAATTGTCTTTTGATCGTCCAGTACCCGAGGTAAGGGTTGATGCTTACCGTTTGCAATTTTTGACCTTTTGGTCAGACGCTCTTGACGGCCGTACCGTCGGAGCCTGAGCGGCCTGCTTCACCTTGGACGCCGTCGTACTCGGTAATCCAACAGGGTTGGGAGGGCGACGCTCCCGTTCCCGTTCGTCCTACTCACCCCGAAATGTTTACTTCCCAGGAAGACTTTGTCAAGGCGAGTGAATCGATCCGTATTATACCAGTTCCTGATACATTTGTGTAGCCGACGGTCGATATCGACGTATCTACTTTAGAGGCACCGCTCGATCCGCCGAGGGCAAGCTCTCCTTGGACTCCGTCGTACTCTGTCTCGGTCCAGGGTAGCCCTCTTCCTGTCTCGACGGAGTTGACGGACTCGATGCTCGCAGAAAATGTTCCCAACGACGAAGTGGAGTCCGCGGAACAGAATGTAGACATTGCAGCAGCGGCGGATCCCTTCTCCGAAGTGGCGCCGCCCAAGGAGATTGATACCGAAATTCCCGTCGAGTCTACTGTCCAGCCCTCGACTGAGCTTGTCGATGCCCTAGACGCCGATCCCGTTCCCACGCCGGCGGAAATCATCCTCACAGAGTCCGCTGAGGATGTAACTGCTCCGTTTTCTGACCCCGTTGACGTCGAAGCTTCAGTTGCGGACGAGGCCAGGGAGGGAGCAGAGTCTGCCATTGCACCGGTCGACGACGTCGAGAAAGACTTGCCTGAAGTCGCGGCCGAGCCGATGGTACTCGAAGTGGAGACGTCTACTGCGAAGTCTGCAGAGGAACCTACTCTTGATGTTGAGGAGGCGAAGGTAGCTGAAGACACCGATGTGGCAGAGACAATCGTTGCCGTGGCGGACGTCGAATCTACTCTCCCCACCGAAGAATCGTCCGTCGAGCACGTCGTCGAAGCTCCGGTCGTGGAAGAGACCATTGTAGTCACTGCAGATTCGGAACCAACAGACGAAAACGTCGAGGCCGAACCAGTCCCTGTTGCAGCCCCGGCTGAATTGACGCCTGCTGCCGAGGAGACCCCGGAGAACGCGGTTGAAGTGGTTGCAGTTGCAGCGGAGCCTGTAACGACGGTCGAAGAAGGTGAAGCAGAAATTGCTGCGCCGACCCTGGAAGCAGACGAGTCGTCTAGTCTGGACGATAACGATGCTGCGGACTCAGCTGCCGCCGTTCTCCAAAACGATACATCCGTCGGGCCGGATGAGGCCGAGATCGCCGAGTCGGAGCCCACTTCGGCCGAAGTTCCCGATCTTGACTCGACATTGGTTCAAGCCGCTGTTGCTGCAGCTGTTGTGGGTGACCTTGTATACACAGAGCCACCGCAGCCGGCAGCAGCTGCTGCTGACACGGAAGGCGCTGTCGCAGTAGAGGATCCTCCCGTCGACCCGTCTAGTTCCGAGCTTGTTGTTCCTGATCTCGCAGTTGAACAAGAAACCTCGACCGAACCTCAGGCAACTGATAACACCACGCCCATTGCAGTAGTAGACGAGACATCCCCTCCTGTTGACGAACCAAGCTTTACGCCAGAACCCGAGGTGCCCGCTTCTGAACTGCCAACGTCTGCATCGGCTGAAGACACTCCCGCTCCTCATGTCGGTGTCGACTCGGCGCCTGCGGCTACTGAAGAATTGGCCAAGTCGGACCCAATCCTCCATGCAATGGCAAACCTGGCGCCAAGCCGCGAGCCCGTCGAGGCCTTTTCGGCACCTTCTCCTGATCTTGGAACCGGAGACGGGGAGGCTACGGCTGAGGCGATTGTAGAACGTGCTCCCGAGCATGTTTCGGACTATAAAACTTCGGTTACTGAGGACGTCTCGGACCCAATTTCAACGGTCCACGCGGTCGAGAGCACCGAAGAGAACCCGGTGGATGCTTCTGCTCAAGAGGGCATCTCAGACATCGATGCTGCCCATCCCCCGAACGCAAGCCTCGAGCCTCCTGAGGTCGACGATTCCGCGAGCGTTGAACTGGCGCCCACTGAAGCCGAACCTGCGTCCATCGATACCGCTCCCATTCTGGCTGTAGATCATGCAGCTGCGACGACGGACGATACCGATGGCCCCGCCGATGTTTCTATCTCTGTCGAGGAGGAACACACCCCAGTTGCCTCTGGAACTCCGGTCGGTACCATGGCCCCACTTCCCGATTCGAAGCCACAAGCCTTTCCGCTCATGGTGGATACTTCCAAGTAAGCCCATTGTAGAATTCTTCATTGAACTACATTTTGACCTCTTCTAGGACTCTGGACGCTTCAGAAGAAGCAGACACTTACCCAGACGATCTGCCCATCTCACCTCGTTCGAGGCTAGAATCCACAGCGTCGTCTCTTTTCTTCCCCGGAGGTTGGTTTTCAAAGGTGCCGGAAGGCAGAGCTTCTATGGACATCGCCCAAGGCGAATTCACTGCTCCAAAACCCACTTCTCCCTCCCTCCCCTCCCTCCATCCCTCAGCGCCTTCTCCCACGACCGAAACCACGACCGAAACTCACCATCAGGAGGAGAAGAAAGGGAAGTGGTGTGTTGTGATGTAAATTCTTCTCACTCTCTTTTGATTTTTTATGAATACCTATAACGACCCGCTCACGATCTATCTATCATTCAATGCTTTCATTTCGCGGATCTCGGATTACATTGGACTTTGCTACTAATTTCTTGAACACATATCTCACTACATATCGTTGCGGGTTTGTGCGAAATAATATCTAGTTGGAAGAATTGCCGGTAACTTACGTCAGAGAATGATGCCGAAGCTCGTCGACGTTTTGTATGACAACAACCGACAACACTTTCCTTCTAAGTGGTCACTGTCATGTCCGACGAAACTCCAGCTCCAGAAATTCAGATAAATGTTAAAGGTAGTCTCCTTCGCCGTGCACTGCAACTACCTCGTTAAAACACGCCAGGGCCGAGCGAATTGAAGCTTCAGATCACGATAACGACCGATAAAACTGTCCTTCAGCTCAAGCAGGCTATCGCGGAGAAGTCAGATGTGGAGGCCGACAGACAACGTCTCATCTATTCAGGTGCGACCAGTGTATATCAAGCATTAATTTTGTGATTAACGCGTTCATCTAGGGCGAGTTCTGAAGGTAAAGTTCTGCCAAACTTGAGCGGCAAGACGCTGACGAATGCTCCAAGGACGACGATTTATTGTCCGTCTACAAGATCCAATCCACACATACCATCCACATGGTTAAAGGTGCCGTGCGTTCCGGTGCTGCATCGACGTCCGCGCAGCCCGCCGCCCCACAACAGTTGCCGACGATGCAAGCTGGCCAGAACCCACACGATCCGTTGACCCTGCTCAATAGCCACGCAGGCTTCGGTGCCATGGCGGGCCTGAATCCTTTTGCAGACATGGGCTTGAACGCAAACGATCCCAACATGGTATGTTCGACTCTGTCGGGCTTGAGCAGGTCAACTGACGTTCTTTCAGTTGCAAGGGATGATGAACAACCCCCAGTTCCTCCAACAAATGTCTACGATGATGTCAAACCCCGCGATTATGGAACAAATAATAGCATCTAATCCACAAATGGCGGGAATGGGACCGGCGGCCCGCAATCTGATGCAGAGCGAGACTTTCAGGCAGATGGTGTACGCGCTAGCAGCCCGCAATTTACGCGAAAATCTGATTCCCACTTAGATCGAGCCCAGAAAACCTGCAACGGATGCTCCAAATGGCGTCAGTGTTAAACGGAGGAATGGGTGGGGGTGGAGGTGCGGCCTTCCCTGCGCCTGGTATCCCCGGCTCTACCCCTTCTACGAACACTCCGGCTGCCCCCGCAGCCCCCGCTTTCCCGAATCTGTTTGGTGCCCCTGGTGGCGGCGCCCCTCCCTTTGACCCAGCGCTTTTTGCTCAACTTATGGGCATGGGTGGAGCGCCGCCCGCTGGAGCAGGCACCGGTTCCCCGCCAGCCAACGCCCCTGCCCTTGACCCAATGCTACTCGCTCAGCTGATGGGTGGAGCGCCGCCACCCGCTGGAGCAGGCACCGGTGCACCGCCAGCTAACGCAATGGACCCGGCTCTGATGGCTCAATTTTTTGGCGGGCTCGGTGCCCCTGCACCACCACCAGCCGATGCGCGGCCTCCCGAGGAGAGATTCCAGGTCCAGTTGCAGGTTTGTCTCATGTACGCTCTAGTTTAACGTATTCACCAAATAATATCATCCCAGCAATTGCAGGACATGGGATTCACCAACGCTTCCCAGAATGTGCGCGCTCTTCTTGCGACAGCTGGAAATGTGCATTCTGCAATCGAGTATATCCTTGGTGGAGGTGGCCTCTAAAGTAAGCGGCCGCTCCATCTCCGAGTATCCTCCGTTCTGACCGAGTTGTAGTACAGTAATGTAGAATATCTTGTTGATGTATCATATTCTTGTTTCCGAGGACATTATCTCCAACTGCTGTCCGATTGTTTCCTAGATGCTACATTGCTCGACTTTTTTTGTCGAAGTAATTCCTGTGTCGAGTTGCCTGGTTCGAACAGGCGAAAAATTCGTATGATGGAACTTTATCGTCTGTTCGAACCAGGCAAGTTCGCGAGGACCCCTGAAAATACCCTTGTAGGCCAGGACCCTGTCCCGACAAAAATTCACGTTTTGAGGCTTTCAACCCAGGTTCAGTCCCGACAAAAATTGAGGTTCACGGCGAAAATGCCAGGTCCTGTCCCGACAAAAAGCCCAAATCTTGGCCAACTTTCGAGGCATGTTCTGGCGGATTTTATGGCGCAAAACTCTCGGGAACGACTATTCCAGCTGGACAAACACGGAAAAACGCACAAAATAGTGCAGAAAGGACAGCCGAAGAAAGTTTTGTGATTTTCCGGCTCGTGGGAGGGGAAAATTACCCTTTTGGAGTGCTTACGGCACCTTTGGCTAGGTACCGTCCCGACAAAAATGACCCAGATTCGACAAAAACTGGCGGATTTTGGACTTTTGGGACCTGACCTACGAGGGTATTTTCAGGAGTCCTAGTTCGCGGTGGTGGTGGAGCTGGCCGCAAGCGGCAACTTGGAACCAAGTTCGCTGAACGTAATTCCAACGGGACGCGAGTTTTCGACCTTGGAGCTTTGTTTGTCCCGGCCGACCGACTCAACCGCTCAACGCCAAATTAGGAAATTATGGTCAAGGTGGTTGCCGGACTGCCGGACTGCCATTTAGACAAACAGAGATACGAATGTGAGAGGCTGGATTGAGTGGGGATTTTGGCTGACGAATTTCGAGTTCTCCTGCGCTGCGCGTAGTTTCGTTGCCCTAAACTACGCTTGTTGAAGCTCATGTTTTCAACATGGCTAAAGCGAAACCTAAGAAGCTCACTGCGACTGTTTACTCAGTTGGCTTTGAATGCAAAAGCTATGAATTGAAATGGATCCATATCTTTGCCGTGAACGGGCATGCAGATACTCTAAAAAAAACGTAAGACTACGTAAACGAGGCATCCAATATTTAGCAGATCTCCATTCTTACGGCTCTATCATTCACTTCCTTAGCCATTTATGAGGGTTATGCGAGACGCTGTAACCGAATCAGTGTTATTTCACGAACAGTGGTGAGCCATCAAACTCGATCAACACCCAGAAAAAAATCGTACTGCCGCAGTTTACAACGATCTACTTTCAAAAAATTGTCCGCGCTATTACATACAAGAGGGAGACCACTGCACGAATACCACCGGGCTCTGATTAAATCAACGCAGTCAATACGGCGCGGCGAAAGAAGAAGAAAAAAACACCGTTCGCGCAAACTTTGTATAATCACAAGTCAAAGGCAAAATTAAAGGCACAAAAATTAAAGGGCAACTCTATTCAAAAAAGTACGAAGTCCGCGACCCCTATCGGCCTTAGTGCATTTTTGCCGTGGAGGGAGCGACTAGCAAGGCCAGTGTAAAAATAGAGGTCGTGATCGGGGCATGTTGCCGAGTTTCCCTGACTTCCCCAGGTTCCTCAGGAACCAGGGAAGAGATAAAAAGGTTCCAAAAGGTATCCGACTTGCCTGGTTCGAACAGGCGACACCCAGATGAGATTACGTTATCCAATTACAGTCTGATGCTCTTCCAACTGAGCTAAAGTCGGATGAAGATCGGGAGTCTAGAAAATACTTAGACCCTTGGACTTCGTCATGAGCGATCCAAATCCGAAAACTCAGTCCACGATGTACACTATACTGTATACAGGATGATAGCACATGAGGGGTGACAGTATTATGTATATCAGCCGAATGCGACAGGACTTGAATGATTAATTGGTCGGATATTTTGCCGCGACCGTAAATGCCGCTCGAGTCGTACGCCTTTAGGGGAAAATAAAATGTCTATTATCCTACATAGTACAGTCCACGAGTGTGTTAATATATATGTTTCACTTCAACAACGACATTGATAGCCATTATCAAAGTGTACGAGGCAATGAGGATTATGCCCCAAGTCCGTGTCAAGTGGTACCCATTCAGCGGCACCACGACGAGGGTGGCTGCAAGGAGGATGAGGAGGCCGATGGTGCTGACGAGGAGGGTACTGCCGAACTGCAGGCTATACGGCTCCCCGGTATTGTGAGTGATGTACGATCCCGATATCCCCACACCGAGCAGAATATTGAGCATGGGCCCTCCGAAGCATGCAGAGAAGCCCATGATGGGAGCAAAGACCTAGTCGCGATAAGTACAGTCTCTACTCCGGTGAAGGCCAGCACTTACCGCCACACTCATGTTCGCCACAAGGTCAGCGAGCGAGTTACCGACTGCGAAGATGGTCAAGCCAATAATCGCATCAGAGAGCCCAAATATGAAACCAAAGGTCTGAACAGTCGTCAGTCAAAATGCTTAGGAACGGCTCAATCATACCTGTAACACTTTTACGACTTCATCGGCAATGGCCATGATCCACACGACGGCGACGATGAAGCCCATCGAACATCGGGTCATGCGGAATGAGGGATGCTCGCCATTCTCCACAAACAGTGCTACGAGAACCGATGCGGCAAACCCAACAATGCCAGCGGAGAGGAGCGCCCATGTTTGGTGTTTATTTCCGCCTGCGGTTGTTCAGCAAGGCGGACAAAGAAAAGGAAAATACACACCGAACAATACGGCGGCACCGAACAGCGGCCCGCAAGTACATTGAGCAGCCGTTAGCCACTTATTGTACGACATTCCATGCATCTCTTCCTCGACTTCTTCCTCCGCAATGAGGATTCGCTCGATTCCCTCTTCTTCAAAATCGATAAGATTAGGCTCTTCATCGGGTGTCTTCTCGCGAGAATGGTGGTGGGATTGGTACGGCGTTACAACGACCGGTAATGTTAAGGTGAGGAGCATCACGGCCGGCGCAGCGAAGACCGAAGCGATCTGTCCGAGAACAGTTTTACCTCGGAAGCGCTGGAGGGAGGGAAAGAGCGTGTGGTAAGTGCGTCCAAGAGCATAAATGATGCGCTGCTTCCGCGTCGGAGGTTGAAAATTTTGGGACTCAGTGTCGGCATCGGTGTCGGTGGGAGATGCCGGTGTCCGAGAGATAGAGGGCATGGAGGTTCCCCGACGACTTTGCCCGTCAATGGTACTTCCGTCCATCTCCTCCGGCTCCTCGGTCAGCGTATCCCCGTGGCTAACAGGGGTCACCACTAGCCGTGGCCGCGAACGCTCGTCGAGAGGCAAGCCAAGGGCAGCATCCCAAGGGTCTACCTCGCGGCTCAGGGTTCTTGACCTTGACCGCAGTGAATTATAGTGGCCACCTGCATAGGGGGTGAAGGGACTGTCGAAGACATTGAGTGACGAGCCCGCAGCTTCGTGTTGCAAGGATGCTACGACCTGACGGAACTCCAAAGCACCAACAAGAGAGAAGGATGGCATGGCTCTTAATCCAGGAGACGGCGTCGGCGAGGGCGTCCGTGAATGAGAGCGTGGCGGAAGGTCGGTCTGTAGCCTTGGCGGAGCTCCCGGAGCTGAAATAGCGCGGGCTCGGGTCGGGGATGGTGCCACTAGAGTTGGCATATGAGAGGTCGAGGGGCTCGCTGAGGGAGAGTGAGATGCAGGACCAGGCCAGAAATTGTGTACTCACGATAATCTGTGTAGCGCTCTTGTAATGGACTCGAGATATCCGAGTCGGCGTACTCAGAGCGTACCATGGCCTCATGAGCTCTCCTGCGTTCCAATCTTCTTTCCCACCAACTTCCAAGGACGACGACGACTACATATATAACGTAGAGCGCAATCATCACGGCGGCCTCCCATAAACGAATACTTCCATCCCACAATATCACCAGTAGTAGTGAGACGGCCGTGAACATAAAGCCAACATCGCGGAGGAAATACAGTGGCTGGCGGAGTTGGAATGGCTTTATGATACACATGGAGCCGACCACGCAGGAGACGATAAACGACGCAGCACCAAGCAATTCGCCGATTGCTAAACTTCCCGAGTTCGCGCGCATGGCGGAGAACGTGGAGAAGACGTCAGGACTGCCGTTGCCGAAAGCCAAGAATGTAACACCGGCAACGTTTTCATCCAGACCGAGCAGCTGAGCAATTGTGGCGAGGTTTGGAGTGAAGAAGTCGGAAGCGCTGATGCCGAGCGTCGAGAATAAAAATACAAGCCAAACGATAAGGGCGGTAAAGACCAGCGGTCTTAACGTCGGCTCTGTGCAGAAATAGTGGGGGAGATAGCGGATGGCTAGGAATGTCGGGGGTAGATGGCAGTGCTCTTGCACATGGGCGCACTGCTCGATGGTAGGGAATGCAAGCGGCCGACACTCGAGAGACGTCAGCACATATTGCTGTAAATTCCCAAGAAGCGCGCACCTGGTCCTCTGCAGCATCGTCCGGGGTACTCGAGTTTAAGAGCTCGAGAGATATACGCTTCACGAGACTGTTCTCTCCATGCAGAAGACTGTTGTGCGAGACTTGGCCATATCGGCTAGATGACCAGAGGACGCAATTGAGAGCAAATAGAACGACGAAAATGGCCCGGGGAGACGCCACGGGCATCGTTGAATGAAGCCTATGGACGAGGCTAGATTATGGTGGAAGCCAAGTTTATTGTAGAGGCCAAGTTCAAAGCGGCATGAGGGTGCGAGGAGGTGACTTTATTTTGAACTCCGGTTTGGTCGTGTCTTTTGATCCGTCCACACTCTTTGCTCCCGATGTATTACTCCTATTTGCTTTCTTCACTTGCTTTTAAGCGTGTCAAAACGTACACGGATTGAGGCTCCTACACTTGACGAAGACGCTCTGGTGGCCCTTGAACCAATGCTTCTATGACTCTCCGATGGCAAACCCACCACCGCCGGCCTCGCCGACCGTCACAATCGCATAGACCAATTGATCTACCACAAGCTCAAATCCGACGAACGAGAGGCTCAAAAGTTCCAAAGTCTGCGGCAGGACAGACTGGCCACGTTTTCCGACGCCAAGTGGGATGACTTATGTGGCCTGTACTCGCTCGGCAACGCGTATGATCCTCTTTTACAAGCAGGCCAGGAGGACTACAAGGTCCCGTTATGTCTCCTACCTTTCGCCGTCCATCGAAAGATAAAGTTCGACGGGTGGGTCAAGATGGACGTGAACGGCAACGTGAGGGATGCAGGCGACTGAGGCGGGTCTGGGAACATTGGTCATTATGTGCGTTTTGAACTTCTTTTTGGATCTTCACGCCCAACACGGAGTCAACAGGCAATCGATGGCGTCGTTGCTGTATTTTCTGGGCGGATCAACAGTGAGGAATTCTTACCGGTCTCTCATGTTACAAGCGGGGGGCGAATAGAAATACAGGTTCGTTGACGATAATCCGACACATGCCGGAGTACCTGATAACTAACTAATGTTTAGGCTGTATACATTCGGCGGGACTCTGGTCTTTGTGGCCGAGTTCAAACATACGAGGCTCACAAACGACCACGCCGCGCAACTCTTTATGGAGATGATCTGTGAGTTCGCTTTTTAGCAGCCTACAGCAACCTTCTAAATTCATAAACCCTCGCAGCCGACTAGTAGAATAATAATAAAGCCGTGCAAAGGGTACATGGAGTACTAACAAATCTTGATTAGTATGTTTTTACTTTACTGCTTAAAACATTCAATTCTCCATCAACTGAAACGAAACAGCTTTTGTTTTTATTCCTATGACTCTGTCACGGACAAAATAACGCAAGGCAAGTCGTTCACGGCAGCGGCACCAATGCCTCAACGCATGCACCGTCTGAACCTAATGGTTGACGGTGAGCTGCATCTTTATCAATCTTTTGAAGTTTATCCATGTCTGTGTTCAGTCATAAATTACCTCTTTTCCATCTTACTCGAAGGCCTAAAGGATCACATATCCCTGTCCAGGAACGTGAGCGCGCAGCGGAAGGACGTGAGGTGCGCGAATCCTTTTGTGGGACAAAAATCTTTTGTGTGACAGGGATGCGCGACATCTGCGTTTATTATGTTCAAGGGGCGTCGTTTTTAACTTCACTGCAGGAGGGGGCCGACCCCGGGTCGCCCGTATATGATCAGGCTCTCGGAGACGACCCGCCGGAGTCCTTGCCGCTGTGGCAGAAGACATATAACACCATCTGCGAGGCGCAGCGCCAACTACAATTCCCAGCTGAGCTCTCTTACAGCATCGAGGAGGTCAACGCCAGAGGAGAACGGGGACTAGCCCTACTCGGGGATGCGTACGTGCCCGTCGATGTAAAGCACCAGAAACTTCATCGATGTTGGCTAGTATCGAGACGATCCCACGATTTTCCGGTATTCAGCAAGGTTCTGGCCCGAAAACGTTTGAAGACCTTCGGGTCCTAATTGATACTGAGTCCCTCGACCATGAGGAGGAGCTCATGCACCAGTGGGGAAAGGAGCGGCGTAACAAGGCATGACCGCCCGAATATCCATCCCACCGAGCGAGCGTGGAATACGTGAGGCCGATCACGGGACGAATATCTAAAATAAGGCAGGCGTAGGCGGGGTTTTGGGGAAGGAGGAAGGGTGTGGGGATGTAGCGATAGAAGAGAGGTCGGAGGTCGGGGGGGTTCAGTTGGGCACGCGCTGTTACTCTCTCGCGCCCATCCGGTCGCCAGCGGACGCGGTCGTATCTCGACTCGGGCCCACGGATGCGCGGCCTCCTCCGGACGCACTGCGCAGCCTCCCGACGAGCTGCGAAATTACCCAACTGACCGGCAAAACTAAAACGACGTCCGTGATTGGTCACCGCGGTTGCAGGCTGTTACAGGCCTGCATTAATTTACAAGATATACTGGCTACAAGACTAGTTCTGGGCACGAACGGCCCACACTGTTTACAAGATAATGCGCGGAAAATACAAGAAAAGACACATTGCAATCAAGCTGTAGACGCTCTTGGGGTCGAACAGGCAGAACAAGCAAGGAAACTCTCCTTGTTCAGCCTAGCTCATGTTTCAGTTACTTCAGTATTGTAGTAGAAGATGGGAACCCACAGCGTGCAAACCGTACAAGCCCACTCGGGTTCCTCTGTTGTCTTTCGGACGGTGCCCCCGATTGTCCTACCGGTCTTGACCGGCGCCATTCCTAAGGATTCCCTCTTGCGCAAGGACACTTCACTCTGGACGATTTTACCGAGGCCAATGTCGGTACTCTTTTTGCGGTCCTTCGGGCTGGAATCTAGCGCAGTCAAGTAATTTAGAATTGAATTGAGCATCGAGTGAAAAGATTGTGATTTCACCTTTGGAGCGGGCGGCTGGTTTCTTCTTTGGAGGGGGCATCACGAAAGTGGACCCTGATGCGATTGGAAGATCGTCGTCGTCGTCTGAAGGAATATCGATGATTTCGTCAGACGATATTTTCTTCGCATTCTCGCGCTTGAAGACAAATGCATCTTCAAACTCTCTCCAAGCCGTTCCGCTCAAGGTCAGCAAATCCTCAGACCCTTCCGAGTTGTGTAACGTCTGGCGTCTCTCGGCGTCAGTTTCAGACACAATCTCCACCTCGTCATCTGAAGATTCATCCTCAGACTCGGGAGGTGAACGATTATCGGATGTAGAGGCTTTAGAAGTGGACGCTGGTAGGGCTGTTCAGATATGGAAAGTCGAACATTATTACCACAAACCTTGTGGAGGTCCGCCCTGTAGAGCCTGTAGTCGTCGCTCTGCCGCCAAAGCCCTTTCTTCTCGAGCGCGTTTACTGTATATAGTTGAGGAGATCGGTAAATGACTCAGGAAAAAAACGCACCTCCCAGCTTGTTTTCTGAAGCCGGTCCCCTTGCCATTCAAGTCGAGATCCTCGGGTTGGACCAACAAGGAACCTTCACCAGTAAATGCTACTTTGGAAGTGACCCTGCCCCCAGCCTTTCGCTTTTTGGCCGTTTGACGTCCGGTTTTATTCGATGCAATGGGCTCGCCGAGCTTCTTTTGCCGAACACGTCTTTTCCGTTTGGGCCGAGTACGACTTTGTGCACCTCCGCACTACGAAAAATGAGCAGGGACGCGGATTCAGCGAGAGTCCGCAGTACCATGTATTCGGGAAGTTCCTCATCCGTAATGCCGTCCCCAGTCACCGTAGCTGAATCGATGAGGCGCGTTCCGGCCGACCAATAACCTACGCTCGTATTAGCGGGGAGAAGATGCTATATAACCTTGCAAACCATCGCCATAGTACCCTTTATCCTGAAGGGCGCGGACCTCGGCGCGTAGGCGTTTCCACAGCGCTTGGAAGGCGGGCCCGTGATTCATATGCTATACATCACATTAAGGAACTTCGGAAACGACCAGCATCTTATCTGAACCTTGATATGGGCAAGCTAATGAGAGGTTAGTGGCGCCAATCGAATACAATACTTCTGTATGTACCTCGTGGCAGAATACATTCATGAGCCAAGACGTCGGGAAAAAGGAGCCGTTGGGCCTACGGAGCACCAGCTCGACGGTTTCGCCATGATTCCAATTGCGGCCTGGAGAACGAAGCTCAGATTTGGCTACAGCGTCTCGAGACAATTCCGACCAGCAAAGACCAAGTTGTATTCGTACTAAAATACTCTCAGCGGTGAAGGGCGAAGGTACGCGAGTATGCGTCACCTCTTCCAGACTATTGACGACGAAGCCATGAGCTTTCATGATCGGGCGTACTTGGGCTGCGAGCGCGCGTATGTACTGCCTGAATCCTTCTGAGTCGGTGGTACCTGCAGGCGCGATTTACGGGACCATCCGATACCTTGCATCTTCGTCGAACGCGGCTATAAAGTTGCAGTGCGGATTTGGATTGGATTCTCGCTCATTCAGGCGGACATGCACCATTTTCCGTCGTAGATGATGGTTTTGGTCAAGCGAGACGCGTCAACAGGACCAAATACTAAGCGAATTCCCACGATCGCGACTTGCTTTTTGACCCTACATCAAAACACATTCACCAACTGAAGACTCTCCACTCGGTTGTTGCTTTTTGTGTCCTTGTCATGATCATCTGGAGCGCTCAGGTTGCAACGGAATCGACTGGTCGCTAAATGACTATACCTCGGCCGAGTCCTGACCGAATTTACCATTACACCGATCCTAAACGCGGCGTTATACGTCTAAACTATCGGGCTCTCGCCGAGGTCTCACTAAGTCATATTTTCTCGATGCTTAAATGCCTACAAGGCCAAACTAAACTACTTTGTGAATGATGTCTGCAAAACTCATCCTCGTTATTGGCGGTACTGGCGCGCAGGGCACGGCTGTTATTGACTCCCTCCTGGCACCGAGGGATGACGGTGCTCCGTCCCCGTACCAGGTCCGCGTTCTCACGAGGGACCCCTCCAGCCGAAGGGCGAAAGAATTCGCCTCCAGAGGCATAGAATGCGTTCAAGGTACTTCACTCGGACCACTTGTTTCTGGCCTAGTAACGCGGCTGCCAGGATCCTTCGATGATCTTGCAACCGTCGCCGCTGCGTTTGAAGGTGTATATGGCGCTTGGGTCAATACGGACAGCTTCACCGTTGGCGAGCAGAAGGAGATTTATTTCGGAATCAAGATCTTCGAGGCCGCCAAACGCGCACGCTCCCTCAAACATTACGTTTGGAGTAGCCTCGACTATTCGACCAAGGTTAGGAATGTTGCTGCCCTATCTCACTCGCTATAAAAACTTGGAGCAGAAAGGGAATTATAATCTTGATTATAATGTTGAACACCACAACGCGAAGGGTATAGTTGCGGATTTTATGAAAGCACAAGAGTCGATTGTAAGTGAGTCTGGGATGTCCTGGACGGCGGTATGTGTACCTCAATTATGTTCCAACCCGTCTCACTCATCCTTCAAGATCTCAACGGGCCCTTACATGGATATGCTCAAGATTGTACGCCTTTCCCCTCCCTTCAACTTTCAACTCTGATTCAGTTGCAACTCTTAGCCCGGGTTTTTTGGACCACTAAACAAGCGAGCCGATGGTACTTTTGTGTTCGTCACACCTGTTGGTGATGGGCATCTTCCCATGATTGCCCTAGAGGACATCGGTTTCTGGGCTCGATGGACTTTCGACCACCGCTCCGAGAGCTCTGGTAAGGACCTCGAGATCGTTACCCAGATGATACAGATGCAGGAAGTGGTTGAAACATTTACCAAAGTCACCGGGAAACCCGCCATCTACAAACGTCTCACCATAGACGAATGGTGGGGTTATTTCACTGGTGGAGACGCACCCATCGCCAACGAACGTCCATTCGGGGATGGTTCGACTACGGTCCGACAAAACATGTCGGCCCTTCTGCGCCAGTGGAGAGACGACATTATCCATCGCGATATGGAGTGGATCAGGAGGACGAACCCCAAAGGCTATACGCTCGAGAGTTGGATGCGGGCGCATAATTACACTGGAGAGATGGATCTCACGTTGCTCAAGGGCCTCGAGGATGGGAAGGCACTTTTCGCTCCGGATATTTCAAAGACAATTCTTCTCTAAATCCGTAGATTACACAGACATATTTTGCAGTTGTTGAGAATTGTCCGCTCTAACCCCTATTTTGAGGGAACGTGCGAACCATAAATCGCGATCGGCGAAAAGATCGCAAACCCATTAGGTCGAGACTCCGGTGGTCTTATCCTGCTCTAGGTCTACGGCCGTAGGCTCAAAGACCGTCGCGTTTTACACGGAAACGCTCTTCCCTTCACCCTCTACCACGATGAAGATCGCAATCCTTACCTCGGGGGGAGACAGTGCTGGGATGAATGCAGTCGTTCGTTCTGTCGTTAAAGCAGCGATTCTCAAGTGCGCCTTCGATCTCGCGTTCAGCCTGCTTTAATTCATCGATATACCAGAGGCTGCGAGGCGTGGATTGTCCGAGAGGGCTACGAGGGTCTTGTACGCGGTAACGCGGAGGCCGAAGGAACCTCAAATTATGTTCCACCAGTCGTGCCGCACCATTCTGAATTCCCGCCCGCTGCGATGGACATTATAAACAATCTGCGCTTTGGAGACGGGGAGCTGCTGAGGGATGGGACGGGCGATTATTCGCACGGCAGAACTCTCAAGGGAAGATACATTGTGAGAGTTGGCTGGGACGATGTGAGGGGCTGGTTTACCGAGGTGGGTACGCGGAATATATCATCTGCTACGCTGCTCACGCGCATCTAGGGCGGCACTCTTATCGGAACTGCCCGGTCGAAAGAGTTTAGAACCCCAGAAGGTCGACTGGCCGCTGCGTACAACCTAATCAAAGAAGGCATCGACGCGCTCGTCGTATGCGGCGGAGACGGTTCATTGACCGGAGCGGACGTTTTCAGATCCGAATGGCCACAGCTGGTCGCGGATTTGCGCGCCCAGGGTGCGCGTCCTGCCCGATTTTCACGCGCGTTGATCATACAATTCTTTCAGGCAAAATAACGGAAACCCAGGCCATGACCCATTCGCATCTCAAAATCGTCGGACTGGTTGGCTCAATCGACAATGACATGTCCATGACCGATCTCACTATAGGAGCCCCCACAGCTCTTCATCGTATCTGTGAAGCTATCGATAATATCAATTCCACGGCATTCAGTCATTCTCGGGCGTTCGTTCTGGAGGTTATGGGCAGACACTGCGGGTGGTTAGCACTGCTTGCCGCTGTCGCGTGTGTTTCCCGTTTCATCTCTACTTTCACCGCTGATTACTCGCTAGCGGAGGCGCCGATTTCTTGTTTATCCCTGAGCAGCCACCCAAGTCCCAGCCCTGGGAGGACCAAATGTGCGAGACCATCCATCAGGTCGGTGATATCTTCTATTTTTATTCAGACTTCTCAACTTCGTGAATGCAGCATCGTTCAGTGGGCAAGCGGAAAACTCTTGTGATCGTTGCGGAAGGAGCCCACGACCTCGACCTCAACCCCATCAGGGCGGAATATGTGAAAGATATTCTCACTGATCGCCTGGGGCTTGACACAAGAGTAACGACTCTAGGACATACGCAACGGGGTGGGAGACCTTGCGCGATGGACCGTATTTTGGTAAAATTTTGCCCCCCGACCGTGGAACACGTATCTGATCAAGTCGTACAGCCCACATTACAAGGTATCAAGGCCGTCGAGGCTCTTTTAGAAGCAAATCCCGAAACCCCCTCATACATGATTGGCATACAAGAAAATAAAATAACTATGGTTCCATTAATCGAAGCTGTTGCGATGGTACGTGAATGATCGGGCGTCGAGCTTTGGGCCAAGAACCCTTACATTTGTCGTATTCACAGACCAAAGCAGTGACCGCTGCCATCGAAGAAAGAGATTTCGAAAAAGCCATGCAATTGAGAGATCCCGAGTTCCGTGAAAGTTTGGAAGGATTCATCGCGACGTCCACCCTATCGAGCGCTAAGAAGTTGCCAGTCGAGAAGGTATCTTATCTTTCCTGTCCCAAATGCTGCTCATCCATTTACGGTCATATTAGAGAATGCGAATCGCTATCATGCAGTAAGATCAGTAATTTAACTTCCGTTCAGACCGATAACTAGGTTCCAGCATGGGGGCGCCTGCAGGTGGCATGAACGCGGCTACTCGAGCTGCCGTTCGATACTGTCTTAGCCAGGGCCACACTCCGCTGGCGATTCACAATGGTTTCCGCGGGCTGCTGGATGATGACCTCGGGGAACTCTCTTGGCTCGGCGTCGATTCCTGGATGGCCCGCGGCGGTTCTGAGCTTGGCACCAACCGTACTCTGCCTTCTGTCGATCTCGGGGCCGTCGCGGCCAAGTTTCAACAACACTCTTTCCACGCCTTACTGATAATCGGCGGATTCGAGGCATTTGATTCACTCCGTATCATGGAAGAAGGCCGAAAGTACTATCCTGCGTTCCACATCCCCATGGTCCATCTACCCGCTACGATCAGTAACAATGTGCCTATGACAGAGTACAGTCTTGGTAGCGACACGAGTTTGAATGCCCTCGTGGAGGCATGCGACGCCATCAAGCAAAGTGCCAGCGCCAGTCGGAACCGAGTTTTCGTGGTCGAAACGCAGGGCGGGAAATGCGGATATATCGCCACGATGGGAGCATTGGCTGTTGGTTGTTGCTTATTTTCCTGGAATTATTCTGACCGTGGTCCTCAGGTTGGCGCTGTTCTGGTATACACGCCAGAGGACGGGATGAACCTGGATACATTGAAGCGCGACGTAAGATTCCTCAAGGCAAGATATAAGCTCGACGTAAAGGGCAAGGCCGAGGGCCGTCTGGTAATCCGGTATGTTTGCTGCAACGGGAATCGCTTTAGTATTCAACTAGAATGCAGCAACGAAAAGGCGTCTTCTGTGTACACGACCGAAGTCATCACCAAGATATTCAAAGAGGAAGGTGGCTCCCTGTTCGACTCGCGTTCAGCATCCCTCGGGCACACTCTTCAAGGCGGAATACCGTCGCCAATGGATCGTGCGCGTGCCGTGCGACTCTCGCTGAAATGCATGGCATTTGTCGAAAAGCACCACGAGATTCTCCAACAACAAACAGGAAACTCGCGTGTGGTCGGTCCAGAAACTGCGGCGGTAATAACGATCCAGTCGAGTTCTATTACTTGGGTACCTGTGCAGGAGATGGTACAGCATGCCGACATGGTCAATCGGCGGGGAAAGACGGTGTGGTGGGCTGGAGTGAAAGAGCTAGTGGAGGCTCTTGTTGCGCGCCCGCAGCTGGCTGGGCTGAATTTGCGAGATTTGGCGGAGCTTTAGAGTAAATGAATTAACTAACCCCATGTAGACTGATAGAATGAAAACGCTTACGCGGGCCGACATTGTCCCACGCCTGTTTGTTTGGGTGTGAGTTGTCACATGTGATCATTCTTGACCAGAACCGCCATGACCACTGCTACACGACCACCGCTGCCCGTGCGACACCAAAACTCGCTGCTGAAAGACCTGAGAGACCTTCCCGTCGTCAAATACCAGAGTACTTGCTGTTCTCTCGTTTCACCCTGTTCCGAATGACTTATTTTCGACTAGTTCTCAACTGTCAGGGTACTGATATCCTTGTGCGTGGCATCCTCTTTTTGGATGGGCTTTTGCTTAATTTGGCTGCAGGTTGGACGGCTGAAAGTCGACACGCCGACGGTGTGTTTCCCCGGGATCCGACCAACTAATCAACTTATCGTGTGGTTTAGCCCAGCGGGCACGCGTTCATTTTGCGCAGATTTGATACTGGGGCCGTCAGTTTAACAACAGTTAGCATTCCCTCGCGCCGTCGAGACACCAAAACGCTGATTCTGGTGGCATCCAGCTATTTCGCGCAGCTTTTCCTACGGCTCCGGAGGACGCGGAGAAGCGCGAGGTGCAGTGGGTCAAGGACTCCTACGACCTGTCGGGAAACAACGGGTCTTCCAAGGACACAAACATCACCCGGCTTGCTGGGACATGGGTCAGCCCAACCGTCGCGGTCGAACTTGGGAGCGCGTATCTGCTCGGCGACCTCATCCATTCCATCGTCAACGCGAAACCCGACCCCGCCGCCAATTACAGGCGTTCGGGGAACAAGGCCAAAGATTCGGTTTCAGCCGCTCCTGCGTCTTCGGCGTCTGCTGCGCCCTCGTCTGTGTCCCGAGCGCTTCCCACATCCTCGCCCGCCCGTGCTTCGCCAAACCCAGCGAAACGCCGAAAGGAGTCCTCGCCGGCCCCTGCCCCTGCGCCAGCTCCCGTTACTCCTTTGGCTCCCCGGCGATCGACACGTACCAAGAGCCCGAATCCCAAATCCGCACCAATGCCTTTGCTGACTTCCGTCACGAAATCTGCCACCAAAAAGGCAACACGGCGAGAGGAGGTGGTTACGCCCGCAGGGTCGGATGAGACCGCTGTGGATGAGGAAGGGGATGTTATCGAGGAATCGGTCGGGACGGAGTTGCGGGAGCAGGATCTGGCTGAGCAGCGGGATATGATTGAGAGTTTGAAGGCGCAGCGAGATAAAGCCCTGGCCGTAAAACACGGAGGGAACGTCGACGATGCGCCCGTGAAACTCAAGCGTACGAGGGAAGACGAAAGTAAGAAGCTCGAGTTCGAATTCAAAGAACCGGAGATTGGCGACCGAGTAATCGCTACCAATCGCCGGATTACCCCCAGTCAGAAGTCCGCCGTGTGGGGGGTTGTGGCCTTTGCTTTCGCCATGGGTGCAGTGTACGTTTGCGCTCAATATTTTGCTTCCTTTCTTGGTGCTGACTTTTCACAGATCGTTCCTGCCCAATCTTCTCTAATTTCCTGTCACTTCGACACCTATCTATTCCATTGTATCCCACTATTCGGTAACATCCATTACTAGGATAAGCGTATTTTCATCTTACTATCTTTTGTATGGATGTATGTAAGTAGAACCAACTCTCCTCTCGACCTACTGTTTGAATGTAAACGTCTTTTTGGATTTCTGTATTGTACACACATCGAAAAACACGAAAAACGGCGATTGAGCAAAGTTCCAGAAAAGGAGCGCGTTGTTACGTCACCCACTCTACCTTGGACAAAACGGCCATGTCGAATCTGTTGGCTCTACCGTTCAAAAAAACGTACAATATCGACGTCAAAGAGCCTGTGCGCGCCTACCTCCTTGAAAACGGCGCCAACCACCCCGAGGCATTTCGGAACGACATTAACAAGTGGCAGCTTTTGCGCAAGGACGGCGTCGGCGGTAGTATAGTCCACGTCGATCGCGTCAATGCCGCCCTGAGGTCTGCATAATACTGTGTCTGAACCCGCAACATCGCCTGAGTGTCATTATCCATCTCAGCTACCACGCACAACTCTTGTCCGTCCTCACCAAACTCCCTACCGACGTGAATCAGTTCCCCGCCCTCCCAAGCGCGTGGTGTTAATCCAAATAATCCTCAGATCGGCCTCGAAATAGCGTACGCGCCCGTCTTCGCGCCAACAGCTCTCCCGGTCACCCTCCGAAATATCGCCTTTGAACGCGCCGCAGTACTGTTCAACCTTGCCTCGCTCTACTCCCAATTGGCTGCCTCAGAAGACCGCTCAACCGCCGACGGCATCAAACGCGCTATTCCGAACTACCAGGTCCGCATCGATTGAATCCGCAAATATATCTGTGGTTGATTGGTGCGCAGGCGGCCGCGGGCACGTTCTCGTATCTCCGCTCCTCTGTCCTCCCCAAACTCGTATTCCCACCCGACTTGGACGCCAATGAAGTGCCTTTGGACCTTTCAGCAGCGTTTGTTTATGGTATGGAGTGGCTCATGCTCGCGCAGGCGCAGGAGTGCTGGTGGCAGAATGCGAAGCTAAGTGCGTGTGTATTCGGACTCCTCACTGGTGCTTCCAACGTTCATTACCTCCAAGGCAACTACAAAAACCCCTTGCTCGCAAAACTAGCCGCACACGTCCGTCCGGTTCTTGTTCTCAAATAAATATACGTCCTAAGCGTTCATTAGACTGCTGCGCTCTATCGCTCGGCCATCACCACGATCCGTGACGCGTCCCCGCCCATTCAACAGCTCTTTCCATCTGTACGCTCTTTTTCGAACGTGTTTTAATCCCGTCGCGAGCATTATACGTAGGGCTGGCTCCCCCACATCGAGGCGAAACGATATCACTTCGAAGCGGTGGCGCAGTATAGACAGAGCTTGGCCGAGTTGGAGGCAAGCAAGTGCGTTTGTTTTTTCTTCAGCGGACTTCCGACTAATCATATGAGGGTAGTTACGGAGCGGAACTAGCGCGTCTTGAACAAGCACGGATTGCCGCGAAACAAGCGTATGATATTGCGCGCCGGGGGAAGGTCGCGCCCGCTGTTTTGCAGGACGTTCAGGTACACTATCTCTCCCTTGAAATTCGCTCAATTCACCCTAATAATAATGTTGCAGTCGCTCCTCGACACGGTCCAAAAAGACTATGCGCGCGCCGAACGGGACAACGACCTCATCTACCACGACGACGTCCCCGCCGCGTCTGCGCTCCCGCCCATCTCGCATTCTGCCATCGCGAAGGTCACTGTCGTGCCGGGGTTGTTGAACCCCGAGAGCGTAGTCGGTCCGGAGGGCCCGTTGTTCGCGGAGATGATTGGGTGGGGGGCGCAGGAGGCTATCAGTAAGTTTTTTTCGGCCCAGCTCTCAGTTGATGTTAACGTTGATTTCGCAGATATTTACAACGACCGCAAGCAGAATCTCGTTAGAGAGAAGATCACTGATGCGGTGCAGAGGTTGAAGGACGAGGCGGACGAGACACTCCGTGAGCTTAACCTCCCCTCCGCACTTGAGGCGTTGGAGCGCTCCGCGGGGCTGCCGTCTAGTCTTCTGAAGAAAGCGGAGGAGGTCCGGCTGGAGGATGGACCCGGCAAGATTGAGGCCTCGATTGCGGATGTGCAGCGCCTTGCACGGCAGGATACACATATTCTGGATGAGGTAAATTCGTTGATGCGGTGCTTTTTTTTCGACTGACGAAGCAACAGGCGATGGACATCCTCGACAACGAGGCCTCCGAGGACGAAGCGATGCGCAGGGATTTGGGAGTCGACAGGGCGCCGTCGCATGAGGCGAACGTGGAATTGGTGGAGAAGGAGCGACGGTATAGGGATATTTTGACACGGGCGGCGGCAAGTGATGAAACTGTGAGGGCGAAGTGGGATGAGTGGGAGGGGAGTATCGTTCAGTTGACTGCGGACGAGGTTTGGCTTTTTCCCCTCAGATGAACTATATCGTTGATGCTTTTCTTTGCATTCAAGGCCGAACTCGAAGCAGCCGTGCCCTCCTCCACCATCTCGCCCTCCTCCCGGTCGAGCGCCGAAGCGGCGGAAGCTTTGAAACATTCTCGGGCCCTCCGAGTCGCGCTGGAGGCGTTGGATTCGCTGCATCGAAGTCTACAGGACTTTGTCCGCCGGGCGCAGAGCCTCGCGGACGCGGACGACATCTACCCGCAGGTCCTGAGTGCGTCATCGGGGCTCGAGAAGCTCGCAGAGCTGAAGCCGGAGATGTTTGAGGATGTGTCGGATGCGGCGCTGCAAAAGTATGACAAGTTTTTGGAGGAGATTCGGACGGGGGAGGGGAAGCAGGGGGAGCTGTTGGCTACTATTGAGGTGAGACCTTTTAATTGCCGGGTGGTGACTGCTGGTACTTACGCGTGTGTCTGCACAGAGCCGGAACGAGCAGTTCCTGCAAAGTCGGAGGGAGGACCCGTCTATCAAGGCGCGAGAAAACGCTCTTCGCTCACTCGAGCTTAGTTATCAAAAGTATCGAGAAATAGTCAAGAATCTGAATGAGGGGATACAGGTGGGCGCTCCTTCCCTCATCGCTGCCCTTCATACTCACCTCCTCTGTAGTTCTATAACGATCTAGCACAAATCTTTATGGATTTCAAAGCCTCTTGCAAGAACTGGAGTCTGCATCGGAGCTCTGAAATTCAGTGAGTCCAAATCCCAAATCAGATTCTTTGTGCGGTGAATAATTTTGCCCGTGCAGCGCTTTATCGCGCTGCATTCGAAGCTGCGTCTCTGCAAGAGGAACGAGAACCGGAACCCTCACCATCACCTTCGCCTCCTCGATCCAAAGCCGAAGAAAGGGAAAGAGAGGTCCTTCTGATCGTCTTCCTGCGCTGACGTCGAGTGATTGGGGGTTCGAGGAGGTGGCGCTACCGCCTGCTCCTCCACGGCGTTGAGGAGACATGCATGTGGAAATAATGAATTATGTACAATATCAAATCTTCTGAGAACAAGTCGACAAACGGCTCCCTAGGCAATTTGAGGTGCTTCACTGGTAAGGCGATACGTAAGGTCTATAGGCATCGTTGATGTTAGTAGGAATCAGAGTTGCGAGACAGTGAAATTCTGCGTACCGCGTATCCCCAGGTTCCCGCTGACGCACACCATCGAGATGAACCCTCAGCTCAAAATCCTGCTCGATCACCTTCCATGGATGCTCCATATTCATGGCGGCCATACGGTTATCGACTTGGTCGAGCGGGACGCGAAAGTGGTGAAACATCTGGCGCACCACGTAGATGTCGCGGTAAACCTTGGAGCTACGAGGAGGAGGCGGTTCCTTGCCGCGGTATAGGTTTTTCTTCACCACGCGGAGAGCATCGCTGTCCCAGTTGAAGTTGCGGGCATTCTCTATCGACCATGGGGGACTCGCAGCGGTTTGGACGTCCATCTAGTTGGTACTAGACTGGACGTCAGGACTTGGATCACTCAGAACAGGGACTTACTCACCACGCGAGGTACGAGCGGGATCTGTTGTAGTGTCTCTGTGTTAAGTTGCGAATAGGGGCTTGAGCTGGAATTACGGCACAACCGCAACGAAGCTGTACTGCACCGCCTCTCGTGATAAAGCCGATCTCTGTCTTGAACTCAACCTCTTGCCTTCCATTACATCTACATCCCTAGCCCAGCATGAGTTCCGAGAAGGGTTTCTTTGGCCACCACAACGAGCAACACGAATTCAACAACGCACCACCTCCCAACTATGCCGCTACAACCATGCCTTCCTCGGGATTCCGGATTGCGTTGAATAGCTCTGTGCGTTCTATCTAGTTACGATCCACTTCAAGCCACCTGAATCTCAGTTTTCAAGGTCGCCATCTCCAAGCACGACATCGAACGCGCCGGGCATGCGCCCTTTGCGGACCTCGACCGCTCGCCCATTTACTTGGGCTCGGCTATATTCATGCACGACGACGGGGTCACCCAGAAGTCTGTCCAGCCCTGCAAGATTGGGCCCCATCTATACCCCTCGCCCTGCTCTGTCGCCTTTGGCGCCCGTGAAGTCTCCCACCATGGGCGCTACGATCTGCTGCGTAAGTCGCCGTCCCCCCATCACGGAGAAGCGTGCGTGGGCGCTAATATGTGTGCGTTGCCAAGTGTTCGACCCCGCGATGATGGAGTGGGTGCCGACTTCCCATGGTGCGTACAGAGCTCCTTGAAGAAGGGGGACCGAGGTCTTAGATTATGCAGGTCGCATTCCTGAAGGGCGCACCCCTATCGAAGGCGGGGTACGCATGCTGTGGTCTTCGGTCCTTGACGACTGCCGCTCACGTCCAATTTGATTGTAGTACGAAGAGAACATTCGCGACAAGCTATACCACGCCGCTGCACGCGTTAACAACATTCTCGTTCCCGGAAAGACTGGGCACCATCTGTGCGTTTGCTCTGTCTCTTGGTTGTATTTGAATCCTAATCCTGTAAATGCAACAGCGGCGCGGCCCATGTGTCTTTCGGCGGTGGTGAGCACGCCGTCCGCGAGCACTACGAGATTCTGTATGTTCTCTGCAGCTTTGTATCCTTGCGACACTAATAAATATTCAGGTGCTGGAAACTCCATCACCAGTAATGAGAGAGCCTAGCTTATTGTAATTTTACTTGTTTTCCTACGCACGATATCCTTTGGCCTTACCATAGTCAATTGGATACTTTGAACTTGACTTAAAGCCGATTTCGGCGTTATTCGGACTCACATCTCGCTTCTCCTTGCAGCTATGACTTGAAAAAGTTGCTCGGCTTACGACTTGAAGAAACACTATGGTAATAATTGGTAATTTACCTCTTCCTTCCGACTAACAGCAGCAAACGCAACGGCTTCACTGGCCATATGAAATCCTATTCATGGCTTGGAGTTTTGGCCGTTGTAAGATAAAACCACACCATGCGCTCAAACGACTAACTGGACCCTTCAGAGCATGCTTGTTTGGCGAAGCCACCGCGCGTTAACATATATACTCCTCAAAAGAGAATCCCCAACGGCACATTATGCACAGGGAAACGCAGACGCCAAATGCGTACTTAGAACCGCCCCAGAAATGAACTTTTGTGAGGATGCAGCGTTTTGGGAACTGTATTCAGACGCGTCGGCGAATTCCACGCGCCGCGAGGTCATTGTTACTTGCGATCCTGGTCGCAAGGAGTGGAACACTGTTCTGGGTCCTCTGCGCAATCCTGAACCGCACGGAGGCTTGTGGGTGCTTTCTACTGAGGATGACGCCGCTCCGAAGCGTCTTACACTACAAAATTACCCACCTGGCCATGATTTCCACCCTCTCGGCCTCGCGATTTCTCCCTCGTATGAAAATGGGCCGAGCAACGTCTATGTGGTAAACCATGCCCGGCAAAGGACATATATCGAGCAGTTCACCTTGAACCCGGCCCTTCCGGGCGTGGCAACACATATTCGAACGCTGTCCTCCCCATATTTCGTTTCGCCGAATTCAATCGCGCTTACCTCCCCACACTCGTTCTACGTCACCAACGACCATCTTTTCACGCGTCGCCACTGGCCGATCCTCCCCATCGTCGAAACGATACTCGGTCTGCCTTTTGGCTGGGTCTCCCACATTTCGCTCGACCCCAACCCGGACGCAGCGACGCCTATAATAGGACACGCATTCGCCGCGCTCTTCGTGAACTTTGCCAATGGGGTGTCGATTTCGCCCTCTGGATTGCAGGTCGCCGTTGCGTCTACGGGCCTCGCCCGAGTGGAGATATACGCCCGCGACTCAGCCAGCAACGCGCTCACACACACCCGCACCGTCCCCGTCCCCTTCTTTCCCGACAATCTCGAATTCGACGCGGCGGGCGCACTGATCGTTGCGGGACACCCGCACTTTCCGAGTCTTTTGAAGGTGAAGGCGGATTTGACGGCGGAAAAGGTGGCGCCGAGTTGGGTTGTGAGCGTTGGCGACGAGCTCGAGGGGGTGGAGACGCTGTTCCGGAGTGACGGGACGGTGTTTTCGTCTTCGTCGACGGGGTTGCGGGACCCTGCTGGGGCGCTGTATGTTACTGGGCTGTATGAATCGGGGATGCTTGTCTGTCAACCACAGTAATCTCGCGCTGTTAGTTTTTTGTAGTTGTAGCGTCTGCATTGCACGCCACTTTTCCCAATACCGTCTGTTGTGTCATTCCGAGAGACGCTCTAAAGCCGTCGAATATATCACTCAGAGTCGTTCTCCTCTGTAGAAAGGACCAGGATAGACCAGGATGGAGAACCAACACGTAGCGATATATATAGTTAATAAACGGCACGCTACTTACGTCAGGGAACGTTCCGACTAGATTGATATCCAGCATTCTGCCTGTCCTGTTCCAGCTCCTCATCTTCCTGGCGAAGGCGCGCAGGTGACGCCGCAGCAAGAGTTGGACCCGCGAGGAGGACACGAAGGCAGGCGGAGCAGCGCGCCCCGGCTCACTACCGCAAAGACCCGCAACGACCGTCCGGAACGTCTCCTCCACGAGCTGCGGGAGGCGGTCGCGCGATTTGGATTTGGGCTTCAGTTTCGCTGCCGCTGGTCTTGTTGCTCTCCCCTTCGCGTTGGTGGATATTGCGGCCTCCGATGCGTCGACTCTCGAGTATCACCTTGGTTGACTCCTCCCATGGTTGATCGTTGTTGGCTGCCTCGCCTTGGACTCATGGCCCAAACAAGAAGGTCGTATATTTTGTTCCCGTTTCGTCGAAGGATTGTACTTGGCGAGGTATACGCGTTTTCTGCCACCATCGTCGAATCAGGTTTTGCATTCGACTTGGACCAAGAGGGTAACGCAAACTCCTCCGACGCGCGGGCTGTTGTGAGATCGAACTTGAAGACAGGAGTACTAGTGATGTGACATCACACCGTGCTTCGTTCATTCGCTATGAACCCTCTGACGGGATTCAAGTTCAAAGGGAATGATAATTATTATGTACGACTCCACCAGTTCCTCTGGCCCTCTAGCCCGCCGGAAGCCTCGGCCGCTCACGAACCACACGCGTTGACACGGTGTATCGATGTCTGGGCGGGTCCAATGGATGTGGACGGGTCTGAGCCGACTTCGGAACGCTACATCGACCTCGACAAACATCCCCAGCTCCGCGTTCACAGCCTCCGCTGCCACCCACCAGCGGTGCTCGTCCGCGCAGAATACCACGAGTTCATGATACACCTTTTGAACATTGAGACGAATGAACGCCGGCGTTTTTTCCTGACGGGCCAGCCCGGGATAGGCAAGCACTCGTCTTTCTCTGCTTTGTGGTCGGTACTGATGCATCTCGGACAGGCAAAAGTGTCGGCGCATCTTATTTCTTGTTCTGGCTCCTCGCGTCTGGCCGGCCTGTTTTCTTTCTACCGAGCCCCCAAAGTGTATATTATTTCTCCTCCGACGGCGTTCAACACAGCGAATACACGGGATTGGATAGGGACGACAAGGTGCTTGGAGACGCCGTCGCGTCGAGTGTTGTTCTCATAGACGTCGATGTCGGAAACGGACCGTGGGCTGCGGATTGGTACCCTGGAGCATGGCTGAAGCCCTGCCTTGCTCTGATATGGACATCGCCCCCACACCAGCGCAGGCTACGAAAGTTCAAGTCCCACTTTGCCGCCGACGTCTGGTATATGAAGCCGTGGTGTTTAGGGGAGATCAATGCTATTATGTTCATCTTGTCTTTGGCATCTTTCTTCTGGTACTGACCTTTCCGAACAAAGAGCACTTCAGGGAAGAGACCCCCAGGAAGTTCAGACCCGGCTCAAGTGGAGTGGGCCGGTTGCGCAGAGCCTGTTCGTGGATTCACAAAAACTCAGCCACAGCACAGTCGACGCTGTCATCAAGAAGTCTTTGGCCAAGGGCATCTTCGAGTTCGCAACGTTCTACCAAGCTGGTGATGAAGTGTACCTGGTTGGCCCAAAGGAGAGCTGGACAAAGGATGGGGTGTGTCGCCTCAACCGAGCGGAGCCCGATTACCTCTTCCTCTCCAGCGCCATCGCCCACCGGACTGTGAAGCTGATGGTGAAATCCGGCGACCTCTTCCAGCAACAGATAGTCTCTGCATTCGACCACTCTCCCACCCGTGGAGCTGCCGGTCAGCTTGTTGAGAGCATCCTTCATCATGCACTCTTTCGCGGGTCGGTGGACCCTTTTGGCGTGGGTGGCCCTGGTTTACCCAAACTCGACCTCATCGGGGAAGCCGGCAACTTCGTCTTTGAAGCCCACATCGGACTCCCTCAACCGCCACTTTACCTCCTCCCCCAGTCGCGCACTTTCGCAGCCGTTGACGCGATGATCGTCAGCGCAACCACCTTGTGGCTTATTCAGTCCTCTGTGGCAAATCGACATAGCTTCTCCCTCAAAAACATGCTGGTTATTCTCGGCCGGCTCAGCTCAAGAAACTTAACTTTGACGTGAACAGAGCGAATTTGGTGTATTGTGCCATTGGGACTGACGGCAAGCGTGCCAGAAGCGTCGCGCGTTCGGTAGCCCGGAAGCTGCAAGCCATCAATGGTGTCGGGCCGAATGCGAGAGTTGGGTGAAAACGGGGCACTGCTGCTGAAGATGCAGGTCCAAGGCTACTTCTTCGTCGACGACCTAACCGGGCTCACGCGCGTGTGGCCGGAGGGCTCTGACTCCGTGGATGCCGACTTGGAGGGCGACTCGGAGGACGCCGACTCGGAGGAAGAACTTTGAGTCGGAAAGGGGAACTTATACCTCGCAGATCTTGGCTCAAAGTCTTTCTTTTGGAGCAGAGTAAGCAGTTCTCGGAGGCGAAAAATCACATTAGTTTTCAATCTGTATCCACCATTCATAAAGATAAATCTATACGAGACATTATCTACTCTATTCGAATGCGCGAGCGATCCCATTGTTTTTTTCAAACTTGTCGTCGAGGGAAGTCGCAGCGGTGGAGACGCTGTTCCGAAGTGACGGAACGGTGTTTTCGTCGATGTAGTTGTTGGACCACCGTCGTGTCATTCTGAGAGACGCTCTAAAGCCGTCGAATATATCAATAAAAGTTGTACTCCTCCTCCCTCCACCTAGTTCATGTTCTGATTCACTCCAGTCGCCGCCGCCGCTCAAACGCTGGTCGTGTGGGTCGAAAGATGGAAGGACGTCAATAAAGTGCGGTGCATGCGTGTGAAAGCGCTAATCAGTGGCCACCGCAGAATTTGAGCTGAAAAATCGGAGACGCGGGCAGCGTTGTGTAATCGGCGCAGTGGCAGACGAGGTTCAAGGGAATGGCAACCCGTTGCTGAGCGCTGAGTGGTCGCCAGTCTTGCATAACCATTCACTTGAAAGCAGTTTCTGATCCCATCACTGCTCTCTCTCTTCTTACCCTCATCGCCGTATTCGTGTGTGCCGGGCTGCAGCGCGCAGGGCCGCGAATCGTTTGCATACACTTCTACCACTCTCCCTCACGAAGTCCTAACGCTCTCCAACGAATACCATGGCTTATCCAGAGCCCACTTCCCCCGGCGGCATGTCCGTCCGCAGGCTCACAAACAGGAACACAAACCGCTACAGTGTCACCGCACTCTTCAGCATGGCCGCAGAGCAGGATGTCGAGGTCGAGGATGAGCTCGCTCGCGGTGTGTGGCTGTAGTCGCTTCCCTTCCACCATAGGCGCTGATCTATCCACTCCTAACTACTCAGCCCAGAAACGGCTACGGGACCTCAAGGGCAAGATATCCGCACAGTCAAAGAAGAACTTTGTTCTCGAGCGCGACGTCCGCTACCTCGACTCGCGCATCGCCCTTCTCATTCAGAATCGCATGGCTGCGGACGAAGTCTGTGCTGTTTCTATTTTCGGGCCCATCCATTCAGACTGACGCCCGTTCCTTCTGTCTAGCAACGTGAGGTGGAGCGTACCCTGGAAGACGTCGATCCAACGGAGGGCCACTACCCCGACGACCGCAAGATTCAACAATACTCCAACCTCTTCTTCCTCCTCCAGTCCGAGCCCCGCCACATTGCCGCCCTCTGTCGTCTCGTCAGTCTCTCCGAAATCGATACCCTCCTCCAGACCGTCATGTTCACGCTTTACGGAAACCAATACGAAAGCCGAGAAGAGCATCTCCTCCTCACCATGTTCCAATCCGTTTTATCTGCCCAGTTCGAGACGGCCACAGAGTTTGGCTCCCTACTCCGTGCAAATACCCCCGTGTCTCGAATGATGACGACTTATACCCGCCGCGGCCCTGGCCAAAGCTACCTCAAGAGCGTCCTGGCAGAGCGCATCAACAGCTTGATTGAGCACAAGGATCTCAATCTCGAGATAAATCCCGTCAAGGTAATGTCACGCGCCCTATCCATTGCATCCACTCACCGCCGCCAGGTGTACGAACAACTGGTTAACCAAATCGAAGAAGAGACAGGTCAACTGCCTCCCAATTTGCCAAGGGGTGTTGCCCCGGAGGTCGCAGCGGAGAACCCGGATGTTCAAGCATTTATTGCTCCCCGGTTGACGATGCTCATGGAGATCGCCAATAGCTTCTTGCTGACAATAATAGACAGCATGGAGAGCGTACCCTATGGTATCCGGTGGATCTGCAAACAAATTCGGAGTCTAACACGGGTGCGTGCTAACCCCCTTCGCTATTGCCTCGACCAACTCGATGTGCAGAGGAAATACCCCGAAGCCACGGACTATGCTATATGCTCCCTCATCGGCGGATTCTTCTTCCTTCGGTTCATAAATCCTGCAATCGTGACACCACAGGCGTACATGCTTGTCGAAGGTGTCCCCGCGAAACACCCTCGGCGGACTTTGACTTTGGTACGGATGCTATCAGTCCTGGCGTCGTCATGTCTGACGACCATCTCGTAGATTGCCAAAATGTTGCAGAATTTGGCAAATAAGCCGTCCTACGCTAAGGAGGCGTACATGATGACCCTCAATCCCTTTGTAGAGAACAACAAAGCTAGGATCAACCAATTCCTCAATAATCTCTGTGAGGTCGGGGACTTTTATGATACTCTCGAGGTGCGTGGTCCTGAGCGATTAGCGAATCGTTAATGACTTTTGAATTAGATGGACCAATACATGGCGCTATCGAAAAAGGACTTGATGATCCACATCTCTCTTAATGAGTTGTACAACACACATTCGTTAATCCTGCAACACATTGAGACTCTCGTAAGCAGTATAACGCATTTTCGGCTAATTCCTTATCCTTCTTTCGCAGTCTCCAAACGACAAGCAACATCTGCGGATCCTAACAGATGAACTTGGCGCTGCGCCTGCGCAGGTACCCCGGAAAGAAAATCGGTCACTGGAACTCAACCTGTACAGTCGATGGGAGACACCGGTTCAAGACATCCAAAGCGCGCTCATGGACTCGGTGTCGTCGAGCGACATGCTGTACATGGAGACCAAGTCCATCTTCGTGCACCTCCTGCGGTCGATCCCGCACGCGGCAGAGAAGCGGCCATACAACCTCGCTGCGATCGCCGAGCGGGCGGCGACGACCAAGGACGCGACGCTCGTGCGCAAGGGCATCAAGGTCAAGGAGATGCTGCGGGAGCTCGAGGAGCAAAAGGTCGTCGAGCAGGCGGACGGGTACAAGCTCATGCAGGAGGAGGTCGCCGCCGAGCTCGTGCATCTGGGCAACCTGCGCGAGAAGGTGCTGCTCGAGACCAAGTCGCTCGAGGCGGTGTATAAGACGATCTGCGACCACAACAACTACATGCGCTCGCAGCTCGAGCAGTACAAGGCGTACCTGCAGAATGTGCGTCTGACGGCGTCGAAGGACAAGGGGAGTACGACCGGTGTGGGGGTCGTTACTTTTGGGGGCAAGGAGAAGAAGCCGACGAAGGCGGTTGTGCTTGGGCCGTATAGATTCACGCATGCCCAGCTTGAGAAGGAGGGGATCATTGTGGAGAGCAATGTTCCAGACAACCGGTCGGTGTTCTCCTGCGACTGCGTTAAGAATACACTGACGGGATTCTAGGCGGCCGAACATATACTTCAATATAACATCGCCGACGCCGGGGACCTTTATCATTGCCCTGCATTACAAGGGCAGGGAAAAGGCTATCCTCGAGATGGATCTCAAGATAGATGATCTCTTGGAGAAGGTGAGTTTTTGTTTTCGTCGACCATTCGGTGTGATGCTGATCCAACACCCGCAGCAAAAAGACAACAAGCATCTCCTCGATCTCGAGTACGTTCAGCTGAACGTACCAAAGGTCCTCGGACTTTTGAAGAAAGTCTTTGCCAAGCGGTGATCATCTGCCGTGGTTCCCCCGGGTCGGGATGTTGTTGTTATAGTATCCTTAAGCTCTATTTGCCCGCCCGCTTCTATTTCGCTGCTTGTCTTCCTACTACTCTCTTTTTTTATTGCGGGCTTGACGTCTTCGTTTCGTTCGTTCCATCCTCTCTCTCACCCGGATGTATTATTCGTTACCTCTGTAAAACATGTGTGAGACGTTGTTTCAATAAATTGCTCGCTCTTTGGGTTGGGTTGCGGTACGGGAACTCAGGTCATGGATGATGAAATCTTGAATATTTATATCCGCAGTGAGACTCGCGAGCGACATTGAAAATTTACATGAAGTCAAGAATGCCTGGAAAATCTCAACATTACACCGAGACACGAACTTTGGATGGAGTAATGACGCCCGCCGCCTTCGGGACAGATCAAGGCCGGCGTTGCGAAAAAAGGGCGCGTGGCGAGCCTTAAATTAGAATGTCTGGCCGTTCAACGACCTCAACAAGAGACGAGAGCTTTGGGTTGAAGTCTCCGATTACGCATATGAGCCAGCGGCTTGGAGTTGGGTCAAAAGAAAGAAAGAGAGAGAAGCAACAATTCTAAATGAGGGACAAGCAATAGTCTTAAACGAAAGAGCTAATAGCTACCAGCAGAACCGCCACAAGTAAAGACATAGAAGGCGCAAAGGCCGTTCCAGAGTTCTTGTTGCCCGTGGTGGGGCTAGACCCAGAGCTAGGGCTACCTGTCGAGCCGCCGCCGCTCGTTGTTGTGGGACTGCCCGCGCGCGCCGTGGTTGTGGAAGTGCTGCCGCCTGCGGCAGTCGCAGGCGCGGCAGTCTCGCCGGGGATGCTTACGGCGGAGGGAAGCGCGACGGGCGTCGCGACGCCCGGGGCCTCGGTGCCGTTGAAGACCTTGACGAGGTCGACGGGCTTGAGCTCAGGGGGCATGGTGAGCATGGCTTGTCGCCGGACGTCGATGAGGTCGGCGGCGGACTTGGTCGCGTCGGTGCTGGAGAGCATTTGCACAAAGGGCGGGCCCTTGGTGCTTCCGCCGGTGCCGAAATCAAATCTGGTTGATCAGAGGTCAGAAAAATGGGACAAGGGCGAAAGGGAGACGAACACGGTGTAGACGTTACGGAGGAAAGAGTCTCCGAAGAGGGCCTCGGTCTCGCCCTGGGCAATGGTGCCAATGTCAGTGAAGGCGCCGACGCAGACTGTGTAGTTGGTGGTGCCATCAGGCGATGTCAGTATTTGCATGTCAGACACATCTAGAGGATGCAAGGGGAAGTCCTGCGGGAAACACGGTTAGACTACGCCTTTGTTGCAAGACATCTTGGATACCTGGCCACCAAACGTCGCAACGACCGCAACCTGGGCGGTGCAGGGAACCACCCAGACGTCGGTGGTCGTGCTGAACTGGATCTGACAATCGCGACACGGTAAGTATCATATCAAAAGTCTGCAAGAAGCGATGCGATACGAACAAGGGGGATGTTCTGAGAGCTCGGGGCAAGGACAGCCCCGGGAATAGCCGAATAAATGGCCTATGGAAAGCAATCAGTCGGCCGTTGCATTCGCTGATGAAACGAGGAATCCACGTACATCAATTTGGGCTTTCTGCGGGCGGGAGGTCAGACCTCAGTTTATTATTATCCTGACTGTGCTCTTACCGGCATCAGAATATTTGTTGTTCCTAAATAAACGAGGTCAGGATCTGTGAATAGACAGTCTAAATTAAGCCCACCGGTGTCGAGGAGCACAAGGTTTTTCCCAGTGGGTGCAAGGGTGGGCAGAGTCGTGGGCCACTGAATCTTCTTCCCTCCAACGGAAAAGCTGTCGAGCGGGACCGTCCATGCGCCAGAATTCGCCGGGGTTTGGGGAACTTTCGGCGAGTTCGCCACGGCTTGGTAGTCGGTGTCGTACTCGGAAATGGTCAGCGAGGCGTCTGCGGTGCCCTCTTGGTCGCCAGTGCGGGAAAGAGAGATGCCAATGTAGTCCGAGCCGGAGGGGTTCTGCGCGAAGATGTTCGCGAGGACGGACTGTCCTGCGGTACTCGTGGCTCCCTGAGCTTGCTGTACGGCGTCGTTGACCTGAGACGAGCCAGCGGTGTTGAAGCCGAGGCCCCAGATACCAAAGTGGCCAGCTGCAAAGTCAGACTCTTCGCCCGCGGACTGCAAGTATGGAATGAGCTAAAAATGTGCAGGCCGTGCAGACGGAAACATGCCGATGACACGGAGAGATAGGCTAGGTGAGCAACATGAGCGGGCTATGTATCTTCAAGGGCATCGACCGCACCTTGGGCAGGAATTGTGTACTGTCCATCGAGCTGGAATTCGTTGACGCCAACATCACCGGTCACAAAGTTGGCTCCCGTGCCGTAGCGAATGGTGGTGCTGAGACCAGTGTCGTTGAATGCAGGAACTCCGCCTGGGGGAGCAACCCTAGAGGATATGTTGGTCTTCTGTGGATGTCAGAAGTGAGATGCTGACCATAGGTCTGTGCTGCCTGTATCTATGAGCACATTGACGGTCTTGCCAGCTATGGTGATGTTGGTGCTATACTGTAAAAATTACATGAGAAACGGGGTCGGTAGCAGAGCTTTTCAAGGACAGCTCACGCGCTGGTTGTGGGTGTTAATGAGATTATTATTTGCATTAGAAGCGGTTGCGGCGGGCGGGGGACGTTTGATCGTAAGTTGAACGGCTGAAGAGTCAAGAGCGAAGAAAAGGGCAGAAAGAAAAGAAAGGGCGACAACGCTAGCGCTGGGCATGTTGAAGGAAAGAAGAAAGGGCCAGAGACACAAATATCATGACGGAGATCTAAAGTAACAACAGTGAAACTCTCCGGGAACACGCACGGCCCGCAGTCGCCGCCTTCAAATAAACTTCCCTCCAGCGTCAATCTCTCGTTCTTCCTTCGCATGCCTTAGCACTCTACATGGCCCCTTTATCCATCCTTTCCTTCCTCCTTGTCGCAGGTGCTTCCGCGCGCCACCTAATAAACCCCGCGTCGCACATAAAGCTCCCAATCCATGTCTTGCCGCGCGACACCAATGCAACGGCCCCGGCGATGGCCGTCTCTGGCATAACCCCCGTCTCAATATCCAGCGACAGACAGTAGGGCGCAGTAGTGCACCCGCTTCCCAGCTTTATTCACCCCTATTCAATTGCAGGACCTACTATTCGGTCATTCAAATCGGCGAGATTTATCTGCGTGTTGCGCTGGACACCGCGTCGTCGGATCTTTGGGTCGTTGGGTCGACGTGCGAGACCAAGTCGTGCACGGCGGTCCCGCGGTATCCGCTGTCCTACCACAGTCCGAGCTTTGGCGTCGTGAACAACAATGCAACAGTGTTTGAGGCGGGGTATGCTGATGGAACGGGTGCGTTGTGTTGCGCTCAATTGCGCACTACTAAGGTTATGCAGTTGCTTCCGGATTCGTGGCAAGGGAGACGGTGCGGTTGGCGAATATGACGCTGCCGAACCAGGCGTTCGGTAAGCAAAAAGGGCGCTCGTTGTTCTCCATCTCCCGCTGATACTTTTAAGCGCAGCGGTTGTAACCCAATCTAATCTAACGTTCCTGGACGATGTGAGCGGAATACTGGGGCTTGGGTTTCCTCGACTTTCGGGCGTTCCGAGCTCTGTTACGAATTGTGCGTTCGTTCGTGCTTGGACTGCGCCGGTTTCTCATTTTGTGTTTCACGAAGCGACGCCCTTCTTCCCCGCGCTCGCGCAGCAGGGTCTTTTGGACTACCCGCTTTTCGGTCTCAGCTTGACGGACGGCGCGAGCGGTTCGTTGTCCCTTGGTGCGTATCTCCGCGTTCGTTATGATCCCCGTTGAATATTTTTCCCAGGCGCCATCGACACCACCATCGTGACCAACGTCACTAAGGTCGGTTGGAACAAGATCGTCGAGTTTTCGCCTCTTGGCGCGGAAAGTAACACGTCCAGTTATCTGCACTGGGTCACGGTACAAATTTCCCTCCTTTTCCTCGTATGTTGATGGTCTTATGCGAAACTCAAGCCCATGGCTGCCTTTTCGGTGCGTTTTTACCCTACCGAATTATCACTCGCTCATGTATTTTTCGTAGGTCAACAACAAAACGATTTCGCCCCTCCCTACGTACCCGAATGCTACAGGCAATTCTTCCCTTGCCCTTTTCGACATGTATGAAGTCGCCGTTATTTTCACGATCGCATCGCAACTGACCTGCCTCGCAGCGGAACATCAGGGATATATGGTCCGTATCAGGACGTAGGTTGACTCATTTTACCCGTCATTCATTTACTGACCGCTCCTCCAGGTCGAACGCCTGTTCGCACAGATCGATGGGTCTCGGCTAGTTGACGATGGTAAGGAAATAGCGCATTCCTCCGACGAAGACGAATTTAATGCTCGATAAAGGGCTGTGGGCCATCCCATGTGAGACGGTAGCTTTGATGACCTTTACTTTTGGGTGCGTTGCGGTTCTAGTCGTTGCTTGTTGGTCTAAGGGCTCAACAGGCAGCAAACGTACACTTTGGAGCCTACTGACTACCTGATTGGCCCCGCTTCTGGGAATCCTCAAGTCTGTCTATCGTGGCCGCGGGCCCTGCCCCCCAGTCCGGACGGTATTGATTGGCAATTCGGCGGACCCTTCTTCCGCACCGTCTACACTGTCTTCAGGTATGCCAGCACTCGCTGTCTCTACGAAACAGCGCTTAAGAATAACCGTCTAGTTACGGAATCAACGCGAAAGAGGCCCCGCGGATCGGATTCTATGCCTTGAACGATGCGCCAGCAACTCTATCGCCGACATCGGTGGCAGCTTTCCTGTCATCTGAATCGGCCACGGTGGCCACGACGCTGCCCAACTTCCTCCTCTCGACGCCGGTCTTCTCGACTCCCAGCTACACCTTCAACGCGTCCGTTAAGGCGGCCACCGGCGGAATTGTGACGGCTGCCCTCGCAACGAGCACCTATAGCCCAATCTTTGGCCAAAAACTCGTCAATGCCACATCCCTGCCTGCTATCACTCCTCCCCCGGCAGTCACTACGATCTTGGTAACCAATCCGCAAGGAGTTGTGACCACGGCTACTTCGACCTTTGCGGTTGCCTCGATAAAACTCGGGGTTCCGCCGGGGTACACCAGCGCCGCTAATGCACTCGGGGTTCCTCCCATCTTATCCGCTATACCGTGGCTCTTGCTCTCCTTTGTTTCGTTCCGTGCGATGGACTTTATCTTATAACGTATCCTAACCGGCGGGTGCAGTGCTGCTGTCTGTATTATATACACAGTGGACGGACGGACTGAGAACGACATTTGTTGGCAGAATGTAAAACAGGGCCATGCGCCATTTGGCGAGACCGATTACTCGAAGGTTTGGTGCCAATTCTTCCACCAGCTCCGAGTTCCTTTTAGTTAAGTAGCATGCATCGTTCTTTATCCAAATTATTTGTTGTGAGCTGAATCACGAGTGGCGCTTGTTCCGCACTTCAACCTTGTTTCTATAAAATAGAACCCACTCAACGATGGCCGACGCCGACGTCACTATGGACTACGCCGGCGCGGGCTTCTACGCTATGGACGCCGACCTGAATCCCGAAATAGCCGCCATACTCCTCTGGCTTCAAACAGTTGTTGAGGCAAGCCGGTCTCAGTTCGACTACCTCCTCGATAGCTCGCACGGCCTTGCCACCATCGTTTCCTCTGCTCTTGAAGCAGCCCTTGTGCAATATCTGACATCCTGTCCTGTGCTACCTCAACCTGTGCATTTGAGATCGCAGGAAGAACGGCAATCTATTTGGAAAGGCTTATCACAGAACTCGCCGGAGTACAAGACAGCCCAGTATATTCAGGCAATTTGTAGTAAGTACTATTACAACCTCATTTTCTTGCTCTAACTTGTGCAGGGGCTCGGCATACGCGCGGGCTATCGCAAGAGGATGAAGACTATGCTCAACTATTGAATGAAGCGTTCGCGAACGACTTCCAAGGGGATTCTGTTGATTTATTTTGTTCAACGCTGTCCCGCTATGCGGAGGCCTTCGATTCGCGCACGTACTACGGGCGAATCATCGTATGGTATGGCCCGAGCGGCGCCGGCAAGTCAAAGGGTATAGACACCCTGCAGACAATCGTCAGTTGAGTGGCTGTTCATCGGAAGAGACATGCTCATGCATGGGTGATAGTTTCCGACCTTTACTGCGTGTTTCCGCAGTTCCGACGACCCGAGGAAAGGATGGCCCCCGGGCGACTTGCCCATCGTTCGCTATTTCGATCGTCGAGGGACGACGTCAACTGTAAGGTTGTCTTATTCCTCTGAGCGTTGCTCATCTTTCAATAGGCCGAAGAGTGGGTGGCCGCCTTCCTGGGGGCATATTTCGAAATAGCTGCCAGCGAACTGGACAAACACATGCATTCAGAGACTCGCAACACGGAATCATCCCAGCTCGCCAACCGTGTGCGGAAGGTTTGGAATTACGAGCACCAGCGGGGTGTGAGCTATGACGCTACTTCACGAGGCAAATTGTTCCAAACGATTGCTGACCGTGCTTCGGCGCTCCTCGAAGAGCACGGGGCTCAAAAGATGCAAGTGCTCTTAACAGAACCGAGTGCCAAGTACATCAAACTTTGGCAAACATATTGCGAGCCTGGTGCGCAACAGCTGATGGCTCAGATGGACTCGGCCCCGTTTTGCTTATTTGCACTCGATGAGTGTACGGAGATCCCTGGGGTGGAGGCTGTCGCACTTCGTCGCATCATGGAGGCGGGCAACGGCCACAGCAAATTGTGGTTTATTTTACTCGGAACCAACGCTTCTATCAATGCGCTCGCTCCCACATCCTCAACTTTTGCACCTTCACAACGGTTTGGAGAACTCCAGTGTTTACCGCTTTGGTGTTACTTTGGCTATGGTCAACTGGCGCCGCCGGACCCCCCTACGCCGAACGAGGCGTTGAATGTCGATTATCTACGCAAAGTCGGTCGGCCGGTGAGTGCTACGTCCCACGCCGTTCCCAACTAATAACCACAGCTATTTGCGACGTATCGCACCTCGTCGGCTGCGTATTCGAATGCGCGCGCGAAATTGTTCTCGCCACGCTTGGCGTTTGATCCTACGAGCCCAGTCCACGTTTTGACAGCGTTCTCCCATAGGATTCTGCTCGAGCTGGGCAACACCGCAGTGGCAAACCAGATGGCGGCAGAGAGCGTCAATTCCAACCTCCGCTACCCGATCCAGATCGACGGCGGGATCATTCGGACCATGTCTCCCTCAGAGCCCCTTCTCAGCCTCGTCGCGTGCGATGTCCTCAACCGCGGTGACAATTTTTCGGCCAGTTTGAAGACACTAGTTGCAGAGGTCAAGAAGGCCACCATTGACCGTGGTCTAGAAGGGGAGCTTTACTCCCGGTTGCTCATTATCCGGGCCCGCGACTTCGCTTTACATCGAAAAATCGAGAGGGCTTCGGTGAAACTGATACACATGCTGTTAGCGGAACACGCCGAAAGTCCTAAAACTCCCCTCTCGGCTCCTCCAAGCATCCCGGATGGTGCTTACGACTTCGGAGACACTTTTGCAACAAAATCTTTTGCGGTGCGGCTGATAACCCTGCAAGAGCATCTCGAGGCCCTTGTATATCTCGACAACCTCGCCCCCGAGGACGCCTCCCAGATTCGCGCATTCTCGAAACCATACCATGTGAACGTCACTCACATGGTTCAACTTCTAGAGCCTGTGTCGGCGATTCCCCAGACCTACCTATGCGAGCTCTTTGTTCGAGGTGCTGCGGTGCAGTGCTGTCATTCACAGCCCGTTATAGACGGTTTTTTCGTCGCTTATCGTGGCGACCTATCCCAACCCTTCGATCTCGACCTCTTTATTATGATTTCGTGGCAAAGCAAGGCCAAAGTGGCAGCTGCATCGTTAACAAGCCTCGTCTCCGCTGTCACCGGACCGATGCAGCTCGACGGAAAGGGCCAGCGCTGCAAAAAGGCGGAGCTGGTCCTTGTTTTAGACCTAAATGTTCGGGCAGCTTTTCAGAAAGGCAACCCCACCTTCCAGGCAACCTTCCGCCGCGCCGCTCCTATCACTTCCTCACACAAACAGGATTCATCCCTTTCTTCGAACCAAAAAAAGAAGCCCGCAAAAGAACCGAAGCCGTGGGCGGGATATGCAATGTCGGAGGACATCAGAGGAGCAACCCCTGGCTTGGTGCCTTAATGTCCGAGGACACACCGTCGACAGTTTTCCCTGTATTGGCAACACATTCACTGAAACAATTGCGCCCGAATTCAACGATCTCTTCCAAGAGGTCGCCTACGTCGGGAATGCGACTGGGCACCAAATTACGCAGTTAGTAGCTGAACAAACTCTGAATGCTTTACAGCCTCTCGGCAGGTTGTGACTTTAAATAAATCCTTATGATTATTTTTGTATATGTATCTAGGCGGATGACTGGGAAGAGCGTTCGTATGAATCTTCAGTGATACTGGCGGGTTGAAGTGACCAACATCGAATTTGGGGATGAGAGTGAGGAGTCGTAATGGCTGCCCCGACGCTTGCGATCGCTTCAATAAAATCCGGGGTCCCGCCGGGGTTCAATAAGATTCGACGTTCCTGCCACCTTAACGTGGCTTTTAAGCTGTTGTGTTTCCAACAGATCTTGTTTTGCGCGTGCAAAGCTATTTGTAGACGGACCTCGACATTGGTTGGGACCATGCGCCGTTTGGCGAGACCGATTGCAATACAATACATTCATTGTTTACATTTACTGTGTTGCCATTCGATTCCAACCACTTCTTCCACCAGCTCGGAGTGGCCTCCCTGCCTTTGGGCATCCTGCGCGTGCAACGATGGCCTCGAGTTTCTCGTCAATGTTAGCTCTATTGGGGAATCCCTTCACAATGTTCTGCGCAAAGGGTAAACACACACACTTGACAAAACGAGAGAGTTACGAACGTTAAGAGCATACACTTCTGCGCGCTTTTCCCCGAGGGACATGTATTTACGCACTGCGCCGACTTCTTCGTCAGTAAACGGTCGGATGCGAGGGTCGTCCATATCGAGATTCGCCGTGTGTTGTAAGCTTAACGGGCCCGCGGAGACAAGACCGTGAAGCCAACGAATGATATAGTCAAAACGGTTCTTGAGCGAAAGCTTCCATGTGTCATGGGTGGCCAAAGAGGCGATGTTCGCAAAGTTGCCTGCGTCGCCGCGAACAGGGAAGAAGGGGGTCGGTGGTTCGAGACCGGTTCGCTGGAGCAAGCGAGTGGCGCGTTCAGTGGCCTGTTTGAGGAAGGCTTCCTTCTGTGGAGAAGGAACAGCGACAAATGGGTGCTCGATGTCGAAGAGTTCTTCACGTTTTCCCCACAGGATGGTACCCTGAATGCGTTAGCTTTGCGAATCCATCCAAGAGCATTGGAACCAACCTTTTCACAATGCGCCTGGAGTACGACCGTGACGACTTTTTGTAAAACGCCGCTTGCTTTTCCGCGGTACTGGGCCAGATACAATGGAATCAGGACCGGGTAAGCACAAATCTTGAGGGGGTTTCAAGAAGAAATAATAGAGGAGGAGAGGGTAAAGCGGACCAGGTTGGCCTGTATTGTTGATGGATGAATACGAAGGTCTGGAGTGATATGGCAATGTTCGGAAGGCAGGGATTTCGCTAAATCCAGAACCGAGAACGGGTCTGTCTTGAATGGTAGGCAACTTATCGGGGTATCGAACTGGGTTTCGAGCTCTGCTGAAAAGGGAACCGTTTTGTCGATGTTCAAGGTCGGGGCAAGAAAAGATGTTGAAGAAAGGTCATCCAGAAGGTACCCTGTGAGCTTTGTGAGGCACGAGAGCAGCAGCAGGGGGACGAATAGGTACCGGGCACATATCTTGCTTATCAGTTGAGTTCAGCTACTCAGGTGATCTGCAGGATACGCACGAGTTTATAAAATTGGCGGATACATACTCCTAAGGCGTCGGCGTCGTCTCTTAGCAGTTTAGAACGAAGTAAAAAGGCACGAACGTCCTCGGACTCGGTTTCAGCACTTGCAGTTGCTTTGACGTCGATTTCGGCGTCGATTAACCACGCAGGAAAATACACTTTACCCTAGAATTGAGCTGCGAATATTCGACGGGAACTCACGAACCCGGGACAAGCTTGGCTGGCTCAAGAACAGGGGGGAAACGGTTAGAGATCTTCTTGAGAAACCCGCGGGCCATAAACGCGTTGTTGGACAAGTCCACCTTTGCCTCCTCCGGTGAGACCACGAATGGGAAGGCTACGAGAGCGGAGATTAATAAGACAAACGAGACACCAAAGGGAGGAATTTCATTGAACCTCGGACTTTGGAGGAGTACGCTACGCCCCGGCGGTGCGGACATTGCCGTCGGATTGCGCGTATGCGCGTCCGTGTCGATGAGAGCATGATGGTTTTGTTAAAGTTGAATGGCGATGGCAAACCCGAATAAAGCCGGAACACGACGTGACCGCGATTTCGGCCCACTTTCGGATAGCGACGTGTCCTTTCCCTGAACCTCGAATTTGGGTCGAGTGACTACTTATTCTTCTTGCAACATCCTCCCGGTCCACAACCTCCCCGCGCCTCGGTTTCAGTGTCCTAATGCTGCTCCCCGGCCTCATTTTCGCCGTCCTTGTGCTCCTCGTCGATTTTGCTTTCGCGGCGGACTTGTACAAAGTGTTGGATATTCACAAAAGCGCCTCCGAGAAGGTTGCGCTACCGTTAAATGATTCAATCTCGGTCGACTGAGCCTGTCTCCTAGGATATCCGACACGCTTATAAGAAACTCAGTCGGAAGTTTCATCCCGACAAGAACAAGGATCCAGGTGCAGAAGACAAATTCGTTGAGATTGCACACGGTCCGTGGTGATATATTGCGCTAGTGCACTGTTTCCTTATATGTTCACAGCGTATGAGGTCTTGTCCGACCCGACTGTACGACCATTCTTGAATACTTGACAAGTGCGCTGAACGTCGTGTAGAAACGCGACATTTATGATCGCCATGGAGAGGTAACGAAATTGTCTCTGTGTGTGACCGCGTGGTGCTGAATATTGCCTGGATAGGAAGGCCTGAAAGCCCACGAAGGTGGCCAACGCCAGGCCAATCCATTTGATATGTTCTCAAACTTTTTCGGCGGACGTCAGTGAATCCCTGTCGTTGAATCAACCCATCCAACCCCTTTCACAGAGCAGCAAGCAGCAAACGCGTCGCGGCCCAAGTTCAGTATCGGAATTCGAAGTTGACCTCTCGGACATGTAAGCACGCGTGCGATCTCGTTTTCCGTGGTTCAATATTAACCCGATCTCAAGTTACAAAGGAGCAAGCATCGATGTCTGTTTTTTCATGTCGCTGCCTCGATTGGTTCCTCATCTCGTTTCCACAGTTTATGGTCAAGAAACATATTCTCTGCGACCACTGCAGAGGATCTGGAGCCGCTTCCGACCGTGATATACACACATGCTCTGGCTGCGGCGGCTCTGGTGTTAAGCTTGTGAAACAACAGGTATAGGAACTGTTTTACGCACAGCCAGTCGACTTATTTTGTATGTTGAGATTTTCCCTGGCATGTTCGCTCAAAGCCAAGTTACCTGTAATGACTGTGGTGGACGCGGTAAAATCATTGCCAAGATTTGTCCACACTGCAACGGCAACAAGGTCCGTTCAACAGTTATCCGCGTTCCTTCACTGACTTCTTTGGGCAGGTCGTTGACCACACGGCTCATTTTACCCTTGAAATCCTTCCCGGCATGCCAGAGGGCCATGAGGTCGTCTTCGAAGGGGAAAGCGACGAAAGTCCAGACTGGGAAGCTGGAGATGTTGTTCTGCGTGTTCGCAGTCGGAAAAGCAAGGGCGGGTGGCGGAGGAAAGAGAGCAGTCTTTATTGGAGAGAGACTATCGGTGTCGATGAGGTCCGTGCCCTTTCAACTATTCCTCCGTCGCACTAATTCGCCGTTTCCTTCCAATCACAGGCTTTATTGGGTTTCGACCGCAATCTGACCCATCTAGATGGCCACATAGTAAGACTGCAACGGAAGGGTGTAACTCAACCAGGTATGTGACGACCTGCATAGGCCTCCCTGCTTCTCACAACGCACCAAACCAGGTTTCGTTCAAACCATAGAAGGGGAGGGAATGCCCCACTTTGAGCGCCCGACGTTTGGCGATCTATATGTCGAGTATAATGTCGTGCTTCCCGTAGAGATATCGCCACAGACGCGACGAAGTGAGGGGCTCTCTTACTCCGCGACGGTTTGCAACTGACTTGTTCATGCAGAATTGACGGAGGCGTTTCATGCCAGTGGCTCGGGTCACGATGAGTTATAAAACTCATTTTAGACTGATCTTTGTTTACTTAGGCATACGAGCGATGCATATCATTATTTTTCCGCTGTGCCCATCGATGGATGCATGTGTCCTTCTCTGACTCGAACTGCTCTTGGCACGTCTTGAGCCTTGAGCGCGCCCATAATTCACTGGAAATGACTGCCATTGACTGCCCAACGCCAGTTTCGATCTCCTGATCATCAATTTTCAACGTCGATGTCTTTCTTCACTTGCCAGATCGTAATCGTTATCGCTGTGTGCAGGTTTTTGGGATAAACAACTTCTGTCTTGCACGACTTGGGCCAGTTTCACTCTACAGCAGGAATATTATTCTTTCCCTCCCAGTCGCCATCGCAAGTCATTGTCGATTGAATTTCTACTGGAACACGGTTCAAGGTCTTCACCGACGCAGGTCGTTATGCATTCATGACATCTACTTCGACACTCAGCGGCGTGTCAAGGACCGTCTGGACAGCTGATTATGATGCCAAATCGAGGTCCGACGCAGCTACCAGGACCGCCCTTTCTCGATGCCACGGGCGCGAGGAGGCTTGGCGAGATTATTGCTTCGTCCCGTACGAATGGAACGTCTGACAGTTGGAGGCCTGGAATTCGTATAAAATCCAGCTCTCACAGCACGTTCCATACCAATCCGCCTCTCGCACCTTCTTTCGTTTCGTTTCTACCTTCCCCTTTGGCCAGGCAGCCTTCCTTACAGTCTTTTATTCGTTCTTCAAAGTAAGCAAACCACATCTCCTCTAACAATCACCACATGTGCTCAATACTAAATGCTAGGCTTGCGCCTAACCTCTTATCATGTTCGCCAAACTCGCTCTTCCTTTGATTGCTGCCTCCGCTTTCGCGACCGGAGTCTTCTCGTCGCCCGTATCGGTCTCCAAAGACACCGCAGGTTTGTGACATTGAATATGACTACCGCTCTCAGAAGTTGACTTCTACACAGTCGCGCGTCGTCATCACGATTCTAGCACCTCTTTCAACAACTGGAATGGTATCTCTAGTCTCAACAACTTCGACAACTTTTATGGGTCCGATAACTTCAACGGCTACACCCGCAGCCAGACCGTGGTCGAAAGCCAGGAAGTTTGCCACTCGACGGACATTACGATCATCCAGCAAAGACTTGCTGTACTCCAGGAAATGGCCAAGAGGTGGGCGATTCTCCTTTGACGTACATTTCTGACGTCTAATCTGTCGCCAAACACAGAATCATCACCGAGCAGATTTGCGAGGTTGAAACCCAGGTCATCACATTCGAGCAATACTACCAGAGCCTTGGGCACTTCCGCGGTGACCTGCGTCGTCACTCGGGGTACAAGGCTGGCCACGACAAGAACATCGTCTCTCACTTCGGCAAGATTTACAACTCCGATGGATCGTTCTGCACCGACGACTGGTCCTTCACCGGACACGACGTTGGGTCCCAGACGGTCGTGGTTCAGGACAACTGGAACGACCAGACCTCCCCTACCTCTGTTGGCGCCGCATACTACAATTCCAGGGACGCGTACTACGTCAACCGTTACAGCTGAGGGAGAGACAGCGATTCTTCTGCGGACCAGGCATTGATATTTTTTCACAGTCTGCTTGTCTGAATTGTGCCGATTTTTTCATTAGAATACATTCAAGGGTCGATGAGTTAATGGATTTTTTTTTCCCGACTGGACACCCATGATGGACTCTTTCGGACCATCGGACCTTATACACCGCTTCGGAATAATTGTTGCGGAAGATCATTAAGATCGCCGACACGCGAGCGACAGCCAAGCCACAGCTACAAGCTCTCAACTCACTGCAACCCACTACAAGTCTACAACAGACAACTCAACTAAAACTGCTCTCCACGGCTGCACTGAAGGCCTTGTGGTCGATTTTGGTCATGAAGAATTCACGGAGCTCCTTACGGCACTGACGTAAACCATTCCGAAAGAAGTTGCGTTGCGATGGAAAACTGCAAATCCGTAAACGTCTATCTTCCGCCTATCTGCCGGGTATCTGCAAAGTCCGCTCTTGAATTTGTGTCCTGGGTTTCGTCCAGGTTCAGTTTTCCTCTGCGCACTCGTTCAGCAGTACTAGTCGTTTCCGCGTTCAGCTCTCTCGACTTATTTGAGCTCGTTCAGGAACTCGATCAATCCCAGCTGACCTCCTTCAGCCTCCTTCTCGCAGTGTTCTCGGACCTTATGCGATGAACTCGGTGATTGGCTGAAGAGAGTTGACGGAGGTAATATGGTCAATATTAAACGTTACCAAGACAAAGGTATCCTTCTTATTTAGGAATTTCGTGATACGCATTCCTGCCCTGTATAGACCGACGAACCCGCCCTCCCTGCTTCTATCGCCTACGGTATCTATGGGAACTCAGTCTTCCGCGGTATAAATTCAGCGAGTTCGAAAACATATTTCCCATCCTTCAGTGTTCACTTCGGTTTTTTCCCGTCTTCGGTTCTCACTCGTCTGGCCAGGTTGCCCTTAGCATCCTTCTTCCCTTCGTTCATCTTGCCCCAGTCGGCTTCACTTCAATATCACAGGTCGATATCTGCGTTACGCCCTCTAGGGTCCGTTTAATGATTTTTTCCTCAGATATTCCCAACCATGTTTGCCGCCACCACCGTTCTTTTCATCTCTCTTCTGTCTTTGACCTCAGAGGTCATCGCGAAGCCTTTGTCATTCATACGCGAACAAGCTTTGAGTAAGCGCTCTACTGTAGACCTCTAACATGTCCTCACCTTTTTAGTGGCACGCAATGCCCCGAACATGCTATTTGCTCGTGACAACAACGTCTCTTTCAGCAACTGGAACAATATTTCCGCACTCCAAGGCTTCGACGATTTCAATGGCCAGGGTAACTTCAATGGGAGGAACAACGACCAGAAAATCGTGATCAACGAGGTCGAGACCAGGTGTGAAACGGTCAAGGCAAGTACCTACTTGCTGGAGACACTAATTGGCTGTCTAAACAATCGCATCACAGATCACAATTGTCCAGCAGAAACTTGCTATTTTGCAAGAGCTCGCAAAGCGGTTCGCTTCTCTTGCGCTATTGTGTATCGTTCACCGACGAGTGTATCAGGATTATCACTGAACAAATTTGCGACGTTCAGACTCAAACCATTGTCCTCGAACAACACAACGGGTTCGTCTTTGTTTCTTGGTTTCGGCACACCTCGTTTGTCAACATTTGGCCTGACAATCTTTCCGTCTTGCAGGGCACTGGAAGTCTTCCGAGACGACATCCAACGCAAGGTTGTCACGAAACAGGTTGGGTTCGATCAGCAGATCGCCTCGAAATTCAGCTCCATCGTCAATACCGACGGCTCTCTCTCCGTCGATGACGCGGGATTCAAGGGTTCCGACGTTGGTCAGAACCTCGTGGTGCCAACTGGCAATAACTGGGACAACTCCACATCCCCAGCTCTCGTCCAAGCCGCGCAAGCTGCAGCTGACTCGGCCAACAACTCTACCAGCTCGTAGTTAGCCTTTAGCGTGGCGGCCTTTTTTTTTGGATCTGGATTTGGACACTTGCATACGGACACTTTTGCAACCTTCTGTCATTTTGTAGCTTACAGTCACTGTATCACTCCTTCGGCAATGATTTTTTTAGAACAGGGATTCTGGGTGACCATAACGCAAAATTACCACTTTCGGCGATCGGAGGTTAGTCGTGAGAACTGAACGTAAAGGGGAACTCCCTTTTTGGGACATACAACCCCTTTCCAACCCTTTCCGTCATGTCCCCAGCTGAGGCCGTTAAAAAACGAAGAGAGGAAGCTTGTTCGTACCCTTTCTTCATCTTTACACTATGAGGTCGTTTGTAGCGGCATCCACAAACCCGGCAGGTTTTGAACCGCCAAAAACCACAAACCCAAAATCGTGGTTCCAGTCGTTGCGGAAAGGCATGTCTCAAGTCCATATTTCTCGCTCATCTCGCCGTGGTCTATTCTAAAACGCCACGGCAGCCGTACCGCAGCGCCTTACTTTAAAACGCAGTCGCGACGATCCCAATCCCAATTACGACGCAGGTACTCAAGAAAGACGGGATTAAGGGGGTGCTGCAGGCGCTTAAGGTCGACTACGAGAAAGCCTTTATCGATGCAAATAAAGCCTTCATGGCTGCGTGTCGCTCATTCTCTAATGCTGAGTACGAAGATGTCTCCCAGTTCTTCGGACTCGATAGCTCCGCCGACGCCCCTTTCGACGGCTGGGCGGACCTCATCATACCCCCGACCCTCCTTCCAACGACCGTCGTTAGCGACTTAGTCTCTCAAATCCTCTCCTCGCATATTAGCCCCGGCAACCCCAAAACCCTGAAAAACGAAGCGTCGACTATGGCGTTTTCAGCTGGTGTGAGTACCAGTCACCTAGCGCAATATAGTCTCTCACATAGGCAATCTCAGCCCTTCCAGACTTTAGTTTGCCTCTTCGGCGGCGCCATGAAAGACCGACCGAAGCAGGTCCTGCCTGCTACGGAGCTGAGCAGCAGTGGGAGGGTGCAGTGTGAGGTGTTCTGCGAGGAATCGCTCCTGCTTTTCCTCCGGGAATTGAAGTTCGATGTCGGGAAAAATTTACCGAAAGCTGTAGCGCAAGTGCTATGCGAACTGTATGGTATGGTTTTGTCTGGAATATTTTCCTTGTGTGAAATCCTCATTTATTTAATTCCAGCCGCTTGGCACCTGAACAGGCGGTTCCACGACGATATACCACCCGCAAGACTCCCGCCAGTACGGGCGTGTTTACGTGACGCGTCCACGGCGTACTTCGTCGGATACGACTGGTCGGCGCTTCAGCAGGCTTATCGCTACCTCGATATCACCCCAGGCCGCGCTCGAAGACCATGTTTGGGCGTCCTTGGAATGTACGGTTTTGTCTTTTATCCTGTTACTGAGTCCTTATATTCGGCTGCAGTCTACCAAATAAGTTTTAGTATTCTTTTCGAAGGATATCTAAACGCGGTCAAGCTTTACGGCCAACGGTCGTTGTCGCGAAGCCAGGCTGGCGACGTAAGGGGTTGATTTATTCCCAATGACTTGGTCTCATTCGGTGGTCTCTAGCCCCAAGCTCGTGGCTCGCACCGAGCGGTGCAAGCCAAACTAATACAGGCTCTGCCCATGGCTGTGTCTGACCGCGAGAGCACGAGGCAGTGGAAGACCGCCATCGAGCACGCTTATAAGGCTGCTGGTTATCTCCAAAAGGCCCAGTCCATTCGCTCAAACGATGCAGCAAAAAAAGGCCTTGAATCGCTGCAGGACAGGTAGTGTTTCAGTTTTGCATTTAGGTCGTCCTAACGATGCGGACAGCTTACAAGCGTGGCCTACTAAGGCCTGCTCACCCATGCTAAAACAACAGCGCGACGAATATCAAGCCCTTATTGTGGCTCGATACGAAAGCACCCTCACAGAAGACAGTGAAATGGAACAGTGGTCACCAGAAATACCGGCGGATGTCTTGTCATTCAACCTGGATGTGATTCCCTTGTATTGCGTTTATGGTTGCTTGAACTCACCCGTGGTTGTTACAGGCGGTCCGTCGAGACGTCGTCGAAAACTTCTGGAAGGTGAGTGGCGTTGCCACCAACTGTGCGCACTACTGTTGAGCAAGACCTGCGGCCACCCGGTATGGAGGATATGTTCGACGTCCTTCAATTCTACGGGTCCAGGTCCAGCAACAAACATGTGGTGTCCGAATTCCAACGCTGTCTCGGCGTGCCGTTGGCAAATATATTCTTAGAAGAGTTGGGAAACTCATTTGCGAAAGGCGATTGGGTGTTTTGATATTGGACGCGGAGGTCAAAAATTCATATTGCCGTGCAGGTATAAGATACAATTGCTGAAATGATTGTGGTAGTACATCCTGTGTGTTTCGTTCATGCCTATCGATGAACGTCGGTAAACAATGTCTAAGGCTGATAGTTTCGGGCCTACCATGTAATTATATGATTTACGATCATCACATCTTTCGAGGTACTCCCGCTTTGGTTCAAGTCAATCCATGTTGCCAAGAAATCATGCAAAAGCGCACCTCGATTAAGCCCTCGATTCGTTTCTTGATGTTCAACGGATTTGGCAAGAACCGAGTCGCGAGTTGGCGAGTTACTTCGTTCACCAGGTCGTTATGGGTCATATGCTTTCGGTCCTTCATGATCCGAACGATACATGCCTGCAGAGATTTGTCAGTACATTCAAATAGACGAAATGCAGGCGCCGTACCTCAGTTTGATGTCGTCTTTCCTCGTCTATCCGATCCTTCGTCTCCTTTCGCTCTTCTCCGCTTTCGACCTTGGACGAGATCGTGCTGATCTTGATCTTTTGCAAGGACGACGAAAAGTCTGCGTTAAAGGAGAACGAGTCGGTAGGATCCACCTCTCGTCCTGCCGGATGCTTCTTCAGGATCTTGAACTTGGCACAGGCCAGGGATTGAAGATGTCGTTGAAGCTCGACATCAGTGATGGACGTTGCTTGTTTTATCTCCTGCGAAGACATGGATGAGTTGAGCACAAAGAATGTAGGCAAATTGTCGTACCTCGTACGTCAAAAAGTCAGTTGGCCCTTGGTCCTCGAAGAGGAGCAGGATCACCAACGCCAAAGTCGACACGTTCAAGTCATGTTTCTTCGCTTTGAAGGCCACCCGCACGTCCGCATTTCCCAGAGACGGCTGCCAGGTTAAGCGCCGCCCCGAGTGTCTCGAGAGATAGAACTGCTCAAACGACTTGGAGGTCTTAATCATCTCCAGGGGCAGTGTACATGTCGAGCTCGCTTGTGCCATGGGCCAAAAGGTCGAGGTCATAACGATAACCGATATGTCGATATTCGGGGACTGAGAGGGGAGATGAGGACAGGAAAGAATAGGGATTTAAGGGGGCTTACCACGGTTTGCGATAAGTGCGTCCGGTACGCCTTCATCGTGTCCTCCGAGAGCTTCATATCATGGAACATACCCTCTAGCTTCTGTGTGAATTGATATCCACACTCCACCTTGAGCTTGGCCAGCATGCCCCGCTCGGCGTCGTCGGAAACTGACCGACCGAGGAGAAGTCGTTTCGCGAGGTGGCCTTTATAATACCGCTCGAACACGTCCTTCTCTGTGATGTAACGGAATACCGTTATCGTCTTGTCAAGGACGGCATCCACCTCGGTGTCAGTTTTCTAAGATTGGCGCGACACATGAGTTGGAAAGGCGTAAAACCATAAGTTAAACTCACTCCTCGGAGGCCCCGCCTGAGATTGTCGTCGATGAACAAGGAGATGAATTCGGAGGACCTATCATTGATATTGATGAAGGTCTCAAACGCCTTTACTGGAGGTAAGCCACGCTGAAGACACTTTGAGACCGAATGCCAAACCTCATTGAGGGTACTCTCGAGTTCCCTATCACACGAGAGGGCCTCCCTCCAGATCTTGTCGAACAGATCCTTCAAGTCGAGCACGTCTTGTACCCACTTGAGTGCCAGTGCCAGTGTCTGGGCCCCAGCCGCGGGTCGTGGTTTCGAAGCGGTCTCGCCGTCTGCACCCTCAATCCCCGACGACGCCTGGTTGATCACTTCTCCTCTTTTCCGGATAGAATCTTTTAGTGCACGTTTCAGACACGGAAGACCCGCTGGAACCGTGATGAAGAGGCGATAGAGCCGCGCCATGTCGTTGGATTTTATTCAGGTCAATCATAGCGTCAAGTCCGGAGGCCTCCATGGATATGACTGCGTTGAGATGGGCGGTCAAGAGGTGACTCTGAAGAATCTGACGCAGGGCGGGTGCCGTGTTGCGCGACAGGTAATGATGCGTCCGAGAGTCCTCAGATTCAAACCGACCCTCGACCTAGATACAGCTGAGGAAGATCATAAATAATGCAGGAAACGATTCAACGTACTCGTCTGAGGAATTCCGGCGCATCACACGACTGAAGTAACTTGGAACCCTCGGCCTCATAGAATGTCTGACTCTCCTTCAAAAGAGCCGGCTCGAGATCACGCTTATAAACGGTAATACCGTTCGCGTCCTCAAGAGTGAGAAACACGTCCACGCATCCCTTGATAGCAGAACGATTGACCACATAGCCATCGCGCTCAAACTGAATCTGAGTCAAGATCGCAGTGACCAGATGATCCTTTATTGGGGGACGGATGATGTGCTTGAGGAATAAGTTGAGACCTGCGTCCCATATCTCAGGCACGCCGGCAGGCCTTTGCGTAGACACGATCCTGCCGAAACGAATAAACAGGGATGCAGGCGTAAAGGCCCAGGACGGACCATGTATTTTAAAATCTGGCCTAGCCTGATCATATTGCTGGTAGTGGTCATCCCAGATATTCCGCAGAGCCTTTAAAAGCATTTCGGCTTCCTTGACTCTGCATAGTTCCCGTCGCTTGCACCCGACGGGAACGCTGGAACGACCTGGCTAGTTGGCGAGGTGGTCGAGGTTCTCAGCGACAAGCTGATTGACGCCTCGGTAGAGCATTTCCCCCTGTTTGTGCAGTACCATATTGTACGCGAATCTGTGGTTTTCTTCGAAAGACAGGTTCGGCGCATTGTGGTTTTGAATTTCGCGGATGTTGTTGGCAAGATCGGCCCACGTCTTATCAATAGAGACATCCGGACCATGCTATTATCGCATTTGAGCGGGAGTTGGATACATCAGTGGAGAGCCATACCCTTCGAGGAGGTTTCTATCGCCACAAATGAGTATCTGGGCACGTCTAGGGTAGATCGACATACAATTTTCGGCCGACCACGACGCGCAGCTTTCTGGACTCAGAGAGGGAATTGCCCGAGCAGACGACGGGACTCACCAGAGGCCATTGTGGAGGTCAAGCGGAAAGCTGTTTAGGGCAAAGCGTATTTGGTGCGAACAATTCGGAACAAACATGGATCTCGCCTGGCCCGGCCCGGCATTGACTCCGACCACCATCTCCTTCACTTACATCGTCTTGAACAAAACAGATCGAAAAATGCTCGACAGACCCCCCATTAAAGTGGGCATCCTCGGGGCCACAGGAACCGTCGGTCAGCGGTTTATTACCCTCCTCTCCGTCCACCCTTGGTTCGCAATCCATGTGCTCGGCGCATCGTCTCGTTCAGCGGGCAAACCGTACGCCACAGCGGTCAACTGGAAACAAGGTCACCCCGATGCCCAGTGCATGTTAAAGATATGATCGTTGAGGACTGCAAACCAGAAGCATTCAAGGAATGTGGCGTTATATTTTCGGGATTGGACGCAGACGTCGCCGGTGACATCGGTACGCAGCCGCCACCGGAATTTTTCCCTAGAGACTAACACTGATCAGAGGGCGCATTTCGTACGGCTGAACTGGCCTGTGTTTTCCAACGCAAAAAACTACCGTCGAGATCCCCATGTTCCCCTCATCGTCCCGCTGGTCAATCTGGAACATCTGTCCATGGTATCACAACAACAGGCCCTGCACTCCCCTCCTCTTAAGAAAGGATTCATTGTGACGAATGCCAACTGCTCCACTACGGCCCACGTTATTCCGCTCTCGGCTTTAGAACGGAAATTCGGCCCCATCGATACACTCATGGTCACCACGATGCAGGCAATATCGGGCGCCGGATACCCTGGTGTCCCCAGCCTAGACATCATCGACAACGTCGTCCCTTATATCTCGGGTGAGGAGGAGAAAATAGAGTGGGAGACGCGCAAAATTCTTGGCGGCATCGCAGATGTCGAGCCGGAGCAGCTTGTCGGCGAGAAGATGCTGCAAGAATTTGACTTGCACGCCCATACGCCGCTCAAAATATCGGCGTCGTGTAATCGCGTCCCGGTGACTGTAGGGCACATGATAAATGTGTCTGTTAAATTTTCGCGTAGTCCGCCGCCCTCTCCGCAACAAGTATGCGAGGCGTTGCGAGCATATCGCCCCGGGGCACAAGTGCACGGGTGTCCTTCGGCACCGGTGCAGGCGATCACGGTACACGACGAGCCCGACCGACCGCAGCCGCGAATGGATCGCGCACACCAGGACTGGCGCGGGGGTGAGCGTGGGCAGAGTGCGACAGTGTCCTGTCCTCGACATAAAATTCGTTGTGTTGGCGGACAATGTGAGCATCGGGGCGGCGACGAGCAGCATTATAAACGCCGAGTTTGCGGTGCTGAAGGGGGTCGTTGGATAGATACGCGTAAATAATAGCAATTATCAGCCGAATTACTTTGTATTCCTATCGCGTGACCGTTCTCCATGGCTGACTCTGCACTGAAAGCGTCGATATTCCAGCGCCTTCATCCCCGCGCATATCTCGAGCGGTTCGTTGCAGAAAGCGTAAGACCGGATGGCCGCCCGTTCGACGCGTGGCGGGATGTGTCTGTGAACGTCGGTAGGTACGTTTTTGCGTTTTTCTTGCTCGCACACCGTAATTGCATGCAGGCTCGATATCGACCGCTAATGGTTCCGCGCTTGTTCGTCTCGGAGAGACCACTATTGTGTGCGGGGTCAAGGCTGAAATCGCAGAACCTGAGCTTGACGCGCCCGACCAGGGCTTTCTCGGTGAGGAAACTTCTTTTTTTTTCGTCTGGGTTTCTGTCTTATTTTTAGTCCCAAACATCGACCTCCCTGCACTGTGTTCTCCAAAATTCAAGCCTGGACCTCCCAGTGATGAGGCGCAGGTGCTGTCGGATAGGTTGAACGAGGTGCTCTCATCGTACGTTTGACTTGCTCTCAAATTCGTTGATGATGAACGAGAACGCAGAACGATATCTCTCTCATCCCTCGTTATCCATCCCTCAAAAGCCGTCTGGGTGCTGTACTGTCGACGCGACATGCATAAACTACGACGGGAACGCATTCGACGCGGCCCTCATCGCAATGGTTGCGGCACTTCGAAATAGTGCGTTATTGGGGCACCCGTCCTTCCAAAGCTCACATCCTTGAAGCTACACTACCAAAAGCAACATATAACGTCCGAAAATGGTTTAACAACCTGCTCCCGAACTGCGAGTAGTCCTCTGCAAATGCTGAAGACGCCTGTATCCTTTTCTTTTGGCGTTTTCGACGCGTCCGTCCTTCTTTTGCTGCTTATTCTGTGTGGTGAGGCTAATCCATGATCAGGACACTACTTGCAGACCCGACCGCATTCGAGGAGCCTCTCCTCGATACGACGATATCGGTGGTTGTGGACGAGAACGGCGACCTTGTATCGGTAGTGCAGCTGGGGCCGGGAGTGGATACGGGTGCAGCAGATACGCTTTCTACGTGTATATCTTCAGCCAAGACGCGTCGCGTTGTGCTTGGAGGACAAATACCATGATTATTTTACGACGGGCAGGCGCTTTTTGGAACTCATGTAGCTATGAACCACTGTGCAGTACTATAGTGCTCCGTCGGGGCTGCTAGCTATAGCGTCGGTGGGCCACAGTCGATGTATGTCGCAATGTATCAATGTATGCGCATCAATGTAAAAATGATGTTGAACCAAAACGAAGAGGTTCTCCTGAACCACTCTGTCGTGCTATGCTACCGCGGCCATACACTCGGGCCCTCGCCAATCTCTACCTGCGCTGCAGGCAGGTCGTGGCCGGCAGTCGGCGGAACCAATTATTCCTCGTCGCGCTTGTTTTATTCTTCTTGTTCACGACATTACGCTTCAGTCACCGTGAAATAATCGAACCACCACCACGCCGCCGAGGCAAGAGGCACGGCCTAGCCCACCCACTTACACCGAGCTAGTGGGAATTCGAGAAGAACCTACCTCAGCACAACCTGGATCTCCCTTTTCCAGAAGGCAAAACAGGGCGGTATGTCAAGTTTTCCAATCAAGCCAATAGATTGGGATGGAATAATTGCTTCAACGAAATGTACGCACCGCTTGGATTTCGTTTCCATTGACTATATGCCTCCTCAGCTTGATGAACACACATCTCGCGTACATGTCCAAACGCGCGTATGTGTTCTCGTCCTACATGTGGGCCCTGCAGCACTATCCATGGCCGGAATCCGAGCGACTCTCGGAGCAGCCAGTGACTCCATTAAACGCGCTCCTTTCGGGGCCTTCCGTAGGCGGGTCGTGGGATGAGGGGGACGACGCGCCGCGCTCCGTGTCCCAAGAGTGGTGGGAAGTCGTTTGCCCTGAAAGCGAACGACGCATAGTCGTTTCGGACGAAATGAAGCCTTATATCGGTGCCGCAGAGGGCGACAAAATTTTCGAGTTTTGGCAGAAATTTCTACTCGATGCTCCAGAGCGGTGTATCGAAATTGTCCCCGTTGCCTTCGACATAGACAACTTTCCACAGGAAAGTCTCGCGAATTATATTCGGGTTTCAGGCGGTATTAACGATTTCCTCAGGTATTTGATCTCTGGTATGTCTTGAACTCTTGTTATACCGGGACGCTAAACAAACGGGTTCAGGTTATGGGGCAGCACTCGCATCATCTCGCTATGGGACTCCTTCTCCAAGTCTCCAGCCTCGCGGCTACTTGAGTCGTCTCCAATAGTTGAATCTGCCGTCGTGCGAAACAAACACCTCTTCCTACCCCGAGGTCCTAAAGGTGGCCCTCACGACCCCTTTCAACGCATGCTCGCTATGCACATCCGCCGGGGAGACTATAAAAAGTCCTGCGAAAACCTCGCAAGCTTCGGCTCGACATTTTACTCCTGGGATCTCCTCCCAATCCTCCCCGATGTTTTCACGCCGCTCCCAGAGGGCCACCCTGATCGCATTGCGCGGGCGATGGAGCATTGCTCACCCGGGACCGACGCCATCCTGAAAAAGGTTCGCGATGCCCGGGCTGACTACCTCCACGCATCGCAGGGGCACTCGCAAACACTCGACGTGCTGTACATCCTGACGAACGAACATGACGAGTGGTTCGACGAGTTGGAGGAGGTGCTCGGAAAGGATGGATGGGCGACGATTGTGACGAGCCACGACCTAAAACTGGACTCGGAGCAGACCGAGGTCAGCGGTGCTGTGGATATGGACATTGCGCGTAGGGCCGCTGTGTTTATTGGCAACGGGGTATGTGGTTTCAGTTCATCCCGGTCATAGTGTCTAACGACTGTGAACAGTGGAGTAGCTTCACGTCCAATATCGTTCACCGACGGCTGGTGGATGGGAAATTGCCCATCAGCATCCGGTTCTACTGACCGCGATGATAGCAATTTGAGGACCTGTCAAGCTCTGGATAAATGGCACGTCGACTCGCATTCCTTGGCCCAGAGCGCCCTTTCCCACTGCGGTTGGAGACTTGTGTACATATCGTAGTGTGCCGACCAGTTGGTTTCCTAGCTCGTTGTTCAACACAACTTGTGTTGAACCATAATCAACGGGCAAAATGTCAAATGGGCCCTAGCTCATTTTCCTCGCTTAAATGGATATTGAAAGGATTCAGTCGCGTTGGAAAGCCATCGTCTTCGCGTCAGAAATTGTCTAGTCCATTTCTTTATTCGTACATCCACTACGCGATTGTTTAAAGCCCCATTCGACGAGGAGGAGAAATTATCAAGGTTTTAACGTGCATTGGCTTCCACGCGCAAATGGCGGGTAAAGTCAATTGCGCGCGTACTAAGCCCGGGGCTCACAGAGAACGCGACGCGTACGCCGAGGACAACTGTCGACGAGGAAGAACTGCGCCACCATGATTCATCGACAGTAATTCAAAAACCAAGTCCTTCATCGGATACAACCCTATATATTTACCCAGCGGTCATAGCGTCCGCAATCTGGTTACATTTGCGAGAGTACCATTGCTTGGCACGCCCACCAATTTCTTTCTTCGCATCCTTCTCCGGCACCCCAAGACGCTCCATCTCATTCCTCTCCTCCTTGATGGTGTCCTCCGTAACCCACTTCATGAACGCACCCGTCAACTTGATATTGAAACCAGCGATGGGTTTCCCTTCCCGCGCCTGCTCCCCCTCGAGGTACTCAATCCCTTGCTCCAACCGCCGCTCCGCAAGCGCATAATCGACGAACTGCACCACCGCATCGGCAAGCACAGGATTGAGAACCTTCGGCTCCTTGGGTGCATTCGCGGTGGCGGAAAACTGCTCGCCCTTGGTCTTGAAATTGCAGAGGAAAGTGTCGTCGAACTCTCGATCCTCGTCTTCATCCATGAAAGGCGACCGCACCATCGTCCACACAATGCCTTCGCCTCTGCCTGATATCGGCTGACCCCTGCCGTCAACGAAGGTCGCGCTGAACGGGCACTTGTCGTACACCTCCGTCGTGTACTGATTCATGCGCTCATGTACCTCCGCCGTCGGCTGCCGGAAGTCGATGTCCACCTCGAACGCCTTGTATTGCGCGACATTATAGATCCGGTGGTCAGGCAGGCCGCAGGTCTTGTACTGGCGCATATCCACCCAACGACCGTCAATTCTAATGTTGAAAATGGCGAAGAAGCGCTGTGAACATTCATAGTAAAAAATAGAGAACAGAAGCGTTTAAATAATGGGGTCAAACCTCCAAGGCGGTGATCGCGACACCCTTCTGTACGCCTTTGCCCGCGACCTCACCAGCAATGAAGACTTCGCGGAAGGTGGTGTCCCCATGAATAGCGAGAATCTGGTCGACGAGAGAAGCCAAAGGCGCCTTGGAAAGAAGCGCGTAGGTGCCACAGTTATCTTTTTTCGTGTCGGTGAGAATCCATGAGCGCGACTGGATCTGTGGATGGTGCTTATCCCCGTCGTTGAAGACTACGCGCGCCAGCGGTGTCAGCGGAATCGCGTTGGCCCTTCATATTTCTGCCCACCTATTGTTGCGTTGGTTCCGTGTAGTTTGACAGTGCCGACGAATGTAGCCCTCGTAGGTGGCCGCTTTCTGGAAGCGAACACATCTGAAGACTCGGCGTCCTCGTCTTCAGGGCGTCGGTCGAGAGCGTGTACATAATCGGCCTTGAAGTTTTGGAAATTGGGCGTCGATGGATAAGCTATATGAGCCATAGGAGCAAGCGTAGCCAAGATATAAGCTCGAGGGACAGACAGTTGCTTAAATGCGAATCTTCATTGACTCTTACCAAGTCAGACAGGAATAGGAGAATAGGTGACTTAGATCGTGTCGACTGAAACCAGGCTGCCAGTGAATTAAAGGTGGAGGCAGTGATATGTAGCGCTCAAGCATGACGGTGAAAGCAACGCGGAAATCCGGCCTCCAAAAAGTTACCGGACTTCGAGAAGCTCATGAGCCCGGCGGGAACGAATGCCACAGAAAATTACATACAACCATAATACATGTATTCACGGGGGAAGGTATACAACATACAACTCACCTACTTAGATAGCTTTAGATCATATACCAAGATTAAATGGCCACCCGACTCTTTCGATTCTCGCGTCTCTTCTTCAGCTTCGCAAACAATCCTCCCTTGGCCTCCCGTTTCCTATCACGCCTCTTCCCCCCCTTCCCCCTCTTCGTATCCAACTTCTCAGACCACTCGCCGTGCGCCTGCGCATACGTACGCCAAGCCGACGTCGACATGAAAGTCTTCTTCAGCGACTGCGCCCGTGTCCTAGCGATCTCCGCGCGCGCCCTGAGCCGCTCGCCAGCTTGCGAGACGAGCTGCTCTCCCATCTCCTTCAGCTCCCGTGCTTTCCCTTTCGCGCGCTCGTTGCGATAATTAAGCCGCTCGCGCAGGAGCTGAGCGCGGCTCTTCGAGTCCGAGATGATCATAGCGGCTTGGTCGCCAATGGCCCGCATGAGAGCATCGAGGGCTCCCATGAGCTCCTTGAAATCGTGGCCAATGACCTCCTCCAAGGCTTTCATGCTAGCGTCCACCACCTGAGAGAGCGAATCGACCAACTTGAGGTTCAGCGATGACACGGGTGCGGACTCTTTGACGGGGAGAGCAGTCGTGACCACCTTCTTTCTAGACCCGCCGACGGAAGGAGTGTGGGTAGGCGGTGCCTTGGGGGACGAAGGGTTGGAAAGTGCTGTTGATGGGCGAAGAATGACATCCTTAGTCGACTTTTCAACCAACGCCATCGACTTGGACTGACTGCCCACAGACCCGGATCCGGATGCGGTCGGAGTGGATGCCGCAGTGGAAGTAGAGGCGACTGAAACAGACGCTGCTGTGGTGGTAGCCGGATTGAAGACTGCGACGGCGAGATCCTTCAACGTCGACGGCATGATCGCCGCGGTGCTGGCAGCAGGGGCAGTCGTTAAAGGGGCCACAGAAGAGTTGGGCGCAGTCCCAAACATGTTCCACAAAGTGGATGGGGTCGTCTGAGTAACGGTGGCGACCGCCGGAGTCGGTGCAGGGGAACGGAACCCGGTATTGACCGCGAAACCCATGATTAATGAAAGCAGCGCTACACTGTAAAATAACTTTGTTTGAGCAAAGGCGGTTCAAAGCATTGAAGTCGACGTACAACGTCACTGCATGAACAGGTCTCAGCTGCTCAAATCTCGCAAAGGGTTTCTTCGGGTGATAGGGCAACAGTGGCTCTAACCCCCGGTAGACGAATTGGGGATCGACTAGCTTGCGCATTTCCTCGTCGTCAACGAAGATCTGGGACTCGGCATTGTCGAGCAATCGCAGCGTCTGGACGGCAGGAATATCCAGCGAAGACCAACTCTCGTAGGCCTTTGAGGGATCCGGAAGGACGTCCTGAATAGAGTTATCCGTTGCGGGGAAGATAATGGGAAGGTACAGGGTGTGCTTGGGAAGACACGGGCTTGCAGATGGCAAAGATATTATGGCCAACGATGGTCGGACATAGGTCTGCGAACTCGGCTGGGGGGCCAGGATGAAATTAGTGAGAAGATATGCGTATAGGAGGGACCTACAGCATTAAAATCGCCCGATGCGATATGGCTCAGTAAACTCTCCTTATCCTTAGGCGACAGTAGGACGCCGCCTGTTACGAAGATGGACCAAAGCCATTGAGCAAACTCTCGGGACTGCGGGGTAGATCCGTATAGCACGACATCAAAGTCTTTAATCTGGTCATCCCCACAGTAAACAGTCACTGGGAGCGGACCGGACCCGGATAGTGCATTAACGTCGACGTCGGCCGAAAGGTGGCGGCTGCTCTCGTCCGTGAGCGGGGATTCGTTGCGAAGGGGCGGGACGACTGTCGGGAACTCTGTGGTCATCGGCGAATTGGAATCATCGTCCGTGATACAGTGGGTTTCCGAAGACGAAACGGCCTCGTAGGAGCGATTGAGCTCATCTCGGGAGCTCGTGAGAGGATCAGGGAACGACAATCGGAGATCGCGCAGCGAATTGTGGACAGTCGAGGATACCCCGAGGGAGCTAGAGCGGGATGCGCTCAGAGTGCCGACCAGGCTCTGCTCGAGTGCAGCGGTGACGAGTTGTTCATCCGAGGCATGGCCTGCGCTATCGAGCATGCGACGGGGACCAGCCTGCTCCGCAGCGGCGAAGGCAGCGACCACTGGATCAGCGTCGGGGACAGGATCCTGGGGACTATCGTCTGCAAAGCCCTCCCATGCATCGATCTCACCGTCTACAGAACTTCCGATGCTAATTGAGGACCTGCGGGACGGTGGCTCGGATGGGAGGTCATCGTGGTCAGTGTCGCGGGAACTAAGAGAGTCAGTGTCAGACAAAGAGTCGACTTCAAGCCACTCGTCGGACAAGTTGTCGGACATGGAGGGGGATGTGGTAGCAAAAGGAAAGGGGCTTCAAGTAGGTGCTTTTGTAGTAGTCAGAGCGGCTAGCGGCATCAATCGGCCCGCTGTGATCCTATCGCATTTCGGGACCTCAGTCCATCTGGTGTTCATGGCCCTTACGCTTACACTGCTCACACTTCCAGAGGACATCCTCCTCAGCATCCTCTTGTTTCTACGCCCTGAAAATATCCTAATTCTGAGCCAAGTAAGTGTAATCGCTGCTTTGTTGTCCAAGTTGAACGTGTCCTCAAGACATGTCGTGTCCTCCACGAATTCACGACAAATGACTACCTCTGGCATACCATCACCACGCACTACCCTGCTGCCCTTGACATAGAACCGTATGTAGATCGAAACGATCTCTCCGGTCCGACGTTGCAAGCGATCGTAACACGCGCTCTCCGTGTCGACCACAATTGGCGCAGGATCAACCCTCGAATAAAGCAATTGACGCGTCTTGTCGATCTCGACGGCGTTTCCCAGATGCAGTTCATCGCGTCCCACTGGCTCGTTGTCTTGCGCCGCTCTTCACTGTCTGTTTGGCGCGTCGCGGAGACCTCAGAGCCATATCTTGCTGCTGCAATCGATCTCCCAGGACCCGCAGTCCCGTTAAAATTTGCTGCCGCCATGCAGAGAGGATGCAAGGAGGTTCTAATTGCTGTCATCTCGCCCTCCAAATCTGGCACCCTCCTCTCCGCGTATACTGTATTTTTAAAATCTCAACGGGACGACGCCAATATACTTCCATCTCTACGCTGTAGCATCTACAAACCTCAGTCGGAGGGAAGGTTTTATGAGGTCCATGCCCTTGGCACCCTCATTGCCGCTGGAATACCACAGTTCATCGATGGTGTCCTTAGTCCTGGCGCATATCGAATTTTATTTATCAATTACATGACAAGCGTTCAATGTCTCGTGGATCCACAACTTCCTGAAGTGAGTCCCGTTCTCCATCGACGAAGAAAGTCTGACTTGATAGGAATTTACGCAAATACACTTTCAAATATCCCGCACCCAGCTTGTTCTCGCGGGCGTTTGCAGCCAGTCGAGCCTCATTGTTCGAACGCACGATCTTCCTGCCAGTGTCGTTGCAACGAGTTCGCCGGTGTCGGAGTCTGCGGAGTCCCTTACAACTCCAAACACCGAGTACGAGAGTCCCAAGATCTCCGACTTGGATTATACGCTTTCTGCCGACTCGACGCACGACTTGCCCCACATCTCCTCCATCTCCTTCCACTCTCTTGTTCGCATGGCAGACGGCTACATCGTCCACTTTCCCCTCCACTCCAAGGCCAAAACACCGTCCTTTGCACACCCACTCAACACGCACCCCGCCTCATCCTCCGAAATCGTATGTCTCGGGGAAACGGGTAGTCGCGCTGTATGGTTGGAACGGCGCTGGGGGAGCGATGAATATATGCTCATGAAGGCTGCGTTCTCGCCCGATGGAGAGACTCCGGTCGTCGTTGAGCCGCTGCTGGCCCGACACATGGCTTTGCCTTTCCAGCTGCGCATGTGTCAGGCCCTAGCTTTCGAAGAGGCCACTGCACGCGTCGCGTTAGCAGTTCACAGTGGCGAATTGTTTATACTACAGTTTTAAATCTTCGCGAGCACCGGCGCTTCGGCGAATCACTAGTAAATATTTTTGTTGTAAAATGTAGCACACGAACACTTTATCAACGCTTTAGCCTCCGCTATCAAAATCCGTTTTAGGAAACGAGTCGACGCGATTCGATCAAGATCATCCTGGCTTTTTGAACGAGTCACAGCCAGTAGTGAGCCTTTGCAGCTTGCTCTCAACCTCCACCATCGCAATGGAACAAGAACTGGACCAAGTGGTCCAGGCAATCACCATTGCGTCCGATCCAGCGCAAGCTCCCCTCCACCAGCAGGCCCTGAACTACCTGGGAACCATTCAACAGAATGCAGAAAACACTTGGAGGCTAGCACTCCCCCTTTTCGTCGATTCAGCAGCGGGTGGCGGCAGGAAATACTCCCCAGAAGTTAGATTCTTCGCCCTCAGAGTGTTGGATGAATTTTTTGACAACCGGTGAGTACACCGAGTTTTCTTGGACGGGAATGCTGCCTCAATCCAACCACCACATCGTTGGGCGAACCGCGATCGGATGAGCCTAGCTCGTGCGCCACCTCGGTCGTCACCCGGGAAAACCAGAAATTTCCCGCATCGGTTCTGGTCGATCTGTGACCTTTCCAGACGCTTACTTGGCTCTATCCTTTCAGATTCGAGCCTCTGGATGACGATTCATTCCGCACCATCCAACAAAGTCTCGTCGCTTACATTCAGAGCGAATATGTTTATGGCCCGGCGGAAGCCAACTCATCTTGTGAGAGCTCCCCTCGTATAATCCAGCTGCGACGCTGAAAACGCGCCATCGATCCAGTCCTCCGAAACAAATTCTCACACACCCTAACACTTTTCTTCCTTTGCACATACATGACCCCGAACCAATGGCCAAACTTCTTCCCCGACCTCTTTTCCCTCATTCGCCCCGCGCAATCCTCCTCGTCGTCCTCCGAACCTGCGGCGTTCAATCGCCACATCATCCTCTTGTTTTTCCACATTGTGCTCGAGATTTCGGGAGAAGTCGCGGATCAAATGCTCAAATCCGCGCGGACGTTCAATCAGGCGCGACAAACACGCGACGCGCGCGTACGGGACGCGGTGCGCGAACGAGACGCGGCTGGGATCAACGAGGCGGTTTTGACCATCGTCGCGGAGGGCGCACAGACGATGAAGAAGGGCGGCGCGTCCCCACGCGAATTAGAAGCTGCCGTAGAAGTCGTTGATTTGGGCATCAGGACATTTGGGTCCTACGCCGGTACGCGTTAATTAACAACTGACTGCTCTCACGTTAACGGCGGTACACTTCAGGATGGATTGACATTAATTTGACTGTCACCCCGACCACTGTTCCATTATTATTCAGTCTCCTCGCCGATCCGTCCCTCCCTATCCGATTAGCGACTTGCGTTGCATTGTCGCGAATCGTCTCGAAAGGCCTCAAGGAGCCTACCGACAAATTGCAGCTGCTCAAAGTCTTGTCGTTAGGTCAGGTCATCGACGCCCTGGAAGCCAAAACACGGACGCAGCAGCTGGAACGGAAAGAGACGGACGAGGGCGAAGAGTCGTACCGAGAAGCCCTCGGCAGATTGCTCAACATCCTTGGTCTGGAGCTGACCAAGTTGGTGGAGGTGAATTACGCGCCCTGGGATTCCTTAGTGTAAGATTAACAGTTTTTCTAGGAGCCTACTACGGACGATATCACCGCCGAAGCGACTGTTCTCGTCGCTCAGATTCTCCCGATCTTGCTACGATTTATGGCAGATGATTATGACGATACCTGCAGCACAGTCTTCCCATTACTGCATGTCATCCTCACCGGCGTACGCGTTTCTCCTGTTTCTCTGACCTCAAATTCACATTATGTTTAGTACAAGCGCACCCGCAAATCGTCGTCAGAACCCATCGACGAGACTAAGCGGTCCTTCTTGACTTCCCTCCTGCAAGTTATCCTAACCAAAATGAAGTGGGATGAAGAGACGGACATGGAGGATCCCGACGAGGAGGAGAACGCCGAATTCGAGGCTTTGCGTCGGGTCTGTCGCTGCTTCCTGGACGCACCTGAATGCCGTCCTCAATATTGTTTCGTCTGCAGGAGCTACGCGGCTTGCTGGATGCCGTCATCGTGGTCGACCAAGAGCTCGTCACTGAGGCCGTCCGCTCGCTTGCGCTCAACACCATTGCAGCATTCCAGAACGGTATTGCCGTCAAGTGGAATGATGCGGAGCTCGGCGTCTACCTCGTCTTTATCTTTGGGGAGATTAACAAAAGCAAGTCTTTTCTGCAACAAGTAAATAACCGATGGTATGCTAACATTCTTTGTGTTAAAGTTGGCGTGAAGGGTCGACCAGTGTTCTGCCAAGGTGGCCCTCCAATCGAAAGGGATAAAAGGAAATCGGTCGACTACTCGGTGTATCCACTCACACCGCATGGAGAGATGCTGTTTACGCTCATCCAGTCCAACATTTCGTCGTATCCACATCGCAGTGTGACGCTACAATTTTTCGAGACAATCGCGCGCTATCCCGACTTCTTCAAAGTGCGCAAGGAGTGTATCATGCCGACTCTAGAGGCGATGATCGATACGCGGTAAGTAACACGTTCCTCCTCTTCGATCGCCGTCCTAATCGATTATGCAGTGGCCTGCATAACTCGGACGCAAGTCACCGTGGACGAGTGAATTATCTCTTCCACCGCTTCATCAAGGAAGTTAGACACGATATCCCGGGCGACGTCGCCGTGAATATCGCCAACAGCCTCCGTGACCTCTTGCCCATCGAAGTCCAGCTTCCAGACGCCGAAGACTCGGACTCTTCAGCGGACCTGCTGACGGAGGCTATCAAAAACTCAGCCTTTGATTCTCAATTATATCTATACGAGACTGTAGGCACGCTCTGCTCATTACTGTCCAAAACGCCAGACCAGCTGGCGGAGCTGCTGCTGTCCTTCGTGAAACCATTGATGTCGGAGTTGTCCGACAACCTTCAGGCCTACAGGTCGAAGGGTGCCCAGGACCTCGTCCCAATTGTCAAGGTCCACCATGACATCTTGGCGCTGGGGAACATCGCCAAGGGCTTCCCGGAGTACCCAACCCCAGTACCCGCGGGTTACATCCCATTACCGGTGGATGTATTTGCCGAGGTGGCTCAGGCCATTTTGGTGTGTCTCGAGGCGATGAATGTCTTCAAGGATATTCGTGACGCGGTAACATATCTTGGTTCCCTTTTGCCATCAAAACGCTCAAACGTTTTCGCAGAGCCGTTCCGCGTTCGCTCGCACTTTGGCTACCACAGGACCCAATGTCACACATCTTATTCCGCAACTCATGGCCAATTTGCTCACCCAGTTTGAGCCGCCAGAGCTGGTTGACTTTTTGAACTTCATCGGGCTCTTGATTCATAAGCTCCAGGTGTGTTGACTCTTCAGTAATTCAAAAGCAAGACTAACGGCCTTGCAGAGCGATCTATTCACTGTCCTGGACGAGCTAATCGCCCCCCTCAGCGCGCACATCACCGGGCTGTTGACGCAACCAGTTTCCGGGACGGATGACCAGAGGGTTCACGTCGAGACCAAGAAGGCGTACCTGGCTTTGCTCAACAACATCCTAGCTTCGAAATTGCACCCAATATTTATTTCAGAACGTATGCTCCCTCTTGTTTGTAAGCTCAGCTCTGACACTGTTCTAGGCAATTCGGGGCGATTCGACTCGTTGATGGAGAGCATGCTCAGCATTGCAGGGGATCTTTCCGACCCGCCATGCCAAAAAGCCGCGCTTTTGTTCCTCAGCCGCTCCGTCACGACGTGGGGGCAGCCTGCCTCCACAGCGCCAAACGGCAATGGGCTCACTGCGGAGCACAAGAGCCTACCAGGGTTCGAGCAGTACATCTACGAACGCGTCCTCCCCACCGTGTTCCGTGTTCCCTCCCTTCCGGAGTTCAGCCTCAAAGACGCGGCGCATGGCCAGGTCCTGCACGAAATTGCGAACCTGCTGCAGACCGTGTTCAAGACGCGGGGCCCCGAGGCCGACGAGTACTTCCTCAGCGTCTTCCTACCCGCTCAGGGCTGGCCACCAGAGACTGCTCAGGACTTTACGAGCAAGCTGCGCGAGCTGGAGGGCAAGCCGTTCCGAAAATACTTTACCGACTTTGTGCGCTCTTCTCGTTCAGGATCTTGACCTTGTGCATGTATGATGTCCCAGTTTCGTATCTTACTGTTTACTTATTTTTGCTTTCCTTTCCATTCATCAACTAACCAATCTTGCATATTTCACCATCTACATATAAAGTAATCGTAAACCTGAAATCGAAGCCTGTATTTTTTTGCATCCACCCCGATTTTCTCCTTGCGAAGAGCTAGAGGACAGAATGGTTGTGGGCTCGGTCAGTGGTTGAAAACTCGGGCTCGGTCAGGACTTTATTCGGGCTCCGTAAACGGTTCATTTCGGCTCAGTTCAGGGTCAAATTTGGCTCCCTTTGTGGTTGGATGCCGGGCAGAAAAGGAGTTGAAAAGCGGGCTCGGTTAGGACTTTTCGTGCCGGGCTCGGTCAGGACTTTTGATGCGGGCTGGGTCAGTGGTTGATTCGGGCCGAAATCCTGTTTTGCTAAGTTTCTGCCAAGTGCGAGATTCGCAAGGAGATAGGGGTGCGACATGATCACGTGGGCGCGTTTGGCAAGGCGATAACTCGGAGCGACCTCTGCAAAGCGAAAGCTAAGGGCGCGGAGGTTCGCCGTATCCCTTGTGTGGAAATGCGTCATGTTTTCTAGGTGATTATCAATGATTATACGGTAATTAAGTTAAACAAGACGGAAACGAGGCCTTTGGGCCTTCTACTCTATGCAATTCCAGCGACGGCTGGATCTGAAGAGGGCGAACCTCTAGTTCTACGTGTAGACAAGCGTCGAACAGTTGACGGCTGAATTTCATCTCCTCGGCCCAAAAAATGCGACTCGATGCGGCATTCATCCGCGATACGGTCTCTAGCATTGGTCGGGGTCTAGTGTTTGGGTATAGTTGGACTGGGGTATTATTCTTTTGGCCAATGTCACCAGAACCGGATACTGATGGGCAGTTTCCCGTCCACCAGCCGCCGGTGGACGATATTGGAGGTGAAACTACTCCACTATACACATTCGTTAGACTCGACTAGCTGCTGTGAGTTGAGACTAAAGACATACCCCGTTACCGATAAATACGGCGGCCTGCCGGGCAATGTCCATGTCTACGGCCCCGCTACCCTCGATCTGGGCCGAGTCTAGTTCCAGGTCGTGGCTTGTGACGATCGTGGACCAGCCGTCGTTGCGGAGCAACTCTATCAACTCGCCGAGCCACTCGTCGTACTGGTTCGTCAAGATGTATAGCACGTCGAGTGTTTGCGAGTGCCCTCGCGACGCGTGCAGATAATCTGCCCGCGCGTCGCGAACTTTAGCCAGGGTGGCGTTGACACCCGGTGAACAGTGCTCCATCGCGTGCTCCAGGCGGTCGGGGTGGCCCTCTGGGAGCGGGGTGAAAACATCCGGGAGGCTAGGGAGGAGATCCCAGGAATAAAATGTTGAGCCGTAGGTCGCGAGGTTTTGGCAAAACTTTCGGTAATCCCCTCGGCGGATGTGCATGGCGAGCATACGCTGGAAAGGGTCGCGAGGGCTAGCTTTGTGATCTCGGGGGAGGAAAAGGAGTTTGTTCCGCACGACGGCGGACTCGACTACTGGAGACGTTCCTAAAAGGCGCGAGGTAGGAGATTTGGAGAAGGAATCCCACAGAGAAACGATGCGAGGGGTCCCCCATAACCTGATATGGTCTTGAGCGTTCCGAGATAATTAAGCGCCAGTAAAAGACGCACCAGAGATCAAACACCTGAGGGAGTCGTTAATACCGCCCGAGATTCAAATGAAGATCGCAAGACTTTCCTGCGGGAAGTTGTCTATGTTGTAGTCGGTGGGGACAACTTCAATACACCGCTCCGGAGCATCCAGGAGAAAATTTCGCCAGTACTCGAAAATTTTGTCACCCTCGGCTGTGTTGATGTAGGGCTTGATTTCGTTCGTGTTGACTGTGCGCCGCTCGCTTTCGGGGCAAACCACTTCCCACCACTCAGCCGACACGGAACGCGGCGCGTTGTCGCCTTCCTCCCACGGCCCGCCCGCAGTAGGCCCAGAAAAGAGGGCGTTGAGCGGAATTAAAGGCTGTTTTGACAGTCGCTCCTCTGGCGGCCATGGATAATGCCCTACGGCGAACGGGTGGGGCGAAAATACGTACGCGCGCTTGGACATGTATGCGAGATGGGTGTTCATAAGGCTAAGGAGGCATCAGTCAACAGAGAGGAGACATGAGCTCGAGAGAGGTCCGTACAGTTCGTTGAAGCAATTATTCCATCCCAAACCCCTGATTTCATTCGAAAATTTGACATAACGCCCTGTGGACGGTAAGCTGGAGCTCAGACGACAGGTATCTTTGTTACCCGTTTTGCCTTCTGGAAAAGGTAGATCCAAGTTGTGCTGCGGAAGGTTTTTCTCGAAGTTCCACAACTTTTCGTGCGTGGGCGGACCGGGACGTGTTGTTTGCTTCAGTGGTGTCGGCGTCACCGCCGTCTCTTGAGAAAGAAAATCGGACGTCGCGGATGCTGGCTCGTTTTCGGGTGATTTGTGGTGAGAAAAACGGAATTTTCTGTATCTCGGCTCTTCATCGCGACCGAACGGTAATGTGGTGAAGAAGGCGAATAAAACAAGGGCAGCCACGAACACTGCGCTCCGGCGACTGCAAGACAGGTAGAAATTGGTTCGGGGGGGCCGCATATGTCGGGCGACAGGATGTGGTTCAGGGCAAACAGCGCGCTTGAAGGACTCATCGTCGACATGTGCAGATCTAAATACATGTGTATCTAAAAATAGTCTACTTAAAATAGAGCGAGCGCTTTTTTGATTCCGGTCTCTACGGCAGGGATTTGTATCTGCCCCTATTTGCGCCATTTGCGCCATTTGGCCTGAGGGACTCTGCGACGCGAACTCGGACGCGAAAGACGCGTCGAAACTTATATTGAATACTCTTTGCACCGCAGCCCGGAAATTCCATCCCGTACGATACCTTAAGTTCACGGGTCGTTCACAGGGATGATCGCCATTGCGTGCACGGTGCAAGTTTCAAGGAGGAAGGACGAAATGGGTCGTCTCAGTATAAAAATGCAAGAGAATCGAAAAGCATGGTACTCTCGCAGATACAACCAAGTGATGCTTCGTCCACTGGGTATAATTCGGAAGATGGACGGAGGACCCCATTATTATCCCATTAATGTCGAGAAACCGGTGATTGGTGGATCGGATACGAGGATTTTGGATTCAGGTCTCCCAGCTTAGAGCAAAATTTGGGTTAAATTTCACTTGGGCCCCCCAGGCTCCAAGGTAAAATTCGGACAGCAAGAAATCTTGAAAAGGGTCGGCGGTATAGGTTGAGATGACAACCTCTGCGGCGCGCCGAAAATGTAGCCTGCCAACAGGCGGTGCAACTTACAGTAAGTACAGCCTATGACTGCGATGGATAAGCAATTCTAATATGTGGAGGAGACCTGTAGTACGGGTTTTTGGTGTCTGTCTTTCAGAGCATAGAACTGTTTTTGGCAACAAATTCGAGGGAGGATGCGAGAACTTCGGATATAAATCAGCTTGGTGTTCACCATCGAATCTACGCCGCCGCCGCGAACAAAAGTTCGGATGAAAGCTGTTCAGCGTACGCGCGCGCGACGATGACTGTGTTTGATCTCACGTGATCGCGCACTCCAAATTCGGGGTTAACCTCAACCAACAACTCTTCAAAGTTCAAGTACTCAGTACTCGGTGTCGAATTCAGACCGCAAACGTCCCCAAGATACCGCGCTAGCCGAGGGATATTTTGAGGAACGAGGGTTCAAGGGAATTCTTCTGGGAGCGACTCCGAGTCACGCATGGAACTCAGAATCGTATACCGAATTCTGCGCAAGGTCTCGGACTGGGCACTGGTTAGCTTCTACTCTGAGACCTACGTCGATTCTGGCGAACAAAATGTGCCCAAGAATACGCCCATAATCATGTACGCCTTCTCAAGATTTGCATTACGCGCCGTTCACCTACGACCACAGCACACCTTGCCACCACAACGAACTGATCGATGTCGCTACCCTCGGTGAAGAGTCTTGGGTTACTTCTAGCTTCTTGTCTGTGGACTGAAGGCAAATGCAGCGGCCACAATTCCTCATCGTCGGAAAGTTTCCTTCTGGGCGAAATCAACGACGTTCTCGCACCCCGTCTTGGGACCCATACTCTCCTCGTCGGGTAACTAAGTGACAGCTCTGAATAGTACGACTGCTGAGCTTGCTTTGATTCCAGGCGCGATCCCAGTCCGCCGCAACCCCGACAAGGTGGACTCCGCAACGTCCAATGCGGCGCTGTTCGATGCGTCCACTGCAGCACTGGCGCGGAACCAGGTACTAGATTTCATCTCTTCCCAGCGCCCTCGTAATATAACTCCAGGTCATCGGCGTCTTTCCCGAGGGCACCAGTTACACCGAACCCGCTATTGCGCAAATCCTAAGTGGCGCCGCCTGGGCCGCCCTTGAATTCATGCGCTCTCAACACAAACACGGCAAGACTGGTTCTGTTGTGATTATTCCCGTGGGGATCGTTTATACCAACAAGTCCAAGTTTAGAAGCCGAGTAAGTGTCTCTGTGACCCTTTTATTCCTCCATTCATGATGTGCAGGTTCATGTCGAGTGCGCGATACGTTTCTTCTCGTTGTCTCGCCTAATTACTTGCTTCAGATACGGTCTGCCGATTGATATGGCTTCATATACCCCGTCTTCCCTATTCGAGAGTCCCGATCCTGAAGCAGAGCGTGCGGTGGTCAAGGCGGTTATGAAAGATGTCGAAGTGCAAATTCTGGAGCGGACGATAAATGCCCCGGACTGGTGAGTTCACTTTCGTTGGTTTTTTCTTGCTTCTCGTAACCACGATTTTTAGGGAGACTCTGTACGCTGCCCAAATGACCAGAAGCATCCTATGGGGCGATGAGCGCAACGTAAAACTGAAGGACTGGCTGGTAGTCTCCCAAATGTTGGCACCAACCTCTTTTTAACCACTCATTTTATTAATGAACCTCCACAGGCTCGTCCGACTCTTCTCGCCCTCGTCTGAAGACGCGGAGCTTGTAAGTGTGAAACGCGCGTTGACTAAATATTTCTCTCTGCTGCATTACACCAACCTCACGCACGCCGAAGTGGATCAACTAATTCACGGATACGGCTCCTTTCCCGCACAATCGTTCATATTTCGTTTCCTACTCATCACGCTGCGCACCCTCCTCCACCCTTCGTTCCTGTTGTTCATCCCTGCGTTCATCACGCACATCCCTGCATATTTGTTTGCCGGATTGGGATCCAAATATCTGGCTCCTCCGGGCGAAGAAGAGTCTCAGGCGCAATTCAAAGTCATTCTTGGTGGAATCGGTGCTGGACTGGGCGCCGGAGTGAGCAGTTATTGGGTAACCAAGCTCGGCAGTGCGTTCAAGCCTGAGCTTTTTCATGGTAACAGAATGCGGGGCAAGATCTTATTGTGGGCATTGACGGCTTGGATCCTCGGCAAATGGCACTGGGCACTGGTCGATAGTAAGCTTGCTGTGATTCTTGATTGAAACTGTCTGACCGAGGGACGCAATCTAGGCAATTATCGGAGGTAACCGTCTTTCGTTCTGGGTTGATCCAAAATGTGAAACAAGTCCGTAGGTTCCGGCGACTTTGTGCCGTGTCCAAGATTTTGCTGGGTGTCCTGCAGCCTCGTTCATGGGACCTTTCACCCGCTCAATTGACAGCCTACGAGACACCGCCTGCCCCAGCCGCGAATCCATTCCTAAAACAGAAAGAAGGGGCGGCTCCGGTACTTGGCGGGAGGGCGTGGTTGAAGGCTCAACCACGACCGGTCCCTTCGAGAAAGATTATATTTCACCTGCTGCTCGCTCGACGGTCGGCCCTCTCGGCACTCGCAATGCACTCCTCGAAAATGCCATCCGCTGAAAAACGGGTGTTGGTTGATTTTGGTGGTGTTTTTCCGGAATGAGAGCCTAGAGGCCTACGCAGCTACCTCGAACAATATATCCTGTTGTAACTTGTACGTGTGCTTAGCCCTCGCCCTTCCAACCCGACATTCCTTGATTCCTGATTTTTCACGGAAATGAATTTCCGCGGTTGCCTGCCCCGCATGCCGTAACCTGAGAATCGTGGCCCGGCCCGGTGGAATAAGGGGACAAATTGGTATTTATCATCGCAAGATATCACAATTTCACAACCATCTACAGCCATCCTCATAGGAGCACTGTAAGTCCTTGTAAGTCGGCCTGTGAGATTTTGGCGAGACTGGTCTTTCCCAACATGATCCTCGCAGATAATCCGCAGCCAGCGTGGTTGAAGGATGAGCCAACTTCCCTGCGCAGTCATGTGGCTTTTAACCATACTTGCAATCAAAACCGCAAACTGTTTCGCTACATGCTTGTCCTTATTCGCCCTCGAACTGGTGACCATTTTTCTCTGGGATCTGATCGCCATGTGGACCACCCTCTTGTGGACGCAAATCTGTTCAAACGGTAGGTATATAAGACTTCGAGTCGGTTCCACACCGAGTCGACGTCACCATGTTGCTTCCGACTCTCTTAGCGGCCTTCGGGGTCTCCTTCGCTGGCGCACAAACTGTGACTCTCGATTCATCGATTTACTATAACGTTGCCCGTGCGTCTGGTTGTTCGAACCTCGGAGAGCGTGTCGTATCAACTTGAACTACAGTAACGAAAGGCAAAGTGTCCGGATGTAGTCCTCTGGATAACATGCTGAGCAACCAGGGTTGCGA